>CM074740.1:23540234-24740234 GCA_037367245.1 Phrynocephalus guinanensis | reverse complement strand
GGGGGGGATAGTGAATATTTAGGGACTGAATCTGATGCAGTGGCTTAAGTTAAGCCCAAGTGTTTTGGGCTCTTCTAGAGAACCATCATTTGTAATTTGAAGATTAATTAATGTGATATTGTGTTTTGTGAGTATGTGTGCTAATTTCCAGTGAGTAGTGTTGGCAAACAAATCCACACTTTTGCTAAGGAAATAAACTTTATGACTGCAGGCAGTTCATATCGACAGATTTGTTTTGCAATGTGATTTGTAGACTAATCAGCTAGTATTTGTCAGATTCCAGACTTGTTGAAGAAGCTGTGTGGGATTATGATGGTACAAGTAAGGGTTTGACATTCTCTTTGCACTGCTGAAGCTACAAATGTGTTTGCTGTTGGGGAAAAGCATGGTAGTAAAACTTGATTGTTGAACCTAAGGTCTTGATCCAATAGCTCATTATAATCAGTTAAAACACACACACACACACACACACACACACACACACACACACACACATTTTCTTTCTTTTTCCCCCTAGTAGGTTATAACCTGGAAAGTCTACCTGCTACTGTGTTCCCTCCTCTTGTATTCAAGATGCCTTTGAAATGCCCATGGGAGTGACAAAATATAACATCGTGTGCTTATCAGGGGCATTTAGTGGCTCAGTTTAAAGTATGGTTGTGGTTAGTCGCCGGCGCCACTTACAGTTGTTTTTAACCCATTTTGTTCTTTGAAGAAAAGAAGACTTTAAAGGTAGCCCCTGGAGTATGTTATAACACTGTAGTGATGTATTTAATACAGATTCTTGGTGCATTTTTAAAAATATAATTGAAATTAGAAGAGGACTAATTGTGTAAGGATGTGACCTGGACATGGCAGTAGGTGAATCCATCCATCCCTATTTCTGTGCATCATTTATCTGCTGTGGCATTGGAAACAGTGATGTAACTCCATAATATAGTTTTCTGGTTTTAATTGTACTAAGATGCATCAAAATGTAACAGAACAGAAAAGGATCCATAATTATATTAGAATGGTGAATGGGTTATCTTGAGGTAAAATTGGACATATGAAATTGATATATATGCCTGAAATGTGTATTAATATTTGATTGATTACTCTTATTTTCATAACATTGATTTTGCCTACCTGTTTCAGAAATTCAAATTTTTGAAAACCATGATGTTTCATATCAGCAAAGTAGCAGAAATTGGACTATGCTGAAGATGTTATATACTGTATATACTCGAATATAAGCCTAGTTTTTCAGCCCTAATTTTGGGCTGAAAAAAGGGGTCCTCGGCTTATATTCGGGTCAATACTTTTGGCCACTGAGGCAAGTTTTCCCAGTTTTGGGTTTAAATTTGGGGCCCCGACTTATACTCGGGTCGACTTATACTCGAGTATATACGGTACTTAAAACATTGTCACAGTTTAAAGAAATGCCACAATTGGAATATTTCTATGTGGAAAAAAATGGTTTTATATTGATTGGGCTCTCACTTATTGTAACATAATTTGTTTTGAAGAAAATATATTCAGAGTTTGATTTGATGATATTAGAGGTTGCCAGTCCAAAGCTTTGATAACAAATAATTTAAAAAGTAGGACTGTATGCTGAGGTTGATATTGGTGTTGAATCGAGAGGAATAATGAAAGTTGTTGTGGCTAGTTGTGACTAATTGATGAGGTGCTTGTCATGTGCAGGATGTGCAGCAAAGGGCATGGCTGAGTGCAAGATGTGCAAGGGACTGCAAGACTGGCATGTGCCAACACCTTCTTTGTTTAGCTTTGCCAAATCTTTATCTAGCAGCTCATGGCAGTAATCAGTTTGTGAGTCAGATCCTGAGATAGCAGAGCAGCAGTATATCCTGAATTATTGGCCCCTTGATAACAGCACTCAGCATTTATAAAGTGCTTTTCAAGGATTTGGAACAGTTCATATCCATTCTTGGTGATCTGTGAAACAGGCTTTTAAAAAAAATCCAGTCCCCATATCACTGGTCTCAGGTAGCTGCAAAATACTGGTCTGCTTTGAACAAAGAATGAACTACCTCACAAGCTGTAATACGATGTACATTTATATGAGAGGGTTAGCTGCACTGAACATAGTCAGAGTTACTTCCATATGTAGGCATAGGTTTGTGCTATTAACGCAGTGGTTGCCAAACTTCCTAATGCTGCGACCCTTTAATACAGTCCCTCATGTTGTGGTGACCCCTTGCCCTGCTTGGAAGAGGCCACAAGCCCCCTTTGGCAGGCCACTGCCACAGGTGCCATAGAGAACTTCCCTCTATACAGGCACCCTCAGCCAATTGCACCCTCCGGTGCCATTGGCTGACATCCTCTCCAACCTATCAAGCTGTAACTCACTCTTCCCCCCCTCCTTCCCCATTCTCCTCCAGACCCAAGCTGTTTGTGACTTTTTCTTCACTGGCTCATGGCAACCACTGTGAAATGGTCCTTTGACCCCCCCAAAGGGGTCCCGACCCCCAGGTTGGGAACCACTGTATTAACGGTATCTCTTGGTGTGAGAACTCTTACTCCTTTTTAAAGGGTCTTTCTGAGAGTCTTTCACTTGTTGTGAGCTGTTGTTCTTGCACCCCTAATAGGCTGTACATGCCTATTGGAGGTGCAAGCAAGCATAGCAGCTAGGTTGGTCTAATAGCAAGCATAAATGACCCTTACAACTTATCCTATAGCAGGAGTAGACAACTGCTTCAGATTCAGGCCCCTGAGTTCTTCCCTGAAGGAAGAGACACGACAAGAGTAGTTTTTTGTGTGCTGCTAAACGTACCATGGTGGCAAAAAAATGACGTTCTCATCATTTTAAGTGGGAAGCAATGTTGCAGCGAGGTGTGGCACCTTCTTTCAAAGAGCAACAGTACTCTTGGAACTGCTAATAGCTATGTAAACCATGTGGACGTGCCCCATGCCCTTGGCTTCCAGTGGAAATTGCTGTTCCAGAAGGTGCCCCACAGTCTGATTAGCCTTTGATGTGTGGCATATTTTCTTTACAAAAATCAGTATTGATGTGTTGTATAAGTTGTCTGACAAGGTAAACAGCGATGAATATAGTGCCTTATTATACAAGCAGTGTTGTGTTTGAGCTATTCATGATGATGACAGTGATTCCTTCACTGGAAGGTAACTCCCTGCGTCTCTAGAACATTGCTTGTAGAAGGAGCTGTTATAAATTATTGGAAGTAACACATTTGATTATAGACTTAAATAAGTTGTCTCAGTCTAAGGCACTTACAGTATTTGTTAATAGTAGTTAGTATATAATTAATAATAATAATAATAATAATAATAATAATAATAATAATAATAATAATAATAATAATAATAATAATAATAATAATAATAATGTAGTAGTAGTAGTAGTAGTAGTGTACTGTACTATCACATTAATTCCAGCTAATGACCCATGGCTACCCAGGCTTGCTTTTTCCTAGGAAGCACCATGTAAAATAAAATTTCCAACCTCTGGCTCCACCGCCAGCTACCTAAACCTCCAAACTATCCAGCCAACTGTATAAAATAATATTTAGCATTCATATCTTGTTTTGCTCTGATATGCTTTTGCAACTGGAGTAAGAACCGGCAAGCCACTCCAGTATTCTTGCCAAGAAAACTCCATGGACACGGGGTCACAAAGAGTCGGTCACAACTGTAACAGTGAACAACAACAACAACAATGTGCTTTTGCAACACATTGCTGATCACTGTTTTCACAAATTGCAATCAGTTTCCCATTCTGGCAAATAATCATTTGATTTGGCAGTTATACTTGTGATTTCTCAGTCATAACCTGAGAGTGCCCTCAGTGCAAGTATAGTATTATATACAGGGCAAGAATTTTATGCTATTGGTTGATGAATGAAGTCAAAAGCCAGAGTAGCCCCTACTGTAACAATTGCTACGACTCAGATCACAAATACTAGTGTACACTGTGTGTGTGTTAAAAGAAGGAGTCTCCCTCCCTCCCTTCTCTCTCTCTTTCTCTGCTCAAGAAGGAATAACTCTTAGTTTGCAGCACTGGAATGAAACACATTCAACATAAGAAAACCTTTCCCTTTTTAAAAATTTTTTAATTTTTTTAAATTATTGTACTAGCCAGAAATGTACCATTGAGGTTAGGGCTGGGTGGGTTTTCCCCCCTATCCTTGTGTGACTTCACTTGAGAAATTCTGGTTTAACCTATTGATATTGGTACTGACTTTCAGTGTTTGGAGTAGCAAGAACAAGCTTCTCACCTTTGACGCAGTATGTGGGAGAGCAAATCAGAAAGCATTCCCTGCTAGCCTCTTCCTGAGTGGAAGGACTTGGTTGACCTCTATAAAAACATCTTAGGGGTGAGGGAGGAAGTGGTTCAAATCTATATTCAGGGTAATGTTTTATTTTACTTGTGATTTATTGGAAGACCTAGATCCCCCAGTTATCAGATTAGCATTTGTTTCCTTTTGGTGTGATATGCAGCTAAATTCTTGTGAGGCAGTGACTTACTTCTGCTAGTCTTCGACTGGATCATTTATTTCTATACTTTCCTTTTTCTTGAGCAAGGTCCTTTTGTGTTTTCCTTGAAGAACCAAGTTTTCCCTATGATGAATTTATTAAAAGCAGGTTGAAAACCAGAACTCAGCTCTCTGTTTTAGCAAATGCAAATTTTGACTGCTTTGTTGCTGGCTATAAAGAATTGCTGTGTAAAATCTTAGGCCTGCTTGCTGGTGTGTGTGTGTGTGTGTGTGTGTGTGTGTGTGTGTGTGTGTGTGTGTGTGTGTGTGTGTGTGTGTGTGTGTGTGTGATTTATGGATCCACTTGCAGAAGGAAGAGTTGTGCAGAGGGGCTTTGGGGAAGATAAGGGGTTGGAGGACAACATGTGGGGACTACCGTATTTTTATGTCTATAAGACACTGCCATATATTAGATGCCCCCCCACTTTTAAAACCCAAATTAATAAAATTAATAAATCCTCCTTGAGTTCTCCACCACCACCACTCCACCGTATCCTTTCCACATTCTGAAGAGAGTGGGAAAAGGCTTGCAGGGGTTTTCCAGATAATTAAGAAGTCCCTTTCCACACTGAAAAGAAGGCTGTGATTCCTGTAAGAGCAAAGCAGAGAGGAGGGCAATCAAGTGCTGCCGGAGAGGAAGTGAAACAGCGAGGTACCTTTGGATTCTCCTCCACCACCACCCCAGCTGTTTCCCACCCCCTGCTGTTTTCTTTTCTCTTTGGCAGTGCTTGATTGCCCTCCTCTCTCCTTTGTTCTTGCAGGGATCAGAGCCTTCTTTTCAGCGTGGAAAGGCATTTCTTAATGGGCTGCTCAATCTCCAAGACTTGCAACACTGAAAAGAAGGCTCCAATCCATGCAGAAAGCAAAGCTCAGAGGAGTCTTCAGGAAACAGAGAGTAAACAAGAGCTGCCAAAAAGGAAGGGAAACAGCAAGGTCAGTTTGCTCCTCCATCCTACCCCAAACCCTTGGAAACGGCTTACTTCCACGTAAACAATGCCTGTTAGTTTTTAGTGCCATGATTTTAGAAAACGTAGTGTTGTATACACAGAAAAATACTGTATATTTCAAATCTCCATTCATACAACGTCCCCAACAACAGAGAAATATCCAGGACATTTTGAACCTTACAGACCTCCCACTTACTGCACAAAACAGATTAGCCTGTCACATAGTTAGGCTTATCAGCACTCTCTTGTGGGCATTTCTACCGCAGAATGTTTCTTTCCCCTTCCAGCTAAAGAATGTGTAGCATCTTTGGAAGACTTCAAATATGTGCTTGGAAAATATATCTTAGTACTTACTGTATGTGTTCGGCATAAGATAGAGATGGGTGAATTCCATCAAATCAGTGGATTTTTTTTAAAAAAAAATCCTGTATAGTTTGACTGTGTTGAGGACAGCCCTATTTAGCTGTCAATTATTGGGTTTTCTCACCACATGTTGAGGTGGGAATCGTTGATCTGTCCACTTTGGTCTCAGTTATTTCTCTAAAGGCAAGGGCGACAAGCCTGAACAGGAAAGTCTCTCCCATCCACAGGAGCTAATCACATGAATTACAGCTGTGAAAAATGTGGGTTCCATTTTATGTGATGAGTCTCCCTGGATTGCCAAGGCTGGCCCATCCAGACCGCGCCCACCTTCCATGTACTCATTACGATGAAATGGATGTTGCAGGGCAAAGCTAGAGCATGCCTCCTGAATGTGAGGTGAGCATACCAAATAGTAACACCTGTTGACAGCTTAGGAATTATATAGGACAGGGCTGCCCAACTTTGAGCAGCTCGCAGTCTACTTTTTTCTCCCAAATGGCTCTGCGGCCTACTTTGATCTCCCCAAGGGCTCCTGTGGTCTACTTACAGGAGCGCACACGTGGCCAGGTTCACCTCGTCTTCTTGCATTGTTGTGGTTGTTGCCGCGGCCGCCAGGCCGGAGAGGGCCAAGCATGCACGGCACACAGCCTGGCTCTCCCCTCCTCTCCCCTCTTTCTCCTCCGACACTGCAAGGCTGCTCAGCCAGGCCAGAAAAGGACAAGCAGGCCAGCCTAGGTCCACCCTGAACACGCGGCAGATCGGGAGGCTGGCAGAGACCTGGTGGGCTACTTCTGACAGCCCTGCAGACTACCGGTTGCCCATAGTTGATGTGTTGTGCAGGCCTGATATAGGAATTTCACTCTGCATCCTACCTTACTGCTTCTGAACATACGTAAGGTGTTGTATGTACAATTGTACATCTCTTGGAATAGAAGATGTTTAAGATTCTGTATTGACTTTATATTTGTCTGGTATGTCATTAACATGTCAAAAGCTGTTTAAAACCATAGCTGACTGGTTAGGTGGGGTTGTGGGTTCAATTCCGCATTCCACCTTTTAGAAGAAGATCCAGACTGTACGGTTTGGGGGCAAGTTACAGGTTCTTAGAACATTCTAAGAAGATGGAAATATAGCAAACCACTTCTGAGACTCTGTCCCTAGAAAAAGTCACCATAGGTTGGAATTGACTTTATAACATATAATAATGGAGATATAATGATGAACCTTCCTTATTTATTAGAGTATGAAAAGATAAGTACAGATCTTTGTAATTAAACATTTCTTATGATTATTCCATCTGGCTGGATAGCTGAGTAGGATGGGTGTTTGGCTGCGAAGTCAGAGGTTTGGTGTTTAATTTTCCTACTGCGCCTTCTGTGAGTAGAGTCAGCCTGTGTGGTTTTGGGCAAGCTGCCCAGTCCCAGGGCAACCTCCCCCCCCCAAAAGAAGAGAATGGTAAACCACTTCCAGTATTCTGTACGCGGTAAACCCTATACAAGGGCCATAATAAGTCAGAATTGATTTAATGGCACATGACTATTATTATATGATTATTTTTTATTTATTTTTTATTTATTTATATAGCTTGTATGCCGCCCACTACCCAAAGGTCTCTGGGCGGCTCACAATCAAAATGGACAATTAAAACATCAAAATACAATAAAATTAGAACAATAAAAACATGTAAATGCAATAAATACGATACATTAAAAACACATCACTAAAATTGCCATCAGGATCCACAATCATTAGTTAAAAAACTTCTGGAACAAGAAGGTTTTTACCTGGCGCCGGAATGTTATCAACGTCAGCGCCAGGCGAGTCTCATTTGGGAGGGCATTCCATAGTCTGGGGGCAGTTGTTGAAAAAGCCCTATTCCTGCAAGCCACCCCCTTCACCTCCTTAAGGGATGGCTCTTTCAGGAGGGCTCCCTGACTAGATCTTAATTGCCGGGTAGGTTCATATGGAAGGAGGCGGTCCTTCAGGTATCTAGGTCCTAAGCCGTTTAGGGCTTTATATGTCAAAACAAGCACTTTGAATTGGGCTCGGGCAGCAACTGGTAACCAGTGAAGGTTATATAGAATCGGCGTGATGTGTTCCTTGGTGGCCCTACCACTCACCAGCCGTGCAGCACGATTCTGAACCAGTTGCAATCGCCAGACTGTCTTCAAAGGCAGCCCCATGTAAAGCGCATTGCAGTAATCAATATGGGATGTTACCAGTGCATGTGTAACTGTCATAAGGCTCCGTTCATCTAGGTAGGGGCACAGCTGATATATATTCCGCAGCTGGAGAAAGGCACCCCTGGCCACCGAGTCCACCTGGGCTTCCAGAGTTAGACCGGGGTCCAGCAGCACCCCCAAGCTACGGACCCTGTCCCTTAGGGGGAGTGCAACCCCATCCAGGACAGGGAAGTGGCCCTCTAGCCTGTCTGGCGAAGCACCCACTAACAGCACTTCCGTCTTGTCTGGATTGAGTTTCAATTTATTAACCCTCATCCAGTCCATTATCTGGTCCAGACACGAGTTCAGTACAGAAACCGCCTCACCTGGATTGGTGGAGACCGAGAGGTAGAGCTGAGTATCGTCAGCATATTGCTGACTCCTCAGCCCAAACCTCCTGATGACCTTTCCCAGCGGTTCCATGTAGATGTTAAACAGCATGGGGGATAATATTGAGCCCTGTGGATATTAAGCCCTGTAATGATTCGGCTTGGATTTATTTGGGGGAAAAACTGAAAAGAAGTTGCAATGTTTGTAACTGACCCTTTATATGTATAAATGTAAAAATAACAATTTTTTCAAGGCCTTTAGTTTAGATGTGTTATGTTTTACTTCATGTTTGCGGGCCCATTATCTGAAATTAGTGGAATATACGTATTAATAGCTGTAGGACTGCAACCTTTATGTGTACACCAACACTGATGAAAGAAAAGGAAGTCTCACCACTTACATGCTAGCTGGAGGAACTTGCTTGCTTATCTGATGAAGCGGGAGAACTTACCGGATTATCTTAGCACAATTAACTACGTTAAGGTTTTTTAATAAGTGTTGTTTGAGCCTGGCATTTTATTCAGTACATTTCCAGAAAAAGAGAGTAAGATATTTGAGGAAGCATGTTTGTTTGGATTTTCTTAGGTACACCATGATGCTGCTGAATTTCTTGAATGTGACTATTAGATACTAAATTTTGTGAAGGACCTTTGGAAGCTGTTGGTAGGATGCCTTATCCTGACGCTAGGTTCTTTTGTAACCGTAGGACAATTTCACATTTATTTCTTCAATGGTGTATTTAGGTGCTTTTAATTTTAATGGCTGAAGTCCTGTTGCTTAATATAATAAATTGCACTGGAGTAGGACCCACTGAATCAGTGCCGATTTAGTAAGCCACTTTCTCTTAAAGTTCCATGGACTCCAATGGCCCTACTCTAGCTGCAGCTTACTATTCTTTTTAAATTAGAATTTTAAAAAATAAGCTAGATGATTGCTAAATAAGAAATTAAATCTAGTGGTAACTCGTAAAACATAACTAAACACCTTGCTGCCTTCCTTTTTACTCTAGATTTTCTTCTTTTGTCTCAAAAGGGGTTTATATCATTTAGTAATAATTAATGTACTATACACTTCTGAATGCAAAACCAAGGATTTATTACCTAGTACAGTATTTCATTGTTCTCTCTATTAATAAATGACATGGTTCATGTGCAGGAACATTTGGAACCTGAAGATGGAAGGAAGAAATGAGCTCATTGATCATGGCAGTCAATTTGTTTTTTTAATTCCTGGCCTTCCAACTCTATACAGTTCTGGGCGGCCTTAGTTGGACTTGATGAGCCTTACTTCTGAGTAAAGACATTTAAGATGTCACATTAGTTAACAGTAATTGGGGTGGGTGAGATGGAAATGCTTGTCAATATTTAAGTATGGTCAACAATAGAAGGAAGCACAGTCTGTTGAATATTTTTCAGGAGTACACGTAGAAAACCAGGTTGGCTAAAAGTTAAACTCAGTAGCTTGTTTGAACTAGAGAAGACCCATTGGATGAATTAACATTGTTGAATTAACATTGACATTGGTGTCACTGCTTAAATAGGTCTACTCTGATTGAGACTAGCAACCAGATTTAGCCCTAAATATTTTGTCATGCTATATCCTGGTTTTTAGGAATAGATCCCCAAAACTCTTAATCTAACGGTCAATTTCTGGACTATATCATTTCATACTTTAAATATCTACACTTTTCCCATAAGAAGTGCAAAGTCCCTGCTTATAAACAGTCAGGATTGAGAATAAATCCAGGAAATAACCATTTTTGCTGTCAAATTTGTGTTCTATTTTATTCAGGGATATCTTTTGAAGTATGTGCAGCTGGGTAAACTCCTTGCATTTTGAAATGTTGCAGACTAGACAAAGCATTGTGTTTATATTTGTTTCCCATGAATATTGGGTAGAGGGTTCATATAGCATGTTTATTATGTTGATAACTTGCATTAAAAAGGTATTAGCACTGTTATTGTTAGAAAATGTATTTCTTTGTCTGCAAGTTTCATATTTAATTTTAATAGTTTGGTCTGCTGAAGAATCTCTGTGTCTCAGACAAACTAAGGAGTAGTGGGTTGTGTCAACTGCCAGTCATCCAAGGTAGTGATTTAGCACATGTATCACTCAAGTTTATTGAATTGCACTAAAGCAGAGAGACTCCAGCTGAGTGTGTGTACATGTGTGTATATATCTCTATTTTTAAAGAAAGAGGCTCACTGCCTTTTAAGAACAGCATTCCTTGTATCTTGTAGATTTTCTGATTCCCAAATGGGTTAAGATTTTCTGAGTGTAGAAAGAGAATTTATCTAATGTACGTGTGGAAAAAGTAGCTTAAGAACTTCAATAGCGACTCCATTTAGTAAGCTTGGGGAATCTGAGTGTCCAGATGTTCCATCCCTAGTTCTCAGCATTGTTTGGGAGGCGAAGTTGTGCCATCAAGTCGGAACTGACTTGCAGTGATCCTAAGAGGGGTTTCAAAAATGTGCAGAAGGCAAGCAGGCTGACATTTGTTTGCTTCTAGTTGCCAGCTCCTGTCCCTGTGCTTGTATTGCAAGACATTGCTCGTTGATCAGGACAAAATTAGAAGAAATGTTTGCTTGTCTTGTAAAATACTCTTAAAGCAAGGCACTAGTAAACCAAGTTATTACTGTATCTGTAAAACCTTCCTCCAATATCACATTTAAAATCAAAATTTTCTTGTCATTTTTCTTTCTTGTCCACCTTTCACATACAGGTGAAACTCAAAAAATTAGAATATCGTGCAAATGATCATTTATTTCAGTAAGTCAACTCAAAAGGTGAAACTAATATATGAGATAGACTCATTACCTGCTAAGTGAGATATGTCAAGCCTTACTTTGGTATAATTGGGATGATTATGGCATACAGTTTATGAAAACCCCAAATCTACAATCTCAGAAAATTAGAATAATGTGAAAAGTTTCCCAATTCACAGTAGTGCATCAAGACCCACCACACACAGACGGATCTTGGACATGGGCTTCAAATGTCATGTTCCTCTTGTCAAGCCACCCCTGAACAACAGGCAACGTTAGAAGCGTCTTACCTGGGCTACAGGAGAAAAAAACTGGTTTGTTGCTCAGTGGTCCAAAGTCCTCTTTTCTGATGAGAGCAACATTTGCATCTCATTTGGGAACCCAGAGTCTGGAGGAACAGTGGAGAGGCACACAATGCACGATGCTTGATGTTCAGTGTGAAGTTTTCACAGTTTGTGTTGATTTGGGGAGCCATGTCATCTGCCAAGAGATTTTGGAGCACTTCATGCTTCCTTCCACAGATGAGCTATATGGGGATACGGAGTGCATATGCATGCTTAGACTTTTCAGAGGTCCAATAGTGTTCTGTTTCCAAACCTTGTGTCACTGATGTCATGAAATATTCTGATTTTCTGAGATTGTGAGTTTGAGGTTTTCCTAAGCTATATGCCATAATCATCACAATTATACCAAAGTAAGGCTTAACATATCTTGCTTAGCACATATTGAGTCTATCTCATATATTAGTTTCACCTTTGACCTTTGAAATGAACACTTGCACGATATTCTAATTTTTTGAGTTTCACCTGTATATACAAAATTGTTTAGAATATCATAACATAAATTATCTTGACCTGGGTCCCTAGTGACACATCCTTAGTCTTAAGGATTAAAATTCTGATTTCTTCAGCATCCACACTGCTGATATTTAACCCTCCTGCAGTCGTGATTTTTGTCATCTTAATGTTGAAATACAGTTTTTGTGCTTTCTTTCTTAGCTCTCATCATTATTTTTTTCAGACCACTGCTACTGTCTGCCACTAGTATGATGTCATCTGTATGTTTCTTCTACCAGTTTTCAGTTTTCCTTCATTTAAATCTAATCTGCCATTTCACACGATCTCCATAGGCTTTTATTAGATGCGTAGAGAAAATATAGTATTGTCTGACACCTTTGCCAATTGGAAACCATTCTGTTCCCCTTTATTCTGTCCTAAAATGGCCTCTTACTAACTCAGTGATACAGGTATCTGGGTGTAGAGTCAGAATTTGGGAGTTCAGTTATGCAATGTGCATCCTAAAAGGCCAAGCTGGAATGCTTTGGGCAAGCTGCACACTCCTGGGATGTCTACAGAAGAAGGGAATCGTCAGTCACTTTTGATTACTCTGTACCTAGAAAAGCTGGGAAACAATTGCATCAGTTAGAACTGATTTGATGGGGCACAATAATAATAATGTTCTGACCTAAACGTTGCCTCTTGTCTAGAGCATGGGTTATGCATCCAGACAGTCAGATGTTCTGGCATATCAGTTTCTTCTCTCCCTCTCCCTCCCTCCCTCCCTCTCTCTCTTTCTCTCTCTCTCTGCTATATAAATATCTGCTAAAGATCCAGGGACTTAACTGCAATGTTCAAAGGACAATCTGTATTTTCTTCTAATTTTTTTTTGCATGCTATAGTAGCCAACAGATATTTGGAATATAATCTCAGATTTCTTCTTTGCTTTGTTAACATTTGACATTTATCCCTTTGTTTATATTAAATGTCTTGTAAAAGCTTTTTACTTGCTTGGTAAATCAATGCAGGACTCCAGTAGTTGCCGCAGTCTTTGACATCTCTTTTCTTTGGGGTTAGAACATACTTCGAACATTTCCAAATTATGGACTTTTTATTTTATTTTCTGTGACATATTCTTGGTAAGAATTTGATAGATTCCATCTCTTTGGATTAAAGTAGCTCGGTTGCAGAACTTGTAAATTTTGGTTTGCCTTTGCCCACCATATCTTATCGTTACTCAAAGTAAATCCACTGGAACTGCAAACTGTACTTTTCCATTATACCCAATTTAAACACCTGCGCATGTTGCCCATTTAAATTAGTTAGCATTGCCTCTGGCTTTGGTAGGATGAATGGTAGCTCTATAAGAATAGGTTAATTTATCTTGTACTAACTCAGTATGTGGAAGATCGATTTTCTCTTAGGTCGATTGGAACTAGTGATGGGACGTTATTCTTTCCCATGTGAGTTTGTTGCATGTTGAGAGGCTTTGCCTAAGCTACATTCATATTTCTGCCCTAAATAGCTATGGCACAGTGACCATGAAGTCTTATTAAGATTTCTTGTAACTTGGTCCTAATTGTCATACATAGTTGATATTCATTATTAATTTAAAAAGTTGATTTAAATAACAGGATTGATAGGTTCATGCCCCAAGGAGGAGATTTCATGGAAGTTTGTGGAAGGTAATACAAGGCATAAGGGCAACAAAAGAAGACAGTACAGTGGTACCTTGTATAAAGGAATTAATTCGTTCCAAATGAAATTATGTTAAGCAAATTTTCCTTTATACAAATTTCCCATAGGAATGCATTGAAAATGGAGTAATCCCATTTTTATGTTGTACAGGTTTGCCCCATAGGTGATTATGTTAAGCAAATTTCCCCTATCTCCAGATTTTTATGTTGTACAGATTTTTTGTTATACAAACTGTTGAGTTCTTCAGTTATAATTCTACTCTGATTTTAGAAATTCATTTTCTGCTAGGGTGCTGACTTCTGTTTGGCAATCCTATCATTGTATCTTAGTTTCTTGTGTGACTCCTACTATAGAGCAGACCTGGTGTAGTTTGTTTCAAGTGAGCTTCCAAACCAGCAAGAGATGCTTTTTCACCCCCTCTAGGAGTTACTTACTGGAAATTCACTGTTCATAATGATGCCATCATGCAAGCAAGCTCTTACAACATGGTATTTTAATAAAGTTATCACAGAACGTTTCTGGGAGCAGCATGGACACAAAATATGTGGCAAGGGACCATTGCTGTGGCAAGTTCATTGCCTTGAGCCACGGCATAAATGAGGATTGCTTTGATTGCGGCCTTCCCATGGCAGTTATATCTAGAAAAACAGACATAATTAGTCCTGCTTTAAAGCATGGTTATCTTCAGTTATATCTATAATTGTGTGGAAGGCTGTAGCACTTTGGTAAGTCTGACGGTAGGTAAGAAAATTTTGGGTGATCTGGGTTTTGTTTGAAAGGCTACTATCATTGGTGTGATATATTTTGTCTTTTACTTGAGCAATCTTTCCATTCCCACAGGAGACATTTCTTCTCCTGTCAGAAGGATCCAAACAGCACTTCAGAATGCTCCAATTTATCCTCCTTTTGATTACTGATACCTCCTCCTTACCGTTTTCCCTGCCTTTTGTTGCAACAGTCATTCCACTGGCTGCAGTGATTTCCCTTTCGGCAGGGGGAGTAATTTTGTAAGTGGCATAGTGTTAAAGTAACACATCAACCTAGGTCCTAGCATGATGCTCTTTTATATTTGAGAAAGAGTTGTATCACTTAGAACAGGCCTGCCCAACAGGTAGACTGTGGGCTACCGGTAGCCCGCGAAAGGTTCAAAAGTAGCCCACCAGCCACCAATAAAAAAGTCAGGGGATACGTTCTGCACCCCACCCTCCCACATCCCAAAGACCAGCACTGCCCCAGCAAAGTTCTGGGTCTGCCAGCCCACTGTCTTAGCCGAGCAGGGCAGTTCAAGGGCCATGGCATGGTCCCCTGCTGCCCCCACTGGCCAGATGATCGAGCAGGTGCAAGGGCAGTGTGTGCATGGTCAGCCTTCCCATAGGAATGCATTGAAAATCAATTAATCCATTCCAGAAGAGCATGTGCTTGGGATGGACAAAATTCATGAGTAGAGGTATTAGTGTAGTAGCCCTCAGACACTTTGGGCCAGAAAAAAAAATAGACCTCGGCCTGTTCAAAGTTGGACAGCCCTGACTTAGAATATTGGAAGAAATTGTGACACGAGGAAGATAGAGGAAAGGATTTCTCTGCTGAACTTTGTACTGTCATGACCCATTGCATACATCATAGGGTTGTCAGTGAAAATAATGCTACCCAAAGCTCTATTTCAGAGTAAATTAAGCAACCACACAAACTACAGAACAGTGTAATCAGGAATGCTTCCAATCACACCTGATAACCTGCAGCCCTTGCAGGAGTGGAACAACTCACAAAAAGGGCCAGGAAGGATCAGACATACTTAAAATGCATTTGGCCATTGGAAAACAGGGCAAACTAAACAGCACTAAAATTGAACCAAACAACAAGCTATGTGCCTGTTTGATCACCCCTTAGTTTCATTTTCATGTGGTCATTGATTGAGGTGGAAAATTCAACTTACTCCTGTGTGATAAGTGATAACACAAGTTAATAAAAAAACCACCTAACATTGGCATATAAATCAATAATTAGTTAACTTCTTTTCAGACAGCATGCAGTCAGTTTTTAGCCTGCTTAGGAGTAGTGGAAGTAATAAAATTTTCATTAAAGCTGATCTTGACAATAGACTGATTATGAAATTGGACCACAAATGCCACTTTTGATATAAACATGTTTATCAGGCTTGCTATCTTTTTTAAAAAAAATCCTCAGATTAATGTATGTTATGTGCTTTTCTAGGCACTAGTGCCAAGAATGATGCTACTTATTGCAAGAATACGGATTTTCATTATTTTTGTGGTGATAAACTGGAGAATTTTGTTCTTAGTTACTGAAGCCTGGTTTTTGTTTGTTCGTTTGTTCGTTTGTTTTGCCCCTAATGGTTTGGCAGTGGAACATCAATACCATACTATCCACATGATCTGGAGCCATTCATTTCTGTTTATTCCATGAATTAGTATAGCATCCACCAGCTCATAATATTGTTTCCTTAGTCATATTCTGGTCAGAGTGGTCAAACATTTGAAACAGCCATACAAGATTCCTGGGGTTCTCTCTCCACTTTGTATGTGAATTATATCTTTTTGCAGCTTCTCAGAAACTATAAAATATGTCAGATGCAAACAACTTACCTTTTTAGAACTACTACTCCCCCCCCCATACACACCTCATTTCTTCATAATGGATCTCACTGAGGGAATGATGTGGGACTGGTGTCTTTCCTCTATTATCACTTTTGCTCATTAAGAAAACTGGTAGCAATTGTGTGGGCTGAAATTTGAAGAGGGTGGTATGAGTTGTGTTCCACTGGGACTATCAGCATTCAGTGGGTTAACAGCTTTTCTTTATTTGGTGAAAAAAGACTTTAAAGGGGACCCTGGAGGCACAAAAGATTAGTGCCCCAGGGAAAGTATTACTACTTAACCACTGCTGTGAAGGAAGAATTGGCCTTGAGCCTAAAAAGAAAATTTTGTTTTACTCTATTTTTGTCATTGTTCATTTTTTAAGAGGCTGTTCTACCAAATAGACTTCTCTGCTGCAAATTGCCGAGGGGACACTGCAGTGCCTTATGTTACAGAAGCTAATTGATAGAAGTGAAGCATTTAAAGAAATCCAGGGAAAGGCTATCAAGATACTGTAATTCTGTCTCTTTCCGTTCTTCTGAAGTGATTGATAACAGTCTACTTAGTCTTAGAACATATGACTTTAAGACAGTGTTTATTCCTCTTAAAATATTAATTGCATATACAGAAAGCTGGGTGGTGACAGACAAAACTGTTGAAGTTCTATTAATAAATAGATATATAATTAGTTAATTATTAACAGCCTCTCTTCCTTTTTAGAAAAAAAAACACCAAAACTATTGGCAACAAATAACAGTCAGAACTCAGTGCAGTGGAAAAATTAACTGTTTGCCATCAAGTCAGATCTGACTTACGGTGACCCTTTCCAGGATTTTCTAGATAGAGAATCTTCAAAAGTGGTTTACCATTCCTTTCTTCTGAGGGCATCTTGGGACTGCACAACTTAGCCAAGGCTACACAGGCTGGCTATTCTGGAGTGCATACTGAGGAACTGAACTACCAGCCTCTAACTCCACGTAGTCTGTCATCACTTCCTCTCCCAAGGGGATGAATTGTCTCTGACATTTGCACAGATGAACTTGGGTCAGTAGTTTGACATTCCAGCATCTCTCTCTCCCTCTCCAGTATACTGATACAGGCCTTTGTAGTGGCTGTATCAGTACAGTGGACCCTTGTATAACAAATGGTTTGTTTAACAGAAAATCTGCTTAAAGGAAAATATTTCCAGAGATGGGGGAAACCGCTTAACAGAATTGCCTATGGGACGAATCCATACAGCAAAAAATAGTCGCAATTAGGGATTAATTCGTTTTTAATGTATTCCTATGGGAAATTTGTACAAAGGAAAATTTGCTTAACATAATTTCATTTGGAACAAATTAATTTCTTTATACAAGATACTGCTGTACTTGAGAACTTGCATAGGTAGGACACCATTTAATTTTTTTCCTTCTCTGACTCTCATATAAGAATATTTGAAACAAGATGTTCTTATAGAGAGAGAGTATTTTTTCATGAGATGCTCTTAATGTGTGCTTTGGTTTTTTTCCTGGTGGGCATTACACTTTATGGTTGCCTGACTGGACTCCACATGCAAACTCTCATTTAACTCAGCACTCATTTAGTCTTGTTATCCTTTTAAATGAAAACAACCAGCCATGATGACTATAATGTGGTAAGAATTTCGGTATCCAATGGAATTTGTTTGCATATTTAATCAGAGGAGAACTAAATATAAGCAGGAAAGACGTAAAGACCTGTTATGGGTTACAGACGCAAAACATATTTGCTAGACTGTTTTGCAACACTATGATTTCTAAAAAACCTGAAAAGAAGAAAGCAAAAACCCATGTGTAAATGGCAGAAATAACATATTGTTTGTTACTGTGTACTGTATCTTGATCAGTTTCCATTGGTGGTCTGCTTCTGTGCACTTTTGATCTTAACAAGAGTCATACATCCACTGCAGAGAACCCCTGCTTAGTGGATGTGAGGATGTCATTTGTCATATATTTCTGCTTTTCTGTGTTCCTGTAATAAGAGGTGTGTGTGTGTGTGTGTGTGTGTGTGTGTGTGTGTGTGTGTGTGTGTGTGTGTGAGAGAGAGAGAGAGAGAGAGAGAGAGAGAGAGAGAGAGAGAGGGAGGGAGGGAGGGAGGGAGAAGACATATTAGATGTTTCCAGGGTGGTTTTTATTTAAATCAAATAATTTAAATTGCAATTTAAACTTTTAAATAATCAGAATTTTGTCCACCCGCATTTTTCTGTGGTAGATTTACTATCAGGATGTAACCGATGGAGTTTGCTTACTTGTCACCTTATTAAATTATTTTTTAAAGGAAATTTCATGAACATTAGTTCAGTTGTTACGCCACATTCATTGAATTCTGTTGCATGCCTCCAACTGTTCAACTGGAATTATGTCATCAGCGGTGCTGATGATTAAAGGCTTAAATTGCCAGTGGTTAATGTTTCCTTTGGTGATTTCAGAGTGCACACAACTTTCTTGTGTTGTATGAATTGGAAGCTCTTCAAAATTACCGAAAGAGACTTTTATTCAGTGGCAGTTTGCCACCACTGCTAATATTTATTCCCATTGCACAGGCAGAAGGGTGCAAGAGGATGTCACCCAGTATAGCTATAATAGCTAACTCTCATTAGAGGTTATAACACTGGGATGAAACATCTGAAAACCCAGGTGATGTGGATGAGGAAATTGTCTCTTTCATCAGAATCATTTGGTGTATTCTGTGTTTTGTGTATATTTGTACTTAGAACAGGAAATCTGAAATGGGAGAACTTTCCCTTTTTAAAGAACGATGGAATTTGGAATGATTAACGTACAAAATCAGACACTTATAATACTCTACAGATTCTTGGTAGTGGCAGTAAACTGTGATTTAAAAAGTGATGGAAGAAACACCGGTGTAGTCAAAAGCTACAAGGAATTAGCAGAATGAAAATGCAACAGTAAACATCACAGTTAATCATGTTAATTCCTTACTCATACTCGCTTGCTTAATATCTGTTTGTTGCACCACCGCTACACTGATATTTGTCCTTAACAAGGTCCCCTGAAGCAGTTTATCTAGAATAACAAAATATCACCAAAGGTCAGGTTTTAATTGTAATTATGTTAAGAATAAAGCTAAACCCTTCAACTGATGCTAAAAATCATTAGAAGCTGATTGAAGTAAAAGAGTATTTCCTGCATTATTAAATACTGCAACAAATGAAGCTGCAGCTCCTTCAGGCGGGATTTTTGTTACCGAAGTGCAAGGAAAGGATGTGCTTCTTCACAACCCTTTAGTTTCAGCTGCTTTTTCTTTTTGTAGAGTCTGATTTTCTCATATTAGTAGACCAGAAGTCCAAGGGGCTGGTATGCAACGTCTGCTATCTGGTTGTTTCAAACCCTCTCCCCACTTCTCCATTCTCCCTCTTATTTTTAGGCCAAGGGGGCAAAGTTTTATTCCTTGTTGCATTTGCAGCCTTTAGTTATTTACTCCTCACTTGGCTCTCTTTTAATTTTCACTTTTGACTGTGATTCATGGGTGCATTCTTTTTCTTTTCGGTTTATCATCCCTGCTTTGATTTTAGGAGATTTTACGATTAATGTAGATGTCCACTCTGAGTTTGCTGTTTCTTTTCTTTAAATGTGGACTCCAAGATCAACTTTCTCACCCCTACTAATGGTCACTCCCTTGCCATTTTCATCCCAAACAGTCATCACTTTCCTTTTCCATTGGCAGCAAATGTTCGCTCTTCTTCTTAAAGAGAAATTATTTTTCTCTAATAATGGTTCTAATTCTGAATTTTCTACTATTGCTTTCTTGTCAGATTTTGTTATTTCTTTTAATGTCACATCCCAGCTCCTCAGTGTTCAACTTTCTTATATTTTTTGTGATCTTCAGTTTGTTGAAGAAGATATTCGGAGGCACGGTCCTTTACTCTGTCTTCTATTGCCTCACTTGGTTCTCTGGGGGTTGCTGTTTAATTCCAGCAAAACAAGTTGAGGAGTCGTGTAGCCATCACAAAAACCAAATACAAAAGTGGAACCGGTGATACCTTTAGGCTACAAGAAAATTAACAAAAATGTTGCTAATATTTCGAGGGCGAAACCCTCTTCCTCAGAGCAGTACCATAGGTTATAACATGGCAAAAGTTGGATTTGTGTACGTGAGCTGTGACATGTCTTTGGAAGGACCGGGACAATAAAAACACCTCCCTTCCTTCATTTTGGATGCAGCCTAAGAACATCCAAGCTCCGAGCCTCAACTAAGAAACTGCCTGGCTTTTTTTCCATCTTGCCAAAGACCTTACATCTAGGAAATAACTCCTAGCAAATCCAGCTTTTGCCATGCTATAACCTATTGGTACTGCTCTGAGGAAGGGGGTTTCGCCCTTGAAATATTAGCAATATTTTTGTTAATTTTCTAGTAGCCTAAAGGTATCACCTGTTCTACTTTTGCATTTGGTTTAATTCCATTCTTCTACTCTTGAATCAAAGGCAGTAAGGTGCCACTTTCTCAATGTGCGGGTCACTCGAGTTGTGAGCCTTGACTTCCTCTTCATATTGAATGTCTTATTTCTGGTCTTCAGGCAGCTGGGTGGCTCTGGAGTAGGACTATGGGACTGACTGGTCATCGTATTGTACATTATAAACTTCCCCTTCTCTTTCTCTAGCAAAACAGCTGCATTTCTCTTCATTAGTTCACATTAGTTCACTAGCTCTGAGGATTCTCAGGGTCTTTGGTGCTTCTAATTTGCTACTGAGGCTACCTTTCCCTCCTTCCTTTTCAGTATAGGGTTTCGTTATTGTATTGGACAAGACGATTTTTGCTATTTGTTCTCCTCTTGCTGCTCCCCTTCTTTCATCAGCATTAGAGATGGGCACGAATAAAAAAAATGGTGTTTCGTTTGTCGTTTAGGGGGTCCGTTTCGGTTTGTTTCTGTTTTTCGCGATTTTTTGCAAAAAATTCGTTTTCATTTTCGTTCCATTTCATTACCGTTTCATTACCATTTATTTCAATTTTTGTGATTTTTTTAAGCATTTAAAGCAGCTCAATGTATTGCCGTAACGAAAACGAAACGGACGACAAAATTTCTGGTGTTTCTGTTCGTTTCGTTTCAGTTTAGAGACAAAATTCGTTTGTCATTTCGTTATGTAATGAAACGAAAAACAAAAACGGAAACGAAAACGAAAAATTGTTCGTTTAGTGCCCATCTCTAATCAGCATCGCTTGTTCCCTCTTCTCCAGTTCTTTGGTTTTCTCTCCTACTTTAATGGAGAAATGGACTCATTTGTTGTCTTCTGCTGGCCCTGTGGCTCTAGTCTTATCATATCTTCTGATTACTGTTACTTGTGCTCTCATTTGCCCTTTTAAATATTATTAATATGTTGCTGGTTCCCAGCCCCTTGAAGTCTCCTCAGTGGCTTCCTCTCGATTCTGGAATTCAATATAAGCTTCTAGTTCTTACTTTTTTGAAGTTCTCCATCATCTGGTTCTTCTCTAGCTTTCAGCCTTGGATTCTCCCCCTGTAAGCCCAGCCATCCCTCTATTTTTCCCCATTCTAGGATGTTTATTTGTCCAAGAGTTTCTTGATCTTTAGCAAGGCTTTTCGCTTTCATTTTTGCTGCTCCATATGCTTAGAACCAACCTCCATACCATTCATGGGCTGGCTTCTCACTTAGAGGCTGACCGCACAGGATTTAAGCCTGTGTTTGGTCAGCTACAAGAATAGGATGGCCCATTCCTAAAAGATGGCAATTGGACAGAATCTTTGCTAGACCCCAGAGTGGTCCTATCCATAGCTTTTTGGCCCCTGGCAGGGGCTTCTTCCATTTTGGGGGCAGGTATGGTCACTGCTTCTTGCTGGAGAGACAAAATAAGTGAATTTTTGAAGAGATATTATTACAGCAGCGAAAATGCACAGTACTGTATCTCATTGTGCTTTAAAAATAATCTCAACAGTTTCCCTGATGGTTGGCAAATTAATTTCACTGACGGTAAAAGACCTGCGGTTTCCTCTGTTGTCATTTCGGGCATTTTGGGGTGGAATTTGGTATGAACAGTGAAACTTTCAACACATTTCACTCTGCTGCTAGAGTTTCTACCTGTCTGTCAGCTGTCTCCTAATGAGAGTGATTTAACTTGCATAGGATGGATACTGGACAACCATGTACAGACTTAAAATCTTATCCAGCAGCAGGTGTCTGTCTGTTCTTTGGTATGTACTTGTGATAAAGAGAGAGGTCTAAATCCTATTGCTCATCCCACGAGAAGTAGGCATGTTTCATCGTCTTCTTCTTCCTATTGCTTTCTCGTAGGTGCGGGGTCCATTGCATATTGAATCATCTGCTAAATGGTAAACCAACACTTATATAAATCCCACAGATTCAGTGGGTTAACTCTAGTTGGGATTGCCCACTGGATTCAGGCAACAGTATTTACCTATACACTGCTAGGAATTATATTTTTAAAAAGGCATTACTGTACACCTTACTTTGGGCATGGTATTTAATGTGTGCAAGATGCTCCTGTTGATTTTGATGGGACGTTCTTCTGAGCTACTGTGTGTAGAATTGAAAAATAAAAGGAGCCATGTGACCTGTTAGTAAAAGTAATCATCCGTGTTGGTCAGTACCTGTTCTAGACATTTATTAATGCTTTGTTAACAAAAGCATTGAGGAATTTGTGTCCAGATACACAGGAAGGGCATTGAGAACAGGAACATCTGCACGCCCGTGATCTTAGCATAGAATAAGAGGTTGATGAGCAAACAGAGGTTATTATCTGCAGCTTTCCCTCCTCTTTGTTTGATCAGATACATTTGGGCTGGGTATCCTTGAAGCGTTAGGGCCTGTGAAATGTGCTATGATCAGGCTGGCACTTAAAAGGTCCTTATTTTCAGTGCCAAATAGTGCTACAGTATCAGGGAACCTCAGTCCTAAAACCGATACAGTACCTACAAAATCTGTTCAGTTGCTTTTTAAAAGAAAGAGCTTAGAAGCATAACTTGGGAGATGTGTCTAGCACATGTTTGCAAACTTCCTTTAACCAAATACATGTGTTTGGGAGACATGGTTCATTACAGCTTGCTGCAGTTGTATTTTCAGTGTCTAGAGCATAGAGTTGCTGCTTAGACATGTTTACTAGGTACTACTTTTGTTGTTTACTTTGCTGCTTTTTTGCTTGATTTTCTTCCCAGCCCTTGCTCAGTTTATGTAAAAGCCATTCACATCTTTTGGCACAGTTGCTAAGGAAGTATATAGCTTTACCAAGAGACTCTCTTAATAGCTTGCTGCATTTCTTTCGTTATTTGCTTTAGTGGTGTCCACTTAGCAGATAATTTGTTTGGGCTTTCCATATTGACTTTTAAGCTTCAGAGTACGTTGTTGTCTAAAATGAGTTGCTGGTTGGACATGTTTATAACTGTTTACAATAGGACACCAGAGGAATCAAACAATATTATTACCTTCCTTAATTAAGCCTGCATATTTGATCTTGACTTCCACCTCTGTCCACTGAAAATGTTAATATTTTATCTTGCCACATGAGTGCAGGATGAGTTCCAAAGCTGGTGGGGCCAAAGTACTATGCCACACTTTTTAGTGGTTTGTTGATTGTTGCTCAGAATTTGTAGCTGTTTTATGAGGATGTGAGGGTGATTCCTGTGAGAAAGTTATACTGTATACTGTAGACAGATTGGCCTATTTCTCTTGAAACCCGCTGACTTGACTCAGAGGAGAATGACAGCATGATGTTATCCAAGCCATTGAATTCTTGTTAGTCCTGAGTGTTTCTTACCCCTTTATATTTAAGTATTATGATTATCCAGTGTGGTGTAGTGGACAAAGTGACTCAGTAGGACTCAGGAGGCCTGGGTTCAAATCCCTCCATCCCTCCATCGGCCATTTACCAGTTTCACTCACTGGTAGAGTGAAACTGGTAAAGCCACTCCTTAAATACCGAATATACTTGAATATAAGTCGAGTTTTTCCAGCCCTAATTTTGGGCTGAAAAAAGGGTCCCTTGACTTATACTCGGGTGAATATGGTAGGTCGATGGGGAGTGGGAGAAACGGCGGGTTTTTAAACCTTTCCCCCCCTCTTCTGAAACAAATGCCAGTGTCTGCCAACAGCACTTGCTTCGGGAGAAAGAAAAGGTTTAAAAAACCCACTGTTTCTCCCCCCCCATCGGACGCATAGAAAGAGAAGCGGTGGGTTTTTAAAACTTTTTTCTCCCTCCCAAAACAAGTGCCAATGTCCACCATCGGCGCTTGCTTTGGGAGAAAAAAAAGTTTTTAAAATCCCACTTCTCTCCCCCCCCTCGGGCGCATAGAAGGAGAAGAGGGTTTTTTTAAAAAAGTTTTCTCTCCCAAAACGAGCACCAATGTCCACCATCGGCACTTGCTTTGAGAGAGAAAAACGTTTAAAAAACTTGCCACTCCCCCCCCCATCGGAAGAAGAAGAGGAGGAGGAGGAGGAGAAGGAGGAGGAAGGGAAGGGGAACCGCAGCGATGGCAGCAGCAGCAGCCGCTGCCACCAAACACCAGCTTGGGGAAGGCAGCCGAGGGAAATATTGACTCGGGTTATAATCAAGTCAATTAATTTCCCCACTTTTTAAAGGCAAAATTAGGGGTCACGACTTATACTGGGTCAACTTATACTCAACTGTATACAGTATCTCACTTACCTTGAAAGCCATATTAGGGTCACTATATATCGACGTTGCAGATGGCGACTGCAGCAATGAAATTAAAAGACGTCTGCTTCTTGGGAGGAAAGCAATGGCAAACCTAGGTAGCATCCTAAAGAGCAGAGACATCACTTTGCCAACTAAGGTCAGGATAGTCAAAGCTATGGTTTTTCCAGTAGTGATGTATGGAAGTGAGAGATGGACTATAAAGAAGGCTGATTTCTGCAGAATTGATGCTTTTGAGCTGTGGTGCTGGAGGAGAGTCTTGAGAGTCCCCTGGACTGCAAGGAGATCAAACCTATCCATCCTGAAAGAAATCAACCCTGAATGTTCACTGGAAGGACAGATTTTGAAGCTGAGGCTCCAGTACTTTGACCACCTCATGAGGAGAGAGGACTCCTTGGAAAAGTCCCTGATGTTGGGAAAGATTGAAGGCAAAGGGAAAAGAGGACGGCAGAGAATGAGATGGTTGGACGGTGTCATCAATGCAACCAATATGAATTTGACGAAACTCCGGGAGGCAGTGGAAGATAGGAAGGCCTGGCGAGCTCTGGTCCATGGGGTCACGAAGAGTCGGACACGACTGAACAACTGAACAACAACAAAATATCTACGCTGACCTGATGGGTAGATATGATTCTCCTATAGTTTGTGAAATCCATACTGGAATTTAGGATTTCTGTTTCGTTTTCCCCATTTTTTTAATAAGAGAGATCTGAAGAAGACATAATTTCCGTGTCTCAACTAGCGACTCATTCCCAGCATTATATGGGATGCTAACATTTCAAAGCATGGTCTTTCTAATGTTGTTCAGTTATGCCAGGATAAAATGTCAGTAAATTATCTGAGAATCTAAACACCCAGTCTGAGTCAGCTGTGAGTATATAAAAACTCAAAATAAAATGATCATGTTTCATATGTTGATCTGTTGTGGTTAAACATTATTTTGGTTGTTTTTCTTAGACAATAAAGCCGGTATTTTTATACACTGCCCAAAGCGTATAACATACTTTACCTGTCTTAAAAAGGTAAAAAGGTAAAGGTTCCCCCTGCACATGCATGTAGTCATGTCCGACTCTAGGGGCGGTGCTCATCTCCATTTCCAAGCCAAAGAGCCAGTGTTGTGCAGGTCCGTGGCCATGTGGCTGGCATAGCTGAATACATTTATGTGCATGGAACACTGTTTACCTTCCCGCTTTTTACAGCGGTACCTATTTATCTACTTGCATTTACATGCTTTCAAATTGGTAGGTTGGCAGGAGCTGGGGTTAACAGCGAGAGCTCACTCTGCTGCAGGGGAACTGGGATTCAAACCGCTGAGCTGCTGGCCTTGCAGCCGAATGTTTTCAGTGCTCTAGCCCAATGAGCCACCACACCCCTTATTTACTTGACATAACTTACCCTGAAGTTATGCTATTCCTGTGTAATAATAACATTTGTGTCCTGTCAAATCAATTCTGATTTACAGTAACTCATTTCAGGGTTTTCTAGGTACTGTATAGAGTACTCAGCAGTAGTTCACTATTCTCTTCTTCTGGGGGCATCCAGGGGCTGTGTAGTTTGCCCAGGGCCACACAGGCTGGGCCTTCTGAGATATGCACACTGGAGAACTGAACTCCCGGTCTTTGGTTCTGCAGTCAGAGGCGTAGCTCACAGAGCTATTCAGCCACTTATTCCTCTTTAACCCCTTCCCTTTAAGACCTTATTTGGGTCCAATTACAGATTTTGATGGCAATTCTTTTGGCATTTTGACACTGAGCTGTGTAGTGTTTGTTGGGTGAGGGAAAGAGAGGCTGGAACAGAGGGATTAGAAAGCAGTACGGAGCTGTTCCTCTTTCTTTTCATCCCCCCCATTCCCTTTTGAATGCCTTATGCAGCAGGGCAGTAAAACCCTTCCTCCTAACACTTTACCCTGTCTCGGTAGTCTGAGTACACAGAGAAATTAGGATTTGTAAATCATAATCATGAACATTACTACCTACCTAATACAGAGTTCTATCTCAAGGCCACAACCTAGACCAGTGATGGTGAACCTTTTAGAGACCAAGTGCCCAAACTGCAATTCAAAACCCACTATTTTTTTTGCAAAGTGCCAATACAGTAATTTAACTTGTATACAGGTGGCTGTGAAGGGGCGATGTTGGGTGCCTACAGAAAGGGCTCCGAGTGGCACTCGTGCCATAGGTTTGCCATCACTGACCTAGACCATGCTAAGATGTGGGAAAGGTAATCTTATTACCGTGTATGCTTGAATATAAGCCGAGGGCAGTTTTGTTTTTAACCACAAAAACTGGTTAAACTTATTGACTCAAGTATAAGCTGAGGGGATGTATTTGGGTCAGCTTATATTCTGATGACTGGTGCTTGCTTCATTGAAAAAAGTTTTAAAACCCCGCGGTTCCCTTGCCCAATTGGATGCATTGCAGGGAGAATTGCGGGGTTTTTACACTTATTTTTCAGCAATGAAGCAAGCACTGATGGTCGGCACTTGCTTCATTGCTGCAAAATACGTTTTAAAACCCTGTGGTTTCCCCGCCCAATTGGGCGCGTTGCTTCATTGCCAAAAAATAAATTTAAGAATCCCATGATTCCCCTGCAACACACGCCCGATTGGGTGGGGGAATCACGAGGTTTTTAAACTTACTTTTTGGCAATGAAACAAGTGCTGATGGCCATCGGTGCTTGCTTCGGTGCCAAAAAAAAAGTCCTCTCCTGAGGTCTTCCCAGAGCAAGCGTGAAAATGAGGGAGCTTTCCTTCTCTCTAATTCGGAATAATTTCCTTATATTTTTGCAGGCAAACATCGGTATACCTGATGTAATCTACTTTTGAAAAGTGCCATTTTGTTCCTATTTTAAAAAAATAAGTTAGTCTTTCTAAGAACTGAAATACGTCAAGTTTAAGAGGTGGGATGATGTCCTTAGGAAATATCTCTGACTTTTGAAAATGCCTTCATATTTGTATTCTAAGATACATAAACAAGACAGGCAAATTTTTGTATTCTTAACCTTGTTATCTATGTACAGTGGACCCTTGTTTAATGTACAGCTCGTATAACGGAAAATCTGTACAACGGAAAAAACTTCCACCACCCCTCCTCCTCCCCCCTCCCTCTCCAACATGGCCGCAGGCAGTCTCTGGGGCTCTTTACAGAGCCCGTGCCTCTCTCTGGCTGCTGCTGCTGTTGCTCAGTCCTGCAGGCGGTTTCGCTTTCCCTCTGAGCAGCAGAAGCAGAAGCGCCTCTGCCATCCCTTCGTCCTCTCCCCGCCCCTCATTCATGAGTTGGAGCCTCCGCTCCGCAGGCTTCAAGTCGCACGTTCCTCTTCCTTGCTGGCCTCCAGAGCCCCGGCGCGACGCTCAGGCCAGGCGCTCTGTGTGTGTGTGTGTGTGTGTGTGTGTGTGTGTGTGTGTGTGTAGGGAAGGAGGGGCCAGGCTCTCTCTCTGTGTGTGTGTGTGTGTGTGTAGGGAAGGAGGGGCCAGGCTCTCTCTCTCTCTCTCTCCAGGCTCTCTCTCTCTCTCTCTCTCTCTGTGTGTGTGTGTGTGTGTGTGTGTGTGTGTGTGTGTGTAGAGAAGGAGGGGCCAGGCACTCTCTCTCTCTCTCTCTCTCTCTCTCTCTCTCTCTCTCTCTCTCTCTCTCTCTGTGTGTGTGTGTGTGTGTGTGTGTGTGTGTGTGTGTGTAGGGAAAGAGGGGCCAAGCTCTCTCTCTCTCTCTCTCTCTCTCTGTGTGTGTGTGTGTAGGGAAGGAGGGGCCAGGCTCTCTCTCTCTCTCTCTCTCTCTCTCTCTCTCTCTCTCTGTGTAGGGAAGGAGGGGCCAGGCTCTCTCTCTCTCTCTCTCTCTCTCTCTCTCTCTCTCTCTCTCTGTGTGTGTGTGTGTGTGTGTGTGTGTGTGTGTGTGTGTGTAGGGATGGAGGGGCCAGGCTCTCTCTCTCTCTCTCTCTCTCTCTCTCTCTCTCTCTCTCTCTCTCTCTCTCTCTCTGTGTGTGTGTGTGTGTGTGTGTGTGTGTGTGTGTGTGTGTAGGGAAGGAGGAGACGCTCAACCTGCTTCCTGGCTGCTGTGCAACACCTCCCTGTGCTGCTTGTGCAGTGGTATGAGCCAGAACATTTGGATGCCTTTCTTACATCCTCCTCCTCCTCCTTCTCCTCCTCCTCTCTCGAGACCTAAGGAATTAACCCTTGTGCTGCTGCATTCCGCCCGAAATCAGTATGTGTGGACGGGTGCCTGTTTGCATTTTTGCATTTCTGTTCCCCCAAATTATACATGTACTGTAGTTTGTGTCATTTTTCTCTGCATTGGAACGGATTACTCCATTTTCAATGCATTCCTATGGGAAATTACAATTTGTATAAAGGAAAATTTGTTTAACATAATTTCATTTGGAACGAATTAATTCCTTTATACAAGGTACCACTGTACTCTGTTGAATGGTCTAAGCTGGAACCAAGACAAAGGTCAAAGGTGACCCTCATGGACCCTCATCAGTGGACCTTGGAGATCTGTGAACTGTCTTGGCCAGTCTTTCTCTCTCTGTGATTCCCCGGAAGTAAATGATCTTACAGTGCAGAATGTGCCACTCATGTACACTAATTGCTTTGTTTTCTATATAAGCTATAATTACTGGGAAATTATCTACATTCCTTGCCAGTTCTAACACCCTGATATTTAGCATGCTCTAGAACCAGGGAGGTGGCATGCTGTTCTGATTTATCACTTTCATTTGTTGCAATACATATTGGTCTCTTAAAACGTGTTCTGCCATTTGGTGTTTCTTTTAATTCCAAGTACTGTACTGTATCTTGAGATGTTAATTCTTGTACAGTATACAGTACTAGAAATAGAATTCATGTAAATCGATATACCATTGTATTCTGATGAACACCTTTTCTATGGTAGATAAATTTATTACCTCACAGTATTCCTTTCTGGTACACATTTGTCTATATTGAAAAGACAAGTCCTGCTATCAGTGTATGGAACATTTCCTTTCCATTGGCAATCACATGCATTCATGTTCTTGGAATATAACCAATTATTTTATCGAGGAATGCAAGAGTAAACATCCTGAAACAATAATTTCATACAGACTGGGCATTTTATAGGAAAGTGTTGTTCTTTTTTTAATAGAACGTTGTATTTTCTTGGATCAAGATTGCTGAAAAATATGTTTGATTAATTGAATTTAAACGAACACAGTCAAATTATTGATGTATTTGCATGCATCCTTTGCAATATACTAAATAATGCTGTATTGGCATATTTGTATTTTCCTTTATACAAATTTCCCATAGGAATGCATTGAAAAGAGTAATCCCTAATTTGTGACAATTTTTATGTTGCATGGATTCGTCCCATAGACTATTCTGTTAAGCAAATTTCCCCTATCTCCGGAATTGTTTATGTTGTTCAAATTTTATGTTATACAAACCGTTTGTTATACGAGGATCCACAGTAAATATTATTTTAAAAATAAATTCTGTTTATAATAATTGTTTGGATACACTATAATTTTAATATGCTAGTTGTGATAATTTTATGCCAAGTCAAATTGTCCATAGTCATATTTTATGTTCCTAAAATAACAGAATGATTTTTAAGCTGTAAAAGGGGGTGTGGAGTGCTAATGTAGCATTTGTTTCAGTTTTCCAAAAATATCCTTTTTTTCTGGGGTGGTGGAATGGAAAAAATGGTTTTTTTTCCGATCTTCAAAATTTCCGGAAATTTTGCATCTCTATAAGAGACAGACAGAAAAAGGAAGTTGAATCCTGATTAGAGCAAGCACACTCCTTGGAAATGCCTTAAGAGCATACCTTTACAATGTATCACTACACATTGTTTAGTATTACTACTTCCTTCACATGCTGCGTGGACATTGTCAGTGTACGATGGACAGCTGGCATTGTGTGAGAAGACACCAGTACTTGAAATACTATAGTACTTGAAATACTACAGGTGTTCTTGGAGTACAACTCCAAGAAACATCAGGCAGCAGAGCTGATGGTGAAGTCTTCTGGGAATTGCAGTCCAAGGCTAGGAACTACTGTACTTACTAGATGGGTAATTTTTATCTAGTGGAATTTCATAATATTTAATTGAATTATAGTTATGGTGTGCATTATGCTGGACAGTATTCCTCCTTTTTGTGGTGGTCCTCAAATAAACAATGAAGTGAATAAGGAAAGATCTGTAATTCTTCCTAGAAGTCTTAGGTTGCTGATGAGAAATAGGCTGCTGTTTTTGTATTGTGGAAATATACTTGATTCCCTGGCTGTCCTTAATTTGTGTTTGATTGGCTTCTGTCTTGGAATCTGATAGCTGTTGTGAATTTTTTGGGCTATTTGGCTGTGGTCTGGAAGTTTTTCTTCCTGACATTTCGCCTCTCTGTGGCCAGCATCTTTAGAGGACAAGGAGCTTCAGGGGACTGGGAGTGCTGTGCCCCAGAGCACAGAGAGAACTCCTAGTTCCCTGAGCAACTTGCTCTCTGAAGATGCCGGCCACAGAGTCTGGCAAAACATCAGGAAGAAAAACTTCCAGAAGATGGCTCAACAGCCCAAAAAACTCACAGTAGCTATCAAGTTGGTTATTTGTTGAAAGTGTGACAAGATAGTCATATTTTTTGAATAATTTCCTGGCTGGATTAGTAGTTCTCTTATCTTATTGATGGAATATGCTTTGGTGATTGTTCCTGTTCCTTGCCCTGATTATTTAGAAAATTTAATGAGAAAAAATAAGATTAGCCCTCCAAAAATGAACTTCTGTGAGTGGAAACAAACAAAGGGATGCTGGTCAGGAGCTTATCTCATTGGCTGAAAAGGATATGTCCCCTGTTTTTGTGTGACTTGTTTCTCCGCAGGTATCCACTCAACATTTTTTAGTTCATGTGATTTATTTCTGCTTTTATTTCCACAACTAGGAAAGACATGAAAAATGCCTTAGCCTTTCCCCATTTCCTCCTTTTGCTCTTCATTCCTTAACTTTGTAAAAACTGTCTCCTGCTAAAGTTTTATTCAGAGCCAAACTTAGTATGAGATTTATTGTGTCAAAATAATTACAGGAATTCTATTTGCAATGGATGTGTCGGGGGAGCAGGCAGGGTGACAATAATTGCATTTTCTACCTTTTTACTCCTATATTATCCAAAATGGATACCGCCGTCAAATCTGATATCCCTTGTATGGCGTTGGACTGGATGAGATTTCCTATCACTATTGCGTCTCAAATGATGCGCATTACAGTAGCTGAAGATATATTTCCAAGCCTTCTTTATAATGACATTAAGGTTGCAATTCTATACATACATGCCTGAGATTAAGTTTCACTAACTTTAGTGGGACTTAATTCTGAGTAAACTGTATAGGGTTGCTCTGTAGTAGTTTTATTTTTATTTTTTTATCATTCTTATTCTTATTCTTATTCTTATTCTTATTCTTATTTTATTTTATTTTATTTTGAGCATACTTTTTAAAAGCCCATAACATGGTAGTATTTTAACTTTTTGAAAAGATACATTTTTGAAAGGGTAATTTCTAATACTTGTATATATATATTTTCTAACTTTCCTACAGATATGCACTTATTTGGCCATTATCCAGCTCACGATGATTTCTATCTAGTAGTGTGCAATATCTGCAATCAGGTAGTCAAGCCACAGGTTTTCCAGTCACACTGCGGTAAGTGAAAACTTTTGTTCCTGGATTATGGCTCAGTGTACATGTTCCAGAAGAAATGGTGCAATAGCTGGTCAAATAGCCGGTGGTTTGAGTCATGTGAAATATCATTCCACTATTGTAGGATGAGGGCCCTGCTTGGACTATTGGTTGCTGATAGAGTCAGTGATCACTTGTTCATTTTGAGCTGAACCCTTAATCTTTTAAACTCATTTTGAATTAATTTACCTGTGGAGGTTAGAGTTCTAATTTGTTGGATATATACATATCTGCAGTCTGTTACATGTACAATGCTTCTCTTTGTTGATGGGTATTTTTTACGGGTAGGTTGGCAGATGTTGGCCTGAGCCACAAGAGTTCCCATCCAGAGCTAACTCCAGATGTTTCTGACAGAGAGATTCTTCCCAAAGTAATCTCCTTCTGCACCAAATCAGAGTTTGGTGCTATACCTTGCCTGATTTAGTCTAGTGAAGGGGAGCAAGGTTCTTGCAAGTTTGTCAGTCTCAAAAGCAGTTAATCAACATTGCTCCAGTCTGGTGGGATATTATCTCAGTGCAACCCCTGCTCGAATAAATAATATATTGTGCTACAGGGCCAGATCTGCCTGCTCCCTTCTCTGTTGTCTGTAATGCCATGTTTTGAAAATTAAAGCCCTATGATATCAGAGGGATAAAGGGTGGTCTATAAAGACATATTAGCAGTTTCTTTTTTGGGGCAGAGATTATATTTGGTGAGTTAATTTTGATATGACTTGTCCAGTCATATGCCCGCCACATGGATGTAAGATCTATATGGATATAATATGAACAAATAAATGAACACACACAAGCCCTAACCATGAGATCAATATGCTGTATACAGTCTAGGAGTCAGCTGAGGTATAAGAAAACACAATTCTGTGGTTTCTTTGACTGCTCATAGACTGCTTAGTATGAAGTGCGCAAAAATCCATAACAAATGCAATGCAACCAGATTCATAGTAAATTATTTCTTTTACTTGAAATCTGGACATATCCTATTTGGAGCCTGGTTTCCACATGTCTGGACCACAAAAGGAAATGGCTGTGTTTGTGGATTGCGTTAAGGCATGACTTGTTCTGTAGATGAACCAACAAACCGCAGCTTGTTACCCCACATTTGTGTTCTGTTTCCCTGTTTCTGTCAGCTCCAGTTTCAGGATGATGAAGAAACAAGCCAAGAACAAACCATGTTACTAGCCTTGGTGATCATGACAAGCCATGATTGGAGTTCATAAACCAGCAAGAAAACCGATTGTGGTTTGCAGCCAACTAGCAAACTATGGTTTGTTCATGGTTGTGGGTTGATAAATGACAAGCCAGAATGCATCAAGCAACAAACTGGCTTCCAATGATGTGTGGCCCTGCCAGTGAATAGAGGACCACAGTGGGCCCAGCCGTCTTGATGACAGAGTTGAATTCAGCTGTTCTCCCAAAGAAAGGTGCCTGCTGCTTGGAGTCATTGGTTCACCTCATTTGCCATGTTTTAGCATATAGGAGCAAACCATGACTATGGGACATTGACGTATATAATTTTTCCAAGGCAATAATTCCATTTTCAAATCAGATGCATTTAATTTCAAACAATATATTTAAAATCAGTCATACAATCGTCCCCCGCCATTTCGCAGATCATATACTGCAGTCCCGATATATTGCGGGACCGTAGTATATGAAAGGCAAGGCCCCCTGGGTGAGCTGCTTGGGCCTGTTTGAGGCCTCCGGCACTTACCCCAGGCCTGTTGCTGCCACAAACGGGCTTCCAACGGGCTTCCCCAGCTTGTCGGAGGCTGCAAAACTGGTTTCTTGCAAACCGGAAGTCACTTCTAGATCGCCGGAAATCACTGCTGAGCCCTTCGACAGGCTTCCCAGCCCTGTTGGAGGCCCTAGAAGTGGTTTCCGGTGAACTGAAACTGACTTCCGGATCAGCAGAAACCACTTCTGGGGCCTCTAACAGGCCCAGGAAGCCAGTCGGAGGCCTGTTTGGGGCAGCACCAGGCCTCAGGTAAGTGTAGGAGGCCCTAGATAGGCCCCCAGTCCCGACCCGACCCAGCATCCTGAGTACTTGAACATGTCTTAAGTGTACTGGACTTTATATTACCCCTCATTCTGTAAGCTGCCTTGGGTCCTTTTTCCAAGGAGTAAGGAAGGGTAAAAACCTCTAAATAAATAAATAAAATTAATAATAATATCGTGGATTTTCAATTATTTGGGTTAGGGCGGGTCCCTAACTCCTGCAGTAGGTGGGGGATTCCTGTACTATTATTCAGATACATCTCTGATAAGAAAATATCAAACTATAGTAATACCTTGGTTTACGAGTATCTTGGTCTGCAAGTGTTTTGCAAGATGAGCAAACATTCCTGAACCATTTTGCCTTAATCAACAAACAATGTCTTGGAATACCAGCACTGAAGCAGGTCACATGATCATAAATGAGCCAATAGTGGCTCTCTCTCTCTCTTTCTTTTCTTGCTGGATCGTAGGGGATTGTATGGAACATTAGGTCTCAGACAAGTCTCAAAAGCAGAGGGAGGAGAGAGGAACAGAGGTCTCCCTTACACTAGCCACAAACATTTTCTAGTGTTTTCAACATCCTTTTTTATTTTTCAAACTATTTCTAGTCATAAACAAGTGTGTATATGGCTACAAATTGTATTTTATTATTGTCACATTAAAAACACAGAGTAAGATCCAGTTGTTAGTCCAAGCAGAGGAGATTCCACAGCTAGGGTACCTAAAACATGGTGTGCACGTGGACTTCTATCTAACTTTTATGAGTTTTGGTATTTTGTGTGTACAGTATGTGGTCTGTGATACCCAAGAATGAATCATCGTAGTTTCCATTATTATGGGAAAATTTGCTTTGAATGATTTGGTTTACAAGCATGTTTCTTGAATGGATTATGCTCATAAACCAAGATATTGTAATGCTGTAGAATGAAACTGTGTTAATGGAAAGTTGGTAAGACTTCCTTGAATAATTTTCAGTTACTGTATATACTCGAATACAAGTCTAGTTTTTCAGCCCTAATTTTGGGCTGAAAAAAGGGGCCCTCGACTTATATTTGGGGCAGTACTTTTAGCCACTGAGGAAAGTGCTTGGGTCGGTGGCTAAAAGTCATTTTAAACATCGTGCGCCGCTTCTCCTGACCCACGCACCCCGCGTTGCGGGAGAGCAGTGTGCAATGTTTAAAATGACTTTTAGCCACCAAGGCAAGTGCTTGGGTTGGTGGCTAAAAGTCATTTTAAATATTGCGCGCCGCTCCCCGAGCTCACAAAGGAGGAGCTGCCAGGCCCTGCTGAATTTCCCACCCTAGACTTACACTTGAGTCAATAAGTTTCCCCAGTTTTGGGGGGGTTAAATTAGGGGCCTCGACTTATACTTGGGTTGACTTATACTCAAGTATATACGGTAATTTGTATGCAAGCAATACAAAAAGGTAGCATGGTATAAGTATTTGCTTTTGCTTGGTACTCCAATTGATTTCCCTCAATCCTACATGCAACAGATAATTTTACGAAAAGTTTCAGAGCAAATGTATTTTCTCAAGTAAAAAGGGTTTTGTTAAATTCAGTTTGCCTGAGAAAACACCCATTAAGGAGATGGTGGGATTCTTTATTAGATTATGCATACCCAAATAAATGCATGTATGACTTGTGTTGGAAAGGATTGTGAAAAGTATTTTTTAGTACTCCAACTGAGGTGTCAGGAGGAAGATGCTGAATATTGCAAAATGCATGGTTGATGAAGAAAGCAGCAATCTTTTGTTTGAGCCGTCGTGATCCAACCAAGAATTATGCAGGCACTTGAGCTTTGCTTGATGTTTGACCCCAGCGGCATTCACTGCAGAATGTGTAGAGCAAAGTGTGCTGCTTCTCTACTGCCCCATAGCGCTTAAAGCACTCTCTGGGACGTTTAGATATTAATTATGCAAGCTACACATTGCCCACCCCCAGTGAGGTTGGTACTCAGTTTACCAGCCTTGGAAGGATGGAAGGATGAGTCAACTTTGAGCCAGCTACCTGGGACTGAACCCAGGCCATGAGCAGAGTTTGATTGCAGTACAGCAGTTTAATCTCTGCACCACAAGGCACTTACATGTGTAAGCTGCAGTTCACTTTTGAAAGTAGCATGTTTGGAGAGCTGAGAAGTTCTTCCACTGACAATAATGGACAGAGCTGGCCAAACTTTATTTTGCTACTCCTTTCTAATTTCAGAAGTCCCCATCCTCATCTGAAAAGGGCTCTCTTGGTATCAGTGGACATGGCTGAATGGTGTTGGGTTTTGGTCCAAAGGAGTAAGAGCTGATGATAGTTATATCCAAGAAAATGAACTTAATGACTGATTTGTTGGTTACACTGAATTTTTTTTTAAATGAGATCCCTCAAGATGGAGAGATGAAATGCATGTGCCCATGTGTATATGTTCCCCAGTTCCGTCATCAAATGAAATGCTGGCTGCCATCAGAAATCCTAACAATAATGTTAGGAAGAATGGAAGCACTAGGAAAAGAAGAGAACATAGAAGAAGAGATGGATTGACTCAATCAAGAAAGCTAAACCTTTTAGTTTTCTTGATTAACACTCCTTAATGTTAATTTTGTCTGTCGCCTTCATAGAGTTACCATATGTTGGAAGCAACCTGATGGCACATAACAAATAGATACAATGTGCAATGAAGCTTAATTTCCACATTGAAGTACCCTCTGCATAGGAATGTTGTACTGCTTAAAGCATCCCATGTATTTTCCTAATAAAACTCTGTTGCCTTGACAACTGTCCACAGGTAATGTGATAAAGATCTCCTCCTGTCCTGGAAGTAGACTCTTAAGAAAGAGGTTGTTGTTGCCTTTTCACCCAAGAGATCTGAGCACTTGTAGCACATCGGATCTCAATTGATTTCGGAAGCTAAGCAGGGTCAGACCTGGTTAGTACTTGGATGGGCGACCACCAAGGAATACCAGGTGCTGTAGGTGCCTGGAGTAGGAACTGGCAAGCCACTCCAGTATTCCTGCCTAGAAAACTCCATGGACATGGGGTCACGAAGGGTCGGTCATGACTGTAACGACATCACACACACACACACACACACACACACACACACACACACACACACACACACACACGTGTGATTAGGATATATTTTCCCTCTTCCATTTTTTCTGACATCCTCCCATCAACAGCAAAATTCACAGGGGGGCTGTCTATTAATTACACGGTCACCAATCAAGAAATCCCTGTACAGAATCAACACCATAGTAAGATCTTACAGTAATTTCTATGAATTGTGATTTCATCATATTTCATTGTTCAATTCCTGGCAGTAGACCTGTAACTTTGGACATTTGGGCAACAATTTGATGTTTGCAGAGTGAAGAGATACCCCTGGCCCTTGTTGATTCTATCCATTCTAACGCACACTGGTCAGCTTGTGGAGTTCCCAGGTGAATTTCTGTTTGCTTCAGATTAAAACAAACAAAACAGCTTGGTTCTTTAGGGCATGATTTCTCTGAAAGACATTTTAAGCTTAAAGCACAAATGAACCCCAATTGGCTTGCTTCATTTTCATAATCTGAAGCTTCCTAGACATTTACACACTTGTTAGGATCACTTCCTTGGCTTCGTTAAATAACACCCCCCTCTTGCCTGAAAGCTGAAGGCACCTTTGACACTATTTGCAGAATACTTAATGACAACAGCTTGATGAAAAAGAAGTGGAGCATTTTTGCCACTCTGAAATAAATCTATCCCAACGTTGAACTTTGTAGCCCTTCTGAGAAGAGTACAGTATTACTTATGATTTAGTATTGTGTTCATGGTTCCTTTTGTTTCTTAACTCAATGGAAAAGAAAGACCTCCGAGCTGCTCATCAAAGCCAGCTCTGTGTAATCAGGAAAAAAACAACTTCATATCAGTTATTGCACCGTACAGTAACAATACCTACTGAGAAAATACAACAGAGTGTCACAAATACTTTCTGATATACTATCAAGTGAATATGCTTAGGAATGATGTGTAAATAATAGAATTTATAATGGAAAAGGAGAAAAATTGAAAGGCATAGTTTCAAGGTGCTTCTTCAAATCATGGACCCGTTTGCAGGCATACTTTTGGAGATGTTTGCTGGCGCTTGTATTGTTTCGATGTGCGCGTTTGTTCCTAAATTTGTATACCTGAGCATGTGGACTGGAAATTGATACAAATAGTCCAGGAAAATATTACAGGAGAATTGATTTTTTTTCTTAAGTGCTGGAGGTCGTTCTTAGATAGGATTGTCCCCATTTCTAGGACTGGAAAGGAGTACTGAAGGAGCCAATAGTGGTACTGCAAAGTCTCTTGATATATGAAGAAATCAATAACCTCTCTCCTCCCCTGATCCCACTTATCATCCATGTGTGAGATGGGGTTTCATCAGAGCTTCATAGTAATCTTGGTACCGCTACTAGTATATTCTTAAAGATTAGGTGTTCCCATCGCACTCTTGTCTGTCTGTTGCCGTGTCTTACTGCGCTATACTGGACTCGTTTGTTTTGCTTTTGTTATCCATGTTTACATTTCCATGCCTAATGGTAACTTGCTAAGAAGAGGGCAGTTTAGTTCGATAGTGATTAATTTAATTTGTGAGGCAAATATTATTTTGTTTGCTTTTTCAGCCATCCTCTGATATAGCTGCGTGCTAACTGTGTTGATTACTAAGTCAGGAATTTACTATTTATGCTGGAGGCTGAGTAAGCTATCTGGTATGTCTGCAATCTCCAAATTTGGCAGATTGGCTGGATGGCTATACTGTACCGGTGAAGAAAATGGCTTCCTATGGAGAGCTGGCTGATTGTCCTGCATTGACCTTTAGTCGCCTAGTTTTCAAACCTCATTTTAAAAGTACAGTATGCATTTTCAAGGTTGCATTTTGTTGCACATCCCTTAATTATTTTCAGCACTTTATACATGTACAGTATTAAACCTTGCCACTTTCCCCTCATTCAGGGCTCCATAGAATTATTCCAGACTTTATTAGCACAGCAGGAAGGGGGTGTTCAACAGCAGCCGTAATTATTACTGTTGCTTTTGGTCTAGGGGGAGTATGTGTAAGACAGAGGAATGTCTGTCTCTTCTAACATCCTAGCAGCCGATCCCTTTCTGTGGTCATATCTGAGAGCTGAGTTGGACGAAAATATGCCCACGGTCATCATCACCATCAGATCAGCTCTTTCAACCCTATATTAATCCAGCAGTCAAATAATTACTTGCCTATCTCAGATGTCTAGGAGTGGAACTTTACCTTACCCACCCCTTGTTCCTGAGCAGCTGATATACTGATGCACATTGCTTCCGAAACTACATGTGGTAGATAATGCTCCTAACCAAGAGGCATTGGTGGCACTGATGAATTTACCATTCTAGAGCCAACCAAGTTGGCACTCATCATGGCATCTTCTGCACTGAGTAAAGAACATATTTTTATCTATTCTGAAGCTCCTCCTGTTCTGCTTCAGCATATGACCACCAGTTTTTGTACTACTACAGAGCAAAAAAATCTCTACATACAGTTTCCCTGCACTAGATGTTATAGCTCCATCCTACTGTATATTGGCTTGCTGTGTCTACCATAACTTTTAAAGCTTTTTGTTGCACAAATTCCAATGGGTTTGCAACCAGTGCAGACAATCAGAGAGTAGGAAGTGCACCATGCTCACTTTTTAGTCCTATTCAGGCATTCAGCCTGCCACTTTGGATGGCTGAAAAAAGTAGTGGTGATGTGGCAATATTGATAACTCCCCCATCCACCCCACCCCATTTCCTGACCCCACCTGGAAGTAATGCAGACCTCAGTGTTTTCAGTTTGGAGGTCTGCATAGGCACTGTAAATATGTTTAACTGACAAGGAAGGGCTGCTAGTTAGAGAAACATAGGCAACTTGAGTGCCTGTGGAGAACTTTGGATTAAATATGTGAAAGTCTGTGTGATGAATAGGGTGGCACTGTCATATCCCTCCCTCATCCCCACCCCATTTCAGTCCTAAAGGCTTTCAGGCTGAATGCCTGAATAGAGTTGGCCCCTGGGGCTTCACTATTACCTCAGTATTTGCTATTTCTAAAATCAGATATAACCTCAAGCAGATTTTCTGTAAGAGAATCGCTTTATCAGATGCCTCATTAGATGCCTTGCCAATGGATGTCTACTTTTTTTTTTGCTTCCTGTGCATGGCTTTGTTGCCGAATTGCAACATTTCCCCCTTTCTAGGTAAAATCTGCTAAGAATATTTGTTGATGCTATTCAGTGCCAGGTTAAATGTAAAAAAAGGAGAGGGGGTTCAGTACTTTCCAGAAAAGCCAACATAAAGGCCTCCACATCTTCTCATTCTTCTTTCCCATCCTCTTCTTCCTAGAATAGATGTGATTTCAAACCTAACAACATCTGTCCAACTTCTGGAATGGATAAGACAACACTGGTGGTCTGATTAATGGCTGGATTTTATTTTCCTGATTAATGCAGGATCCAAAGGGGGGCAGGTTTCAGGCCATTGAATATAACTTGATCTACTGGATAGCTCATAGCTGCCTAGATGCCCAAAGCACATCCAATCTCTCCTGATTTCGGAAGCTAAGCAGGGTCAGCCCGGGTTAGTACTTGGATGGGAGACCACCAGGGAATACCAGGTGCTGTAGGCGCCTGGAGTAAGAACTGGCAAACCACTCCAGTATTCCTGCCAAGAAAACTCCATGGACTTGGAGTCACGAAGAGTCGGTCACGACTGTAATGACACAACACACACAACACACTGGATAGCTCAGTGGTTGAAGTGTCTGACAACAAAGCCAAAGGCTGGAAGTTCAATTCTCTGCTATGCCACCTTGAATTGGGCCTCTTAAGCAACTGATAACCAGCACAGGTCTTTCAGTATCATGGTCATATATGATTATGATACTGTGACCAGTTAGCAGCTTAGCTGCTGCATGTTGCATCATCTGAAGATCCTGAACCCTCTTCAAGGGTATTCCCACAAAGAGTGCATTAGAGCAGCCAAGGTTTGATGTAACTGATGCACAAATGACTGTTGCTGAGTCAAGTTGACTCAGGAAAAGGTCATCGCTGGTGCACTAACTAGAGTTGTACAGAGGCATTCCTTATCACTTCTGCCACCTGGGAGTTCAGTAACAGGGTAAAGTCAACCAGCACTTGAATCTATATGATAAAGTGGAGGATTCTCTCTTATGTTGTTCTTGGAAAGCTTATTAAGGAGACAATTTTATTTCACAATAGGATGCCTGTGTATCCTTTTATCCTTCTTGTTAACTCTGTGAAATTCATCTGTGAGTGTGATCAATAATAACCCCTCTCTATAATTTGTTCTTGATTCTCAAGAGCCTTCCCGAAAGTTGTTGTAGACCTGCTTGCTCATTTTTAATCACTGTGCATTCACTTGCACAATTTCCTGATCAACTCCTTTTCTTCAGTGTATGTATGCAACTATTTTCCTTATGGATCTTTTGGCTTTCTGACCAGTGGAGCAGTTACGGTAGCATCTTCTTGCTGAGAAGATTCTGCATTTTTCTAGATAGCAGGCTTATTTTTTTTTCCTTTGAGAAAAACGGACTGTTATTTTGCTAGCACTACAGTCAATGCTTCTTTGTGCAAGAAGGTTGTGAACAAGAAACACAGCTTTAAAAAGATCTGTACAAGCTTGTTAGTTGCAAACCCTTCTTCACATTTGTTTTCCTTCACCGCCCAAAATGCATAGGAAGAGTAGAAGTCATTCTCATCACTCTCAATGGCTCCAGATTCACCCATTTTCAAGCCTCCTGGCCCAGTTTGTCTAGGCAATTGTGAACCTTCACATGATCCATTTATCTGCTTGGAGGTGGAAATGCTGACTATCCTTAAACCAGGTTGTCATCCAGTTTGTCTGGCTTCACAGGATCATTCACTTTTCAGTATCTTACAGCTACATTTGGAATTCATTTCTAAAGTGATGTAGTGTCATGTAAAGCATTCCCCAATACCTTACTGAATTATATATTGTTCTTCCTGTATGCTGTCTGATAAACTGACCTTCAAGAAAAGATAGGTGTTATCGTATATACTCAAGTATAAGTCGAGTGTTTCAGCCCTTATTTTTGGCTGAAAAAAGCGTTCTTGGCTTATACTTGAGTCAATAAGTTTCCCAGTTTTTTGTGGTAAAATTGGGTGCTCGGACAACTTGGGGAGGGCAAGTCCTGATTGGGCGAGCGATAGCAATGCCTCCGCTTCTCATATGATTCCAATGAAAAGGTTTAGGGGTACCCCCTTTGGAGCTTCATAACTCAGTCTCCTTACCCCCAAATGTTTCCAAATTTCAGGGGATTCCCTAAAATCACTTTCTGAAGGTACCCCTGCTACTTTGGTGCCCCCAAGGTAAGTAATTTTGAGTGCATGTTTTTTTTAAATATGCACTCAAAATTATTTTTAAAAATTGCTTACCTTGGGACTCCAAAGTAGCAGGAGGCTGAGTTATGAAGCTCTAAAGGGACTGGGGGTAGTATTGGCAACTGTGCAGGGACAGTGGAGGCAATCAGGGAGTTTACTCTATGGCAGCCATGTCCAGCCTGGGGGGCAAATCCGTCCCACCAGGCCCTCTTGTTGCTCCTGCTTGACGTACCACCACCCCCAAACCAGCCTGAATTGCAGGGGCTCCCATGCCTGGCCTTGGTGGTGCGCTGGTGCGGTTTGGCCAGTGGGAATATCGGGGTGGGTCGGTGGGCCAGGTGGAGGGATGGAGGCGGGTGCCGCTGAGCCGTGCAGTGGCTCCTTCTCCTCCCACCTGGGCACAGGCCAGCACATCCCTTGCTGGGGCCCGAGTGCACGCTGGATTCAGTCAACTCAGCGGCAGCACAGCCACACCTTGGCCCCTGTAGGGGAGCAGAGTGTGGGGATGAGTTCCATCCCCTGGTGGCAAGGCCACCGCACCCAAGCCCCGACCCCTGTGAGCCTAGGCAAGCACAGCGAGAGCAAAGCACGGGGGCTGGGTTCCATCCCCTGGTGTTGCTTCCACCGCACCAGAGCCCTGTGAGCCTATGCAAGCACAGGGGGAGCGGAGCACGGGGCCCAGGTTCCACCCCCTGGTGGCGAGGCTGCCATGCCAGAGCCACGTGGACCCGGGCAATCGCAGAGTAGGCGGAACCGAAGAGCGGGAGCCAGGTTCCTCCCCCTAGTCGGCGCCACTGCTACACCAATGCCCTGTGGGCCTGGAAAGCGTGGAGGGGATAAAGATTGGGGCCAGATTCCCCTCTCTTAGTTGCATGGCTCACTTGGGCCTGGGCAAACCCAGGGAGGCTTCCCACCTGGGTGACACAGCCGCCACAGCCGTGGATGCGAGTGTCCATTGGCTAGGCTGCCTGCCCTGTCGGTGGCACTGGGCTGTGTCACCATGTCCCGCCCCCGCTGGGCTGATTGGAGTGACTGAGAGAGGGCTAAAATGGTGCTGCTGCACTGGGCCCTGTAAAGACAGACTCTGCGGCCATTTGGCGCTCCTGCAATAAGGTAAATGTCCCCGGGAGCCTCCAGGGCAATGTGTGGGGACATGGGTGGGGTCAGTTTGCCTGGGTCAGGATGAGGGGGCATCCCTCTATTCGGCCACTGCAGGAGGCCTCTGAAAGTGAAGGACTCTGTCTTCCTCCTCCTCCTTCCCTTCTGGGCCCGCCCTCTGTCTTCCCGCTCCTTCCCTCGACTGGCTGGAGAGGGACCTGAGAAGCCCAGACCAGAACCAGGAAAGTGGCCGGCCAAGCATGCCGAGCAGGGAGAGTGACCCAGAAGCGATTGGGCAGGCAGGCCCTGGGAGGGGGTGCCGTGACCTGGGCCAGGCCCGGCCACCCTCCTGGCTTCGCTTCCATCTCCAACCTGGGCCTGGCTCTTGCCCACCGCCTCTTCCTCTTTGGCGGAAAAGGGAAGGTTTCCGGTGCTAGTGGTGGTGCAGACGGGGCTGTCCGCTGTGGCAGCAGCAGAGGCATGCCTTGGTTCCTGTGCCCTTGGTAAGGGTGAGGGGGGTGACAGGGCTGCCACCGAGGGCGGCTCCTTCCTTGCCAGTGCCCGCTGCAGCACCTGCGGGATGAAGCTGAAGAAGCAGGTGATGGCTTGCAAGGAGTCGCTGGGGCTTAGTAGTCAGTGGGTGGAGCTTGCAGTTGGGAGCAGGGTCGGGGAGCAGCCGGCCCCCCACGCATTCTCAGCAACCAAATCTGGCCCTCCTTACAAAAAGTTTGGATACCCTTGCTCTATGGTATTAACTCCCTAATTGCCTCCACACTCCCAGCACCCATTGCCAGTTACTACCCCCAGCCCCTTTAGAGCTCAGCTGGTATACCGTATATACTCAAATATAACAAACAAACAAACAAAAAACCTCAGCTTTTACTCGAGTCAATAAGTTTTCCCAGTTTTTTTTTGGAGCAAAATTAGGCCCTCGGCTTATACTTGGGTCAGCTTATATACTATATCACTTATGGAAGCTATAAGTTTGTGTGGGTTGCTAAACCTACCTTTCTTTTCTATATCTGCCCCAAATCAGACAGATATGGATCAGTTTGCGGTGATGTGAACTACACTTGCTGCTCCTATATATACTGTCAGCAGTAGCAACTGCCACTGTAGCAACATTTTTGCTTGTGTGGAGGTAACTTATTGAATTACTGGCAAAACTGCATCCTGAAACAGTAAAGAAGCTTGTCCCAGTCTTGGTAAATTTTCAGTTTTATACATCCATGAAAAGAAGAAGGCACGGATAGTCATGATATAGAAAGCAAGAATAATTAAATAGTCTCAAAATAAGTGTTTAATAAGTCTTGGGGGGCCTGCCCCGACCTTTTGATAAAATGTACCGTTTTCTGTATCTGTTTGGTACTTTGATGGAGTTCGAAATGCACAATAATATTCTTAGTTTTAATATTCATATGTTCTACTGTATTTTGCTTTCTTTGCTTGTTGGCTGAAATCCTAATGTTTAGCATAGTTGCCAGAAATGTAGGGCCACTGACATAGTGGGGATTTGATGAGTCAGCTCCTTCTTAAGTTCCACCAATTCAATGTGCCTGTTCTAATTGCAAATTATTATGCTGAGCAAAAAGATTTCAGCTTTTATCTGCTTCTCATTAATGAGAAAAGCTAAAATATTGTTTCCTGTAAGGCAGCCACTTGTGGCTCCATTTGTAACAACATTTGAAAGCATTTAAAGGGAAACTGAAATAGTAATTTTATGATTATTGACTGACTATCATGGGCAAACCACATTATCCATTTTACCCTCCTAAAGCAAGTGTGGGCAGAGAGAGCATCCACTTTTGTGTCTCCTGAAACCACCATTTTAAAGAAAAGTATCACATTTTCCCCAAGGTCTTAACATATCGGGGAATCCCCAAAATAAGGAGCAACTTCCTCCCTGGATTCAAATTTCTGGAAATTTTGCACCACTGATCAAAAGCAGTATTCTGCCAATATTTTTAAAACTAACAGTTAAGATAAGAGTTTTGTTAAAAGTTCTTGGTTAATGAAAGATTTACAGAAAATGTGTGCTGCAGCTTGGAATTGATCAAGTGGCCATAAAGAAGTATTGTTAGATCATGTCTTCCATAGTTAGAGCGGTAGCGTTTGTGTACATGTTGCCAATAGGGGGAACCCATGTCATTATGACTATCCTTCAGTAGACAGCCTTTTCTGGACCCTGAAGGACATTTCTGCTGTAGAGCACCAAGATCAAATGTTTTCCTTCTTGTAGGCCTAATTCTTGCTGTCTTGCTTGGACATTCAGCCCACAAATTAACAGGAGGATGTCCTATGATTTTTAAAATAACTTTTCTTACTTTACACTTGCCATTTAGAATCGTAGAAGACTCGGGCTGAAAGGGACCACTGAGAAGGAGGACACCAGAACATATAATTGCAGATTTTCCATTGTGTTTAAAATTTTATTTTGATGAAAGAAGAATGAGAAAGTTTTAACACTTTGAAATTTGTTAGCAGTAGCCATTTCAAGGTACAGCTGTGAGGATTTCTCAGACTGATTTAGTGCTCATCTACCTGCGTATTGCTGTTGCCACTGGGAGGAAGCTGTGATAAGCACTAAATGTTAGCTGAGCAAGCTCTAACCTTGGCGTCCATGTTGGCTGAGTAACATTTAAGCAGGTACTATATTAAGAAATACTTGTAAGGGAGAATCTGTTTGAGAAACTGGTGTCACATGATTTCCCATCCAAATCCTTTCCTTCTAGGCCAATGACGGCCAACCTTTTTTAGAGACCGAGTGCCCAAACTGTGATCCAAAACCCACTAATTTTTTGCAATGTACCAATACAGCGATTTAACCTGAATACAGGTGGCTGTGAAGGGGCGATGTCAAGTGCCCACAGAAAGGGCTCAGAGTGCCACCTTTGGCACCTGTGCCATAGGTTCACCAACACTGGTCTAGACCAAGAGCAGTGTAAGAAATAGAGAATTGGAAAAGGACTGTTGCTGAATCAAGATAAGAAGGAAGGAAAAGGAAAGCAAACTGCCAGCTGTAGGCTGAACTGAACCAAGGGTAGACTGAACCTCTTAAGGACTCATCTAAACGCATAGCTCTATAACCAAAAGAATAACTGGGGATTCATGGGTTAATGAACTGGGTGAGTGCAAAGGTGTATGGAATGAGCAAAGCTGAGTGGAGGTTTCTGTCTTTAAGGGATGCTAATGAGTGTTACGGATTTTAATAACAGAGCAGTGACCTTGGCAAAGCATTCTTATTTTGCCAAGGCTCTAGATCAGTTTATCTAAAGAAATGTACCCGTTATGGTTTGATTATAGCAGCTGAAACCCTGTTGTGTAGCCTGCATCTATGACAGGATGATGAAGTTAAAAGGCGGCAGGCTATTTTTAGTAATTAAATACTTCCTGCTTGTGACCTTTGACTCCCACATCTTCCACACAAGGAAAGGAAGAAATTACATGGTGTTTGGAAAAGTAAGACCGTAAAAGTAAGGCATCTGCATATATTCTCACAACTCTTTATGCAACTTATTTGTTAGTTACATTTATATCTTCGCTTTTTCCAGTGAGGTAAAGGTAGTATACATGACACTGCTGCACTTATGAGGTAGGTTTATTGCCCTAATAACTTTGTCAGGCAAGTCAGGCTGAGAGAGCAAGTAGCTGGTCCATGGGCATCCAATGAGTGCCATGTCATTCAGAATAAGAAGCTGAGTCTTCTAAATCTAATATCAAGATGCTTAACCTTCATTCAGCCTCTGATGGTGATTGTTGCAACCCTAGACATTAAACTAGGAAATCTTGCATTTAAAACCATTTTTGCAGACATGTAAAGGGAAACCTAATAAAATCACTGTATACAGGGAACTTATTTCTCCATTACAGAGGTTTATTTTATTCTTACTGAATTTCAGTAACAGAAGGATGCAGCCCACTATGGATTCTGACAGGAGCTGGAATGGTTCTTCAAAATTGTCAGAATCTTCTACTCTGCTCTAACCATTACACCAGTGTCTCTGGAGTACATTGTATATGTAAAACAGTCAGCACAGAAATATACATGGGATTTCCTTGTTCTAGGTCCTCAGTCTTCCTTTGGCTTCACTTTCACAGGCAATATGCAAATATCTGAAGGCAAGTTGCTAATGATATTTATAATGTCAGCAAGGCTGAGCTTCTTAGTAATTTTAATTTTTTTCAGTCCTCCTGTTTGCAGCACACAAAATATGAGCACATCCATATAGTTTCAAAATAATGAATATGGAGAGTGTGCAGCTTTTAAATTGCAAATTATAAAAAGGAAAATAACACACATAGGTGATATAGACAGTTTTTCAGAAAATCGCTATTCCTTAATGTTAAGCCTCTGCTCCCAAACTATTTTTTGAAAAGTTTTCTGGATACTTTTGGAAAGAAATACAAGAAAGTTCTGGAGGAGCAGCACCACAGATTAAGAACTGTTGTTTCTGTCTGAAGTAGAAATGGGACTTCCTGCAGCATCGTGCTCTATTTTCTTCAGTGTGTGAAATAAATTGGTCTGTAATTGGATGCACACCAATCAAGACATTCCAGTAAATTAACACATGAAACAGTAAAGAAGCTTGTCTCAGTCTTGGTAAATTTTCAGTTTTATATATCCATGAAAAGAAGGCACTGATAGTCATGATACAGAAAGCAAGAATAATTAAATAGTCTCAAAATAAGTGTTTAATAAGTCTTGGGGGTCCCTCCCCCTCCCCCAACCTTTTGATAAAATGTACCATTTTCTATATCTGTTTGGTACTCTGATGGAGTTCAAAATGCACAATAATATTCTTAGTTTTAATATTCATATGTTCTACTGTATTTTGCTTTCTTTACTTGTTGGCTGAAATCCTAATGTTTAGGATAGTTTCCAGTAATGTAGGGCCACTGACATAGTGGGAATTTGATGAGTCAGCTCCTTCTTAAGTTCCACCAATTCAATGTGCCTGTTCTAATTGCAAATTATTATGCTGAGCAAAAATATTTCAGCTTTTATCTGCTTCTCATTAATGAGAAAAAACTAAAATATTGTTTCCTGTAAGGCAGCCACTTCTGGCTCCATTTGTAACAACATTTGAAAGCATTTAAAGGTAAACTGAAATCGTAATTTTATGATTATTGACTGACTAAACTGTATTTTCATGGGCAAACCACATTATCCATTTTACCCTCTTAAAGCAAGTGTGGGCAGAGAGAGCATCCACTTTTGTGTCTCCTGAAACCACCCTTTAAAAGAAAAGTGTTTCATTATCCCCAAGGTCTTTACATATCAGCGCATCCCCCAAACAAGTAGCAACTTCCTCCCTGGATTCAAATCTGTGGAAATTTTTCACGACTGATCAAAAACAGTATTCTGCCAATATTTTTTTGTTAAAACTGTTAAGATAAGGGTTTTGTTAAAAGTTCTCGGTTAATGAAAGATTTACAGAAAATGTGTGCTGCAGTTTGGAATTGATCAAGAGGCTATGAAGAAGAAAATTATTTATTCTGTTGATTTCCCAGTTTTCTTGACTAATGATCTTTGCTTTTATTTGTTAGCTATTGAGTATTTTAACTGGGATCATAGAGATGGTCCCTGGTGTTGCATCCAAGCTGACCGGGGAAACTCAGTCCAGTGTAGAGAGAGCAAGTAAAACTTAGGGAGCCACAATGTCCATACACAGAATCATTTCAGCCACATTGCTGAAACATAGCAGACTTGAGCCCTGTGAATGTCCTCCATTGTGATGAAGCAGAGTGACAAACAAGGACTCCAGAAGAATGGATTCAAATCCCTACTTTGCCCCACATACTTTGAAATCCTTTTAGAGTTGCCATAAGTTGGGTGCCACTTGATCGCACATAACATGTCATAGTATCCTTCCCAAAAGACTGCTTCGGATGCCCGAGTTCCTTGCCTTGATTTCATTTATGGAAGAAATATGAATTTATGAAATAAAAATGGTTCAATAAGACTGACCATACAGATCGATGAATTGACCCAGTACAAGGCTGTGTGCAACAAACCAGGTAGATGTTGTGAGTAGGTCTCCTTGCTCATTGGCCGTAGAGCATACCACTTACATAGGGGGAAATGTCCCAGTAATGAAGAGGAACTGTGGTCTGCATTCTAGTGAATTGAGAGCATGTTTTTCAGATCTAGCCACGTAAACAAAGTTGCCAGCCATGATGCTAAGCCAGACTTTGGACTAGTTGCATTTAATTGTGTGATATTCCAGACCCGTATTTTCAAAATACCTGTACAAAAGGTGATAGGTTTTTTTTAGTGATCGTATTTCTACCCTAACGAACTAGTTGTCTTAAAACACAACATTTTCCAGGAGTAACTCTTTCTCTGTTTTGTTAATGGGCAAAATGTGTCTCTTTTACGAAAAGTTTTTTTTGCATCTCCTTAAAAAATTAAAAAGACACTGATACTGTATTAAGAAAAGCTTTGTTCTTGCTAAAGTCATAGTCCCAGTGTCTGAATGTGAAGCCTGCTGGTTGTGTTCCGTGACCGTCCTCAGAACAACTAGTGACTGCAAGTCGGCAGGAATAGTCATGTGGCCCTTTTCCAGCCCTTGCCGCATACCTAATCGTATGGCTGGCTGTCATTCAGTGACAGTGTCCGTAACGTGAATCATTTCGTGTTTCGGCAGCTCAGGTTGTTTACCGTCGTCTCTGAACTGGATTCCTGTGACAGGCTGAGCCTCAGTGTAAGTCGTTTTAGTTTACGTTTCTTCTGTCAAGATGTGTGGTAGATCTTTTGATTGATTCCTTCCCCCCTCCACTCCTCACAACCCCCCACCCCCACCCCTACCCAGCCGGAAGATAGAAATGAGAATTATTTGGCCATTTTATTTCACAATACAGTGATCTAGTATGTGTGGCAAAAACAGGAAATAACATGGTGGTTATTTCAACATCTCTTTCTGGAGTCAGAAAGTTTGTTAAGCTGCCTTTTATTGGAAACAGAGGTCCTTGTTTTCAGTTTGGTAGTTCACTTCCTTCATCAGTTTACATCAAGAACAAAAGCTACACGCTCCTGCCATTTCCTTTTCACCAGCACACAGTTGAGTAGATAAAGCTGGAAGATTTCAACTGAACTTGAAACAGTTGTTTGTCGGGTTCTTTCAAGTTACAGCTTTGTGTACTGTATATGTGAACGAATGTTTACTACCCTGCCTAAAATATTCTCTGCCATGACTGGTTGCCAATATTTTACTTTTAAAAATCTGATGGTATTATGTGCTTTTAACTGTAGAGAAAGTGAAAGTATTTAAGAAACTGTTTACAATCATTGGCTTTGAATCCATTGCCTGTTATCCGTCCGTCTGCCAGTGACTTGAGTTCTCTGCTTCCTTACACAAAATGCTTGGCATTTTGTTCTGATTTCTAACGTTTTAAGCTGGAAATATAAGTCACATATAGGCTACTAAGGCACTGACTTTAAAAACTGATACCTTGTACTGTATGAGGATGTTTGGGAAACTTAACTGCTTCACAGTCCTGAAGACAGAATTAATTCTTATATGCTAAACAATAATTCTGTGAACAACAGAATTCTCTTTCTTCCTTTCTATCAGTTTCTTTAATAAATTTTGTCAGTTGGATGGATATTCATCATGATACTGCATGGTACTGTGGGGAAAATAAAGATGCTAGGAAACCCTTGTTATTCTTTATAGTTTCATGTAACATGAGGTCATATTTTCATGGGTTTAAAACCAAAATAATCTGTTTCAGATAGAATATCATAACAAAGGAAAGGAATGAAGGAAAGGGAAAAGGATCATTATCTTTAGTTGCTTTGTGCATTTTTGCACAAAAAAGAGGAAATATTATTTTGCAAATTACCCTTCAATCCCAGTTTTTGTAACTTTAACAAGATTTATTCATTGTATGAGCCCAACCAGTTAGGGATCAAGGAGTAAACATAGTTGCATTGTATCACTATGTAATCAGATGTGTTTATATCATGATGCCATTGAGGGGAAACTAACCCCTCCAGCTGTCTTTAATTTGAATGGGGAGAGGAAACTCTACTCTTTGCCAAGGCAATCAAGACTGACATGACCTGTTTTATTATGCCTATTTGACATTTTATTTACAACTTGACAACATGGCATGGGTTCAACATCCTCTTATACATTCCATCTCAACTAAGGGTATTTGTACACGACCCCTAAACTCTGCAGCAAATGGCTGCCAGCTCCGGAGCTTACAATTGTTTCCCCACCAGCTCCGGAGTTTGCAGGAAATTAAGTGCGACCACGCTCACCTAAGCGCGTCCCAGCACACTTTTCTTGTACCTGCTCTAGGAGGGTGAAAATCCCCAGGTCCGGATTTAATCTGGTGAGTGCGGGGCTCTCCTCGCTTCTGTTTGTTTTTTTTGCCTCCCGCCCCTTTAAGAGAAGGGGCAGGAGGTAAAAAAAAAAAAAACAGAAGAGAAGGGATTAGGACAACGACGGGGCTCTGGGCAGCTTCGGAGGCGAGCCTGCATTTTTTCCTCTCTTTTTTCCTCCCTCCTCTCACGCAGACAGGAGCAAGGAAGTGCGGAGGGGTGGGGACTCAGAAAGAGCAACGAACCCCCAAGATCCCTGGTCCGAATTTAAGTGGCCAGCAGATCTTAGGGGTCGTGTGAAAAGGCCCTAAGCCTGCATTAGACAGGTGAGGATTTCATATTCTGATTTGGTGGTTGGGGGGGTTCATATTTCCGCCTTTCTTAATCCATAGCCCACCTTTTGTACAAAAAGTGTCCTACCCTTTTCCAGAGGTTTGTAGAATATTGCTGGGGGAACATATTTCACAGGAGTGACAATTTGCAAGTTGCTCCTCCATCAGTTTTAAAATTTCCCTCAAACATTTATTGGAATAATAGCATTTTCATCTCCTTTGCTTGAATGTGGTCCCTAAGCAGGAGCTCCTTTGGGTGATGATGTTATTTTCCATGGTCCAGAAAGTCTTTGACACAGAATTTGTGTAGCTTTTTTCCACCTCTAACATTGTATCCTATGGCTATCCCGTGAAATTTATTTCCTGCTGTTCTCTGTTTGCCATTGCTATGTTTTTAACATGATTTATTATCTTTAGATACTGTAGCAGCTTCTTCATTTGCTCTAAACAAGTATTTTGTTTTCATGTGAAAGTGATTAAGTAGTCCCATGACATTAATGGAAAAATCATTAAGAGTTATAATTTGCAGTTCTTAGCTCTCACTGTTGGTTTTCAGAATCACTTTTTCCACCAGAATGCATATCAGTTCTGCATAGTTTCACATAGACACAATTAGGTCCCCAATTTCAAGTACTAACTACAGTATCTCCATTGCATCAATGGTATTTACATTATTGTTGTCTCATCCAGCATATTATTCTGTGGATATATTCTATTTAAGACTAGCAATTTGATTTTCGCCTACGTACTTGCATTTAGTGTGTTTTATTTTATGATTAGTGATAAGCATGGCCTTAATTTGCAAATGAGGAACACATTTCTTGAGAAACCTCTTAGTAGAATACAGTATTAGTTGTAGTTATTTCTCTTAACATTGAGTCTGATTTTTACCTGAAGTAGGCAAAATTAACCTTTTACCCAGTTAACAGTGATCAGACTTGTGTAGTAAACAGGAATGATAAAATATTATTTGCACAGATGCTTTAGAATCAGAGTTATAATAATGTCTGATGTGTCTGACTTCATAAAAATAGAATAAAAAATCTCTGACATGTCTGACTTGGTAAACATGAGCATAAACAAAAATGAATTCCTTCCAGAGATGATTCTCCTACATTCAGCCCTTTCAAGTTAGTAAAAGACAGTCATAATCTGATTATGAAAAAACACTATTTCGTTGCTTTCTCTAATTATTGTTCATTATAATTTGTATGAAATATCCATTGTAGCAAGTTCTGAGCCTTTGTTGCTTCTCCTTAGCAGTTTTTTTTAAAAGTTACCATTAACCAAGTTCATAATCTGTTGACATAAATTTAGCGCTCACAATATAACATTGTGAATGTTAACTGATTTAAAAGAAGGAATTTGTCTCTTGTGTGTATCTAGTGAGATAATAGACACTGTAGGCACCTTTCAACTTAATGGTTCTTCTGTGAGATCAGCTTAGACATTTGAAACATGAATATGTTCAGGAACTCAAGAGAACACATTCTTAAGCAGATACTGTACTGTACTTTGATTGCAGTCCTCCAATTACCTTTTCCTTCCGGTTACAATGGCTGGAGAGAAACCCAACTTTAAGGGCCATTCCATAAGCCTTTCATTTTAACTTTGCTGCAAGACTCGGGGAATAAATAAATATGAGCAGTTTTTCTGCTTTCATTTTCATTTGGTTATCTAAATATTGCTGTATCGACTTGCATAAACACTTTAGAAGTAACCATGAAGATTCAGTTATTTTAACTACACTCTGTTTCCTTCTCATTCCCATGGCAGAATGTGGCATTTCTTGTAATGTAGTAATTACTGGTCTCCAGTAATAATTAGCGTATGTAAACTGTAACTGTAAATTGAATTATGAGCAACTTAGAAGCCTGATATTTGAGGATTTGGCACACAGGATATTATTTTGCGTATCTTGAAAGCAGAGAAAACAGAAACAAAATAGAAAACAGGTGAAAAGTTTCAGAATGCTTCATAGATCATTTCTAATAGATCTCTGAGGTGTTATTTTTAACATGAGATCTCTCTCATGTATGGGATCCAGTAATGATATCATTGCAGTTTAGACTATGCAGACATGTAAGCCACATCATTCCTTTGTGTGACAGCTATTTTCTCATTTGAAAAAAAAATGGCGTTATGACTCTGTGAATTTGCTCCATTTTCAGGCATTTAAGTATTTGCTCTGGTAACACATTTCTCTTATTCCTTACAAGTAAGGAAATGAAACTAGACAAGATAGTGCATGAGCAAGCATAACAATTTTGTAAAAGAAATGTTGGGTTCTGTGTCCTGTAGTCCAGTGGTCTCAACCTGTGTGTCCCAAGATGTTCTGGACGCAACTCCCAGAAATCCTGGCCAGCTAGCTAGTGGTGAAGGCTTCATTTGCAGTCCAAGAGCATGGGGACCCACAGGTTGAGAACCACTGCTGTAGTCAACTCGTAGGTATCTCAGTGGACAACAGGGTGGCATTGCTTCCTCACAGCCATTCTCCTGTTTTGTAGCTCCATCAACATCATTGGCAGTGGCCGATTGCCACTAATTAAAGACTCCTGAGCAGTGACAAAGTCACGTACTCCATGAAATCAAAGTAGGATCTCTTTAATTTGCAGCAATCTGCCTCGGTCATTGATGTCATGCCCACTCCATTCGTGGGGGTGTGAAACTGGGCACTGACAATTACAGGGGTACCTTGTATAAAGGAATTAATTTGTTCCAAATGAAATTATGTTAAGCAAATTTTCCTTTATACAAAGTTCCCATAGGAATGCATTGAAAACATAGTGATCCCATTTTTATGTTGTACAGATTTGCCCCATAGGCAATTATGTTAAGCAAATTTCCCCTATCTCTGGAATTTTTTTGTTGTACATATTTTATGTTATACAAACCGTTTGTTATACAAGGGTCCACTGTAATTGGCTATTAATGTATTTTTGTTAGATTTCCAGAAAATTAGTGCCTGTAATCCAGCAGTAGGTTGCAGCTAGAGTGTCAGTAGGGATTTGGTGAATCATCTCCATTGATCCAAAGGAGCCTAGTGTAATTGTGGCATACTACTGGATTTAGCCAGTATGATAGAGGTTGCTTTTGATTTGCCATTGCTATGTCTTGCATCCCTTCGTTTCCTTCTTATTCTGTGCATTCATTGTATATTTAATCTCTGGTATTTTTCTCCTTTGCTGTAGAACGAAGACACGGTTCAATGGGTAAACCTTCCCCATCTCCAGTTTCTCCACCCTGCAATTCCAGGGCATCATCACTAATACAGATGAAACCGAAATCCTGTATCAGCGGCCATAACCCCATCAACAGCAACTCAAAGCCATTCAAAATGCCCAAAGACAATCTAATTACCTCCACTAACAAACAGCACATGATATTTTCTTCAAAAGTATCAAGGGATAAACCTTGGTAAGTTGCTGCTCTGTCAAGTTGTTGTTGATTTTTTTTTAATTCCATTTTTTTCCTCAGAGTTTCTTGCTTTGAAATAACCTTTTATGTAGCATTTAATAACGGAGCTCTTCTGAGACTGGAGTACTTGTGTAAGTATGTTATCAGAAGAACTTATATTAAATAGGAAATAAAGAGATGGGCGTCTTATTTTTTAGCTATGGCACAGAGTGTTAGCTCCTCCAAGATAGTAGTTTTTATCATGAAATTTCACGGTTGTGGTCTAAGAGCTATCTAATCATTCATTCTATCTTCATGTGAAATGAGCAAACCTCTTTGGCTTCATAACTGGACTGGTTATTGATTATAACCAGTCCAGTTATGGTTAGGAGCACACCTGGATTCTTGAGTCATAAAGCCACGGATATGTGTGTGTTTACACATGAACTGAATGGGAGTTAATTCTAAGTAGGATAGGCCCCAATCCTGTGGATTATTTATATGATCTTAGGTTCAATGGCAAAAAGCACAGCAGCAAATTGCTACTAACAAGTCACCTCCTGTTTTGTATCATGTCACACAACTAGCACACACAGTAGAGAAATACACGTGATGACACATTAACTAGCAATTCACTCGTGGAATTTATACCATTGCCTTTAGGCTGATGTAACTAACCAATGTGATTCTTCTATAGAAGCACACTGCAAAGCCATGAAGTCTTATATAGCTTGATAGAGACAAAAGTAAATTCACTTCAGATCAATGGGGATGACTTCTGAGCAATTACATTTTTCTCTCAGGGCATATCTTGCCTACCTATATATTGCTACCTAGAATTCATTTCAAAGAAAGATTTTAGACAGACTCCTTGTTTTTATACCATTTTGTTGTGCTACCTTGGCTCTAATTTTGTAATATTTTTCTAATTTTTAAGATTCTTAGATTTGTTAAGCAGTTGTAAATCACACTGAAAATGTTTAAATTGAGTTGTTTAAGGTGGGATTAAAAGTACTTTAATAAGTAAGAACTAATAATGCCCCGCTTCAAATAATGAAACTAAGTTCTTTCTTTTATGTGAGGAAATGTAGCACTTGAAAATCTAAAGCTCGCATACAATAGATCTGAAAATATTTACGGGTATATCTCTCTGTTCAGTGTATTCAGAATTTATCCCAGAATAGTAGAGGTCCTACTCCCTGAATCTACCACAAGCTCATTTCAAGGAGTGGCAATCTATAAATCCTAAATCTATAAGAACCTCTATCACATGTGGATTAGAAAAATTGTTATTTCTTTTCACTATGTTGTTTGACAGCTCAACCCTATGTGTGTTTACACAGAAACTCTAGTTTCATACTAGTTTCACTTGTATTAAATGAGACTAAAACCATCTGGCCGTATGGTTGTATAACTGCATGGCAATTGCCTCAATGTAGAAGAACAAGTATAGGACATATAAAAATCTGTCTCTTATTTGCATGGGGGAAAATGTAAGAAATGAAAACAGCCTTGCAATGTTACCATCTCAACAGCTAGTATGAAGTAGGAACCTCATCAAAGGAAAGCAAGATGACTCATAAAGAAGGTTCTTCTTCGTGGACTCTGTGAATCCACACTTAAGGTCTTCGTGCGCCTGCGCACGATTCCTCGGTCCTTCCAAGCTGAAAAGGCAAAGCCCCTCCCCTCCACTGCGCATGCTCCCCGCTCTTCCCGCTCTGGAGCTCAGTTCCTTTTTGCCGCCGCTGCGTTCGGACGTGTTCCTTCCAGCTCTGCAACGATAAGGAAAGTCTATTTAAATCATTTTATTTTCCGTTTGTTTTCCCTTTAAATAATTTTATTTTAGTCCCTCCCCTCCCTGTTTTCTTATTTTTAGTCAGCCCTCCCGCCCTTAGGGCGGGGAGGGCCCCTTCCTACGGCCGGCCCACGGTTTATGGCATCGGCACCAGTTTTTAAACGGTGCAAGGCGTGTCCAAACAAAATACCGATAGTTGACGGACACAGCCTTTGCCTTTACTGTCTGGGAGAAGCCCAACAGACAGCAGCCTGCCAACACTGTAAAAAACTGACTAAACCGGCATTGAAACACCACCTGGGCCGCCTTAAAGTGTATCTTTGGGAAAAATCCCTCCAGCCCATGGACAACCAAAATGCCTCAGAGGCTTCTATGCCTTCGACTTCATCTAAATCGAAGTCTTCGGCACGACCGCTCGAAAACGGAAAAAGAAAAAGCTCCCGGCTACCACGGTCTCGAGACTCCAAGATAAGGGCTTGGGCTCGACCACAACGTTCTCGCCCACCTCCACGGCCCCGTCAGCACCACAGCCTCAGCTCATGGCCGCTGAATTCGATGACACCATCAACACTTTGCCTTCGGGGCAAATAGAAAGCCAGCCTCGAGGCGTACGGCAAGAGGACGAGTGGCTTGCTCACTTGGCACAGTCTAGCACCACTCAAAATCATCCCTCCAGCCCTGTATTACCATCGGGCTTACCGGCTGCGCAATTGGTCCTGGAATCGGACCTCACCTCTATTACCTACGACCTTCTTGCTCGGGCTCAAGCGCTGCAAGCTACCACATCGATCCAGCTGGGAGACCGGCAGACTGTGCCTCATTTGAGGCCAGCCCGGGAGGAAAGCGCACGTACCAAGAACACCAGGTGCGATCGCCAAGGGGATTTTTCCCCACGCCGCGGTAGACAAAGAGGGAGGATGGAACCGTTGGATAGTTCCCCCTCGACCTCATCGTCCAGGCCACGGAAATCCCGCCGCCGCGGCCAGAAACACCACAGGCGTCATTCCTCTTCCTCCTCCTCTTCGCCCCCACGACGCCATAAGGGCAAGCACAGGGCGAAGAAACGACGCAGAAGAGCCAGAACGGTCTCATCCTCTACATCATCGGACTCCTCCTTTTCCTCGACGCCGTCGCCCCGGCCCAAGAAACGACGGCATAAACAACAACCATCTCAAGGCCGACCCCTAGTGGCGGATGACTGCATCACGATACCACCAGCTCAGACCTCGGCTGGCCCTTCACACCTTCCGCATCCACAGGCACAGAGTCATGCTCAGCGGTGCCAGTCACCGGACTCCCCCGCTACTATGGATCGTCCGCTGACTGAGGATTCTGAGATGGACGCAGATGATCAATCCTCGCATCGCTCAACAGCCTCAAAGTCCAAACACTCGGAGGCAGATACATCCGACCAACCGGCTACTACGCCTACGGAGGACTTTAAACATTACACGCAAATGGTCCACAAAATTGCTCATGTTATGGGCCTCCAGGTCCAGCTGCTGACTGCACGTGAATCGTGCAAATTCTTTGGCCACCTCCATAAATCCAGACAGCCCCCACTCCACATGGGCTTCATTCCTTCGATGTTAGATAAGGCCAAGGAGGCCTGGGCCAAACCCTCCTCAAATCCTCTTATTCCCAGGAGGAATGACAACTTATATAAGACCCATGGAGAAGGCACAGACTTCTTAGCAAAGCATCCACTACCGAACTCTGTTATAGTGGACGCTACTCAAAATAGGGGAAAGTCTCATACTGCTACCACCCCTAGTAACAAGGAGGCACGCAAGTTGGACCTTATAGGGAGACGCCACTACTCCCTAGCTTCTTTCTCCCTACGGGCGCTTAACTACCTATGCGCCATGGAGGCCTACCCTCGCCACCTCCTACTGACTTTTCCCACCTTTATTAACTTCCTCCCTGAAGACCAGAAGGCACAGGCACAAGCAGCCCTTGCTGAGGTACTATCCTTGGTGGACTACCAAATGATCACATCACTCCATTTGACTGATGCAGCATCTAAGCAGCTAACCACCGCCATTCATCTTCACCGGCACGCCTGGCTTCGCACAGCTAATATCACGGATGATGCCAGGAATCGCATTGAAGATTCCCCCTTTGATGGAGAGGGCCTGTTTGCGACCTCCACGGATGCCTCTCTAGATAACATTCAGAAAATGAGAAAGGCGGCCCGCTCATATACTTATCAGGGCGCCTCGTCACATTCCTCCACCAGGCCTCCACACCAGCCCTGGAGACGGCAATACACTCCCAATCGCCAACGGCCGCAAGGGAGATATCGCTCACCATATACCACGACTTCATACCAGCACCCACAACCAGCACCCAGGCAACGTCAACAACAATCTGCCAGGCGCTACGACCGCAAGCAGAAACAGTTGTCCTGACCCTCTCCACTCACCTTTGGACATTCGACTCAGGCCCTTCAGACACGCATGGCAAAATCTCACAACCGACGCTTGGGTATTGTCAATCATCGAGAGTGGATATCGCATACAGTTCTCCCACCGCCCTCCACTCGGAAGAGTCATCACCACTCCCACCTCTCCAACCCTCAAGGCAGAAGTCGCTGCTTTACTGCAGAAGGATGCCATCGAGCCAGTACGATCAGGAGAGCACTACGGCTTCTACTCTCGGTACTTCACCATACCCAAGACAGACGGCGGACTCCGGCCCATCCTAGATCTAAGTAATCTAAACACCTACGTAAAACCAAAAAAGTTCCGTATGACGACATTGGATGCCATCATACCCATGCTGCAAAGAAACGATTGGTTCATCGTCCTCGACTTACAGAACGCATACTTCCACATTTCCATAGCACCACAAGATCGGAAGTACTTAAGATTCAGGATTGGGGGCTCCACCTACCAATTCAAAGCCCTGCCCTTCGGGCGCTCCGCTGCCCCGCGGGTGTTCACGAAGTGTCTGGCGCCAGTTGCGGCCTTCCTTCGCCTGCAGGGGGTGCAGTTGTTCCCGTATCTCGACGACTGGTTGCTGGTGGCACCTACGAAACAACAGGCAGAAACACACAGAGACCTCACGATAAGAATACTTACCTCTCTCGGTCTACAACTCAACGAAACCAAGTCTGTACTAACCCCTTGCCGCTCCGTACAGTACATAGGAGCCCTCCTGGATGCCACAGCAGCCAAGGCTTTTCTTGCACCAGATCGGCTTACGAAGATCAAACAAGCCCTCCGCCCCTTCCAACTTCTACCCACGGTCTCTGCTTATCAAGCGTAACACCTGCTCGGCCTGATGGCCTCCACCACAGCCATCCTGCCGCATGCCCGCTTACGCCTTCGGCCACTACAATCCTGGCTCCTCCAAAGGTTTCGTCCGCATACAGACCCGCCTCACAAGAGGCTACGGGTCTCGGCCTCACTACTCCACAGCATCCACTGGTGGAATTCTTTGCCCAACTTGAGAGCCGGCAGACCGTTCAGGACTCGTTACCCATCAATCCAAATCACTACAGATGCCAGCTCAACGGGCTGGGGAGCCACGTGCAAGCACCTGTCGATTCACCACAGATGGACCCGGGAGGAGCGAAAGCATCATATAAACTACCTCGAGCTTCTGGCAATATTCAAGGCCCTCAAAGCCTTCGAGATTCTGCTTGCACATCGTATGGTCCAGGTAACCACAGACAATACAACAGCGATGTATTATCTCAACAAACAGGGAGGAACCCACTCGAGGTCCTTACTTCAACTCACCATCAAACTCTGGCACTGGTGCATCCGCAGACGGATCCACCCGGTAGCGGTCCACATTCCCTCACACGACAACACTCAGGCGGACCATCTCAGCAGGCTGAGGTACGACAATCACGAGTGGGCCCTCTCACCCGCAATATTCTCTCGCCTTTGCTCCAGGTGGGGCACCCCCCACATGGACCTGTTCGCAACACAGCAAAACTCCAAATGTCGAGCTTACTGCTCCAGAGCCGGACTCGGCAACCACTCCAGTGGGGATGCCCTGTCGACTCGGTGGCCCAGCCGCCTTCTCTACCCCTTCCCGCCCATACCGCTAATTCAACGGACTCTCCTCAAAATCAAACACCTGAGAGCCAGGGTGATCTTCCTTGCCCCTTGGTGGCCCAGACAGACATGGTTTCCGGCACTCCAGGCCATGGCTCACGACGTCCTTCGTCTCCCCCTCCACCCAGACCTCCTGACACAGGGTTGAGGCCTGATAAGACATCCAGCCACCTCGACGCTTCAGCTTACAGCCTGGTACATCAACTTACGGTAGACGATGTTTTGGCTCACGCCAGAAAACCATCCACCACGCCCCTCTATGCTAATAAATGGGCCTGTTTCGTCACATTCGCCTGCCGGCACTCCTTCCCCTTCCGACCTACTACGGTCGCAGTTGTCCTCAACTACCTACTTCTTCTTTTTCAAAGAGGCCTCTCTATCGCCACGCTTCGAGTTTACGCAGCAGCTGTGGTAGCCCACCAGCCGCCAAACTCAGAAGCGGCCGGTCTCTTCCGATTGCCACAGTTTAAGAGATTCCTGAAAGGCCTGGCCAACTTAAGACCTTGTTGCAGGCCTCCGACGCCCCAATGGTCCTTGTCCATAGTGCTCAATGCACTCACTAGGCCGCCCTTTGAACCAATGGCAACTACCTCTCTCTACCTTCTGTCAATCAAAACCACCTTCCTGGTAGCGATTACCTTTGCCAGGAGAGCATCGGAGCTTGCTGCACTCAGGTCAGACCCACCCTTCCTTAAATTCCACCAGGACAGGGTGGAACTCCGCACCGACATCTCCTTCCTCCCGAAGATCGTCTCAGCTTTTCACACTTCTCAGCCCATTGTGCTACCTACCTTCTTTCCCAACCCAACCACTTACCTGGAAAAGCAGATGCATTCCTTGGATGTCAAGCGGGCACTCCTTTTCTATACCAAACGGACTGCGCCTGTGAGAAACACACATAGACTTTTTGTGAGGACATGTGCCCCTCGTAAGGGCTCCCAGGTCTCACCACAATCCATCTCCAGATGGATAGTTACGACAATCAAGATGGCACACAACCTTGCGCATGCCCCACTCCCTGCTACTCCTAAGGCGCACTCTACTCGAGCCATCTCTTCCTCTGCAGCATTCCTCAAAGGCATACCCCTAGAGGAAATTTGCCGGGCAGCTACCTGGTCTCGTCCATCTACATTCCACAAGCACTATAAACTGGACGTACGCTCGACTCGACCGGCTGCCTTCGGGAGAGCGGTTCTTACTACTATCACGCCATGACTACCCTCCACCGGTAAGTCTGCTTGCCAATCACCCTAAGTGTGGATTCACAGAGTCCACGAAGAAGAACTGCAGGTTACTTACCTGTAGGTGGAGTTCTTCGAGTGGACCTCTGTGAATACACACTTCCTGCCCGCCTCCCCTCTTTCTGTCATGGCCTACTATCATTTACAGAGGCAGCGGCGGACTGAGGGGAACTGAGCTCCAGAGCGGGAAGAGCGGGGAGCATGCGCAGTGGAGGGGAGGGGCTTTGCCTTTTCAGCTTGGAAGGACAGAGGAATCGCGCGCAGGCGCACGAAGACCCTAAGTGTGTATTCACAGAGGTCCACTCGAAGAACTCCACCTACAGGTAAGTAACCTGCAGTTATTGTCATTCAATCATTAAGTTGTGTCTGACTCTTTGTGACCCCATGGACCAGAGCACGTCAGGCTCTCCTGTCTTCCACTGCCTCCCGGAGTTTGGTCAAATCCGTGTTGGTTGCATCGATGACACCGTCCAACCATCTCATTCTCTGCCGTTCCCCTTTTCCTTTTGCCTTCAATCTTTCCCAACATCAGGGACCTTTTCAAGGAGTCCTCTCTCCTCACGAGGTGGCCAAAGTACTGGAGCCTCAGCTTCAAAACCTGTCCTTCCAGTGAACATTTGGGTTTGATTTCTTTCAGGATGGATTGGTTTGATCTCCTTGCAGTCCAGGGGGCTCTCAAGAGTCTCCTCGAGCACAGCTCAAAAGTGTCGATTCTGTGGTGATCAGTCTTCTTTATAGTCCAGCTATCACTTCCATGCATCACTATTGGAAAAAACATAGCTTTGACTATCCTGACCTTAGTTGGCAAGGTGATGTCTCTGCTTTTTAAGATGCTGCCTAGGTTTGCCATCACTTTCCTCCCAAGAAGCAGGCGTCTTTTAATTTCATTGTTGCAGTCACCATCTGCAGTGATCAAGGAGCTCAAGAAAATAAACTCTGTCATTGCCTCTGTTTCTACCCCTTATATTTGTCAGGAGGTGATGGGACCAGTGTCCATGATCTTAGATTTTTTTATGTTGAGCTTCAGACCATCTTTTTTGCTTTCCTCTTTCACCCTCATTAAGAGGTTCTTTAATTCCTCCTCACTTTCTGCTATCAGAGGAGTATCATCTGCATATCTGAGGTTGTTGATATTTCTTCTGGCAATCTTAATTCCAGCTTGTGATTCATCCAGTCCTGCCTTTTGCATGATGTGTTCTGCGTATAAGTTAAATAGGCAAGGTGACAGTGTACAGCCTTGTCATACTCCTTTCCCAATTTTAAACCAGTCAGTTGTTCCATATCCAGTTCTGACTGTTGCTGCTTGTCCCACATATAGATTTCTTAGGAGAATAATAAGGTGGTCAGGCATCCCCCTTCCTTTAAGAACTTGCCATAATTTGTTGTGGTCCACACAGTCAAAGGCTTTGGGCATAGTCAATGAAATAGAAGTAGATGTTTTTCTGGAACTCTCTAGCTTTCTCCATAATCCAGCGCATGCTGGCAATTTGATCTCTAATTCTTCTACCCTTTTGAAATCCAGCTTGTACTTCTGGGAGTTCTCTGTCTACATACTGCTGAAGCCTCCCTAGTAGAATTTTGAGCATAACCTTGCTAGTGTGTGAAATGAGTGCAATTGTACAATAGATGGAGCATTCTTTGGTGTTGCCCTTCTTTGGGATTGGGATGTAAACCGATCTTTTCCAGTCCTCTGGCCACTGCTGAGTTTTCCAAATTTGCTGGCATATTGTGTGTAGCACCTTTACAGCATCCTCTTCTAAGATTTTAAATAGATCAATCAACTGGAATGCCGTCACCTCCACTGGCCTTGTTGTTTGCAATGCTTTCTAAGGCCTATCTGACTTCACTTTCCAGGATGTCTGGCTCGAGGTCAGAAACTACACTATCTTGGTTATCAGGGACATCCAGATCTTTCTGATATAATTCCTCTGTGTATTCCTGCCCTCTCTTCTTGATGTCTTCTGTTTCTGTTAGGTCCCTACCATTTTTGTCCTTTATCTGTCGTTGCACAAAATGCCCCTTTAATATCTCCAATTGTTTTGAATAGAGCTCTGGTTTTTCCTTTTCTATTGTTTTCCTCTATTTCTTTGCATTGTTCATCCAAGAAGGCTGTCCTGTCTCTCCTTGCTATTCTTTGGAAGTCTGCATTCAATTTTCTGTATCTTTCCCTTTGTATTTTGCGTCCCTTCTCTCCTCCGCTATTTGTAGGGCCTCGTTGGACAGCCACTTTGCTTTCTTGCATTTTCTTTTCTTTGGGATGGTTTTCATTGCTGCCTCCTGTATAAATGTTTCAAGCCTCCATCTATAGTTCTTCAGGCATTCTGTGCACCAAATCTAGTTCCTTAAATCTATTCTTCACCTCCACTGTGTATTCATAAGGGATCTGACATAGATTGTACCTGACTGGCCCAGTGAGCTTCCCTACTTTCTTAGCTTAAGTTTGAATTTTGCTATAAGAAGCTGATGGTCTGAGACGCAGTCAGCACCAGGTCTCATTTTTGCTGACTGTATATTACTCCTCCATCTTTGGCTGCAGAGAACATAATCAATCTGAATCCAGTATTGTCCATCTGGTGATGTCCATGTGTAGAGTCGCCTTTTGTGTTGTTGGAGAAGAGTGTTTGCAATGACCAGCTTGTTCTCTTGACAAAACTTGATTAGCCTTTGCCCTGCTTTGTTTGGAACTCCAAGGCCAAACTTGCCAGTTATTCCCTTTTATCACTTGACTCTCTGCTTTAGCATTCCAATCTGAGAAGAAAGAAGAACATCTTTCTTTGGTGTCAGTTCTATAAGGAGTTGTAAGTCTTCATAGAATTGGTCAATCTCAGACTCTTCAGCATCAGTAGTTGGTGCATAAGCTTGGATTACTGTGATATTGAAAGGGCTGCCTTGGAATCGTACCAAAATCATTCTATCATTTTTGAGGTTGTATCCTCATGTAATTACACCAAAACGAAGCTGAAAAAACATTAGACATTTGTTCAAAGGAAAGGGAAATATCGAGCTTCTGCTTCATTATTCTCCCCATTCTCATAGTTCCCTCTATGCCAACTGGCAACAAAGGGTAATGAAGTGTGGCAGCTTCAGTATCACTTCATTCACTTGCCAAAGCAGAGGGAATGATACACTGTCAGTCTGGCACCTGACACCACTGCTCCTGTTCTGAAATAAGTCTTGGAGCTGTACTCCCTTGCATTCCCCTAGTCACAACACAACACAACAGATGGTAGCAAAGCCAGAAGCTTTAGTGGAATAATATGCAGCAGTAGTTCCTTCCCCCAACATAGACTCTTGGAACTTGAGTTTTTGTCTTCTCCACCCCTTTATTGTTGTGAGCCACTGACTTAGGCAGTGGTGAATAATTCAATTATTTTTTTAAAAAAAACAACAAAAACAAAACCACCCCCAGTATGGCAGGAAATGGCCCAATATTGCTTTAAAATGTAATGGCAATGTTGCTAGCAGGAAAAATCATGTTAAGCTTTATCTAGTAAAGGGCAGCCTTAATGTTAACAACACTCATGTCAGCAGTCAAGATGGTCTACACATGAGACCTTCTTGTGCTCACAGTATTGAGCCATTTCCTGGTACAGTATTTTGAATCACAAATACACATTACAAAAGCATAATCTCCCACGTTCAAAAATAGGAGGTTTTTTTTAAGGAACTAGATTTCCTGGCTTTTTAAAATGGAAAATTATTTTTACATGCACTACACACAAATTCCAAAAGAAACTTCCATCATATAGCATTAACTAGTGCTAGAAAATGTCAGAAGAGCGTTTGATCGGTATGATGGTTGCTAGGAGAGGATGTTAGCACGGGCAACTGGGATGTGGCTGTAGTCCCTCTATACCAAAATGTTTTGAAGGGCTGTTTTGGATAATGAAGTAGTGAAGCAAAGGTGTGAGTATGTATGAGACATATAATGGAGAGACGTGCACACCCTTGAACTTCTCATGTAAACCAAGATCAAAATCATCCATACTGTGTGAAAGACAGGCCGTGAAGAAAGGCAGGGACAAACATCAACTTATATGAAATGTAGATTGGAGGAGAGCCTTACAGATACCACAGCCAAGCAAAAAGGCAGAAAAAGTGGGTGTTCAAACCTGAACTTGCTAGATCAAAAATGAGTAAACTAAGGCTATTCTACCATGCACATACTACATAATGAGAATAAAGAACTGACTGGAAAAGACAGTATTGTTGGGGAAAGGCAGGGGCAGGACAGTAGGAAGATCTAACATGAGACAGATTGTCATAGTAAAGCTGTTAGTTTGCAAGAGCAGAACTTACTAGAAGAGACAGTATAACGAGATTTTTTGGTTTGCAAGAACTGAGCAGAGCTGTTAATATTACATTTTGGAGGTCATTAACTCATATGGTCACTGCACATCAGAAGCAGCTTGATGATTCAGAACACCTTTGGAGTTTTTTTCCCTTAATGACTAAATAATTGTATAGTGACAAGCAGGATGGAATGGTTGAAACAATGACAAGATATAGGCACCAGAGTTGGTGCTGATCTGAAGTCCAGATTCAAAGTTATAATTTTTTTGTTGGGCTACTACTGGCTGTCCCCAGTTTTGGAATTAACTTGTAGACTGTTAATTTGCTGTGTTGCACAATACTGCAACTGCACAGTAGTGCTATAACAACTTTATTTTCATCTGTGCATATTCATTCTCTTGGATACCTGCACAAGAATCATGATGGTTATACGTTAGATTTCAAAATCGATTTCATAGCTCAGCTGTCAATTTGTATAAGAAAAGATAGGTATTTTCAAATACATGAGTTATATACATACTTAGTAGCTTAATTTCAATTTGAAAAACAATATTTAGGCTGTTATTCTGTGTTGTCTACATATAAGCATACTTGGGGTTAAATTCACTGAAGTCTCTAGGAATTACTTCTGAGTTAATAGGCATAGAGTTGCATTCTGTGAATTTCCTATTTTAACCCTGTGAAAGAAGCAGTTTCATCTTGTCTGCTATTAAACTGCAATGACTATAGAAATGTCCCATTAAACACAGACCCATTTTTCTTTTTTATAGTCATCAAATTGCTTTTGAGATTAGTTTATAGCAGGCATGTCCAAACTTCGGCCCTCCAGATGTTTTGGAACACAACTCCCACAGTCCTTTGCCATTGGAAATACAGGCTTGGAATTCTGGGAATTGTGGTCCAAAACATCATGAGGGCCGACGTCTGGACATGCCTGGTTTATAGGATAGACACTTGCATATGTCTGTGTGTAAGATAGGCATCCCTTGTCAATGTAAGAACATAAGAACATAAGAACATAAGAAGAGCCATGCTGGATCAGGCCAAAGGCCCATCTAGTCCAGCTTCCTGTATCTCACAGCGGCCCCACCAGATGCGTTTGGGAGCGCATGAGACTAGATATCTGTCTCCTGATACCACTCCCCTGCATCTGGCCCTTGAAGTACCCTGGTTTAAAGCCTGGAGATTACACATCTCCATCATGGTTTGTAACCCGTGATGGACTTTTCCTCTAGGAATCTGTCCAATCCCCTTTTGAAGGCATCCAGGCCAGATGCCATCACCACATCCTGTGGCAGGGAGTTCCATAGACTTACAACACGCTGGGTGAAAAAATATTTTCTTTTGTCAGTTCTTACTCTCCCAGCACTCAATTTGAGTGTATGTCCCCTAGTTCTGGTATTTTGAGAGAGGGAGAAGAGCTTCCCTCTATCCACTTTACTCAAACTATTGTCAGGAATTTAAAGGTTGGTGGGTGAGGGGAGGTTCTATTACTGTACAACTTTATTACCTTGAGTTCTGGAAACCTAAGACTTATGTTACTGCATCCTGAAGCTCAAATCAGAGAACAGGGCAGCTTGTCTCTTCAATCTTAGATTTTCCAAAGCAGGCTTCAGTGCCACTGTTTCTTCTATAAATCTATAAATGGACCCATTCCTGGGAAAGTGCTAAGTCAACCAGGTTGCCATTTGTTTGTTTGTTTTATTATTTATTTATTTAGAATAGTTTTACCCCAACTTTCTCCTTGAAAAAGGACCCAAGATGGCTTACAATAATGGGGACAGTATACAGCCCAGAACATTTAAGACATACGGTAATTTAAGTTATGAACAGGGAATTAGAAGAGGCATCTTAGAACATTAAAAGGTAACATTAAAGCTACAAAGAGCACGCAAAAAGAAAAAAATCCATTATGAGGGATGGAGACTAACATGGAAATCTCTCAATGCAATCATGCATGGTAATCCATATAAAAGTCACATATTAGGTAGTCCCTCTTTCAGGGAAAGCTTGCCTGAAGATGATGGTCTTTGCTTGCTTCCGGAAAGACAGCAGAGATGGAGCAGTCCTGTCCTCCAGCCGGAGGGAGTTCCAAAGTCTGGGAGCAGCGACAGAGAAGGCCCTTTCATGTGCTCTTCTGAGATGCACCTGTGAAGGTGATGGGATGGAGAGAAAGGCCTCTCCTGATGACCTTAGCACCCGAACCGGTTCATACTGTGAGATTCGATCTTTGAGGTAGCTTGGACCCAGGTCATTTTGTGCATTGTAGGTTAAGGTGAGCTCCTTGGATTGTGCCCGATAGCTGATTGGCAGCCAGTGGGGCTGCTTTAGAAGGAGTGTAATGTGATCTCTGTAATCTGCTCCAGTCAGCAGTCTGGCTGCTGCATTTTGGACCGATTGAAGTTTCCTGAGACTTTCCATCAGTAGCCCCACATATGCATGCATATGACTTGGCAATTGCATGAGTGAACCTATTTTTGAAGGGCTGTTTGGATTTCCACATAGCTTAAAATGTCTGCATGTGTTTTCTTGGGAAGTATAAATAAAATATACTGAAAAAAATGTTATTTGAGGAATGAAATTTTCAGTTGGCAAATGAGTCGTTGAACGAAGCTTTTAAAATGAAGCCAGTGCCTGTTTAGTGATTCACAGTGTCTGGCTGATCCACAAGAAGCTGGAGCTCTCCTGGAACTCTCCTTTAGAATGCTGTACTGACATTCCAAATGAATGAATGAGACCTTGTCCTTCCCTTTGAAGTAGCCATGTTTGGGGATGGGAGCAATTGCCTCAAAACTGTAGGAGACTTGTTCCTTGGCAGACATACAAAACTAAAAAGCCATCGAATGGACAGCATCTCCCTTTATTTATTTCATATAATTTGGGGAAAGTGTCTCATAGAATACAAATTTTCAACAATTGAAAACGGCAGTATCCCTCTCAGAGGTACTGCTTTGGGGAGAGTGCTGGTCCAACGTATATTCTTTAGAACAGGCATGTCCAAACTCTGGCCCTCCTGATGTTTTGGACCACAACTCCCAGAATTCTAAGCTTAGATTGCCAGTGGCAAAGGACTGCAGGAGTTGTGGTCCAAAACATCTGGAGGGCTGAAGTTTGGACATGTCTGCCTTATAATGTTTGTTCTATTATTTGTGAAACTTGCTTTAGGAAAGAGTAAGAGAGAGATACTGTCCTAAGTCCAGTCATTAATCCCAGCGAGAGTAGTTCCACTGAATCAGTGGAAACTTGAGTATGTCAACAACTTACTGTTCCATTGATGAGTTGGGTCTACTCTAGGTGGCACTAACTGCCTGATTTAAGCCATTGTTTCTTCTTTGTATGACGAGACACCAGATGAAAAAAACAAACCACACCTATAAAGGTGCTACTGGTTTTGGGTGCTTTTCCTATTGACACAGTGCTTGCCTGGATCCCACCTATATCTCAAATCCATCTTCTCAACTCTTTAATTTTATTCTTAGGAGAGAGATACATGAATAATGTTGGAATTGGGAATTGGAGATATAGGCACCCAAAATCAGTAGATTTGGGCCACTGTGCCTTCACTTGCCTTGTAAAGCAGAGGGAGGGGAGGGGAGTGGCAGCAAAAAAGTGGCTGCTCTGTGCCACATTTACAGCATCCATGCCTCTTAGCACGGCCCAGCTTACTATTTCCACTTTTTCCCTTGTTTTCTACCCCACTCCCACCCCCACCCCCGCCTGCATCCCTTCTTACAATGTCTTGGCCCCGAGGACCCTTTGAAGGCAATAATTATTCAGATTGTTGGGCAAAAGGGCAAAAGGTGTGAGGGAGGCAGTCAAGCAAGGGCTTCTATGTGACTGCGGTGGCTTTGCAGTGCTGGCTCTGCATCCTGAAGTGAACTCACTTCACAGAAATCTGTTACAGGACTGGCGCTGGATAAATTTCCACATATCTGTAATATAAATGTCAAACCTCATTGGCTGAATTGTAGCTTGGTTTTTGAAATGTGTGTTTGTTGTTTAATTTTAAATCTTTTTCACTACAGTGTGGTTAATGTAGTTACAGTTTAAATAAAGCCCTATACCAGTGTTGGCGAACCTATGGCACGGGTGCCAAAGCTGGCACTCGGAGCCCTTTCTGTGGGCACCCGACATCGCCCCTTCACAGGCACCTGAATTTAGGTTAAATCGCTGTATGGGCACTTTGTGAATAATTAGTGGGTTTTCGATCGCAGTTTGGACGCTCAGTCTCTAAAAGGTTTGCCATCACTGCCCTATACAATACTATTGAATAAATGAAATGCCAGGCAAATAAATGAAAACAGCAAAATAGCTAAGATAAAAGAGTTAAATGCTCCTTCAAATACAGTAGTTTTAGCTTGTTGAAGAAATGAGCACAATATAGACATGAAGCAAATATCTGTAGGGATGCTTTTTCAAAGGCTGGGCACCCCGGAAAGCGGAGTGCCAATTATTACCTCAACAAATCACACTCCTATCCGCACAAATAGCACAATATATTTTTTTCAAGATGCTTTTATCCTTCAGGTGTGTGTGTGTGTGAGGGGGGGGGAGAGAGCATAATAGGACCAGGATAATTTTAAGTAAGTAAGTGTGTGTCCATAGAACTGGGTGGAAAAGCACTGTAAAGCTGCATACAAGGGTCTTGGGTGGCAGTCTATTTTGCATGAGCTTGCTAATTTCATGCACTGACAAAGTACATTGCAGAGAAGTAGCTTCTCTCTTGTCCACTAGAAATCCTGCAAAGTTTCTTCACTTATGCATTCTCATAATCTTGTGAATTGTCTCTTAACTTGTCCATTTTCATTTTATAAAAAAAAATCTTTGAGGTGTGAGTCTGTTCATTCATGTGATACTACTGCCTAGTGTACATAATCCTCCCCAAAGTGATGACCCCCTGGCTGCAGGGGGCTTACAGTTATTGAGACAACTGACCTCTCTGTTCTGTATCCATAAACTCACAGGCATATATTACGCTCGGGCGTATATTAAAACGGATTAATACTGGGGAGGCATGTGGCCTTGTGTGTGTGCCCATAACATATGTCTGAGCATTAAATGTTGCTAATGTCTATCTAAAAACCTTTGGAAGAATATTAGTGTTATTTTTGTACAACATGCCGGGGGGTAGGGGGGAGGACCTCTCAAAAATTGGTTCAGAAAGCTGAAAAGAAAGATTGATAAGAATCTTCCCTCATCTTCTGAGTGTATGGGCAGGGACTAGGTTCATGTTACACTTGCAAACTAGGCCACATACTATTTGATGTGTTCACTTGTTCAGCAAAACGTGACTCAGTTTTAACAATGGTCATAAACGATGTTTTGGAAATAATTTTCTGTTTATATTTTTGTTTCTAAAAGGCATGTTAGAGAATTAAGGTCTATAGTCAAGGGTTTTAGAGCAATGTGCTTCAGGACTGGCCACATTAATGCAATGAGGGATTCTGTACAAGTTTTTGTTAATTTGGATGAATCTGATGTTACTGTTTTCCTAAGTATTCTTGCTTCTCTTGAGGATGCACTAAAGAATGTAGACAGTTACACTTAGTCTCAAGAGGAAGGTTCATTGGGCTAAATCTGTTCATTGACTTTGACTTCTGTAGACCCCACTGCATGAATGGGACTAATTCAATGAACTTTTTGGGATTAAAAATTGAATTTAGTTCACTAATTTACAGTATTTCAAAAATAGGTAAAGAGTCACCTAAACCCTTCATAATGAGCTTTTTGGTCATTTTTTAAAATTGTTGCTGCAGCACAATATTATGTTTTCAAAACTGGCCAGTTATGGAAATAATTTATCAAATGTATAGGCAGTGTTACCAAGCAGTTTCAGGTTAATTCTGTAAGGTTAGTATTTACAGAAGTACAATAAAAAACATGGAGGAAGGTCTAGAGAATGTATGTATAGCATGGAACAAAATAGCATGGTGCAGAAAATACATCTTGAAGACTTTTTCTTTGGTGTTTCAGTGTTCCTGTTCCAATAGTCAGTCTAGAGAAAATTCCTAACCTAGTGAAGGCAGATGGTGCCAATGTTAAAATGAACTCTACAACCACTACCACCATCACCACCTCCTCAGCCTCTTCATCCACCATACCTGCTCCAATTAAATCTGCTTTGACATCAAAATCAGTGCCACCATCACCAGAAAAGATACTGAACGGCAAAGGAGTCATAGCTCCATCAATAGACAAGAAGCACCAAAATGGCACTAAAACCAGTAACAAGTCTTACAAGAGAGTTTCAGGTAAGTTACATTTGTAGCATGACTTAATGAGAAGCTATCATTCTTCATTAGCTGTATTTGTTGTTGAATAGCAAGCTGTTTGTCCTTTGCCATAGCAGTTAGGATACTTACGGTTGTCTCCCACACTCTTGGCCGTTATACTTTAAAAACTCATTGAGGAAGATGATGATAAAATGTAGATTCATCTTGCCTCAGATTTCACATTGATTTATTAGTCTTATTGCTTAGTTTGGCAAAGATATAATACAGTGTACAAGAACTAAGCAAAGAATTTTGTAGGACCAATAACGATTCTCCTTCACTTAAAAAATAGACTAAAAAGAGCATTCCTTATTCGACTGCTCTACCATTCTGTCTGAAGGAGGCTCTATCTGGCTCTATCCTAGTGTCAAACTTGAATTAATTTAATGTTTAATTTATAAACATAAAGCAATCAAGTTATCAAGTGAGAAATGCTACTTCTTCCTCTTTTGGACAAGGTAGGTGCCTTATTATGTGTTTGTTCCGCCAACATCCCCTTCATGTAAACTTTCATGCTTGTATTGTAACACAGAGGGAGTTTGTTTTCTTCAAATAATCTGCTGTAATGCTACCACCTTGTTCACTGCATTTCAACTGGCAATCATGCGTTCTGCACACTATTAACTATTGAGTTATTGCTGTTCACTTCAGTTGAGAAAGAAAATTCCTGGAAACTATATTTATTTATTTATTTATTAAGCTTATATACCGCCCGTCTTCCCGGAGGAAGACTAGTATTTTTTATGTGTACTATATTGCAGAGTAGTATGTCCTCTGATAAAATAATTGCTTTTTTAGTGATTTTTGAGGGGGGATTAAGAAAATTTTAACAATCATTAACATAGCACATTACCATGCTGTGGAATTCATTGCCCTTGAACAACAACAACTGGTGCTTATAAAAATTAATAGCCAGTGAGTAATGAGTTACTTTTTACAGTACAATATCTTTTATCTGGATCTGTAGTTTTCTTTTTTTTGGTAAGGTGGTTAAAATCTGGGCAGTGTCCATATTGTAGAACTGTGGATTGACCATGTCTTTGGGTGGGGTATAGAATACTCAAAAATAGATAAATACGGTAAATAAAAATTAATTGTTCTGAAACACAGGGATAGGCAAGCATAGGCAAAAATGTTGGAAGATGCAACGGGAATTAACTGGGGAGACCATGGAGAAAGGTTTTCAGCAAGTTGTTCTTTTATTTTTTAAAAAATGGAAAGGATAGTAAAAGTCAGCTGAATGTTTAAGGGAATGGGAAGGGAGCAAGTCTGTTTTAGTGGAAGAGGATTACAAGAAATGGCGGGATTTAGAAAGTAGTAGGGTAGAGAACGAGGTGGGAGCAGAAAAATAAAAATAAGGGCAGGGGGCAAAAAATATGAGGTGATCAGGAGTATGGTGTTTATTTGGTTTTAAATGTCCATGTGCTGTAATTGTGTGACATCTGGTGACACCTTTTTTCAAAGAAAAAATATGTTCAAGAAGGGTTGTTAATTTTGATAGCCATAATGATGATGGTGGTAAAGCAAGTCAGATAAACAGAAGAACTGAGGAAGAGAGGGTTCAGAAATAAGCAGAAGAGTGCTATATTTAAAAGCAAACAACGCAGAATTTTAAATATCTTAAGTCTATCAAAATGAAGAAAAAAATAAATGATAAATAAAGAGATGTATCATAGAAGACAAAGCAAATGTTGAGCTTTGTATAATATATGAAGAAGGCATTGTTATTTTCCATAATAGGAACAAAAATAATTTCCTATAATGGAGGCAAAACTGCATTTCTAAAAAGGGTGGATTTAATATGTATGCTAACTTGCTCCAAGGAAAATAAGAATGGTTTAAGTTAGGTCTCTGTGTCCAATAGCTTGGCTCCCAGTACGTAAGAACCAAGAAGATTTACAGCCATTCCAGATTTTGAAATGCAAAATATTTTACAAGTAATTGATTTTCATTCTACAAAAAAGCTGTTATTTACAACTGTATATTTTGAATTTGTGGTAGAAGACGTTTATGGCACCCAGTGTGATGTATTGGATAGATCAATGGACTGACTAGAGTTTGAATCCATGGTCAGCCATAGAAATTTACTAGGGGCATGGAACTGTTAAACCACTCCTTAAAGATCTCACCTTAAGAACCCCATTAGGGTCACTATAAGCCGGTTCTGACTTTGAAGCCACATAAAAACAAAGAAAGATGTTTAATTTGTTGGCAGTGTGGTTGAGACCAAAGTAGAAAGCTTTTTTTTAGCTGGTACTACTCAGCTTTCCATTGGCATTAATTGGCAGCTTTTTGGCTATGCTTGGTATTTGTTTATTGTTACTTATACAGTTGGAAATGTAATGCCACCCAATGAAATCAAGCAAATGGGAACACTTTCTCACTCGAAAGTCAAATACAAACTGGTTTCTACAGTATATCTATACATGTCATTGCCTTAAGTTATTTGTTTTCTTCACGTGTAACATAAGTACCATGTTTCCCTGAAAATAAGACAGTGTGTTATATTAATTTTTGCTCCCAAAGATGCGCTAGGTCTTATTTTCAGGGGATGTCTTATTTTTCCATGAAGAAGAATATGGTACACAATTATTGTTATCTTATTATCAGGGAGGCCTTATTTTCAGGGGATGCCTTATATTTCAGTGAGAGGCAAAACTGTAAGTGGGCCTTATTTTGGGGGGATGTCTTATTTTCAGGGAAACAGGGTATATTGCAAGGTTTAAATGTAATACTGTATAATGAATTCTATTGCCCTTAGGGAGATTTTTAAAAAATCACTTTTCTATTCCTTTGGTAACGATACTGTTCTTATTATGAGTTATGTAGTCTTCAGTATTTTCAGTTCTGTGCGCCATCTTTCGTTCCAACATGAGTTATGAAACTGACACGGAATTACTTTGCCATATATATGCACGGCAATGCTGTTGCCAGAGAAATCAGACTTTTCTGTCTGGTGCAGTTGTGGCTCCAAATTCCTAGCTGAAGACCGATTTTGGAAAGAAGGATGGAATGAATGAAGATCAGCAAACCACTCTCGTCCTAATACGATGGTTCCCCGCCTTGGGTCCATAGATGTTCTTGGACGGCAACACTCAGAAGCCTTCACTACTAGCGTGCTGTTCAGGATTTCCGAAAGTTGCAGTTGATAAGACTTGAGTTACCCAAGACTGGGGATCACTCTTAATACATAATAGTATATTGGTTGAAACAGGCATGTTCCATAGCTGGTATGAGCAACCACTGGCTTGTGAGGTGTTTTGGGGAAGGAGCATGCACAGCCCATTCCTTTGTCCATTATATCTAAAACTTGGTGGTGGGGAGGCTGCTGGCTAAGCTGCATGACCTTGAGTGCTCCTTGAAGCTGTGCTGCTCAGATGCTTTACCGCAGTGGTTCTCAACCTGTGGGTCCCCAGATATTCATGAACTGCAACTCCCAGAAAACCCTTCCAGCACAGCAAGTGGTGGAGGCTTCTGAGAGTTGTAGTCCAGGAACATCTGGGAACCCACAGGTTGAGAACCACTGATTTACCACTTTCCATTGCTTTTATCAATTGGGAAGAATATGGGAGGAATTCAAACCAGTCCTTGAATGAGCTATACGGCATTGAGCGCAGATTTAGCTTTATACCAAATATTGCCTCATTGGAGGAGGTATATTTCCTCCAGCCCCTGAAGACTTTGAGAGGATGCCAGGACATTTGAGAACAATGTGTTAGGATCTTTGTTCACTCTTGAGTGTACCATCAGTGTCTGATGGTACACTCAAGAAGTTCTGTTGGTTCGTTTGTTTATCTAATATGTCTACTTTCTCCCAAAATTGTGGTCCAAGGCAGTGTTCAATATAGTTTTTAAAAATAATATAATTAAAATATATTAACCAAAATCCTGTTGCTTAGCATAATGTGTTGAACTAGAGTAGGCCCACTGAATTAATTGGAATTTGTCGTGTCAACTTCTGTTGCTTAGCTTATACAACTAGAGCAGGCCAGTATGACTCAATAGAGAAGTTGGCTCACCAAAACCCCATTGATACAGTATGCTTGTATCTAGCGCAATTCACTATCCTAAGTAACAGCATTTCAATCAATATGTTTTTTTAAATTAGTCAATAGTCATCCCAAATGTAACATTGCTCACACTCCTGCTAAGCAACAATATTTTGGACACCAAGTTTATATCTATATCTCTCTATCTCTCTATCTATCTATCTATCTATCTATCTATCTAGCTAGCTAGCTAGCTAGCTAGATAGCGGCCTAGATGCCCTAAGCATATCCGATCTCGCCTGATTTCGGAAGCTAAGCAGGGTCGGCCCTGGTTAGTACTTGAATGGGAGACCACCAAGGAATACCAGGTGCTGTAGGCGCCTGGAGTAGGAACTGGCAAACCACTCCAGTATTCCTGCCAAGAAAACTCCATGGATATGGAGTCACGGAAAGTCGGTCACGACTGTAACAATATATATATATATATATATATATATAAACTCATTCTATTACTTATTACTAAAATGCAATTAAAATTAAAACATTGTAACATGGGTTAGAATACTACTCATTGCTTACTGAAAAGAGAGAATACCAGCTGAAATCCCAGTAGTGGTGATTTTTGAAAAATCAAAGATCCTTCACCACCTTTTTTCTCTCTCCTAACATCTTCCCCATAATGCAAGGCATCCTAAGAGAACCTGGGGAATTTTAGAGAGAAGGAATCAGAATTTTTTTTATTTATGAAAAATTGCTGGAGCTGGTGATGGTATCAGCCTTCCATACCACAAGCTAAAGCAACAGAATTTCAGCTAGTGATTTAAGAGAATTAATCACCAAACACTTGCTTAAGTCAAAACATCTTTACTTACCAGTGGAAGAATAGCAAGGAAGGGTCAAGGCTAGTTTCTCATGACAAAGAGCTGCAGAATCTAGGAACAACTATGCAAAAGGCCCTCCATTGGGTCCTGACCAAACAAGCGTCTAAAGATAGTAACACTGTGAGAAAGGTCTCTTCAGAAGATCTCAAAGGACAGACATGTATGGGAAAATATGGTCTTTCAGATAGCCTATACCCAAATCATGTAAGAGTTTATATTGTGACAAGAAGTGAGAGAGGGATGATGCAATACAAGAACTAAGAAGAAAGAATTCATAGGAGTCTGTGATGAGGATGGTAGAAATTCCAGCAGGCCAGTCACATAAGAAAAGGCTGAAAGAGTCAAATTTATATGCCTTAATGTTCTCTAGTCTGTGGAACTCCCTGCCACAGGATGTGGTGATGGCATCTGGCCTAGATGCCTTCAACAGGGGATTGGACATATTCCTGGAGGAAATGTCCATCACAGGTTACAAACCACGATGGAGATGTGTAATCTCCAGGCTTAAAACTGGGGTACTTTAAGGGCCAGATGCAAGGGAGTGGTATCAGGAGATAGATATCTAGTCCCGTGTGCTCCCAGACACATTTGGTGGGGCCACTGTGGGTACAGGAAGCTGGACTAGATGGGCCTTTGGCCTGATCCAGCTTGGCTCTTCTTATGTTGTTATGTTATGTTCTAATCTAAGTCAAGGAGGGAAGATCAATATTTTAAACAATGTAAGAAAGAAGACAGGGAACAGATGTGCATCACAGCAAGTGAGAGAACATATTTCAGTGATCAGGTTTGCATGCAACGCTGAGCCATACTGTGGCATTACATGAGCAGCTCTTCAGCTTGCATGTTCACCCCCTCGTGTATTCCAGCTCCCTCCACAAGTTCAGTTTCGGGTAAACCCGTCTGCAGTAAAATATTGTTTAATATCTCTTGGTATTTTTTTTAAAATCAAAACTGTCTGCAAAGGACCAATACTGAAAAAATAGGAAGAAACTATAGAAATGAAATGTTTATTGTTAATGCATAATGATACCCTTTCTAGGACAGTTTGTAGCAATTTTATATGACGAAAGAAATGGATAGAAAATGGCTATCTGAGTCTCTTCTCGGAATCGCTGGGGAGTAGGATGCTTAAAAATTGAGCTGTGTTTTGTTTGTAGTTCTGCCTGGCACAATGTAGTCTCTGTTTTGAATCAGCTAGACATTTTTTCAGATGTAATCAGGTAACTATGAAGATTTGTATCTAATCCTCATAGAGTGAGAGTAAGCCCCCTAACTATAATTTGCTGAAAACCCTTTAAAAATAATCAGAAAAGCCTTTACGTTATGGTCTGTAGCTTCATGTTGTCAGTGTCTAAGTTAGTTAATACAGTGCAGCTGTTATGTGTAGCAAAACATAAGAGATTGGTTGCTGTTGGCGTCTATGAATGTCACTTGGCTGTGACCTTTCTGTAGCAGACTTGGAACTATCATTCTCTTTTGTTCAATATCCCTTTAAGGCATAGGGAAAAAGAGGAAAATATGTACATGTAGTCCCACAGACAATTGAGTAATTCTGTACATTCAAGACAATGAGAAAAAAAAACTTTTATTCTCCATCATTTGGACCTTACCACCTACTTATGGTGCTTTTTATATAAAACCTCCATGAATATTTTTTCCTTCCAAAGTCTTTCATTACCTGTCATTTTGACCTTAATGAGCTCATGCTGTGTTATAAAAGAACACTATGGAAAACAGACCTACGCATACTGTTCTTTTTGGTATCTATATGTCACCGAATATAATGAATGCCTCAGTATACATGTCGTTAAAAAACAGTGAAAAATCACACCATTATTAATGGCAAGAGCAATGTATCTATACTGAATTTGAGCTGAGTCTTCTGTTCAAGTTGTGTAACTTAATCTTTTGCTTTAAAAAAATCAATGTTTATGTATTTCAAACAGAACGGGAATTTGACCCAAATAAACACTGTGGAGTACTGGATCCTGAGTCAAAGAAGCCATGTACAAGATCACTCACCTGCAAGGTAGCTTTCTTCCTAACAGAAATATAGTAATGCTTTGTGACAAACTTAAACAATTTACTAATACATGTTAAATGCCATAAGCGTTCTTTATGTTGGATACTTCGAAGATAGTCAAAACAGCGCCAAATATCCACAGAGTACTTTTGGGTATCAAAAGATACAGCACAGTACAAATACTTGCAAAAATTTCATATTTATTTTCACTGAGGAATTGCTGCTAATAAGGAACTGGTGAATCATTGCATTCCTTTGTAATCAAAAGATTATTCCTAAAGCATATTTAATAGTAACATTATTTAGATGATGATGATGATGATGATGATGATGATGATGATGATGATGATGATGATGATGATAAAGGATGAAACTGTTATATCACATCATCAGCTGTTGCGCAAAAATCACTCAGACTGATTATTTAGTCTGTTATAATAAAGTAGTAGCAATGCTCTACTGGAACATATGTAAAAATTTCAACCCAGAAAAGGTTGCTGAAAATGAAGTCATCAAGGTGCTCTGGGATTTTAAAATCCAGTGCGACAGACACCTTATCCTCAATACTCCAGATATTACGATAGTATATAAGCAAGAAAACAAAGTTCAAATCGTCAATGTGGCAATACCAGGAGACACACAAGACAACCAAAGATCAGGATTTAGAAATAGAAATTGAAAGGCTATGGGACAAGAAAGCAAGAACAATACCAATAATAATAGGCGCCTTGGGTACAATTCCAAAAGACTTGGATCGACATCTGAAAACCCTTGGCATTGACAAGATCAACACCAGTCAACTACAAATGGTGACATTATTAGGAACAGCATATATTCTACGAAGATACCTCCAGTCATCCTAGGCTGTTGCAAAGAGCTCAAGCATTGGAGAAGGCCAACTCCAGGTTAACACCTGGCAGCTGTGTTCACCAGATGATGATGATGGTGATGGTGATGCTGATGCTGATGGTGATGGTGATAATAATAATAATAAAGTATTGAATAGTTCACATTTAAATAGTGCTGTGTACAGTACTTAGTAATCCTGTCTACAGTACATCACCTATATTACCTCCATGGCTTTTAATATATTGATGTGGCTTGGCTAGATGGCATTGTGGTTTCGTTTAGTTATTTGGGTGCAGAGCCAGAGGTTGGTAGTTTGATTCCCTACTGTTCCCGTTGAGAGAAGAGCCAGCCTATGTAACTTGGGCAAGCTGCACCACCCCAGGGTGCCCCCAGAAGCAGGCAATGATAAACTACTGTGTATTTTTTATCTTTGTTCAGTCGTTCAGTCGTGTCCGACTCTTCGTGACCCCATGGACCAGAGCTCGCCAGGCCTTCCTATCCTCCACTGCCTCCCGGAGTTTTGTCAAATTCATTTTGGTTGCATCGATGACACCGTCCAACCATCTCATTCTCTGTCGTCCTCTTTTCCTTTTGCCTTCGATTTTTCCCAGCATCAGGGCCTTTTCCAGGGAGTCCTCTCTTCTCATGAGGTGGCCAAAGTACTGGAGCCTCAGCTTCAAAATCTGTCCTTCCAGTGAGCATTCGGGGTTGATTTCTTTCAGAATGGATAGGTTTGATTTCCTTGCAGTCCAGGGGACTCTCAAGACTCTCCTCCAGCACCACAGCTCAAAAGCATCAATTCTGCGGCGATCAGCCTTCTTTATAGTCCAGCTCTCACTTCCATACATCACTACTGGAAAAACCATAGCTTTAACCATCCTGACCTTAGTTGGCAAAGTGATGTCTCTGCTCTTTAGGATGCTATCTAGGTTTGCCATTGCTTTCCTCCCAAGAAGCAGGCGTCTTTTTATTTCGTTGCTGCAGTCGCCATCTGCAGTGATCAAGGAGCCCAAGAAAATAAACTCTGTCATTGCCTCCATTTCTTCCCCTTCTATTTGCCAGGAGGTGATGGGACCAGTGGCCATGATCTTAGTTTTTTTGATGTTGAGCTTCAGCCCATTTTTTTCACTCTCCTCTTTCACCCTCATTAAGAGGTTCTTTAATTCTTCCTCACTCTCTGCTATTAGAGTAGTATCATCTGCGTATCTGAGGTTGTTGATATTTCTTCCGGCAATCTTAATTCCGGCTTGAGATTCATCCAGACCGGCCTTTCTCATGATGTACTCTGCATATAAGTTAAATAGGCAAGGTGACAGTATACAGCCTTGTCGTACTCCTTTCCCAATTCTAAACCAGTCAGTTGTTCCATATCCAGTTCTGACGGTTGCTGCTTGTCCCACATATAGATTTCTTAGGAGACAGATAAGGTGTTCAGGCACTCCCATTCCTTTAAGGACTTGCCATAGTTTGTTGTGGTCTACACAGTCGAAGGCTTTGGCATAGTCAATGAAGCAGAAGTAGATGTTTTTCTGGAACTCTCTGGCTTTCTCCATAATCCAGCGCATGTTGGCGATTTGGTCTCTAGTTCCTCTGCCCCTTCGAAATCCAGCTTGTAGTTCTGGAAGTTCTCTTTCCACATACTGCTGAAGCCTGCCTTGTAGAATTTTGAGCATAACCTTGCTAGCATGTGAAATGAGTGCAATTGTGCGATAGTTGGAGCATTCTTTGGCGTTTCCTTTCTTTGGGATTGGAATGTAGACCGATCTTTTCCAGTCCTCTGGCCACTGCTGGGTTTTCCAAATTTGCTGGCATATCTTATGCAGCACCTTTACAGCATCCTCTTTTAAGATTTTAAAGAGTTCAATTGGAATGCCATCACCTCCACTGGCCTTGTTGTTTGCAATGCTTTCTAAGGCCCACTTGACTTCACTTTCCAGGATGTCTGGCTCCAGGTCAGCAACTACGCTATCTTGGTTATCAGGGATGTCCAGATCTTTCTGATATAATTCTTCTGTATATTCTTGCCATCTCTTCTTGATCTCTTCTGCTTCAGTTAGGTCCCTACCATTTTTGTCCTTTATCATATCCATCTTTGCACGAAATGCCCCTTTAATATCTCCAATTTTCTTGAACAGATCTCTGGTTTTTCCTTTTCTGTTGTTTTCCTCTATTTCTTTGCACTGTTCATTCAAGAAGGCCGCCCTGTCTCTCCTTGCTATTCTTTGGAAGTCTGCATTCAATTTTCTGTATCGTTCCCTTTCTCCCTTGCATTTTGCGTCCCTTCTCTCCTCCGCTATTTGTAGGGCCTCGTTGGACAACCACTTTGCTTTCTTGCATTTTCTTTTCTTTGGAATATTTTTCATTGCAGCCTCCTGTACAATGTTACAAGCCTCCATCCATAGTTCTTCAGGTGTTCTGTCCACCAAATCTAGTTCCTTGAATCTATTCTTCACTTCCACTGTGTATTCATATGGGATTTGACTTAGGTTATACCTGACTGGCCCAGTGATCTTCCCTACTTTCTTCAGTTTGAGTTTGAATTTTGAAATAAGAAGCTGATGATCTGAGCCACAGTCAGCACCAGGTCTTGTTTTTGCTGACTGTATAGAGCTCCTCCATCTTTGGCTGCAGAGAACATAGTCAATCTGATTCCGGTATTGTCCATCTGGTGAAGTCCATGTGTAGAGTCGCCTTTTGTGTTGTTGGAAAAGAGTGTTTGCAATGACCAGCTTGTTCTCTTGACAAAACTCAATTTTTTTATCTAGAAAACCCCAAAAAGGGTTGCCAAGTGTCAGAACCAACTTACTGGCACACGATTATTATATTATGTTAATATAATGATGTACATATTTCACCTTAATTCAAAATAGCATTTTAAGCGTTTTTTGTGTGTTCTGAAACAAGGAGACGTAATTGAAGTTTGCTGTCTTTTCTTTATATACAGTGGTACCTTGTATAAAGGAATTAATTTGTTCCAAATGAAATTATGTTAAGCAAATTTTCCTTTATACAAATTCCCATAGGAATGCATTGAATGAAAATGGAGTGATCCCATTTTTATGTTGTACGGATTCTCCCCATAGGTGATTCTGTTAAGCAAATTTCCCCTCTCTCCGGAATTTTTTATGTTGAACAAATTTTATGTTATACAAGCTGTTTGTTATACAAGGGCCCACTGCATCTGCAAGTGGTTTCTCTAGGCATTCCCTTTCCAAAAGGAGGAATGAATAGACAGAGAGTATACAAAAAATGTATAGACAGAGAGGCTGAAGCTAAGAGAAAATGACATACAGTACTTCAGCTCATCCTTCTGGTGGTCATGCTGGCTAAGGATTTTGGAAATTATGATCTGATACATCTCACAGGGATTCTTTAGCTAAAAGACAAAGAAAGTTATGGACACAAAATCAGTCTTTTCCTTCCATTTCAAGAGATGTGGAAAAGACAGACCTCCCCACTCCCCTTCCCACTCCATCTGAGTGACCAATAGCACAGAAGCTCCCTTCCAAAGAAAACAAAACAAAACAAAACAACAGTAGTATTTCTAGGTGTGATTGATTCCACGTTACAAGTTGCAGAGCCACCCTCTTTAGGGTAGTCAGTGTCTTTTAAGATAAGTGCACCTGAGCTGTTCTGTTAAGATCTTTTCATGAAGAAATGTTTTCCCTGCCACTTGCAGATCAAAAGCTATTATACATTTATGTTGAAGCAGTAGCTGTATTATTTCCAGTACTGGTTTACAATTAATAATCTACACAGCAGTTTATTCTCTTGGAATTTATTCTCCTTTTAGTTAAGATGAAACACTTCTTTTAAGAAGATCTCTCTTCATGTGACATCAGGATGCCAATTATAACAACTAAATATGTCAGAATATTTGCATTAAATATCTAAAAATTAAAATTCACTGAAACTTAAAAGCAGAGCAAGTATCTGTCCTTATAAAATTAGTTTAGATTTAGCAATCAGTTCATTGTAATTTAAAAGGGGCAATGGGCATGCTGTGGAAGTGCAGTAACTAGTAACAGTACTAGTTAATATGAAGACTAGTTTCACAGAATGCCACTGTCGCTGAAATAATGTTTTTATAATGTGGTAGGATGCGTGATCTAACATTTACAAAAACAATTTCATTTTAATATAAGTAAAATATTTCCATGCTCAGTTTGTTTATCACCTAAGATTTTTAAAATTCTGTCATTGATTTTCTATAATTACACCTTGTTTTTTAGACACATTCACTTAACCATCGACGAGCGGTTCCAGGACGTAAAAAACAGTTTGACATCTTGCTAGCAGAACATAAAGCTCGATCTCGGGAAAAAGAAGTGGCAAAAGAGAAGGAGCACCCACAGTCAATAAAGGAAACACATCAGAACCAGTCTGTGCCAGTACAAGATCCTCCGTCAGGAGCATCCATGAACTCTGGGCAAGAATCTAAAGGGATGTCACCTGCAAAATCTAGACCACCCAATTCAGTATTTCCTCGGTGAGTAGAATACCTGTGCCACAAGATTCTAGGGAATTTGGAGTGTTGTCAAAGAGTCAACGTGATTTTCTGGTAGGTTTGACTAGATTATTCTATATAGAAAGGTTTTCTTATTATTATTATTTTTTTGGGGGGGGGGACTGTCCAGACTGAGGAATTTGGAACCATCTGGTTTGCTCTTAAAAGGTTCTTACCTTAAAGGCAATCTATTTTCTCACTTGAGCGATTCTCCCATTTACACTGGAGATGTTGATTCTCCCAGAAGAAGGATTTACACAGGTCTTTTTGTTGTGAGCCAGGTTTCCTCATGTGTGTGTTGGCTGTGCATCTATGAGTAAATTGACATGGCTGACTCTTGAGTGAGGAGATGGGAGCAGCAACAACAACTGAGGATAATGGCAGCATGAAGGGAAGACATATTGAGATGGAGGTTGGGGAGATGGAAGGTGGGTACTCCTCCTTCCACCCCTGCTTTTTCCTCACCCAGGCCCCTGCTGCAGCCGCACTGCCTTGTGGAGGTGTAGCCCATGGAGTCAGCATTACATTCTGTTGGCTGCAGTAGCTTTCCTCTTTATTTATTTATTTATTTATTTATTTATTTAGGTTAATGCAAGTAAATGGCATATTGAAAGAACAATTCTTCATAGTATTAGGATTGTGCTGATGCAGTTATGGAATTATTTCAAAAAAATAAGGGGAAAATAGAGGAAGAGGTTTTTATGAAAAGAGAGAGGAGGAGCACTGTGGCAGTGTACTGCATGCAAAATTCTGCTCACAATCTGAGTTTGATCTCAATGGGTTCAGGTGGCTAAGTTAAGGTTGGCCCACCATTCCATCATCCCAAGCAGCTCACTGGAGAGGCAATATGTAGCCTGTATTACCCAGAGGGTTCTTTAAGCACTATAGATTAATATATTTTACAAGCCATGCACAGGCTACATGACAGGCTAAACAGGTCTACTGAATTGCACCCCCCCCAAAGCCAAACCACCCAAAGCCTTAGTGATGTGATAAAAAGGACAACTCTTAAAAGAACAAAATGGGTTGATCTAGGTAGAAACGTGTGGTTGCTGTAATTTAATTTAACCCAAATTGTACCAACAGCTGTGCAAATACCAATCTATATACTGTAACCCTGTGGACAGGCTCTTTATCAAGGCAGATAGTGATCTAGCTTTCTGACTTCAGTTTCCAAATGACAATTTCATTTGCACAGATGGGTTTCCCTATGCACATGCACAAGGCTCCGGACCTTCCTAACAACAGGAAAGGTCATTAGTCTCCTCCCCCTCCTACTATACATGAGTAGGAGGCTTCCCACCCAAACCCCTCAGTTCCCTCTAACCGCAGCGTTAGACGGTTCATCCTTAGTTCTCCTCATACTCTTCTACTTTGTATCAAAGTTTTTTCTGGGTTTCTCACCTTTTATGGCATTTCTGCCATCTTTACAACGCTGTGCAACTTGTGTGGGTAAAATTCCCCACACAGACAGGCACTCAGAATGCCTGTATTGTCGCAGTGAGGGTCACTGCCCTGAGACTTGAGGGTTCTGCCAGCGTTTTAGCACTTAGGTGGTGAAGAACCGACGAAACCACCTCACCGCGTACTTATTAGAGAAGGCACTTAGCCTTCAGATGGAGAAACCCCAATCTTCTCAAGTCTTTTCTCCAGCCTCTCAATTTTCAAAACAATCATTGGTTTCAAAGCCAACAGAGCCATCTACTGCCTCGAAACCAAGGGGGATTTGTGGCAAATACCAACATAAATTTTAAGCTGGTCACTGAGCTGGGTTCGAAAAAAGCCGTATCTTCAGATTCGACTATGGTCACAGCAAGATCTCAGGTTCCTCCTATGAACCTGACCACTACTCGGGATCAAACCACTCCATCCAATCAAGCTTCGATCCCGATGCCACCACTACCGACTTTCTCCCTTCATTTTGATGGGAAGCAATGCCATTTTCAACCTCCTTTGATGAAACCTTGCCTTCACCTTTGATGGTGTCGACATTGAGTTCGGGTTCAGAAGAGTTAGACAGCCCAGACTGTATTACAATGCCTGATTCAGACATAGAGATGTCGCCACCTTCCTCCTCTGATGCCATGTGAAACTATACTGGGTTTGTTCTTTGGATGGCTAAAACCATTGACTTGCTTATTCATCATCCAAAGCCAAAATACACGGACCATCTGTATGGCAAAATCTCATCAGATGAAACTGCCCCAGTTCATCTTGGGATCATTCCCCCATTCCTACAAATGACAGATGAGGTGTTTAAGAGGATTTCTCCTCATATAATCTCCTGAAAAATGGAAGCCATGTAAAAAGCTTTTAACAATAAAGCCTCTTTTCTCCTTAAACATCCAACACCTAACTGGGTAGTAGTAGCAACATCTCAAGTTCAATCCAGAACTCATCAAATTCCAGCACCACCTTCTGAGATATGAAGAAAGGTGGATGCTGCTGCTAGGAATATATATTCTTTTTCATTTTTAATTTATAAAATCACCAACTACAAATATGTCATGGGGGCTTAGCAGCAAGAACGTCTCACCTACAGCCCTTCCTTAATTTATTGCCGGATGATAAAAAGTGCAGTCCAATGTGTGCTCCTTGGCACACATTGGACTGCTCTACAACTCTTTTGGGGTCTGCAATTGCTTTAAGGCAACATTCTTGGCTACACTCCACTGGACTGTCAGATGATAACAAAGCCTGTATTAAGCAACTTCCATTTGAGGGTGATGGTCTCTTTCACCAATCTACAAATGACATCATGGAAGACCATCAGAAAAAACAAGCTACCGCAAAGCATCTGAATTTGGTACCTCAGGCTCAACAACAGTTCTTTCATTCATTCCCCTTGGTGCAAACAGTACTCCCAACAGCCCTATCGCTTTGCTTTCTCCAGACCCTCATTCTGAGATAGGGCACCTAGACAACCTTCATTCAGTGCCTACAACTCCTCTGAATCCAGAAAGTTGAAGTCCACTTCCACCCGATCTTTCTGTAGCCGGGATAAACGACATCGGGAATTCTGGCTCCCCATCCGACATTCATCTGACACCATTTCTGGACACCTGGCAGGAATTACTTCAGACAGATGGGTTCTGTCAATTGTGGCTCATGGTTACCAACTAGAGTTTCTCTTAAGTCCACCTACTAGGAATTTCCTTCCCACAAATCTTCCCCTTGTCTGCTGGAAGAGGTTTCATATCTCCTCCAAAAAGGCGCCATTTAACCTATTTTCCAAGTCAATCATCTACAAGGTCACTACTCAAGATACTTTACCATACCAAAAAAAGGACAGTGGTCTGCATCCCATCTTGGACCTCAGTCAACTGAACAAGTATATGGTGTACAAGAAATTCAGAATTGTGACCTTGGAAAAGTTGTTGCCTCTTCTCCAGAAAGGGGATTGGTTTGGGGTCATAGACCTCAAGGATGCATACTTTCACATCTCTATACACCCATCATTCGGAAAGTTTCTTCGCTTTGCCATAGGCGACCAAACTTACCAGTTCATTGCCCTCCCTTTCAGGTTGGCCACAGCTCCGGAAATTTTCAGCAAATGTATGGCTCCAATGGCTGCTTACCTGAGAACCCAAGGAATTTCCGTATACCTGTACCTTGACGATTGGCTTGTGGTGTCAGCTTCTAAGCAAAAGGCACAAAGGGACATTCATTTTGTTCTATACACTCTAAACACCTTAGGACTCAAGATAAGCATAAAATTTTTTACCTTATGCCTGTCCAAAGGATTCATTATATCGGAGGTGCCCTGGATTCAATAGCAGTGAGGGCTTTTCCACCTCAGGCCTGCCTTCAGGATATTACTGCCATGGTATCCCTTTTCAGGCCAGGTTCCAACCTGCAAGCTCACACAGCCCAGCATTTGCTAGGCCGTATGGCATCAACAACATCTGTTCTGCCCCATGCCTGCCTAAAGTTGGGATCTCTTCAGGCGTGGTTCCTAGCTCTATTCAGTTCACTAACAGATCCTCAGATCAAGCACTTGCAGGTGACACCAGAACTGTCCAAACAACTTCAATGGTGGGTCAACGACCAAAACCTTCTCATGGGACGTCTGTTTTGTCCACTGCAACCTACTATACAGGTAACAACAGATGTGAGTCAAGAAGGCTGGGGAGCCCTGTGTCAATGCCTCACCATCAACACCTCATGGTCCATTCAGGAGAAATCTCTGCATATAAATCAGCTAAAACTCTTGGCAGTTTTCAAGGCATTCCAGGTGTTTTGCCAACTCCTTTCCAGCAATGTAGTACAGGTGGTCACCAACAACTTGACCACCATGTTCTACATCAAAATGCAGGGTGGCACCCATTCAAAATGTCTTCTCCTACTGATGGTTCATTTTTGGGAATGGTGCACAGAACTCCATATTTTTCCGATAGCATTTCAATTCTCCGAATTGGAAAATGTCTTGGTGGACACTCTCAATGGGACAAGACAGATGTCGCATGAGTGGGAGTTGAAACACTCAATATTCCAATCCATTGTTGTTCACTGGGGAACCCCAAGAATAGATCTCTGCCACACAAGAGAACAAGAAATGTCTCACATTCTGCTCACGGGCAGGGAGAGATCTTCGTTCATTGGGTGATTCCTTCATGTTTCGATGGGGGGCATCATTTTCTTTCCACCTTTCCACCAGTGCCATTACTTCTCAAGGTTGTGCCAAAAATTTGCCACATCAGAGCCAACGTTATCTTGATCACTCCATGTTGGCCAATGCAGTCATGGTTTGCACCTCTGTTGACAATGTCCTCAGACTACCTCAGACTTCCCCAGATACCCGATCTCATCTCACGCAACAAGACTCAGGTCTTACATCCCAACCTACCTTGTCTACAACAGAGAGCCTGGAGGATCCCCAGGTGATTGAACTTATTATTGCTGCCACTCGCAAACCATCTACAATACAACTCTATGGGTATAAATGGAAACGATTAGTTGCCTATGCCTCAGATAGGGGATTTTCATCAATTGACCCCTCCTTAGATCATATTCTCCAATGCTTACGCTATCTCAAGACATCTGGTCTTTCTTTGTTGTCTCGCAGGGTGTATTTGTCATCTGTTATAGCCCACCAGGCTGCCTAGATGCCCTAAGCACATCCAATCTTGCCTGATTTCGGAAGCTAAGCAGGGTCGGCCCTGGTGAGTACTTGGATGGGCGACCACCAGGGAATACCAGTTGCTGTAGGTGCCTGGAGTAGGAACTGGCAAACCACTCCAGTATTCCTGCCAAGAAAACTCCATGGACATGGCGTCACGAAGAGTCAGTCACGACTAGAGATGGGCACAAAACAGAAAAATGGCGTTTCGGTTTTTCGTTTGTCGTTGAGAGTTCTGTTTCGGTTTGTTTCCGTTTGTCGTGAATTTTTTGAAAAATTTCATTACCGTTTTTTGTTTTTTGTTTGTCATTTCTACCTGCTTTTTGCGCGATTTTTAAAGTATTTCCGTGCGCAGGCATCCTCCAACACCCCAGACCAGAGGGAAAACACTAAAAAAAAAGGATGCTGGCAGAGACACAGTATAGACTAGGTATGCAGGGAGGCTGCAAAGGCAGCGGCGGGCATTGCCCAGGGTGCAAGGCAGCCGCAGAGTGACTGCACTGCGGGGCAGGGGAGGGTACTCACCGAGAGGTACGCAGCATGCACGCACACATGGAGGCTGCAGGACTGAAGCTAGAGTCGCAGAGACAGCAATCCCACCCTAACTCCCACCAGAGACTGCAAGGAGGACAGGGGGTGCCAAAACTATTTATGCCTTCTGTGGCTGCCAGACCCGCCCGCCCAGTGTGCAACCTGGGCATGCTATTGGTTGAACATGATCCCATCACATGGCTTGCCTCCATTTTGTGGCTGGTGGTGACATCCATTTTAAAGGGAAAAGAAAAATACATCGTGATGGGAGAAGACAAAAACATAAGGACCCCAACCCCCCTGGTAGGTATTATCCGACAATATAAATAATTATCGCTGTGTTTTTATGGATGTCCAGGGCGTTTTTTAACATTTAAAACAGCTCATTAACGGAAATGAAACGTAACAACCACAATTTTCGTGGTTCTGTTCATTTTGTTGCATTTTCATCACAATTTTCGTTTGTCGTTTTGTTACGTAACGGAAACGACAAATGGTAACGGAAACGAAAAAATGTTCATTCCGTGCCCATCTCTAGTCACGACTGTAATGACACAACACAACACATAGCCCACCAGCCTGATAATTCTCCTGCGGCATCTTTTTTCTGCCACCCATGACTAAAGAAGTTTTTGAAAGGCCTGAATAACATGTATCCTGATAGGAAATCTATTCCCCTGCAGTGGTCTTTGTCTTTGGTATTGCGTCAACTTATTATACCTCCTTTTGAACCCCTTGCCACCTGTGATTTGCATTTGTTATTGTTCAAAATGGCTTTTTTATTAGCTATCACTTCTGCAAGAAGAACAAGCAAGCTCTGTGCCCTACGATGTGACACACCTTATTTACAGTTCTATAGGGACAAAGTGGTAGCTTACTCAGATCTCACATTCCTACCCAAGGTTGTTTCTTCTTTTCATGTTTCACAACCAATTTCATTTCCAACATTCTTTCCTAACCCATCAACTCAAGTCGAAAGGGATTTCTATATTCTTGATGTCCGTAGAGCATTAGCCTATTATGTTTCTAGGACAGAGCCTTTCCGGTGCACTACAAAAGTGTTTGTTATGACCCTCGTTCTAAAGTTCCACCTTTTTAGTTGTCTTATCAGCTCATCAAACGCAACTTACCTTGTACTGTTCGAGCACATTCCACTAGGGCAGTTTCCTTGTCTGCTGCTTTTTTGAGAGGTGTTCCCTTACAGGAAATCAATAATTCTGCCACTTAGTCACAACCACTTGCCTTCGTGAGGCACAACAGGATGGATGCCCGGAAGAGGTCTACCACGGCCTTTGGCAGAGCAGTCCTGTCTTTTTTGACAGCGTGACCGCCCACCATCCTGTGAGTATGCTTGCCATCACCCTTCTGTATGGCTTCACGAAGGCCACGAAAGAGAAGAATCAGTTACTTACCTGTAAAGGTGGTTCTTCGAGTGGACCTTTTTGAAGCCACACAGCACTCATCCTCCTCCCCTCCAGTTGTCACGCTGTCTGGTACTTACCTTACTCGCTGCGGCGGGGAGGGAACTGAGGGGTTTGGGCGGGAAGCCTCCTACTCATGCACAGTAGGAGGGGGAGGAGACTAATGACCTTTCCTGTTGCTAGGAAGGTCCGGAGCCTTGCACAGGCGCGTCGGGAAACCCATCTGTGTGGCTTCACGAAGGTCCACTTGAAGAACCACCTTTACAGATAACTGATTTTTTTCCAATATTTTACAGCCTGTTTGTGTCTTTGCCTGAATCAAAGGAAGTTTTAGAGTACAGTTGTTGAAACACAATCGCCAGTGTAATTAGTGTATCAGATAAAATTGTCACCACGATACAGAAATAGCTACAGATTGGGGTGGGTGGGGCAGTTGAGGATGATGCCACCACCAGCACCACCACCAAATAGAGACAAGAAAGGATGCAATTCAAAACATTAAGGTTATCAGAAAGGAACGGGTATGCACACCCCTCTATGGAGAAGACTCAGTGTAGGAAAGAAAACTGAGACATAGAACCTTAAGAAATCAGAATTCTACTGATTTGTGTCATGTTTGCATAACTTGTCATAGCTAGTTGTGATCTCAGCTGCACACTCAGGATCATGACCAGGCATTCAGCCATGATATACTCTGTAAATTAGCCACAGCATGTGATGCAGACCTTTGGGGAAAGCCAATAGGACTCTGGCTTTTGAAACTCAAGTAGAAATTCTAGACTAAATCAGCTATACTTTAAAAACTTGTTTTATGTCTAAGGCACTGAATGTATTAATGTTTAACTACTTTTTCAGCTTCTCTAGGAAATCCGTGTTTTCTGATCCAAACATGGTGTCTATGGAGAGGGCAGAATTGGAATCCATAACATTTACCCTATGCAAGAGCAATAAGATCATCCTGTTAACCCTTCTTTCTGAAAAGCTGGCTTTGGAATTTCTATACTTATATTTCTATATTTATATTTATTATTCTTAGGCCTTCCTCTGCAAACAGCATAAACAGCACTAGTTCTTTGAACCACAGTGGATATGCACAAGAACTGCCTCCGCCTTCTATGGGAGGAGATATGCCTAGTAGATTATCCAGTGATGAGGGGGAAATAGATGGATCAGAAGAACCGGAGAAGTTAGACTGCCACTATTCTGCACACCATCCCCGGCCACTTACGGTATGTCTCTTTCTCTTTAGCAACCCATAATACTTGTGATCAACTGCATATTTTTACAAGAAAGATGCTTTTTGCCAAAGTACAGTGCAATCACTATAAAGGGATACAGCTCACTAGTAGATCTTACTTAAAAAGCCAAAAAGGCAAAAGATGAACATAATGCGATTTCAGAAATGTAGAACTTTGCAGATCCATTTTTGCCTTGGAAAAGTCTTTGGGAGCCTTGGGACTGGGGGACAGGCAGCCTTGAATATTGGAAAATTGCCACTGGGAGTCCTCGCTGTGTTTAGAGACACATGACCTATTGCGATTGCTATATGTTTTTATTTAGTACTAAATTCAGTTTTGCTTGTTAGTGTGCATAAAACAGGTTTTACGTGGGGGGAAATAGCATTAAGACTCCATTTAGTCAGGAAATACTTTGTTCTGATTCACACTTGACTTTTTAAACATTGGTACAAACAGTGCTGAAATGTAAGAGGCAAAATATATACATAGTCCTCTTACTTCTGAATGTCATACAGAAGTTGAAATAGCCAGTTTTTCCTGCATTAAACAGAGAAGTGTGAGCTAAGCCTCATTCTGTGATAAAAGGAAATCCTCTCAATTCACTGGAGAAAATAATAGTCTTATGCCACCTTAAATTGGGGGGCTGGGGCTGGGGGAGTCTTGTGATGGTCTGAGTGCTGGCCTCTCCCAAGTGTCACAGCCCACAACACCATGAGACCTGTTCTCATGCTGACAATAAAACTCTGGAAAGAAAGTAATTAGCATCCCCAGAAGTTTTGGAAGCTACACTTACAATCTAAGTGTTCTAATGCTGCCTGCCATACCAGCAAAAATCCTATTTTAGGAATATGGAGTAGACATGGGCACGACCAGAAAAAATGACGTTTCGAATTTTCGTTTGTCGGAACGGGTCCGTTTCGGGTCGTTTCCATTTTTCACGAAATTTTTCAAAAATTTGTCGTTTCCGTTTGTCGTTTGTCGTTTCCACCACGATTTAGCGCGATTTGACTTCCCAGAGCATAGGGGCGTCCCGCAATCAGGGCCAGCTGTGGGCAGGCAAGTGGGCGGGCGGTGGCGCGGTCCGCAGGCGGGTGGCGGCGCGGGCGGACGGGCGAGTGGGCAGTTAAGGTATCACTTAGGATAGAGGTTCTGTTCTTGGCTTGCACCCCAAATGTGTGTGTGTGTGCAAGCAAATTGAAGTTGGGAAAATAGAAAATAAATGGTAGTATATAATATATTTTTAAAATAAATCCACACCTCCCACTCCCAGTCGAACCTCCCCCTTTATCCAATATCAGAAAAAAATCCTCACAAACTGCCAGAGAAGAAATAAAGAATAAACTGCTATTCCCTTCAGCAGACAAAGCTGCAGGGAATCAAAGAAATTATTTTCTAAATTCAATTCCCTCCCTGCCTGCCTAACTTAAATCCTAAAGCCTCCAGCCTCCCTCCTCAATTTCGATCGGATCACACCAGCACCAGCAGCCAACCCTCCTCCCTCAACCACATCCATACACCGGACTGCGATTTCTGGAAGGTGCCTCGGCTTTTTATGCCCTCCGAGACATCCTGAAGTGTCAGTCAAAAACCTGGCAATGCCATTGGTGGAATGGTTCAAAAAATTGCATGGTCCCATCCCATGCCCTGCCCAAATGGGCAGGTCTAAAAAAATAAAAAATAAAATAAAATAAAATAAAATCAATATGACGTTTTATTGCTATAAAAAAACCCACTGCTGCTACTATTAAAATTCAGGCATTTAAAATAAATAAATTTCACATGTTTCTGTGGTGATTTGGTGTGTTTTTTGGCCATGATTTCAAAAGAAAAATTGTGGTTGCCATTTTGGACCCCCCCCTACTGCATGGCATGGCGAGACAACGAGGATGATCCCCCCCCATCCTGGTGCAAGCAGCCCAGGACAGGAGAAGGGGGGGGAAAGGCTGGGGACCCCCCACAAATCACCCTTCTGGTAGGTGGCAAAGCCTCAGGCAGGCATATTTTCGCCTGCTTTTTTGGCTGGGAGTCGGGGTTTTTTAAAAAAACTTTTAAAAACTTTTTCTGTGCTTCGCATTGTGCGATCGCCGCGATGCCACAAACGGAAACGAAAAACCCGACCAAATTTTTCTTTTTTCGGTTCGAGTTCAAGTTCTGACGGCTTAATTATCGTTACCGTTTCCGTTACATAACGGAAACGATAACCGAAAATGTAAACAACAATTTCGCCGAGTCATGCCCATGTCTAATATATTGGAGTGACTAGATGATGTCCACTTCAGATGTTTGAAAAAAAGGGTGACTTTGAGCATGAAACGTTCAGGAGTGAGGGACAGCCTTTTATATAGAAGACTCGTGTGAGGCTTCTACCCACCACCTATTCTGGGAGCTTGGGGTTTTTTGGGGGCGGGGGGAGGAGAGGTGCCGTTTTGGGCCCTCCACTGTGTTTCCCTTTGCTTTAAAGATGAACAAGGGCTTAGACATTTGGCCTTCATGGACTCAGCAGCTCACTTGACAGTTGGTGTCATTCGTGAAAGATTATGCCAAATAAAACTAAATAGGCTTGAAGGTGCCTAACAAAAATGATTTAAATTTTCATTTCATTTTTGCAGCAGACGTGACACAACTACCCCACCCCCATATCAAATTTCAACTAAAGGTGTGATCTCACGGGGAAATAGATCACAAATTGGACCTCTTACAGAGGAGTTTTCTGTGTGTTCTATTTCCTGGCAATCTCATGCTTAACGGGGAAATACTGTCCAGCTTGACCCTGGTCCAGAACAAAACTTGACCTTTCCAGTCCAGCTTCAGGGCTTCTACTTTTGGGAGCAAGGCAGGAGTGATTCCCCAGCAGGTGGAAGGGTTGCTTTAAGGGAGGACGTTCCTGTTGAAGCGACCCTTTCCACTGTGATCAAGTGCATACTTTTGCAGCCATCTGATTGTACTTTAAATGTGTTGCGCTTTTTACTTGGCTCAAATACTTTTGTTACTTAGCTCATGATGCCTAATTTTGAGTCCTCCGTTTCCTATAAAGCATTAGTAGTAGTCAGCCTTCTTTTAAACATGTATGGACAAATTAAGTTATCAGCTCCGCTACCTCTTGTTTCCTTTCATTTTCAGTTTTGTTCATTTGGAAGTCGTTTGATGGGAAGAGGGTACTATGTATTTGACAGAAGATGGGATCGTTTTCGACTAGCACTAAACTCCATGGTAGAAAAACATTTAAATTCACAAATGTGGAAGTAAGTATACAGTGCATGCTATTGAAACTGGTCTTTGGTATTTCTAATCATTTAACCACTGCAATGAAATAAAATTTAATTAATTAATTAATTAATTAATTAATTAATTAATTAATTAATTAATTAATTAATTAATTAATTAATATACCGCTCCATCTAGCTGGACGGCTACTCTGGGCGGTTTACAAGATTGAACAAATATCAATCTAGACATACAATAAATAAATAATCCAATAATAAAAACATAATAAGTAATGAAACAATATATATCAGAGCATCAAACAGGAGTAAGATGGCCTAAAAACAAACAAAAAATAAAGTGCATAAACAGCAAATCTTAAGAGCATATATTAATACCTAGGGAAAGCCTTTTTAAAATAGCCACGCCTTTGTTACTATCATATATGAAAGATAGATAATGTAAATGGTCCCAGGGAAACAGAAAGAGCAATATTTATGAATAATCACAGTCTTAAATTAGGAAGTAAAACATTCAGTAAGCTGTCTTGCTGAGTTCCGTTTCTTCAGATGAAAAGTTAAAATGCTAGGATATTTACCTATTTTTATCTTTATATATGGAAATAAATTTTGCCTTTAATTTATTTAATCACAATGAAATAATTGTTACTGTATGAAGTGGTATAATTGCATATTGTAAAGGCACCAGAAGCTGGATGAGTAGAATCTGTAGGACTAAGGTCACAGCGTGATCGCTAGATTTTTGCTGAGGGCATCCAACTTACAACTGGCCAGAAATTAAGTGTTCGTGCTTGTTGAGGAATGTAAAAAGCAAGTTGACTGGATCTGGAAAGCAAACTGGTTAAATAACACAAATGCTGAAACTTTTGGTCTTTTAATAAAAATATGCAGTATGTTTAGATCAATTTCTTTAACAGATGACTGGAAGGAAGGAAGGGTAAGACCAGTTTTTAAAATGGGTGGTCAGCTCTAGAAATCACAAGCCTGTCAATCTAAATTCTCTCATAGGTAAACAATAGAAATTATTACTGATACTAAAGTGTCTAAATTTAAAAAGTAAACCTTACCAAAGGAGGATAGAATGGTTTTTAGAAAATGAAGGCCTCCTTTGTCCATAGTTTAGAATTGATTGAGGGTGACCAGTAATATGCAGCTGGGGTAGTTCACTAGGGATGTTCCAAACAGCTTTTGCCAACATTCCTCATGAAAGCTTCCTGAGTAAATTAAGCAGTTAAGAGCTGAAATGGGTCCTCTTATATTATAGTAACAAGTTAAAGAACAAGAATCAAGAGTGAGTTCATTTTTACTATAGAGGAACTAATGGTTGGTGATATCCATAGAACTGTATTCAGATTGGTGCTATACTCTATTTCCTTTATACCAATTTTTTTGGAGCCAGCAGGACTAATAAAATGCCTTGGTTTGTTGATCACGCCACATTATTTGTAATGGTTAAAAGCCTGAAGAGATTGAAGCAGAATTTCAAAATATTTATCTGAAGACTACACATTCAGAGGGGGAATAACTGCCATTTTGTACTGACAGAAACTAATTGGAGGTAACAAGTGCTGGGAGACAATTAAGCAAAAATCTGAAGTCCATGCTCACCAGAGAAAAGGCAAGATTGTACGTGCAGGATTATTAGAAGAAGGATGGGAAATAAAAGATAATATAGAGTGGGGTTCATCTGCATTTGAAATACTATATACAGTTATGCTTACTCATCTACCCACTTCAAAATACTGTAGAAATAGAAAACATGCAGGTGAAGGCAACCAGAATAGGGTGCATGGATGACACTAGCTGAGAGGAAAACATTAAGAGTCACCAGACCCAAAGTATTATAGTTACAAGACTTCGGAAATAAAATCAAACTTACTTAAATGTCATAAATTTAAGAAGGTTGAAAGAGACACGCTAGCATTATTTTGTGTTGCGTCCACTCTTCTTCCTTCATTGCTTTTGTGAACAGTGAGATGTATGATGGAAATAAAATATTCAAACTTGAATGGGTATTTTAAATATATATATATATATACTTTCAGGAAAATTCCTCCTGCGGTGGACAGCCCTGTGCCCTCTCCTGCAGCCCATATCACCACCCCATATCCAGCATCGGTTTTACAGCCTTTCAGCAGTCCCAGCGCAGGATATATTCCTTCGACCCCCGTCAACTCAAGAATCCCTTCTTCCTACGTAACAACTTCAGCCGTGTTACCAAATGCAACGTTTGTGACGACCTCAGACGCAAACTCCATTACGTCCCATACCACAGCTTTCCCTTACATGGCGGCCAGCCTGAGTATCATTGATTCAGCCTTTAAGACACCACCGGCCATGTCCCCAGTGCCAGCAGCCGTTCCACCTCCATCTCACAAGCCATCTAAAACAAAAACCAGCAAATCCTCAAAGGTCAGAGATTTGTCATGTCGCAGCGAAGAGCCTTCAGGTAACAAGAAGAAAAAGCCACCGTCTTCTTCCCCCTCGTTATCTTTGCAGACTTCCTCCTCGTCTTCATTTTCAGGGTCCCACAAAAAGAACTGTGTTTTGAACCCCAGCTCAACGCTCAACCTGTATCAGGCGACATCTTCCTATAACAGTATGTCGGTGCACAGTGCAAACAATGGAACCACCCCACTCAGTGCCAAATCAGAGCCCTCAGGACGGACCTCATTGTCAAGTAACTTAAATGACTCGGTGAAACACATGAGCATTGTTGTGAGCAGTATTGACTCCTCTAGTTTGTCTGTTCCCTCCCTCGTTCACCATTCAGGGGAACACTCTCTCACAGCACACAATGCAGTGTCTTCTCTCCCCCTTTGTTATGACAAATCAGAAGGCAAAAAACGCAAAAACTCAAGTACTAGTAGCAAAGCCTGTAAAATCACTAAAATGCCTGGTATGAATAGTGTTCACAAAAAGAGCACTGCCAACCTGATTTCTACGGTGCCAGATATTCCAAACAGTGCTCTCTCCCGACAGGTAAGGGATTCTTCCGTTGGCTTTCATTACCTGCTCAGATCTTGGTTTTTTATATATATAGGAGGGATCAAACAAGGGCTTTAGGACGCATGCGTCTGTGCCACAATAGAAGCCACTGCAGCTGTATGCTTAACTACTATTTAGAAGAAACAATCCAGCTCCAGCAACCTTGGTTGGTTGGCAGAGGATGGTGCTGTATGAACATGCTTCTGCATCCACAGCAAACCACCTGATTTCTGCCACAATGAAAACTATTTGTGGCACTTCTGATATCAGTACATTATTTTTTGGCGTGAGCTTTTTAGGATTGCAATTGACTTCTTCAGACCGATTTTTAAAATAAAAAGGCTTTCCATATACCACTGACTTATTTATAACTAGGATGTCTGGTGCATGAACCTTGATCATGAATGAGTGATACCTGCATAATGTATTGGCCAACATATTATTGCAAGTGTCATGTAAAGGGTGTTAACCTTTGGTAGTGAATTGCTGTAACGTACAAAGTCAGCATAAATATCTTACGATTTTTTTACTGATACATACAACTCAGTGCACAACAAATAATGTCTATAATGAATATGTAACTCCATTTGAGTTGCACTGGAAATAGGATTTTGGCAATTACCAGAAATAGGTGCCACCTTTTTTGAATGTTGCTGAATGAGAAGAAATATTCCAACTAATTGGGAGCTGTCATTTATTTGCATTATGGTTTCTTGGTTGTCTGCTTTTATAGCTGATTTCTGTAGGTTTTGATACTCCTTTTTGATTTCCATTTGTGTCTCGCAGATTGGAAAAAATAGTAGTGTAGCTTTGTCTCAATCCAGTCCTTCAACTACATCAAATCCAGTGCACAACAAACAAGTGAGTTGCGGTTTTTAAACTTGTGCTTTAATGATTATGTACCAAATTTGTTGAAAGCTTAGGGGTAGACAAGCAAAACCCATTTTGCCAGATAAATTTTATTTATTTATTTATTGCCTTAATGCAAGCTTGTAAAAAGCCATGTGGTTGTGGCGAACATGCTACAGGCAATTCTGTAAGAAAAACTATGTAAATTAGAAGATAGCAAGTTTAAGAAGATAGCAAGTTTAATATTCCTTGGATGTTGTGCTATAGATGATTTACATTTGTGGTGGATGTCTAGTATAAGGTTTTCTGAGCTTGTGGAATTAAATGCAAGCCTCACTTAATCACCCATATAAAAGATAAAGATCTCTGGGAAATTTGCTTCGCTGAAAACCAATTATTTAAAAGAAGAAGAAAATCTGATTGTCAAGGCTTGTTTGCTTTAATTTGTCATTATAAAGAGTTGATCAAACCCTTGTTACATGTTAAAATATATATTTTAATCAATGGGTTTACCAAAATTCCCTCTGAAAACCTTAAAAGGGCTGCTGTTATATAGGACTCATAGATCTGCTTTCTCTTGTCTACTTACACTAGAGGTCATATAAATGGTAATTAGGTTGCCATTCTGTGCCTACTTACCTGGAAGTAACCTTATTAAAATAAGTGGACTATATTTGTCTGTGTTATAGCTTGGAATTCTACGCAATTTACCTGGAAGTAAATCTCACGATAGATAGTAGAACTGGACCAGATTACAACAGGATTGCTCTGTCAAACTTTACTTTTCTATTTTATGCAAAGGTTAGCAGCACAAGCTCTGGATGAAACAGTAATGATTTTCAAACAGTGTTTTACAAATACTGAAAATTGTTAGGAACTGTAATTTGTATAGCTGATTTTGAGTTCATAAAGCAAATTGTTCAAATACAAATCCATAAATGTATTATCACTAAAGAAAGAACAGGAAGAAATATATATTGGACTATACATTGTTAAAAAGAATCTAAAACTCTTAAGCATTTAACTTTTTAGATTTAAATTTGTCTTGCAATATTACAGTTGTACTTTTTATTTATTTATTTATTCATTATTTACAAGATTTTTTTTTAGCCACCCCACTTAAGGGCCATATAGGGCGCTGATGACCTCTAAAATCTGGTGTCAACTTAAATTCGGACCAGAGATCGTGGGGGCTTGTTGCTCTTCCTGTGTTCCCACCCCTCCGCACTCCATTGTTCCTGTCTGCGTGAGGGGAGGGAGGAAAAAATATAGAAAATAATGCAGGCTCACCTCTGTCTGCCAGTGGAAGCAGCCCCAGCAGCCTCGCCGTCGTGATTCCTGTCTCTTAAAGGGGTGGCGGGACAAAAAAAACAAACAGAAGGCGAGGGAGCCTGGCATTCACAGCTGTACAATGTGCATCGGAAGATTTTTTTACTTCCTGGAGGCCAGGTACTTGAAAAGTGCGCTGGGACGCGCTTAGGTGGGCGTGGTCGTACTTAATTTTTTTTTTAAATCCGGAGCTGGTGGGAAAACATTTTTAAGCTCTGGATCTGGGAGCCCTTTGCCTCGGATTTTAGGGGTCGTGTAAAAGCGCCCATAGTTTTTGCAGGACTTTCTATTTCAGATAATCCATCCAGGGTATGTGCAGGGGTTGGGGGTGAGGGTGGGAAATCAACATATACTGACTAGTTTCATATTTAAACTTTTCTACTTATCTCAAAGGTTCCCAGTGTGGTGTAGGGGGTAGAATGATGGACTAGGACTCAGTAGACTAGGGTTTGAAAACCCACTTGGCCATGGAAATTCACTGGGGGAGTGTGTAACTGGTAAAGCCCCTCCTTAAGTATCTCACTTACCTGAAAGTCCTCATAGGGTCACCATAAGTCAGTTTTGACTTGACAGCTTAGAACTACTTATCTAAGACCCTTATGGTCTAGTGTTTTTTTAATAGTTCAACCATTCATGTGAAAATTCTTCCCCAATTTGACTGAGGGTGCTTCCAGAAGGAGCGCTCTTCGTGCTACCATCAAAAGGCATTGTGCATCTATTCCGTCTTTTCCTCCTTAACAGATTTTTTCTGGTATGAAAAAAGATGGAAGAAGCAGTGGAAAGACACGGGAGGGTTACAAGTAGAAGATGACGATGTCTGGACCCCCTGTAATAATCCTGGAATTATGCAGGCCCATCGCACAATAAAAGCCTCATCTGGAAGCACCCTGAATCTCCAGCAACTGAGAAAAATGTTAGGGTAACTTCTGCCCTTCCCCACCAATTTATCTGGTATCAGGTGACACTGGAAAAGTGTTTTGTAGACTTTCCGTACAGTTAACATATAACATGTAAACGGAAATGCTAACAAAGCTAAAAAGCTATGTTTTGCTAATATTCCACTCCCCCATCTATCTTTCAGTCAATTCTTTTTTTTTAAAAAGATACAAAAGTGTGTGTGTGTGTGTGTGTGTGTGTGTGTGTGTGTGTGTGTGTGTGTGTGTGTGTGTGTGTGTGTGTGTGTGTGTGTGTGTGTATAAATTAATTTTGTTTATGCTTTCTACACATTAAATTTTTATGAAGTTTGTCAAAACCTAATTTCTGTCCAGCTCATTAATACTACTTCAAATTTCTAGGATTTAATTGTTGGATGTACCACTGAACTTGTTTGAATTTGTTTTCAAGGAAACACTTAGGGTTGGGCTGTAGAAGTGTTCTACTGCCTACCAAAATGTCTTTAAAGGAGCTGTATGATTTAGTCTTATCGTTTTTTGACTATGCAGCTTTCCTTGCTTCCTGGGCTTCTGGTTAGCTGTAGATACATGACATTTCAAAGAGTTAAGCAAATGTTGGTATTTTTAAAAAAGTATTGTGACATTTCTGTGAGGTAAGGTTTGTCTCTGTGGAAACCATGAAAATCTGTGTATAGATAATAGAATTGAAAAAGAGAAGGCTTAGTAAGCAACAATTTTTTTAAAAAATCTATTAGTTGCACAAAGAAGACCAAAATCTAAGTATTATTGTATTTTTAAGACTTTAAAAATGTATTTTATCTGGCAAAATCCAAAGAAACAAAACACGAGAAGACAAAAATACATGACACCTTAAATACTACTGTACTTTAATGTAAACTTCTGTGCACATGTCCACTTCATCAGACATACAGAAACAGAATAAAATGCAGCATTAAGTATCAGTTTCACAAGTGGAACATTCTAAATATTCTTAGGCTATGGGTACACAAAAGCTTACATTAAAATATAATAGTCTTTTAAGGTGCCACATTTTTGTCTTGTTGTGTTTCTTTGGATTTTGCCTAAAATGTATTTTAGTGTGGCTTTCATAGACTACATAATCCCCCCCAAAACATGGTAGATATATGTCTAATGGAGGGATTGTAATCCCAAAAAACTCAAACAAAATTAAATCTTAGCAGAAAAAGAAAGAAAGAAAAAGAAAGAAAAAAGAAAGAAAGAAAGAAAGAAAGAAAGAAAGCTATGTAGTTTTTGTACGCAATTCAAAGGAAAGGGTGGGTGATAGATTTAGTAAACTGGTACAAATGAATGCACTTTTAATAGATCAAGGATTCACTTGCCCTTGATTTTAGATTGAAATAAATGTTAGTCTTAAGAATGCCACAGTACTTTTGTTACTGGTTTTCTATTATATAAGTTATAGATCCCTTTAAAAAGTTGTTTGTTAAAAGGCCTCCTTTACATTTGTGTTATCACTCTACAGATGGAAATTATGTGTGTTTATTTGTGTGTGTGTGTCCATTGCAAGTTCCTCAAAGCAAGAAAGTCCATACCTCATAGATTACCCTTTATCTGATATTTTAAATAACTGGAATATATTTAAAAGTATATATTTCTTAAAGTAATTAATAATGAGTTTATTTTTAAGCTGCAGCATCTAATACCTTGTTGATTCAGTGTGCAGGAAAACTAGAGCATATAATGAGACCTCTCTTTTTGTGCACATTTTCAAAATTGACTTTATTTTCTCTTTCAGAAGACATTAAACCGGACTGGTAGGATACGGACCCTTCCATAACACAGAAGAGTAACCAGCCTATACTGTAATTTCCAAGTTTTAGCAGCCCTACGCCAGAGATTTTTGTTTGTGTTCTGCAGATAGATTTAACTTAATTTTTGAGTTGTTTTTTTCAAAAAACATCTACATAAAACTAATAGTGGTTTGTTTTCATTTCATGTGTACATTGGCCTCAGATACGTGCAATCTGGTTTGATTTGAACTGATGCCTTTTAAAGCAAATTGTTGCATTTCTCTCTTTTTGTTTATTTTAACAATGGGAGCAGTGGATATTCCAAAATAATGCTGTTTGGGTTAAAATATATTTAATATAACCCTCCATTATTTTCAAATGTGCAGTAACTTCTTTATTTATTATTTGTCCCATGGATTAAAAAAATTGTCTGGTGCATTTCCCAGCAGTATATAACACTTGGAGAAAAATGTATGCCCACAGAGTTCACTGACTTCTGTTGGTTATTTCAGTGTACACCTCTGTGTTGTTTCTAATCTTCTTGATGCACTGAAGTGTTTATGCATATTGCTCCCAGAGATTTTAATAGGTATTCTTATATGAAGATTTCCTCTTACGTAGATGGAAAGCCCCAAAGAATCCATACTACAATTCTCAAATAATGAAACAAATAATTCTAGAGAAAAAGTTTGGCTTATTGAATTTGCATCATCAGTAGGGCATACTGAGTTTGTATCAGTAGAATTGCACTGACAATGTTTTACAGAAATTACTGATTTTTTTTAAAAAAAATTAAAGTATATTTTATAATCAGGAAATCAGTAATACTAGAGTACTGCAAACTTACTACAGATGAGCTAACTTTTATTTCTACAGTGTTAAAAGTGCACTTATATGCTGGTTTATTTCCATCTGGGGGAAAAGGAGAAAGAATGCAAATAGGGAGATGGTTACTTTTTTCTTTTTTTTTAAAAAAAAGGCTTAAGCCAGATTTTAAAACTTATGAAATGTTTAACAACTGTAAGGATTAAGCCCTTTCGGGGAGAAATTAGAAGATATTCTTAAAGTAATTTTTATAGTGTTGATTTATGATTTGCTATATTTGGGAGGTGATGGATATAGTTTCATGAACAATATGGAACTTAGGACAATTTAAGCAATGTTTATATTTTTTCATGTATTTTATGAGTTATGTTTTCTTGTATATTTCTTCAGATTGAAAAATGTGTACATATCTTTGTTATTTTTGCACAATTTTGTCTTCAGTTGTAGAAACAAAGCCTTGATGATTTTTTTAGAAAACTAATTTATTTTATGTGGTATGACTGCAGGTGTTACCAGAACTCAGTAACAAAGCAAAATACCCTCTAAATCTCCAGACTGCCATTTTCTCCTTTTAGAGGGGAAAACTTTTGGTGAGATTCAGTGGCTGCTTCTGAGAAATAGTGCCATGCAGTAACTGAAGGAGTAATTCAACAATGTTAAGAAATCCTTTAATCTTAACACACATCTCTTATGTAGGAACCTAGACTGTGGAGAGTGTTCTTGAATGTTGCTTATACATGTTCATCCTTTCATTTTCAGTGGCTTAGGTCTGATAGCATTTTGGAAGACTAAGTATCAAAACAAGCAAGCAAACCCAACCCTCCCATAGCATTTTGGAAGACTAAGTATCAAAACAAGCAAGCAAACCCAACCCTCCCATACACTTTTGTTTGCTCCTTCCCCCCACCATTCAGAAAAAAATTGCTATTGAATTTTCTGTGTACTAAAATGTTTTACCTGAAAAATGAAACAGTTTAAAAAATGGGTATGAACTGTACCGTCATGAAATGTATTATTGGCGTAGCATTCATTCATTTGTCATTCAAAAGTTGTTTGATTTTATTTGTTCTCCTCCCCAAAAGTTGTTCAGTTTTATTTCTTCCTCTTCCCGTTCCCATTTGCCCGAAGACTTAGTGATTCGTTTCCAGCAATAGAGGCTCAGAAGCTTTGGTTGTTACACATACGCAATGCATAGGCCCGTCAGCCATATTTTAAAAAAAAAAAGCGACTTGGATAACTTGTATGCCTTCTTTTGTATCAATGTTTAAAAAATGTACATAATGCTGATGAACCTTTATAGAGAATAGTTTATACAGCATATTCTATAACTGCTGATTCTCAGTGAACTATTATTTGAAAGAAAGAAAAAAGAATTTTCTATTTACACCTTATATTTTGTTATGCTGTTGACCCATGGCACTTTAACAAAACTCTGTGGGTTTTGCATAGCTGGTCAGTCATGGGGAATATCAACTGTTGCACATAAATGAATTTGCACCTCCTCGATTGTGCTTTCCTACTACAAATTTTAGAATTTTTCCAGAAGACTTTTGAAGAAAGCATGTCCAATCATTCTAAAAGAAAATGCCATATGTGTACAGTCAGTTTCTTTTCTACAAACCCATATTTTGTAACACTAAAGTATTTTCATTCTTCTGCACCTTTTACGTATTAGCAGTATCAGAGAAAACCCATTCCATGCTTGTGATAATTGTGTTGAAAGTTGGTGTAAATAATAAGCTTCATGGTTTAGAAAAAAAAGAACAAACATGTATCTGACTGATACTGCCATGGTTAAACACCAGGCCTGGAGATATTCTCTAGTGAGCGATTGTATTTCTTTTGGGTTTTTGTTTTGCTTTATTATTATTTTTTGTAACATGGCTTTGTAAATAAAATAATTTATATGTTTGTAAGAAATACTTGTACAGTGTTTTGTAAAGATTTAATAAGAAATTATTATTACATTGGGGATGTATTTTCATGATTTGTTGTGCCTCAACACTAGCCACAACTACTAGTAACTTTTATTTTGTGTAATATTTGAGTTAAAAATAACTCGATGGGCTTGGGAAATAGAATATTTTTAAAAAAATCAGTATTGATCCAGGAAGTGGCAATCTATCTGCATAGTTCATCTCTTCACCCTGGAAAGCAAGAGGTTGTTAAATGGGTTAGTGGGAGGGTATTTCACTTTATAACCTGATTATTGAAGTTCTAATCCAGAGAATCTAGGCTTGGGTTAGGTTGCACATCCAGTGCCTTTCCATGGTCCCTCCTAATGTTTATCTAGTAGACTTGGATGCGTGTTCTGAGTTGCTGTTTATCATCTCCTTGTAGGGATTTCAATTCCAAATGATAAGTACACTGTTGTTTGATGCACTGTTGTTACTTCACGTCCTTTCTCGAGCCGAGGTGAACTTGCCTCCGTGTTGAAATTGGTTTTCAACACGGATCAAGAAGTGGCTTGAAAAGATTCCCGAGCTCCAGGATGGGAATCTCTCGCCCCGCTTGGAGCGCAGTTCAGGGGGCGTGGTCTGGGTGAACTCGGATTGACCCCACAAGGACGTGAGGCTCCGTTCCTTTGAACCGGTCTCCAGCGTGGCCGCGAACTGCAGCGAGAGGGACGTGAAGTATCAGCCATAACGTACACTTCAGGGTGTGATGCCTAATTACTGTTCTAGAGCCATCTTGTCCGATCACCACTTTTTATACTGTACTTAGCTATTTACAAAAGGGTTAATGAAATGTTTCCACCTTTAATGTCACATTAACTTAAAATAGCCAATTTCATTGAAAATACCCCAACCTTTTAGGGGAAAAATGGGGGGGGGGGAATGGTGTAGCAAGGATGAGCCCAATGCTTTGAGCCCAGGTGGCAGAGCTTGAGCCACTGACATATATATAGTGAAAAATACTGGAAGTGAAGGTAAAAGTACAAACTGGCTTGGTGCATTTTTTACCACCATTTGTAGCCACTGAACCTTGAGTACCCCCCCCCCCAGGCAGGTGTCCTGTCCCTCAGAAGTGCAAATCTTCTTTTTCCTCCAGGTACTTATGGGGCAGCATGCAGGAGCTGGAATGCATTGCCTTGGGTGTGATGGGGTGGCGGGGACGCCAGTTCCTCTGTTACCCTCCTTTAGTATTGGCACCAAAATTTAAAAACGTGCCCAGGCTGATAATGATACAGCTCAAGTAAGCTTGTATTGCCCTTTAGATGGCGTCGACGTTTGGCTTTGGATAAAGGCTTTGGATTCGGAGCTGTGCGCTCCTTCCCATCAACAGCTGTGTGGCAGGCCGAAATTCAACAGGTAGACAATACTGTAAAATAAAATAAATAGCCTCAGAATATTTACTCTATGTGCCATATAGCTTTATATATATACCGTGGACCCTTGTATAAGAACATAAGAACATAAGAAGAGCCAAACAGCTTATATAACATAATATCTGTATAACAAAATATTCCGGAGATGGGGGAAATGTGCTTAACAGAATCGCCTATGGGGCGAATCCGTACAACATAAAAATGGTTTTACTCCATTTTCAATGCATTCTTATGGGAAATTTGTGTAAAGGAAAATTTGCTTGACATAATTTCATTTGGAACAAATTAATTCCTTTATACAAGGTACCACTAGATAGATAGATAGATAGATAGATAGATAGATAGATAGATAGATAGATAGACAGACACAGGTATAGCGCTCCATACAGCTTGAGAAAGGGGCGGCGCGAGAGAAGGAATAGGTGGGGCAGTCCCCTTTTCCCCAAGCTTGGCGGAGTAACGACTTAAAACTCCTTTTAACTACTGACGCCTGTCTTTTAAAATTCTCCCGCCGCCGCTCGCAGCTTCACTCGCCACCCGCTCTCTAAAAAGCCAGCTGAGCGAGTGAAGTGTATTAAGGTAGAGCACAGGGGCGGGGCAAACCCGCAGAATACGGAACGCGCCTTTGATTGGTCAAGCCAAGAACCGGAACTTCCTGGATTTGTGAGGTTACCCGCAATTCATCGCGTCGCGTGGCGCGTCGGCGTCCTCTGCTGTCTCCTAGCAACGGCGATGGACCGGGAGACCGAAGGCCGGGAGTACTTGGCTCAGCACAAAATCCCGGACCTTTTGCACACCTTGAGCGCCCTGTTGCTCTTCCACCGCCCAGGTAAGAAGAGCCTCTCGCCAAGGGCTTGCACAGGCAGCCCGGTCTGCGTCGCCAGGATGAGTTTCCCTTGGGAACCGCAGCACACGAGGCAACAACAACAACGGAAGTACAGTACAAGTTTAAAAAAGGGCAAAAAAATTATTGTGACCCCTCAAAGACGAACTGCTATATTTTAAGGTGAGCTGCCCTGGATCAGGTCCACTTCCTCAGAGCGAGATGACATGACAGTGTTTTTAAAATACATTTATAGATGGACCCAGAATAAAGAGGTCGTGTTGGCTTGTATCAAGCAAAACCAAAAGAGGAATATAAATTTAACAGGACAAAATGGTTGTGACACCTTAGAGACTGTTACAGTATATTTTAATGTAAGGATTTGTGGATCAAATCCACTTCCTCGGACTAGCACTTGGGGTGGGGGTTGGGGCAGGAATTAGCAGCAGGAGGAGTGATTTGACAGAGGACATGAGGGGAAAAACCCAAAAGGATTATGATGGTTGTTTAGGTTTTATGTCCCTTCCTGAATTTGTGAGGTGCAGTATTTTGAAAACATACACTGTACTGGTTAGAAAGTTTTGGACACAGTGGATCCCTACTCATATATGTGAACAAATTTAGCGGAAGGGACTTCTAGAAAACCACAGAGCAACAGTAACAAACCAGTGTTATTCTTTTGCTTACTCAAGAGAAAGACTCCGTTTGCAGGGCTTGCCAATTCCTCGCTTAGTGTAGACTCTAGAGTAATAGCTGTGGGCCCCACACCACACACATGAATATATGCAAATTTGTGACTTAATTAATTCCACTCCATGGTTTCCTGGAAATGAACCATAATCCTTGCATTGAAATAAACCTGCTTGTCTTTAAGATGCCACGGTTCTAACTACAGGGAAGAACCACAACTAAGACAAGAATCCCCCTTTCTAGATCTTCAAAAGATCACTAGAAACATGGCTCTATAAGCAGGTCTTTCCTCAGCCAGCACCAAATTAACAGCAGATATATGGCCTAAACCACCTTATCCGCCACTATATCATATTTCTGGTTGTTGGAATATTTAAATAGTCTAAATGTTACTGTTGATACATTGTTTTTGTTATGTGATTATATCTGTAAAATTTTAGTGTTTTTTATTTGTCCTGAGTTAGCTTTAATGTTGCTTGACACTGGTGTCATACTTTATGTTATGTGTTCATACTGCTGTTTTCTATTGTAAGCCACACAGATTGGCCATTTGGCCATATGGGTGGGGAATAGAATAGAATAAAATTAAAGTTTGGTGCCTGTGTACACAAAAAAGGTATATTTGTTTTGTAGAAATAAAGGCTTGGGCTCAACAGAGGTTGGATAGAAATGGAAGGTATTGTCCTTCTTGCTTATGGGGATAACCCTGTGCCTTACCGAACATCATCCTAGAAGGCTCCTGGCCCTTGGAGCAGCTGGTGATGGTGATAGTGGGAGAACAGAAAGCTGAAGGAAGGATGTCATAGAATCATAGAGTTGGAAGAGACCTCAAGGGCCATCCTGTCCAACCCCCTGCCATGCAGGAACCCCCATCACAGTATTTTCGACAGCTGGCCATCCAGCCTCTGCTTAAAAACCTCCAAAGAAGGAGACTCCACCATCCTTTGTGGCAACATATTCCACTGCCGAACAGCTCTAACTGTCATGAAGTTCTTCCTGATGTTCAAATGGAATCTCTTTTCCTGTAGTTTGAAACCATTTCCCCGAGTCCTAGTCTCTGAAGCCATGGAAAACAAACCTGTTCCCTCTTCAAATGCAAGCAACAGAGTTCCCCTCCTTCCTGTGTAGTCTATACATTGCCTCATTCACAGATGGAATAGAGATTTTTGGACATATTTTGGCTGCCAATCTGGTACTATAAAAATACAAACTAGAATAAATTGTTAAACACAAGGAGGCCTGCTATCAGTCCTATATCACAGTTCTGTACTGAATTTGAGGGATCAAAGGTGACATGGACAAAAGTGGCATGGTGTGGCATAATGGAAGTTCAAAGTATATTTAGGTTTTAAGTAGAGCAATTTGTTTCTATAGAAAAATGCAATTGTACTAATTACTTAAGTCCAGGACTCCAGGAAACTCAAAGAACAGCAGAAATGTCCTATTTCTTCAGTTTTATAGGATCAATGCAGTCTTCTCTTCTAGAGTCAAAACTGCAACTATACTTGTATGATCAGTCCATAACTGGAAGATTTTGGTACCACAATTTGCTTGTATTTTTTTCCTTGACCCATAACTTTTTCCCTTTGTATCATTTTGCAAAATTGTGGACAAGGCCTGTACATTTTAAAATCTTGCCACAAGACCTAGAAAACATTCAATGCTTTAAATTTTTTACCTCCTAATATTTTCATTTTCAAAAAAGTACTGTAAATTTTATTTTTAAACTTTAAAAAGTTTAAATTCTTATCTTACAGAAAGACCAAGAGAGTTCTTGATAAAAATTCTAGAGAAAGTAAAGCTTGCAAGACTGACTGGTGTAGAGTTTCCCAATCTTATGGATGAATCTAACCTAGATTCAATGTTTGAGATGCTGGACGTTGCAGGCCAAGGCTACATAAATGTAGCACAATACAAAGGAGGTTGGTATTGTGTTTTATTCTACAAACTCATCTTTTTTAAGATGAAAATTATCTTAAAAGAATGGAAACAGATTAAGGTACAGGTATTTTGAGCCAAAGCTTGAAGAATATTCCATCTAGTCTAGTCCTCAGAGAGATGTATCAAGTGTTAAAAGCCTTACACTTATATTACACATTTGGTAAAACTCAATATTTTTGTTGCCATTTTATAAATGTCAGTGCAAAAAGCCAAGGGTGTTTGTAATTACCTGGGCAGCTGGTCTACCAACATACAGTTTATATACTCTCACAAGTTTATTTTCAACTGTACATGCAAGGGAATTCCGGTTGGGGGAAATTCTCCATATACATTTCTCTCCAACGACATGTAAAGCATTAGCATATGGTGCTGTGGAATCCTACTACAACTCTGCCTATTTCTTGGATGGGAGAGAAATAATTTACCAGAGATGTTCTGAAGTACCATATTTCTCCATCTATAAGACGACCGCATGTATAAGTCAACCCCATGTGGTTCTCTCTTTGGCTTACTTCCGTGTATAAGTCAACCTTCTATATTTAGGCTAAAAATTATAGACAAAAATATAGTCTTACAGATGGAAAAATACTGTAATTATTTAGGAGAAACATAGCTAATAAATGCATTAATTCCCCTTTGTATTCTAGCTGACCTCTTTGCTTAAGTGACTTTCTGATGCTGGTTAGAGGGCACAAGTAGTATCTGAGAGGAGTGCACTGTCTAGAAAATCCAGCAGAATAGCGCTGTACGTCCCACGCAACCCATTCAATTTGTTCTCTTGCATTTTTCTCCTCTTCCCTTCCCCTTTATCTTTGGGGCCTTGTGGAACATTTGTTTTCTCCACTAAAAGCACTAAGGCATAGAGTCTTTCATTATTTCGTTTCCTTCGTCCCCATATTGAAAAATTAACATGTAAAACATATTATACTGTATGTACAGTATTCAAATAGAAATTCTGTCTAATTTGTGATCATATCCCTTTAGGTCTTCAATCTCTAGATAGATCATGAGGCAGGTCCACTAGTCAAATCAGTGTAGTACAAAGTCTACATGCAGTAAGCACGCACAACCCAAGGCTTTTCCTGTATAAACTAGTGGCCTGCAACCCTAGGTCCCTAGACGATACCATCCCACCCCACCCCTGCCCAGGGATGTCAGAACAGCAGTAAATGGGGAGTGACAGTTGGGAACCACTTGGAGAAACTGAATCAAAACAGGGAGGAAAATGAGAACCAGGTTCATTTGAATATAACAAACTATGCTAAGACAAAAGTTACTGTTATTTCTAAGACAGTTTCATTTCTTCCATTATTGTAGCACTTGAATCATTGGGACTGAGCAGTCAAGATGAACCTTATGGAGAAACTGACTTAATAACACAAAGTGTCTTCAAGGAAAATGTGTAAGTTGATACAGAATATAAGGCATTCTAGACATATCTAAAGTTTTTTCTACTGTAGACCAGGTAAGATTATACATTTTTGAATTTCTCACACTAGCCAGCTGCCTTGTCTTCTCTGCTCATATGTTGGTGTAATGTTTGAATGGGGCATAATGTCCTAAGATCAAGTCCTTGTTGGCCAAGAGGCTGAACGTTTTGCCCAAGTAAAGTTTTCATATTATTGAAGTGCTGGTAACATCCAGAGCCAGAACCATTGTTCACGACACTCAAATCACTTCAGGGGTGTCTTCACTGTGTGATGAGTCAAAATTATCAGACTATCCAGTCAGTTAGAAATGAAACAGGAAAGTGTTTGACTGTAGAGGGAGCCTATGTCACTAGAGGAAAAAGGAGAAAACGTGACTTCTGCATAAACCAATTAAAGCTAAAAAAAAAATGTGTCAAGACACTGGGTTGGAACAGAGGTCTGCCTTCCAAGGATGGAAGCACTCACAGAAAGAAGGTGCTTCCATCCAGTTGTTGCAATCCCCCGTACTCCTTCTCACCCAAACAGGCACGTATATCAAAATCTGGAACAAGCCCATTCAAGTATAGTGTGGAAACAATTCGGCAAGTGGGGAGTTTGCAAGTATTCATTATGGGTTCTCTATCTCTCTTCTAGGATGAAAAAGTATGCCGAAATGTGGGCAGCCTTTTAATCGCGGGTCTTCTGATCTAACACGGAATGTACTTTACTTTACCTTCTGAAAAACAATTTCATTTCATTTGTATCACCTTGTCTGGATATACTAACTCTTAATCATTATAAAAGATAGTAAATTTCATCTTTCTTTTACAGATACTGAAGTATCTGAAATACAACTCAAATAAATGATGGGCAAAACATACTCAAATACAAGAAGTTTGTTTCAGTGCTTTTTGTTTGATCAACCCTGTTTCATGCAGAAATGCCATATTATTTGGTTACACATCAGTCACTGCCACAGAGAATAGGTTTTCTACTATTATGAACTCTTAAAAATGCCATGACAAGACACATTTCGATATTTACATTTCCAGTTTCAGATCAGCACACTTGGGGATAATTTATCTATAAAATATATAAATCTATAAAATAGATAAATTAGTTTAGTGAGTAAAATGAAAACCTTAGTCAAATGTAGAATTGTTGTTCATACATTTTACCAATTTTATAATTTTAAAGAGAGCATGCTGAGAGCCTTGAATGAGCAAGGTAATGTAAACTGAGTGTCATTGAAATCAACCAAGGGGGCCACCTCTAGCTCAAACAGATGATCCAGTTCCCAAAACTCTCCAATTTGCTCCTCTAATGAGTCTGTTCTCATCATACAATGTATATATTAGCAAGTGCCTTCCACTGAAAACAGCTTTATTTGGTCACCTTTGAGGCTCACTTGAGAAAAAATTGTTACCCTTGTATGAAGTGAAAAGAATGTTTTCTGGTTGAGGGTACTGTCCAACTCAAATATTTGTGGCTTTTGCTAAATTAACAACTGTATCTTCATAGTCCCATGTCTGGAATGTAATTTGTCTTTCTATAAAAGGTATATACTACAATTAATACATACAGAGTAAAATCCTGTTGCTTAACCTACTAAACTGCACTATAGTAGGCTCACTGAATCAATGAGGATTCAGTGAATCAACTCATCCATAAGTTCCACAGATTCTAGTGGGCTACTTTCTCTCTGCAAATTACTTTGCTAGAGCAAGTCACAACCAGAGTAGGCCTATGTGAATTAACAGATTTATAGAAGATTTGACTCACTAAATCCCCAGTGATTCAATGCACCCACTTTAGTGCAATTTGGTAAGCTAGGAATTTGGTATCAGCACAGATAACTTTAGTTGTGGGTTTTTTAATGTAATATACAATGTGGATTATCTCTGTTCATCCACTTATTCGGCTTATTTCCCGGTAACAGGCCAGTTTGCTCTTAAATTAAGAAGAATCTCAACATCCTGTTGAGCTAACTTGTAAATTCCAAGTTCATTTAATGCTGCCACAGCAGTGGGCTGATCCGAATTCAACATGGTTCCAGTTCTGTTTTCAGTGGCTGACTGGAGCACATCTTTCAAGAGCAGAGCTGAGCCGACATTTAAATTCAGTACAATGCATGCCTCCTTTATGCTGTGGAAGGAAAACAAAGATGCAGTTTCAAGAGGATACAGGCACGCTTTTAAAGGGCCCCGCACTAGTGTGGGATTTCAGGACCATTTTTCAAACAGAAGCCTTTAGTGCCATGTGACAAGCCCCTGAAAAATTTATCAGAATGTTCTAGAGCACACAGTGGGTTTGCTTGCAATTTGCCTTTTGTAGATGGAAGACTCTGTCACGGGGGAGGAGGGGGAGCCTGATTTTCAGGACTCATTCTTTTCCCTTTCCCTTAAACAGTACAGCTAGCCCTATCCTATTGGCTCTGCCAACCGTCTGTGCAGTATTTTCATGGGACAACCATAAATACAAAAGCAGTAAGTCTTCTTGCACACACCTTAATTTGGATCCAATGCAGAGGCTCAGGCCTTAGGTAGTTTACAAGGAACGTGTCTCTAGCACGTCATAGAAAACAGAAGAATGCTTAATATGTTTTCAGAAGTGACCTGTCATTTAATGACTACATTCCAATTACAGAGGTACCTCGACTTGCGACGTTCATCCATTCCAAAGGCGTCTTTGGAAGTTGATCGACAGTGGTTTCCCATAAGAATGCATTGAAAATCTTCTGGGACCAATGCATCTTTGCACAGCCTTGGTGGTTTGGAAGGCAAGCAGTGGTGGTGGATGGTCACCACCGCTTCCCTTGCAAGCCTCCCGGGCTGTGCAAAGATCAATCGGTCCGTGCTCTGCTCACCAAATTGGTAGGCAGAACATGTACCCACTGATCTTTGCCCAGCCCAGGAGGCTTGCAAGAGAAGCGGTGGTGGCGATCTGCCGCCACTGCCACTTACCTTGCAATGTGACCAGTCTGGCAAAAGATCCATCGGTCCCTGCGATCTTTGCCCAGCCCAAGTATCTTGCAAGGGAAGCGCCTATATCCGGGTAAGCACTTACCATCACTTTGGGCAGTTTGGGAAGGAGGCGCTATGGCCTCCTCCTCCTCCTCCTTGGTTGCTTTGATCTCTTTTGCAGAGATCGAAGCCACCAAGAAGAAGGAGAAGGTGGCAATGGGCAGTGAAGGCTAATCTCCGCTCCACATGACTGCTGACTTTGACAAGTCGGACCTGTCAAAGTCAGCTGTCGTGCGGAGCAGAGAGCAGCGTTCATAAATCAAATTATTCGGTTATCAAAGCAACCGTAAGTCGAGGTACCACTGCAATTTCTTTCTAAAGTTGTTTCCCAAGAAATCCTCAGGCATAAGCTATTGCTGTTTATCAATGAACTTTATACTGTTGTGAAAGAAATGTTTAATACAGAAAACTGTTTTAACATTTTAAGTTCAAAGCACAGTGGGAAAGAAGAGGTGTGTGTATATATTGTCTTGGCCTGGAAAAGGAGGTGGGTGTTCTTGTGACGAGGGGTGAGATGGAGACCTAAATTATTGCCATTTCCACCCCAGTAACAAAGGAGGATGTTTATCCCTGATTTAAAAATCCACCCCCCTCCCACAAATGGCTTGGGGAAAGAGGGATAAAGTGAAACATTTTACTTACTGTTTAAAATAATTCTCTGGTCGCTTACAATAATGTGAAAATAGAGGGAAAAGATTCCTAGTCATGTCAAACTGAAGTTGTGCTGCTCCTCCTTCATTGAAGTGATTGGCCAGAATTACCTATATATAGTACACGGGTAATAGATGGGTTGTTAAAAGTGTCCAGCATTTATTGTTGTACAACTCCTGACACACTGCAGGTACTTACTTCTTGATAGATGAATAAATCCACTTTCTCTGCAAGCATTTGCCAGAAGATTTTGAACAATGAGTAGCAAAGCTGCTGCTCTAGCTGCAGTAACCGGTCTCTCAAGGTAAGCAGCAACGGGCAAGCAGTAGTGGACAGGGACATAATTGCTTGTTCTGACTGGGATGGCAGAGAGAGCCATCTGGAAGAAATAAAAGTAGCACTGGATTTTAATTACTCATTACTTACTTTCTTTTTTTTAAAAAAAGGAACCAAGGAAACGAGTATACAGTACCAAAAGGATCAATGAATACAAAACCAAAAAATAAGTAACACCAAAAAACATTATCTGGCATGTCAGGTGACTTCCGACTTGTGTTAGCCTAATAATAACATTATTATCCTCAATGAGTTTCCATGGCCAAGCAAGGCTCTGAACCCAGGTCCTCTGAATCTTAGTCAGATACTCTACCAACTACACAACACTTTCATATCTTCACTCCTCTGAAATGTCTATTAAAAACTCACAAGAAGAAAAACTGGCAAAGGCATCTCCTAATATCTAAGGAGTTATTGGCAATATCCAGTCTGCCTTTTGCCACTAGCATGTGAGAGAAGATTTGTCTTTTAGATAGGAACCGCACCACCCCTTTGTATTTAAATGCAGCTGCCTCAGTTAAATGTTGAGTGAATATTTTTGGCTAAAGATTTCATAAATGAAATCAAGCAGCACTGCTTACACTGCATTAAGTCTGATGACAACATCACATATGGGGCTGTGAAGATTCTCAGTCATCCAGGTGCGTTTATCTGGGAGTTGAGTCATGGCTACTGGACTTCTTTTTTGAGAGATAGAAACGTTTCGCTGTTCATCCAAACAGCTTCATCGGTCTGAATGCAGCTGGTGCAAACCCTGACTCTTATAGGCAGCTTTGACCTCTAGTCACCCTGGCCTCAATTAGGCTCATCAGATGAACTAAATAGGCTCGTTAGAGAGACAATGGTATCCTTAGCCTTGAGGTGAACCATGGCTTAAGGTGCTGAAACCTATCAAGAAAGGGTCATTAATGGTCGTTAGCTATGGCCTTGGTGGTAAAGGCTTTTTGATTTGTCTTGGTAGTGTGGAAAGCACAGCTTGATAAGTAGCAGATAAACTATGCCGGAGGCCACCACCTCTGTTGAGGGAGGGATTTTCAATGCTCACATGAATGGCCTCCCTTACTCCTCTTTCAAACCACCTCTCTTCTTTGTCTAATATGTGTACATCCTCATCTTTGAAAGAGTGCCCTTTCTCCTTCAAATGGAGGTGTACTGCTGATTCTGGACCTGAGCTGTTACCCCTCCTATGTTGGGCCATCCTTCTGTTTAATGGCTGTTTGGTTTCCCCAATGTAGAGGTCTGAACACTCCTCACTGCATTGGACCGCATATACTATATTGCTCCTTTTATGGTTGGGTACCGGATCCTTTGGGTGGACAAGTCTCTGCCTTAGTGTGTTTGTGGGTTTGAAATAAACAGGGATGTGGTGTTTGCCAAAAATCCTTTTAAGCTTCTCTGACACTCCAGCCATGTAAGGAATGACCAGGTTCTTCCGCTGGGTCTGGGTCTCAGACTGATCCCTTGTTCTTCTGGGATGGCCCACTGCTTTGTTGAAGGCCCACTTTGGATATCCACAGGCCTTAAGTGCTGTCTTCAGGTGCCTGTCTTCCTTCTTCTTGGCTTCTGTGGAGGTGGGGATGCTCTCTGCTCTGTGGCTTAGGGTCCTGATGACTCCTAGTTTGTGCTGTAATGGATGGTGGGAGTCGAACAGTAAGTATTGATCTGTGTGGGTGGGTTTCCTGTAAACTTCTACTTCCAGGCCACGGTCAGGTCTGATGATGACTGCACAATCCAGGAAAGCCAGCCTGTTGTCTGTAATAGAATGCTTAAAACTCTTGGAGCAGGAAAACGCAATTGACAGGGTGACCTACCACCGGTTATATCCCGGAGAGACAGTCCCCTGCTTTTATGGACTTCCCAAGATCCACAAGCAAGGAATCCCCCTCAGACCTATTGTCAGCAGTATAAATTCAGTGACTTATAACATCGCAAAATACCTGGCAACCATCCTAGCCCCACTGGTTGGACACACGGACCACCACGTACACAACTCAGAAGAGTTTGTTTCTAAAGTCAGGGAGCTCAAACTGGATACAGAGGAAACCATGGTATCCTTTGATGTTACATCACTCTTTACCAGCATACCCAGCACTGATGCGCTAATAATGGTAAGGAGAAGATTAAGAGAAGACAGCACCCTCACCTCCAGATGCCGACTCAACCCAGACCAGATATGCCTGCTCCTGGACCTGTGTCTGAATACCACATATTTCATGTACAGAGGGGACTTCTACAGACAGAAGCATGGTTGTGCCATGGGTTCTCCAGTGTCACCAATTGTTGCAAACCTATACATGGAAGAAGTGGAGAAGAAGGCACTCAACACCTTCCCAGGGACAACACCATCTCACTGGTTCAGGTATGTAGATGATACCTGGGTGAAAATCAAGACTCGGGAAGTACAGGCCTTTACAGACCACATCAATGCAGTGGACCCTAATATTAGGTTCACTAGAGAAGACACCCAAGACAACAGGCTGGCTTTCCTGGATTGTGCAGTCATCATCAGACCTGACCGTGGCCTGGAAGTAGAAGTTTACAGGAAACCCACCCACACAGATCAATACTTACTGTTCGACTCCCACCATCCATTACAGCACAAACTAGGAGTCATCAGGACCCTAAGCCACAGAGCAGAGAGCATCCCCACCTCCACAGAAGCCAAGAAGAAGGAAGACAGGCACCTGAAGACAGCACTTAAGGCCTGTGGATATCCAAAGTGGGCCTTCAACAAAGCAGTGGGCCATCCCAGAAGAACAAGGGATCAGTCTGAGACCCAGACCCAGCGGAAGAACCTGGTCATTCCTTACATGGCTGGAGTGTCAGAGAAGCTTAAAAGGATTTTTGGCAAACACCACATCCCTGTTTATTTCAAACCCACAAACACACTAAGGCAGAGACTTGTCCACCCAAAGGATCCGGTACCCAACCATAAAAGGAGCAATATAGTATATGCGGTCCAATGCAGTGAGGAGTGTTCAGACCTCTACATTGGGGAAACCAAACAGCCATTAAACAGAAGGATGGCCCAACATAGGAGGGGTAACAGCTCAGGTCCAGAATCAGCAGTACACCTCCATTTGAAGGAGAAAGGGCACTCTTTCAAAGATGAGGATGTACACATATTAGACAAAGAAGAGAGGTGGTTTGAAAGAGGAGTAAGGGAGGCCATTCATGTGAGCATTGAAAATCCCTCCCTCAACAGAGGTGGTGGCCTCCGGCATAGTTTATCTGCTACTTATCAAGCTGTGCTTTCCACACTACCAAGACAAATCAAAAAGCCTTTACCACCAAGGCCATAGCTAACGACCATTAACGACCCTTTCTTGATAGGTTTCAGCACCTTAAGCCATGGTTCACCTCAAGGCTAAGGATACCATTGTCTCTCTAACGAGCCTATTTAGTTCATCTGATGAGCCTAATTGAGGCCAGGGTGACTAGAGGTCAAAGCTGCCTATAAGAGTCAGGGTTTGCACCAGCTGCATTCAGACCGATGAAGCTGTTTGGATGAACAGCGAAACGTTTCTATCTCTCAAAAAAGAAGTCCAGTAGCCATGACTCAACTCCCAGATCACATATGGGGGTTCTTTGGAAATTAATAATTTCTACTTCTCCCTGAAAATTATAAGGCTCCCTTGGGATGCCTTTAGTCATGGGACAACTGTTAAGAGTACAAAGGATAGAAGTCTTTACTTTCTGGAATGGCAGTACAATCATCCAAGTGATGGCTATTTTCGGAAACTATCTTGTTTTAAACTGCTTTGTTTTCTAATAATTTATGAACTGTCATGGGAAGATGTCTGTGAAGATTCTCAGTCATCCAGGTGAGTATCTGGAAGTTGAGTCATGGCAACTGGACTTCTTTTTTCTTGAGAGGTTGAAACGTTTCGCTGCTCATCCAAACAGCTTAATCAGTCTGGTAAAGCTGTTTGGATGAGCAGCGAAACGTTTCAATCTCTCAAAGTCCAGTTGCCATGACCTGGAAGTTGAGTCCAGATGCCATGACTCAACTTCCAGATAAACTCACCTGAGATGACAGAATCTTCACAGACCAGTTGCCATGGCTCATCTTGCAGATGTCAAGGGAAGAAAGGCAGCAAATAAATGTAATTAAATAAACGAATAAATAAATAAATAAATAAATATGTTTTAATCTAATGAAGAGGAAAGCCAATCTGCTATTAGTTTTCAACTTCAAGCACTGTCATGCAGATCACCCTTTCAAGGAAAAAACCTGGTACCACAATGTTTAATGCTTGGTGGTTTAAGTGCCTAGCTCCAAAGCTCTGCCTTCACTGTGACTCAGTGATCCATGGGGTTCCTTCCAGCTCTGCAGATCAACCTCTGGAATGGCACTTCATGCCCTTCTCCACTTATAATATTCTCCAGTACTTAGAGAACATAGGCAATTTTCAGTAAAACTGTTAATTTAATTGTTGCTATGCATCCAAACTGTGAAAGTTTTTTTCCAGCTATTCAACTGTTCTCTTAATTTACTAGAAAAGTTTAAAAAATTAAGGATTTGGCCTTTCCAGGAACGACTACTTCTAAATATCCAACATGTTGACGGCTCAGGGAAATACCCGTTTCAAAGCTTAAGGCTTCCATCTCTTTCACTGATCGGTTAAAAGCCACATACATTCCCAAAGGTCTTTAGCATACTTCCCTATTAGGTTGCAGTTGTGAAAGCCACGTCACGTACAAACGTTTTAATTGCCTTTAAGTCCATTTATGACAACACGTGACTAAATAAGCTATGGTCTCCACTGCATATGTGAATAAGATTGGGGACAGTGGATGATACAATCTATGTCAGTATTTTATAAAACAATGTTACTTCATAATGTCTTTTGAGAAGTCTATAGACTTGGATTTACTGTTTCCTGTCACTCATTCCAAACTGTTTGAATCAGAAGTTTGCTATTAAAAGAAACCCAACTTTACCTTTCTTTTCTGTACATCTTGGCAGCATCTTTGACCTCTTTGAAGACATGATCTACTTGGCGAGTGAGCATATCATGCTTCAGGCGTTCCAAGAGGTTAATCATGTCGTCAAAAACAGAGCTTTCCATAGAAGCCAGTTGGCCAAGCTGTAGCTTGCTAAGCGTGTTGCTGTCCACTTCCAAGGCAGCCTGCTGGAGCTGCAAGAAGAACTACACAGATACAAAGACCCACATGTAAGCACTGCCATCAAAGTGCAGCCTACAGGACATGCCCAGGTTGTTTAAAATAGTAGCAGAGCTACTGGTTCTTTAAATGAGTTCACTATTTGAAAACACTGTCCTTAATGAGGAGGGACTGCAGCTTAGCAGTAGGGCAGAAGCTTTGCATACACAAGCGTCCAGATGCAACGTTTGTTTTATCAAATAAGATCAGATACCACGTTGCGACTATGTTAGATGGAGACCGAAGAAAGGTATTACTAATCATAGTAGTAGACTAAAAGGCCCTTTCTTGGGTGGGGTGGGGTGGAAGGTTTGTCAGTGGAGGCATCCAATGCTGAGCAAGGCCAAAGCCACATTTTCTTCTTTCTATCTCACCACCCCATAATGCTCTTAACAGTCTCTATTAAGAATCTTGAGAAGACTATGTCAACATAATCCTGACTCCATACATAAACTCACAAACCCAACCATCATCCATGGTTCTGCCACCACCTATGCAAATGATTGCTATATACCCACCCATAAACGAAGAATGTTGTGCCCTCAGAGACACCAGAGCAGCACAGTGGGATCGCTTCACTGGGATTAAATGGGGATGCTGTTAATGGAAAGACTCCCCCCTGCCCTACATTTTGCTAAGCTGACACATCTGGTGATCTCTAAGAGGTAGAATAGAAAAGGCCATGCCGACATGCCTTCTTTTCTCGGCAGTTCGTCAGAGGGAATGAAGGAGGAGTCACGTTGCTAATGGGCTTCTCACACCCAACGTAGGCAATACTGCACTAGATGAATGGTGTGAAGGTTTTGTTTGTACTGCACATGAAATGCACCTGAAAGCAGACACCCCTTACCTCTGAGTTCCACGTGTAATAAATGACTCTATAAAAAACAAAGTCAATTTTGCTTCTTTTAAATATTTAGATTCTGTTTCAGTCATTCATCCGTAACAAATGGAATTATGCAACACCATCACTTACAAGATTGTCAGCCCAGTCGGCTAAAACAGTTGCAATGTAGTTGACAGCATTTAGGATTGCGCAATACCGGAAAGCTAAAGGTGCTCTGGTTTCTTCTTTCATCACTTGAGTAAGACGTATCCTGAAGTCATCCACCAACTCTTTTTGTAACTCTAGGAACTGTAGCTTTCTGGCAGCTGTAGGGAGATGCTTATACCTATCTGTGAAGGAGAGTGCAAAATATGTGGCATTTACAGTCCATCAGAGGACAGAGGAGGATTATCAGTAACTTACGATGGTTCCTATCTCCCTTCTAGACCACTGCAGAACAACAGTGACCAGTAACCAAATGGTAGTATCAAAGTGGAAACACACTGGGTTAGATCCAGAGATGGACAGTGTCTCTTTAATGTTACTATACCAAAGGGAATTTACGTTATCATTATTCCCTAACCTTTCCTTACTGATCTCAATGCAATTTAAGTTGCATTCCCACACATACTTTCCTAGTGGTAAATCCTACTGAAGCAAGTAAGAAGTTGTTTCTAAGTAAACAGATAGAATTATACTGTAACACATAGCTAACCTTTTCTAGATCAAAATCATTGCATTTGTTTCATGTTATTCAAACTACAGTATATTTCCGCCTAACAATATATCCCAAAGCCCGCAACAAACAATATTTTTTCTTTTCTTTTTTCTTTTAATGATATTACTTCAGCAATAATTGCCAATGGTATCCATGTTGACAATTAGCTAGCCTCCTGTGGATGAAAAAGGTCTGATCTCTACTTTTTTTTGAATAATTCATGGAAGTTCAAAAAGAAAGAATAATAAGCAAGAACATTTATTTGTCAAATGCAAACCCCATCCCATTTCCACCTGTTATTCCTCTGACACCATACTGTTGACACAATGTTGACTTCCTTATTGAATATATGTTACAGTTCTTGAATTATTGAACAGCCAAAGCAAAATGACAGAAATTGTATAATTACCTGTGATAACCAGGAGCAAAGTCATAAAAGTTTCAGCACAGTCTGGGACCTTCATTTCATCTACGTCAGTGATATCTTTATACTGCGATATCCAGGCACCTTCAGATGAAAGCATGGAGTCCATCTTTTGAAGAGCAACTGTCAAGCACAGAAAACCAATAATGAGCTTAAATATTTAAATGCATTTCAAATTACCTGTCTTGATATTCAAAGATTCCAAGTTTCTTCTCAAAAGCAAACTGTGCGTTTTAGAAATAATTTTGAAATGAAAAACATTTTCCTATCAAATATAGCAATTTCAACTTGAATGTTAAGGTAATGTTTTAACAAAAAGATAGAATTAGCCGAAGAAACTTGACTAATAGCTATAAATACTAATACAGTGGTACCCCAACTTAAGAGCAGCTCAACGTAAGAGTGGAAAACTCTTAGTGATTTAACTGCCACCTTACAAATTGTAGATATGGTCTGCTCGACTTACATTTTTTTTCATTTGTTTTATTTTTTAACTCCCCCCCCCAATGTTTTAGATAGGTACCCTGACTTAAGAATAGTTCGACTTAAGAGCATGCATTCAGAATGGATTAAATTCATAAGTTGAGGTAGCACTGTATGGAAAAAGCAAATTTATCACAATTTACTGGAATTAAATAGTATCTTGTACCAGTTAGTTAAAAATCTAGACAAGAGCCACTACTGCAACCAGAATTATTACACAAGCATATAAATTGTGATTAAGGCCTACTAATATATTTGCATGCTAGTTTTTAAATGTTAATCTTCCACGTGGTTTTATTCTTCTTAGTTTATTCTCTGCTAAAACTAATTTACAAATCCTTGTCAAATCTGATAATCAGAGACACGGATATCTAATATAATCCTGAAGGAGGAGGAAATGAGTAATCATGTTTTGTATTTGCTGTGCCTGTTTCTTCCAATATTCTAGTTGCCTTCATATGAGCAAAACACCATGTTGGTTGAGATATGGGTTAGGGTCTGACACAAAAGGAAAGGTATCACCACCTTTAGTCTGATTCTCTGATGGTCAGATAGGAACCAGTGTATTTAGTGAACAGAATGTGGGAGTAGGACTCAGAAGGGCTGGGCATGGAAATGTACTGGAGGGTGTCCCTAATGAAACCATTTTTAAATAGTTCACACAACACAGAAACCCTAGTAAAGTCACTCTAAATCAGAACTGACTTGACAGTGCATGACGTAAGATGCTTTTTTACTTCTCTTCATCAGTGATTGGCTTTGCTTTGAATAACAGGTGTCCTTCAAAATGTCTTCACGGCTCAGAATCACCTGCTTGCTGTGTTTGTTGCATATGGGTAAACTATAGCACCATCACAATAAGGAGGGTTTTTTTTGTGCTGCATTTGGAGAACTAATATTTCTGAGTTATTCTCTGCCCCCTAGCATTTACAAATTAGTCCTGGCTAAGAAACCATCTGAACACAAGAGCTTATTTATCATTTTGTTTTACACATTTAGGCTAGCTAATAATTAAAAGTTCTCTAGCTGACTCACAGGTAACTTTTAAAATGATCTCTAAAATCATAACAAAACAATAGTGTGAGGTTAAAATCATTAGCAAAATATAAATACGGGACAGCATGTAATGTTGCAGATAGGGTGCCATCCCCCCAAAAGCTCATATGTTTCAGTCACTGGCCTCATCTTATTCTGCAAGGATATTTGAAGGAGGCCCTCAGATGATGAAGAACTATGGGCCTAAGTAGGTAATATGGGATTAAATGCTCTTCGGGTACCGTAGCCCCAAGATGATTTAAGAGTTTTAATCGTCAAAAGCTTCGTAAGCTGGGATCAGAATAGACGAGCAGTCAATGAAGGTGATAGCACACTGGAATAATATGGATCACATTGACAATTCATTATTGATTTAGACTACCAAAGTTGTTGACTGATTTCAAAAGCGGCAGCAGATACACCATTGCACAATCCATATTGATTACAAGAGAACATGAATGAGTGCTGCAAGCTTACTGCTGTTTATATACAATCACATATTAGTCGAATCACATATTACTCTAGACCCTCAACCATCCTGGTGCAGAGGAGGGCTACCAGGATGGTTGAGGGGTCTAGAGGAAATGTCTTATGAGGAACGGCTTAGGGAACTGGGAATGTTTAGCCTCTCTAAAAGAAGACTGAGAGGGGATATGATAGCTATGTTTAAATATTTGAAAGAATGTCATATTGAAGAGGGAACAGGTTTGTTTTCCATGGCTTCAGAGACTAGAACTCGGGGCAATGGTTTCAAACTACAGGAAAAGAGATTCCATTTGAACATTAGGAAGAACTTCATGACAGAGCTATTCGGCAGTGGAATATGCTGCCGCGGAGTGTGGTTGAGTCTCCTTCTTTGGAGGTTTTTAAGCAGAGGCTGGATGGCCATCTGTCGGAAATATTGTGATGGGGGTTCCTGCATGGCAGGGGGTTGGACTTGATGGCCCTTGAGGTCTCTTCGAACTCTATGATTCTATGATTCTATGAAGCTTTTTAATCCAAGCTTACAACTACATTCTGCTACTCCAAACAAGAGCCTGATAAATGGTCACTGCTGAAAACTGGCAAATGCATTTCTCAGCCCAAATACAGGAAGATAACATTTCGCTTGAATCCCATAACCTGTACGCAGCTACTTCCCAAGGCTGCGATTATTTTAAGGAAATGACATCTTACATTTTCTTTCCACGGTTAACCACCTTTGAAAATAGGTTTCCTCTGACAATATGTGCATACAGCTGGGAAAGCTGCTGAGATACCCATGAACGCCATGCAGTTCTCTCTCAAACAGAAGTAGTTCATCAACCAGATGACAGAAGAGGTTGTCATCATACAACAAGCAAGGAATATCGGCAGCCAACTTCTCCAGGATCAGCATCACCAGAGCTCGGGAAAACTCCAGCTTTAAGAAGCAAAGAGATGGATCAGGATGAAAAGCCACAGACACAAGTATGCTGGATTTACTAAGGCCATGTAACCAATGGTTATAAATGCTTACTCTTGCATTGACTGGAGAGCCTGCCTTGTCCAATATTGGCTGGACTTTGTCTTCAAGAAACTTTGCGTGATTGCCAATCCACATGAGCACCTGGGTTAGATACCATTCAGGCTTTTTTTGCAAAAGAAAGAAGAACAGATTAGAGAAAAGCAACCTGCCCTTTGCTGCATAAGAACATAAGAAGAGCTATGCTGGATCAGGCCAAGGGCCCATCTAGTCCTGTTTCCTGTATCTCACAGTGGCCCCATCAAATGTCTCTGGGAGCACACGAGACTAGATATCTGTCTCCTGATACCACTCCCCTGCATCTGGCCATAGAAATACCCCGGTTTTAAGCCTGGGGATTACCCCCTCATGGCTTGTAACCTGCGATGGACTTTTCCTCCAGGAATCTGTCCAATCCCCTTTTGAAGGCATCCAGACCAGATGCCATCACCACATCCTGCGGCAGGGCGTTCCACAGACTAACAACGCGCTGGGTGAAAAAATATTTTTATTTTGTCTGTTCTCACTCTTTCAACCTTCAATTTGAGTGGATGTCCCCTAGTTTTGGTATTTTGTGAGAGGGAGAAGAGCGTCCCTCTATCCACTTTACTCATGCCCTGCTTTATTTTGTACATCTCAATCATATCCCCCCTGAGGCACATTTTTTCCAGACTAAGGAGCCCCAAATGCTGTACCTTTCCTCATAAGGGATGTGCCCCAGCCTAATAATCATTTTAGCCGCTCTCTTTTGCACCTTTTCCAGTTCCACTATGTCTTTTTTGAGATGTGGTGACCAGAACTGTTCATAATAGTAACTCCAGGTGCGGCCTTACTATTGTTTTGTACAATGGCATTATAATGTTGGCTGTTTTATTTTCAGTCCCCTTTTTGATGATCCCTAGCATGGAATTGGCCTTCTTTGTTGGTGCCACACACTGGGTAGACACTGCCATTGAGCTCCTCCAGAAGCATACCAAGATCTCTTTCCTGATCCATCACGGATAGCTCAGAGCCCATGAGTTGATAAAGTTTTGATTTTTTTGCCCCCATGCGTCAAAGATGAAGTCTTCGTTGCTGGAGGAAAGGGTCATATTTCATGTGAGAATGTCTCACGCTGAAGTTATTTTGGGCCGGTTCTCCTTCAGCATCATGAGTCCCCCAAAATGCTTTTTAGATTTTTCACCACTTAAATGGTAGCTCCCACTCTGGCAAGGGAATTGTTTTAAACTGGGTTTTCTAGATTTGCTGCCAAAATCTAGCTGCAAATGAGTGCAGGCCATTCTGACCAGAGTTTTCCTGGGCTACTGAAATTCTGTGGCATGCTTTTCAGTTATGCCTTTGGGGCTGCGCGTGGCTCAGGAACTACACAATGTCCACCTTTATTTTGAATGAAAACTGCAATTAGAGGGAACACTCGAGTGGCAGTCCTCCACCCACCGGGTTTATTTATGCACTCGCCCAAACGCTTGTTTGTAAGAAAAGAATTGGGTGTACCAACATCATACCTTACTTAAAACGTTTGTCTGTCGATTCCCTGTGAAGTGATACTTGAATCTTTTCTGAAGAGGTGCCAGCATAATCTGCATCGGCAATATAATAGGTGGAGTAGGAGGAAGAAAATACTTCTCTGGAAGTTGTTTTGGCTTGGTTAATAGTTCATCACTGAGTTTTTTCAAGTCAAAGTAAACTATATACTGGAAAAAGATGTTTTACACATGAATAAATCTTGAGTTATTTGACTGAACAAAAGGGTGTATCTTTATGCAAGAATGGCACATGGTATTCTCACTAATTGGCATCAACTCTCCCCTTCGGCTACCACCCCAGCCCCATATCCCATATGATCTTGGGGTGTGGGGGGGAAATCCTACTAACCCTCAAGAACAGTATTTTGGGAAATGCAACAGGTGAGAAATAGGAAGAAGATGGAAAAGTATCATCACGCAAATCTCTTATCACGGCATGGACTCGAGTACTATTGCATTATATAAAATGTTCGTGCAAAACGCCAAACTTACTTTGATCCAAGGAACAGACACTTATAAAACTACCAACCAATGAAGAGATCTTAGTTCTGTCGGGAAGAGTCTCTTCAAGCCAAACAGTGATTAGAATCACACTGAGCGGCCTAACTTCCAAGTAAAATCAGCAGGGCTGCATCCAGGATTAACAGCTTATACCAATTTCACAGGACCTAAATGTAAATAAATTGTTCTGGATCCAACTTCTGGGTTTCAGCTGCCCTTTTTTTGAAATTCAATATTTGTATTCATTTTACAATACAGAGTTTATTAACATGTGATACAAATGCAGATTATCTACATTAGGCTACTGCAATTTTCGCACGGATATTTTACAGAATGCAATAGTACTCGAGCCCATGCCGTGACAAGAGAATGTTTAAGGGACTGGACAGGGGAAATTGAGTGCAACTTCACTGCTGAAATTAAGGAGATATGGGCCTGATCATTTTTTAAATCAGGAGCCCAATATAAGAGTGAGATATGGACAGTAATGTAAAAAAAACAAAAAGTTGAGATATCTTGATCACACTTAAACAAATGGCATTTTTCCCCTACTGGTGCAAATTCTACTGATATAAGCTGTTTTTAACTGCACATAATATTTCAAAGGGCATATTCTGCAAAAGCTCCCTGTGAAGTTCCCTGAGTAACAATGAAACCAGCCAGCCCTCGAGAAATTATATGCATGGCTGGTCCCTGGACACCATGCAGTTCATGGATCACACAGGTTACCCTACAAGCTACGCAGTTTCTGTATCAGGAAGCTTTAAAACTACCTTGAAATGTACCGTGGATCAAAGACTTTTGGGCCTCATTCTTTTTTCCTAAACTGTGGATGCTCATGAACAACTCTGCCTACACGTCTGTTGTTCCTCCTGTGGTGTAAAATGATTTTTTAAAATGTCACACCATGGGATGTGCTTGCAGAAATTTTTATGAAAGCCAGAAAAAGCAGACCCTCCCTTAACCATGTGCATGGTTGACTTTATTTAGACCTGGGTTTGGGGCCAAGTAGTCAGTGTTTCTTGTTTGTTTGTTTTTCTATTGGTGCCCCTCTCTGTACATTTTACATGGGAGCATCCAGTCTCCAGAGGCCTGGTTGTTACTTAGGCTCATCCCTGGGCATTAGAAAGCAACGTCAACAATTCCTACCCACCCTCTTTTTCCTTACAATTAAAAAAATCTGGGAAAAGTTGAATTATTTTTGGAAAAAATATATTTGAAAAAAATATTTTTATTTTATTTAAAATATTTTTATCCTGCCTTTCTCCTTAAAAGGATTTAAGTTGACATACACAATTAAAACACTATTTAAAAGCTGAAACAAGTATACAAATATCTAAAAATAATTAAACAGGCATTATATTAAAATGGTAAGTAAAATCAAAATTAAAACACATTTAAAAAAACCAGCAAAACAATTCACTTTAAACTCCCTCAGACCACCTGTCATTAAGGAAAAGCCTGCCTGAAGAGAAAGGTCCTTTATCTACCTGTGGAAGGACAGCAAAGATGGAGACATCCTAGCTTCCTGTGGGAGGGAGTTCCAAAGTCTGGGAGCGGCAACAGAGAAGGCCCTTTCCTGTGTCCCTACCAAGTGCACCTATGAGACTTGTTGGGACTGACAGAAAGGCCTTCCCTGGTGATTTTAAAGCCCAGGCAGGCTCATAGAGGGAGACAGCTTGGACTCAAGATGTTTAGGGCTTTATAGATTAAAACCAGCACCTTGAATTGTGCCCCAAAATGGATCAACAGCCACTGGAGCTGCTATAACAGGGCTAGTATATATTGCCTGTAACCAACCCCAGTTAACCATCTGACCACAGCATTGTGTACCCTTAGAAGTTTCCAAACACTTTCCAACGGCAGCCGCATGTAGTGCATGTTATAGTAGTCCAGCTGAGAGGTAACCAGGGCATATGTTGCCATGGCCTTAGGTATGGTGTGGTGTGCCATGGCCCTAAGGTATGGTGTGGTTTTCAACCAATTATTTTCAATATTTTAAAAACACAGGAAGTTTGATGGTACTGAAGGCTACGTGCGGAGCTGTGTAGGTTGCACACAGCCCACAAACCACTTGCTATCCTGCTACCCTGCTTAAACAAGAAGTGGCTTTGTGGATGTTGGCAGGTAATAGCGCTCCCGTCCATGCTATCCAAAAAGGTCACCCGCTGATCTCAAGACAGAATTGTATGGGAGCTGGTTATTTCGTCATCAATCACTGGTCACTCTGGAATCCTACAATAAGATACAATACTCTAAAATTAGGTTCCATTTCTTTGGGGTTTATGTATACGCAAAAATAGGAGATACTTTTCTTAAAGGATACGAAGTTTGTAGTTTCAGGAGTTGAGAAAACAGTGTCTCAAAGTTATTGAATATCTCTGTGGCATTGGCAGGTGATGTAGCCAAACCAAAAGGCTGAGACTGTGCTGGTCCAATGAATGGCCAGTGAAGGTGAGTTAAAGTTTCCTCAAAGTCACTGCAATAAATTAATAATAATAATAATAATAATAATAATAATAATAATAATAATAATAATAATAATAATAATAATAATAATAATAATAATAATAATAATAATAATAATAGGTTGCTATTATCATGAGAAATTCAAAACACCATGGAGGGAAATGAATTTTGCATTACCTACCTTGAGAGCTTATCTTTCAGAATCTTGTGCCAAAACTGAACAGTAGATCTCATAAAAGTGAGAAGATGAGAACAAGAAGACTCCTGAAGCTTTATATTTAATTCAGCCATGGATACTAGAGTAGTTGCAGCCTCTGCAACATTATTGGTCATAAGATATTGTTGAATGTTATCGCTAGTAAAGAAAAACGAACTTTTGGTTAATAAACAGAAACAATGGCTACTTTATTAAGGATTAAACACGGTAGTAGGTGGATTCAAAAAAGTACAGAAACACTTTTTAAAGGCAAATAGCACACCTTCAGATAAATGCTACATATTTGTAGACAGAAGTTTAATGAATACCAAGAAAAAACTGTATTTTACATGTTTTAATGCTAAAAGGGAAGATAAACATTACCATGAAAAATAGCGAAAACTATTAAAGCAGAAACCATGATTCCATGTCACATTAGTGATACACATTTCAGACATTCAAGTATGCTATAAAAATATACATTGTTGTCACATTAATTGTCAAACAGCAAAGCCCTGATGCAATTCTGCCTTCTGCACCTTCCTTTCATCACACTGTGTAAGTTTTTGATTATTCCAAATCATCACGCCCAAAGGATGTGGTATAATTAAGCACACCATTTACCTTAACTCTTCTATTTGAGAAATCAATTTCAAATAAGCAAGGTGTCGTTCAACTTCTTTTATCTGACTGATGAGTACACCAAGATCTTCCATCCACGGCTTGGATGTCAACAAGTGGTTATCTACTGAATCATGCAAAATTCTTTCTTTTTCTAGAAGTTGACTGAGTGACGTTTTCGAATCTTCTGCGTTCTGTAAGGCTTTCTGAATTCTTTTGGGAACTTCAGACGAAACTGTGAGTACCTTTATAAACGTATATATAAATATGTGAACAAGTAATAGGCATCTATACCTCCTGATTTGGAACCGTTCCATGGCACAGTTTAAATTAATCTCAAAATAACATTTGGATTCAGGATAAGAACAAAAGAATCCAGATCAAGCACATCATGATTCTTCCTACCCCTGCCACCTTCTGACACCCCAAAACCTGTTCCAGAAGCTGATGAACCTCCCATGGCCGGTTTCCTGGAGGCAGAGATATATTAGCAGGCATAGGAGCTGTCAGAATGGCTCCTACCACAGAGTACTGCCTGTAATACTCATTCTTCTCAAGCGGGTCATCTGAGGGCACCAAGCTCAAAGGAAGACGAGAAAACTAACACCAGGAATCAGGCTTTCTCAGTGGTCGCACAGCACCTATGGAATCAGCTGTCCTCTGAGATAAGTCTGCCCCCCTCCACTCTGCAAGCCTTTAAAAAACAGCTCAAGACTTGGCTGTATAGATGTGTTTTCCCTGATGATTGTTCATCATCCCACTGATCTGATTCTTACTTTTTAATCTGCCTCTGTCTGCCTTTTCTTGTATGCTAATTTAGATGTATCATTATTGCTTTGTTGTTTGATTTAATTATAATTGTTGATGTTTACTTAGTTATATATTGTATATTGAATAAAGTATTATTTATGTTTCTGTCTATGTTTAAATTTTTGTAAACCACCCAGAATGACCTTTGGTCAGATGGTGCAATATATAAATCAACCAACCAACCAATCAATCAATCAAACAAACAAACAAACAAACGTTCCTTTCCTCTGATGCCCAAATCTTACTGGCCAAATCTGGGTCTGCATGCTTTGGCCATTATGCACATCAGAAATATTGAACTGCTAGTTCCTACAGAGGAGCATGAAACTGACTTAGAATTGGCAATGATTCTGTTTCACATCATATAGAATATAGACAAACAAGACAGCAGGATGTTTGTTGGAAACTGAGGTTTCCATCGATTGTAGAACATATGCAACTCACCTGCTCTTCTAACTTCATTTTGCTTTCTGATAGCTGCTCAATAAGCTGGCCAACCTTGCTTAGTGAATCACAGTCAGTGCCAACTTCTCTTTCCACAAATTCAGACACATAGAAAGGAATGTCACAGGTCTCCGGGTCTCTAGGCATGCTTTCTTCTCCAGTGTTAAAGGCTTCCGGCTTAGTACCATCTGTAGGACTAGATTAAAAAGTTTCTCATTAACCCATAGAGCATAACTACAGCATTTTTACAAATATAGTGCCCTGGAGCACGAGAGTCAATAGCAAAGTTCTGTTCAGTAAAGTCATTAAGTATAACAGAGGCACACAGAACTGATTCAGCAGGATAGCCCAGCCTTGAAAATTAATATATATATATATATATATACCAAGAAAATGCTGCAGTCATCAGAGCAAATTTGTAGGATTTCCCCCTCTGGCAGGCACTCTTTCACGTGATCAAGCAAGCAACTAGTCATACTGTACACCCAATTTCAAAACCAATGCATTAATGGTCACACAAAGGAGAGCCTGTGATGGGGACGGACACCTGAACAATTGCTCTTGTATCCCCTATTTCCCCATCAGAATTCTGGCCTGTATGTTTAAAGCACTCAAGGTGCTCTCATGAGAAGCATCCTCCTCCAGATAGACCAATTTTAAGTGGTTTTTATACTGCAAACATATCCTGCATGACAGACAAGCTGTAACAATGAGATAAAAAATACTCACGATACTACAGCATCACAGAATTGGAAAATTTTTCTAGGCCAAAACGAATACTTATATTGTAGCTCAAGTCACAGTTAATACTGTGATTGCTCAACAGTGAGCGCAAAAATAAAGCAATTTGTTTTGAAGAAGAAAATGGGCAGCCAGCCATGAAATCAATTTTCTTTGGGACTGGGAAAGTATCCCACCTCGCCCTAGAGATTTCTTCCTCTAAACATGGGCTTGGCTTCTCTGCATGTCTCCCTTAGTTGAACTTACACAGGAGTTGTACAGGTTCTCCATCCCAGGGGGTACCCTTTTCCCAAATGGCTGTTGCTCTTCCACTTGAATGTTCCCAATGATTGCTCTAGAACTGTTATGTGAAGGTACTCACTAAAACAGCTGATCTTTCTCCAGATCTTCTGCTTCCTCCCCTGATCTTTCTTCACTGTTTGTCTCCTGCTGAAACAGAGAAAACACACACACTATGAGTTAGACTCTTGCTTGTGATCTGCAGGAGCTTTCAAAAGTCCTAAATGTATTGGTGCTTTGCTAGCCTCCAGTTTTCACATACTGTGAGCTGTTTGTGGATGGGGCAACTGGGAGTAATAATATCAACAGCAGGTCAATTGTTCCATTGCAGCAGAAACTATTTAAGCTGCTGCTGGTGGTGGTGGTGGTGGTGGTGGTGAAGTGTGTGTGTGTGTGGGGGGGGGGGGGGGGAGTTTACAGTGTCCTCTTAAGATCCATCGCTCTCCAATGGATTCAAAAAGGAATTTAGAATTTAGATATTTTTCCACTTAAAAACTCCCTCTGTATTTCCATTGTAAGCTCAAAGGAAAATCAGGTTGAACAAGAACATGACATGCTGTGCAAATTAACAAATAACCATGCACAAAATTACTGCTACTAGACAATGTTTTTCGTAGAATCATAGAGTTGGAAGAGACCTCAAGGGCCATCCAGTCCAACCCCCTGCGATGCAGGAATATTTTGAATATTATTAAGCCAGATTAATTTATTTGGTTTATTGTCCACATTTTTTCTAACACTGGCTCTAAGCAGTTCCCAATATGATATGAATGGAATCCAATGCTCCATAACACCCTCATTTTGAACTTGATTCACACAGCATGCTTCCATACCACTAGGAATTCTCTCTCAAGGAGAGTCGGGTCTGCCATAGGGATTCAAAGTCTTTTAATCCTCACCAGTTTTTAAGTTTTGTTCTTCCTTGGTTGTCAGCTACTACGCAGCTAACGTATATTGTTGTTTTAGGGCCTTTTCACACGACCCCTCAGATCCGCTGGTCCCTTAAATTCGGACCAGCGATCTTGAGGGTTCCTTGCTGTTCCTCCGTCCCCACCCCCTCCGCACTTCCTTGTTCTGTCTGCGGGAGGGGAGGGAGGGGGGAAAAGCCTTAGACACGGACAAAAGAAGAAACCCTTACCTCCCGTCCGTGGAAGCTTGCTCCGAGCCCCGGTTTTACTTCCTGGTTGCTCTTAAAGGGGCCGAGGCGAAAGAAAAACAACAAAGAAGCAAGGAGAGCTCAGGCACTCTCCGCATCAAATATTTTTCACCTCCCAAAAGCAAGTACAAGAAAGTGCAGCTGGGTCGCGCTTAGGTGGGCGGGGTCGCACTTAATTGTCTGCAAACTCCGGACCTGGTAGGAAAACATTTTTAAGGTCCGGAGCTTGCAGCCCTTTGCCGCGGAGCTTAGGGGTCGTGTATAAACGCCCTTAATGGCTTTATTGCTGATGTGATTTTTACTGTGTGATAAGTACTCTGGAAGTCATAATTGGAAATAATAAAAGTGCAAGAGATGAAAAATACACATGGTCATTCAATAAACAAGACCGCAAGCCGAAGTTTAATCTTAAGATCTTGAAATTGCAGGTTGTCAAGTACAGCTCGTGTCAGGGAAGCACATGGGGGTGGGGGCTGAATTCCCTGCATTTAGCTCTGTAGTCAGATATCTAAACCACTACATCATCCAGCAGTGTTTAATCATTAATTTACTTAATGCATGGCTCTTCTCCAAAAAAGATCAATTTTATTCCTCTGAATATGACACAAGTTACAAGAACACTTGAAAGACATGCAGTTTTATTTATTTTTCAAAACTGAAAATGCATTCACTTACCTCTTTAGCAATGAAAGGTTCTTCACTTCTCAGTGGTGGTTGTGCCATCTCCAATGCACATAAAGCCATGGACAATATTCTGCAGGAAAATATGAGTTGCATCTTTGGCAATTACAAGGCATGGTAACTTGATTAAAGAATAAAACTCACAAAAATGTCCTTTTATTTATATAGATTATCTTGGCTGTAACCATAGAAGAGTTGCTATAGGACTTGAAAAAGACTTTCAGTACAAATTTGCATGCTATTTATTCATAAGGCAAAGATGGCATAGGTAACTATTTTCATTTCTTCACAACTTTATTCAATTGACAAAGATTTCTAAGTTAAGTGAAAAGTAAATAATAGACCTATTAGAACTGTTACCCTCAGTCAGTAAAAACAACAGACCAGGGCTTCAATATAGTACAAAGGAATGAATATACAGTACATGACTATCAGAAATCATAATGGCATCCTGCTACCATGTTCTCCCCAATGCCAATCTTAATGTATCTTTTCTGTCTTGCCTACAACAAACAAAAAACTAATAGCCGTCCAGTATTAAAAGCACTCATATTTGACTATGATGGTCTTTCATTCTCTTTTCCTGGGTGGTTCTGCTTCTTGCTCCTCTCCTCATCTTCCCATTCTAGACTTCTGCCTTGCATTCTCAAATTTTAATTTTGTTCATTTTCTATTTCATAATTTTAATAATTTCAGGCCTCACATTCTCTCAGGATCATCCTCCCCCCCCCCCCACGGCAACCAATTACCTCGGCAGGTGAGGAGTGCTCCAAAGCTGGAGGCATTCAAGAGACAACTGGCCAACCCTCTGTCAGACCTGGTTTTTGACGTTGAGCAGACGGGCAGACTTGATGGCCTAATTACAGGCCCCTTGCAAATCAATTATTCTATGATTCTATATCCCATGTAGGGATAAAATTAATACCAGAAAATTTCAGCGTGTCTCAAACTGAGCAGTGTTTTTTATTTTCTAGCGCTTAAATGTAGATCGCAGACACTTAGGGCCCTAAGCCTTCACAACATGAGGGACTGAGGAAATCGGATCTATCTGATACAGTTAGTTTACCAAAGGAAGGAGTTAGAAAGCTGGCCCAAGAGTGACCCACAACGCCCCTGCAATTAATGACGGCAAAGTGGTGGGAGTAGAAGGTGTTATGCCAAATTAGTCTCCAGAATGGAAATCGGCTCTTTGTCCTTGAGTCACCCTCAAACGCTTTCCCACCCTCTTCTCCTTGCACAGAACCAGCTCTGGCTCTCTTCTTCTCACATGCACCCTTGCAGCCTGCAGAAGGCGGCGGGGGCGGGGGGGGGGAGGGAATGGCCTCCAGCCGAGAGACCCGTCAAGGGGGTGCAGCAGTGGCAGCGGGCTCCTTGCCAAGGGCCTCCCCCACCCCACCCCAAGGACGGTCCGCCACTAGCAGGTATTTCATCTGCAAGGAGAAGGTGGCAGGGCTCCCAAGGAAAAGCTGGAGGCAGGGGTGGGGGGGGGACAGAGAGCCGAAGGAGCCTCCCCACCCTAGCTGGGAGTGCCTGCCTGGCTGGCTGGCCCCTCGGTCCACTCCGGAGCCCCCCCCCCCTGGAGGTGGCACAGGCTGTTCCTCCCGTTGTTGGACCCCCCCACAGTCAGCCCCCTCCCTCCCTCCCCGCGATGGCACGGAGCGAGCAACCCGAAGCAGGAACCCCGCGGGATGGGGGGGACGGGGGGGCGGGGCGGAGGCACGGCAAGTGGGACGACAGAGCGCGCGCCAGGAGCCCACCTACCCATTCACGCGCCGGCAGCCCGAGGCCACGCCCCCTTCTTCTTCTGCCGCTTGACGCGTCGGCACCTCAGCCCCCCCCTCCCTCCCCGAACCCTGGACAGGAACGCGAGAAAGGGGCGGGAACAAACCTGCCGCACGGGAGGAGCAAAGGGGGGGAGGGGTCGGACAGCTCCACCCACGCCCTTGTGGGCATCACGTGGCACCCCGGCGCGCCGTTTAGACGTAAGCTCGAGCGCCGCAAGCCTGCGCCGCCTGCCCTGGAAAGCGATAGACTCATGCACGACTCTCGACTTCCGGGTTGCCTTTGGAAGCCATTTTTTTTAATGACCTGTAGAATACAACCGGAGTCGGACGAACGAGCACCGCAGGGGGTTCCCAGCACTTCACGGGTCCTCACGCAAAAGAAATACTAACACCGAGTCAAGTACTGTTATTTCATCCCCTAACTCAGGACCTTTTCTGTGCGCGAGCAGGGAATGCAAGAAAAACGCGTGATTCCGGATTTCTAAATACTGTACAGTCCTGTTAGCGCCCGTTTTAAGACATGTGGGCTGGCGTGGCCCCATTTAAAACAGGCTGTGCATGTTAAATTAGTTTATTGCCTTTTAATCTTATGCAAACTTATTTATTTATTGGTTTTATTTTAATACACATTGGTTGTTGTTGTGGTTTTATTGTATTAATTTGGTCGTATTTATCTATCTAATTGTATTTTGTATAGTGTTATAAGCCGCCCAGAGTGGCCAGATGGGCCGGGTATAAATATAATTAAATAAATGTGTCAGGAGGGGGTTTACAACAGCTCTGCATGCCTGGTAGGTAGCTTGCAGTAATAACCAGCCAGTATTTCCACCTTGTAGATGCAGCTGTAAGTATAGAGAAGGGTGGTGTTATTGTTTTTCAAGCTCAGCCGGGTTGCGACTGCACAAAGGGGGAAATATGGTCTGACCTGCTGTTTTTCAAATCGGATTCCCATGGTTGAAATCACTGTAGCCGCCCAAGCGTCAAACATTTGACAGCCGATAGCAGGGGCAAAAGTAGAGAGTTGTTTGCAGGGAGCTCCCCGCAGCAGAAGCTGCCTTGACAAGGTGCTAGCAAGGTATTAAATGACGATTTTTAAAATTTAGCTTTTCTAAGTGTTCTGCTTATATACCGCCCCATACTACTACAAGTAGTCTCTCTCCCAACCCTACTCTGTTCTAGTGCTGACTTGAACTTCTTTTAAAAAAAACCTCTGGGAGATAAAGGGTGCTCACTGAAGAGAACCCACAATCACTGCTTAGCCTTCTGGTCAGGCATTTTCATACAGTAGAAAGTGGAGACAAGTCACATCAGTCAATCTCTTTAAACCATCTCTCCCAGCTGAACAGAAAAGGGCAGTGCTCCCTCCACTCAAAAGAGATCATCCTACAAACATCTTCCTCACATTTAGGTTTATACTGCATAATCACTGGGTTTTAATTTCAATTCATCGGTGCCCAGTAAGAGCCATCTTGTGGGGTAAATAATTAATGCAAATACCCATCTGAGAAACAGTTGACACTCACCCTGAAACATATACTACTGCTGGCAATAATATGACTGAATTAAATTTCAAACAAATTTCACCAACTAAGGATCTCAGGTAGCAGCAGATTCCCCTGCAGATCCTCTGGGGCTGCTCAGTTGCACCCCAAGGAAGGGAGGAAAATGCTAAAGATCTCAGCCAGCCTTGTTTTTATATAATGTAGTAGGGCAAAGCCCCATTGCAGAAATGGTGGCAGTACTGTAATTCTAGGATCAGCTACTGCCTCCTGTTCTCTGTCCTGTGTTTTACTCCAGCAAGGGGGGGGGTGGAGCTGGCTTTCAAGATACTACTTCTCCCATCAGACATCATAGCTGGCCACAGCTGATGGGAACTGGGAGGGCCACAGGTCTCCCACCCCTTCCCTTGGATGAAAGCAAAGAAAAAGAACAGGGGCTGGTTAGAACAGGACTTGGGTAAAGCAGGCAAAGACCTTCCTCTTCAGGCAAGCTTTCCCTGAAGGAGGGCCTACCTACTACAGTACATTACTTTATATGCATTACTGATTGCATTGACTGATTTCCTAAGAACACTAGTGTTTTCTATGTTGCTTTTCACCCCTCATAACTGGGTTTTTCTTTTCTTCTTGCATGCTCTTTGTAGCTCTAATATTACCTTTTAACGTTCTAAGATGCCTATTCAAATTTCCTGTTCTTAACTTGAATATGTCTTAAATGTCCTTGACTGTATATTGGCCTTCATTATTGTAATAGCAGTGTGGGAGAGAACACTCTCAGGATGCTGGTAGGCAGTATATTAAAAGTTTATTAAAATAGTCCTTATTAAAATAGCCCAACGCGTTTCGGCCCAAATGGCCTTCTTCAGGGACTTATTCACTATAAAAAAGGTGACATTTAAAAGACATAGAGTGAGATAATTTTACATATGAACAACAAACAGAAGTACTTATAATCAAATGCATGATAAATACTTAAAATGCTGAAACAGTAAGTTTTGTAGGGATACTCACTAAGTGTTACAGGTATACTTTAAAAGCAGTATGGCCTGCTGTCTCAAACTCCTAACTAGCTTACATAATAACATTCTGGAGAACAACCATATAAGGCGTGGTATGCATGTGTATACAGTCTCAAAAATATAGCTTCAAAAGAGAAGTGATGATAGCAGATACATGGGTATTTTACTGTTTACCCCACTATTTCCATATATAGGGTATCATTCATCTGCTTGCATGTATGTGGGTGTTGTCTACAACTATTTCCAAACATCTTATCTGAAGCGGAATTTGCGGGCATTTATCCCTGTGTTCCACTTGTTGGAAAACATACTCTTATCTTTCTTAGTATTATCACTTCATTGTTTAGAAGGGTGAAAGAACTGTTTTTATTCAACATAACTGCAATATTATCACTATTGCAGTTATGTTGAATAAAAACAGTTCTTTCACCCTTCTAAACAATGAAGTGATAATACTAAGAAAGATAAGAGTATGTTTTCCAACAAGTGGAACACAGGGATAAATGCCCGCAAATTCCGCTTCAGATAAGATGTTTGGAAATAGTTGTAGACAACACCCACATACATGCAAGCAGATGAATGATACCCTATATATGGAAATAGTGGGGTAAACAGTAAAATACCCATGTATCTGCTATCATCACTTCTCTTTTGAAGCTATATTTTTGAGACTGTATACACATGCATACCACGCCTTATATGGTTGTTCTCCAGAATGTTATTATGTAAGCTAGTTAGGAGTTTGAGACAGCAGGCCATACTGCTTTTAAAGTATACCTGTAACACTTAGTGAGTATCCCTACAAAACTTACTGTTTCAGCATTTTAAGTATTTATCATGCATTTGATTATAAGTGCTTCTGTTTGTTGTTCATATGTAAAATTATCTCACTCTATGTCTTTTAAATGTCACCTTTTTTATAGTGAATAAGTCCCTGAAGAAGGCCATTTGGGCCGAAACGCGTTGGGCTATTTTAATAAGGACTATTTTAATAAACTTTTAATATATTGCCTACCAGCATCCTGAGAGTGTTCTCTCCCACACTGCTATTGTCTGTGGATGCTCCAGTCCTTTCACCTTGGTCTTCATTATTGTAAGCCACCTTGAGTCCTTTTCCAAGGAGAAAGGTGGAGTAAAAATATTCAAAATAAATAAATAAATAAATAAATAAATAAATAAATAAAATAGACATGAGGGTTCTGGCATCTGGGTGAAAAATCTAAGGAAATGTATACTGTACTGAGAATTAAGGCACAGACTTCACCAAAAAGACACAATGAGCTCAGAAATTGTTTTCATACAGAGGACTGAGTGCCACTTCCTTAATTTTGGCTTAGGGCGTTTATACACGACCCCTAAGCTGCGCTGCAAATGGCTCCCAGCTCCGGAGCTTAGAAATGTTTTCCCACCAGCTCCGGAGTTTGGAGACAATTAAGTGCGACCCCGCCCACTTTAGCACGACCCAGCGCACTTTCCTTGTACCTTCTCTTTGGAGGTGAAAAAAATTTGATGCGGTTAAGAGTGCCGGGCTCTCCTGGCTTGTCTGTTGTTGTTTTGCCTCCCGCCCCTTTAAGAGCTCCTTGAGACGGAACCAGGAAGTAACGGGGCTCGTGGCAAGTTTGACCGGCAGGGGCAGGTTAGTAAAGGCTTCTTTTGTCCTTTTTTTCCCTCCCCCCCTCACGCCGACAGGAGCAGGAAGTGCTGAGGGGTGGGGACGCAGGAACAGAAACGAACCCCCAAGATCTCTGGTCCGAATTTAAGGGACCAGCGGATCTTAGGGGTCGTGTGAAAAGGCCCTTAGTTTAGAGAGAAAACAAGCTTATGGGATGAATGTTTGCCTAACTCCAACTTTCTATAAGCAGCTATGCAGGAATAAACACTGCACTGACAGTTATCAAAAATGAGGTCTAAAATAAGCATAACAACTAAAGAGGAGCAATATGTTTCCAATACAGTACAATGTTATTCAGTAACACAATCAGGAGAGAAGAGATTGTGCTATCAGCTTTAAAAATAAACCAAGACAACATTCAAATTCAGAATGGTTATTTATTCCTGTCAGCCCAGGATACAGATTTTCTTTGTTCATCCATTGCCAGCAACAGACAAACCATACAGGTTGGGGATAAATAACATTAAGGGTACAAATCCATAAATGGGTAGTTTGCTTGATTACAAATAAAAATATGTTGTAAAAAAGCAGACGTGCATTTAATGAAGCTGCACCTAAATTCCAAGCAGCTGGATATGTTTACATGACTTTAAGATATGTTGCAGATCCTATCAGCATTGTAAAGGCTAAATGCCTCTTTTCATTGGATTGAAAATGTATTCCTCAGTACCCTTTCTTAACCAATTTTCCTGAACTGTAGAATTAAACACGCTTGTAATCAGTTTTAATCAATATCAAACACATAAAGCCATGTCTACTACCATATTTGAGAATAAAACATTTTTCAAATGCTTCTTCATCTGAAACCATTCACAAAGCCGTCTGTTTACTTGCAAGCTAATAAAGGTGTCTTTTGCAAACAGCTCAAGCATTTAAAAACCAAGTTACAATTCTATAGAGAGCATTTTACAATAGATGTGAACTTATATGCCTTAAGCTAATACGAAAATACATTTTAAATTACAAATTTCCTGAATAAAACTGGTAAATTAAAAAAAGACATGTTAGAGCTTTTGTCCAACCATTAATAAGGTAATCAGCGCAGCCATATTGTATTTAACTGTGTCTGGTTTTTTATACTTGTGTCCATTTTTAATACTTCTCGAATGGCCATTGTAGCGTAAGTAGATGGTGGAAGAGAAAATTCCATCTTCAGGGCCTTATATTTGCCTCCTGTCATAAAACAAACATTGAGCATAACTATTGCTGTATTTGTCACACCAGAGGCTTCCTTCCTTGAAGTAGCATAATTACCAACATTTCTTATGCTTGTGCCAATTGTGTCTGTCTCTCCCAATAACATAATGTAAGACATGTATTTATTTTATTATTTATTTATTAGACTTGTATACTGCACCATCTGGCGACAAAAGCCATTCTAGACGGTTATGTACTGCCAATTCCTTCCTATGGTACCTAAAAGCTTAATTTAAGGACCTGAAAACCCAGTAGCTTATATTCCAGTTTTAACAAGGCACAAAATTATCAACAACTTCATTTTTCACATCAAGACATAAATTTCCTGCTTAGGCAATATCTGCAAGGAAATGCAGAGCCGTTTGGTTGCAAAAATTCCAAAGCATATTCATTTATCTAAAGTAAAGGGACAGATCCTTCACAGAAAAACGTATTTCCTGAATAGGTGTCTGCACCTTAAATGGTAAGGGTGGTAATGTGCTTCACAAGTGGTTCCACTACAGGAATTAACACATTTACATGGTAGCCCAACTATTGATTAACTTCTGGACGTATCATAGATTTACGCATATCTTATAGTAGACCACCCTACTTTCCCTTCTGTGTCCGCACTGTCTGCATACAGCTTAAATGTTTGCAGATGGCATGTGGCAAGTTCATTGTGGAAAGCAACTGCAGGGGCAGCAAAAGTGAAGCAGCCCTTAAATTTTCAGAAAACTGCTCAATAATTAGATTTCCTGTTGCAGAAAGGGTGACATGACAAAATATTGAAGCCTTTCCTTAATATACCATTCCAATGGCCTTGCCTTTACTGACAATTTTCTATATTTCTTCAAACAGGCCAAGCCAGACACTTAGCTCTATGGCACCACTTTTTTCCCCTGGCAAACTTCCTTCACTTAACTGGGCCTGTTACTTGATAATCTATCGGAGAGAGGCAAAGCTAATTTTGAAAGCTTACAGCCCAACAAATTTGGACAAAGTTTAGCAAAAAGTCACTAGATTTGTACACACACACACACACACACACACACACACACACACACACACACACACACACACACACACACACACACACACACACACACACACACACACACACACACACACACACACACACACACACACACACACACACACACACACACACACACACACACATTCTAACAAATGTGTAAAATGCCATGCTTTAAAATCAGTGGTTCTAAACCTTCCTAATGCCACGACCCTTTAATACAGTCTCTCATGCTGTGGTGACCCCCTTGCCCTGCTTGGAAGAGGCCACAAACCCCCTTTGGCAGGCTACTGCCACAGGTGCCATAGAGAACTTCCCTCTATACAGGCACCTTCAGCCAATGGCAGCCTCCAGTGCGACTGACCAACATCCCCTCCGACCTATCAAGCTGTAACTCACTCTTTCCTCCCCCTCCCCCCCCAGACCCAAGCCATTTGTGCCATTTTCTTCCCTGGCTCATGGCAACCCCTGTGAAATGGTCATTCAACCCCCAAAGGGGTCCCGACCCCCAGGTTGGGAACCACTGCTTTAAATGTTTACCTGTTGCAAGGACAGCAGGTGATTTTCCTTCCAGTTTGTCCAAGTCAGTAGCAAATAGTGGAATTTTCGGGTCGTCGTATGTGACCAAGTCCCTTTAGAAAACAGAACAAGGGAGTTTTAAATCGCACGACATGGATGAGAACTGTAGACAACGATCCATTTTCCAAATCAGGAATAAGACATCACCACTCCAGGATACTGTGATGAAAGGTAGTAGAAGAGGTGACAAAAAGAACTCTCCACGTCTGTGTCTGAAGACGTCAAGATGTTTTTGAGTGCCAAACATGCTAGACGACTACGATACTATCCATAGCTATTTAGTTCCTGTTGATACTAACGGCATTAGTTCAAGCACCTCTCCAATCCAGCACTTAAATTTTGCTTCTCTGTTAAATTTGAGTACATTCTTTTTAACTTCTTCAACTCTACACTATATAGCACCCTTGACAATTTGCTACCCCTAGTCTCCTTTTTGGCTTTCCACCAGGGATCGAAACCCCAAAAAACTGTTCAACAATCTCATCCTGCCATACTTAGAACATCTACATTCACATTAAATTGAGGAAGGTTGTTACTGTAGCTTGTGGAGTGCAAAAAAGAAGTGTGGAAGTTTCTCTGCAAAATCAGAGCTAGGCAACTCTGACGGCTGCATTTCTTCTCCCTGGCATAAGCTCATAAAATGTTTAAAACCACTTATCATTTTGCAAAAAATTAAAATCAAAAAGTGCCCAAACAGATCCTTCTGATATTCACATTTGCATTGTACTGTATATGAGAACCATAATGATAACAAAACACATTGTTCCATGTTTATAACCCAAACTTCCCTTCAATCCCATTCTTCCCCTCTTGTGAAGGGGGTGGTTCCATGAGGACTTTATAAACTGCAAAAACGAACATAAGAACATAAGAAGAGCCATGCTGGATCAGGCCAAGGGCTCATCTAGTCCTGTTTCCTGTAACTCACAGTGGCCCCACCAGAAGCCTCTGGGATATCTGTCTCCTGATACCACTCCCCTGCATCTGGCCTTTGAAGTACCATTTTGAAGCCTGGAGATTAAACCCCACCATGGCTTGTAACTTGTGATAGACTTTTCTTCCAGGAATCTGTCCAATCTCCTTTTGATGGCATCTAGGCTAGATGCCATCACCACATCCTGTGGCAGGGAGTTCCACAGACCAATAATGTTTTTGAGGGAGAACACACTCAGGGTGGACCACCACAGCACAAATATGGCAAACGGCAGGATTCTTTGGTTTTTATCCTGTGTATTGTTTCCTTACCAGCTCACATTCTGAGGTCTAATAATAATCTTTCTGTATGCTCCAGATAATGAATAGTCTCGAATTTTATGTTTCATATTATTGATGTCCAGATTGTCCACAGCTAACATTTCCTTGTAAGCTTCCCCAACTGTCAAAAAGGGACACAGAATTAAATGTTAGCAATGGCAGACAATTTATCTGTGGATTTTTAGATTTTCCTAAAACATCTGACCTCTACGAGGAAAATGTAACCTATAAGTACAATATAGAAGATCTTATCTACCATATTTTTTTGCTCTATAAGATGCACGTTCCCCTTCAAAAGTTGTCTGTGCATCTTATATTGTGAATACAGCCCCCAGGATCCGCCAGTGGCCGCTGTGGAAGCACATACAAATGCAATCCTGCCTCCCTCCTCGCGCAGACCTAAGGGTTCCATAGCGATGTCCCCAACCCCACAACTTGGGGCGATGGAAGATCAGCACTTACCAAGTGCTTCAGGTGGACAAAGTGGCAGACGCCGCTGCACCGAGAGGTCACCCGGTGAGAGGGAATGGGGTGGGCGTGTGGTGGTGGCCAAGACGGAGCTGTTAAAGTTGTGGCTTCGGACAAGTACAGCTGCCCCTTCTCAAGGCCCCACATCGATGCTGGCGTTTCTGCTCCACAAGCATCGGCTAGGTCGTGACTCCCCGTTCCCCCAGCCTTAAATTTCAGTAATTCAGCTCCCCTTCCTCAGCACTGACGAGTCCGTCACCGAGGAGCCGTGAAACTGTCCCGCCTGCCAGTGTGCAGCACTTCTTGCACACACTGAATGAATTTCTTCCATGGCCAAGAAGGGGCGTGCGCTCCCTCCCCGTGCAGACCCAAAGGTTCCATGGCGATGCCTCCAATCCCTTGACTCGGGGTGATGGAGGAGCGGCACTCATTGAGGGCTTCAGACGAACAAAGCAGCAGATGCCGAGCGATGTGTGTGTGTTTTTGTGTGTGTGTGTGTGTGTGAGGAGAGGTGGCCAAGATGGAGCTGTTACAGTCATGGCTTCTGACAAGTACAGACGCCCCTTCCCATGACCCCACATTGATCCCGGCATTCCTTCTCCATAAGCGTCCACCAGATGGCTGCAACTCCCTATTCCTCCAAGCCTTAACTTCCAGTAACTTGCCTCTCCTTCAGTGCCAACAAACCCGCCACTGAGGAGCCACGAAGCCGTCCTGCCACAGCTCTTTCCTTCCCACAGCAGCCACCCTGGAGGCTCTTGGTGGCAGCCACCGCAGACACCTCTGAACCCGACGCAGTATGTGTTAGTATTTTTTTCACACATACATCTCTCTAAAAATTAGGTGCATCTTATGGAGCGAAAAATACAGACCATTTTTTCATTTTAAGATTATCTTTATCTGTATCCACAAAATGCATCTATAAACTGGAACAGGAAAAAAATGTTTCTGAACAAACAAACAAATAAATCTTTTACTTTAAAATCGTATTCTTACTTTTATGCTGTGGGTAGATAACATCAAAACCAGGCAATGGCATCACAACGTCGTGGATGGTGTAATTGTCAGCTTCTCCTTCTTCAATTGGAACAGCTGTACCTAAAAAGTGTAAAGAGATATTTTCTAGTATCATTCAGCTGGATTAATCATCCCAACTGCTTATTTTAAAAAATTCTGTTTCTGGAAACATATCATATATGTTATCTTTATGGCCACCTTAAAGACAAACAAGGAAAAGAGGAAAAAGACTATCAAGCATCACATGTATTAAGAATTAGGCAATTTATCTATTGCAAAAATTCAAGTGGAAACGAAGAGACTATGGCCGATGGATTAATCTAAATCACTCCCTGCATGACATAATTTTTGCTGTTTCAAATGGACTAAAGGTGCTGTACAGTCTAGGCATATACTTTCGCTAAACTATATGATAAATCCTACATTGTACAACTGGTGGTATAATAGTTAATATGTACCATTCCCCTCTCCCTGCAGCATTCTGCACCATCTGAAAACCCAGTTTCCTAGCATGCCTGAACAAGTTTTTAGGACAAATGGCTACATCACAAGGAAAATTATCTCCCTCTGGGTTCCAAAGATAGAAGCAATTATTTAAAACAAGGCAATTGGATATCAGCCAGCCTCTGTGAGTCTGTGCCAGAGAGTATGATCAGACGGGCCTGTGTTCCATGGTTTGGCCCCTTTGGGGATGGGGTCCTTTGCTCCTTTTTCTGTGACTACTTGGCATCCAGTCATTCACAAAGCAGCATGCCCCTTATCATTCCATGCAGACACCATCTGTGGTCTCTCAGAGCCTCCTCTTTGTTTGGTATGGGTGAGATCACTTTGTTTTGGTTCAGTTCTGGCATGTGTAGTTGAAGGGATTAAAACAAAGCAGGTTGCTGGCCTACTTCGCTGAGAACTGCAGGAAGCAACAATTCTTTGAATTCATGTTGCAGGTTCAAATCTCTTTTAAATAAATTGCAGGCTTTCTCCCGCTCCTTCTGTGGGGGCAACATAAGAGTTTGCTAATATTTAAAAGTCCTTTGAACTGAATAGGTTTGCTCAGAAAGCCAGGACTGGACTAGGCCATAGATAGATAGATAGATAGATAGATAGATAGATAGATAGATAGATAGATAGATAGATAGATAGATAGATAGATAGATAGATAGATAGATAGATATTGCTTGAGGTACAGTGTGGATTTCTGGCCTGAAACTACCCCATCCTTGTAAGAGGATAAAAATGGCATATCTGCACCTCTAGGTGATTGTAAGTGACCCTATTCAGCCCAATGCAGTTTGGCCATCTAGTTGCACATGGTCAGATTGCCTGCCTCCTTATCCCTGACGTCTGCATCTCTACTGCAGCTCCCTCAACCAACAGAAGTTCCCCCTCGACCCATGTATCTGAGCAATGCAAGCACCATCATGCTGGTAGCCCCTGTGAAAACCCTAATTTTCTGAGTTTGTATGAAGAACTAGTCAGAACATTGCAGCCAAGTAAGTGGGGAAACAGCAAAGGGCCTTTTTACACGACCCCTAAGATCCGCTGGCCACTTAAATTCGGACCAGAGATCTTAGGGGTTCCTCGCTCTTCCTCTGTCCCCACCCCCCTCCGCACTTCCTGGTTGCTGGCTGCCTGAGGGAGGGAGAAAAAAGAAAGAAAAGAATGCCGGTTTACCTCCGTTTTGTTCCCGGCAGCATACAGATCTCTTAAAGGGGCGGGGCGCAAAAAAAGAACAAACAGAAGCCAGGAGAGCTCCGCACTCACTATCCTTACACCGGATCAAATATTTGTCACATCCAAAAAGCAGGTACAAGAAAAGTGCATAAGAACATAAGAACATAAGAAGAGCCATGCTGGATCAGGCCAAAGGCCCATCTAGTCCAGCTTCCTGTATCTCACAGCGGCCCCACCAGATGTGTTTGGGAGCGCATGAGACTAGATATCTGTCTCCTGATACCACTCTCCTGCATCTGGCCCTTGAAGTACCCTGGTTTAAACCCTGGAGGCAGTTTGGTCGCGCTAAGTGGGCGGGGTCGCACTTAATTGTCTGCAAAGTCCGGAGCTGGTGGGTAAACATTTTTAAGGTCCGGACCTTGCAGCCATTTGCGGCGGAGCTTAGGGGTCGTGTATAAACGCCCAAAGTTTACAGGGTTGGGAGTCACTTTCATGGGACGCTCCCAAGGAATTGTCAAAAAGACAACAGAGCAAATTCAGAAATGGGATACAAACAAATGCAAGCTCCCCCCCCCTTTTCTTCTTTTTTTATAAGGAAAAAGAAACTCAAGTTCAATCGTGGTGGTAAAAATCATGCTTTCCACAGGGTAAAATAACAACATAGCAGCAGGTCACACCAGATTGCTCCCTGAACACTAATAAAGAGATTTTAAGTTACCTTTTTGTCTTGCAAGTCTCAAAAGTCACCCAGCTAACATGATATAAAAAGGTAACCTTCCAAGTTTCATCATATACACCAGTGATGGCAAACCTATGACACGGGTGCCCAAGGTGGCACTCGGAGCCCTTTCTGTGGGCACCCAACATCGACCCTTCACAGTCACCTGTCTACAGGTTAAAATACTGCATTGGCACTTTGTAAAAAAGTTAATGGGTTTTGAATTGCAGTTTGGGCACTCGGTCTCTAAAAGGTTCGCCATCACTGATATACACCTTAGATGAAGTAATACTGATGCTTTACCTCCTTTTAATACAAGATCTCCTGGGACCGCTTTGAGCCCATATTCTTCTATTCTTTTGCTCACCATGTTATTCCACACATAACTCTGATAGCTATGAATATACATCAAGCGATTATTTCTTGGTATCTGTAAGAAAGCAAAAGATGGTTACTCAACCAAGAATAATTTTGCTTTTGAGTTATACCTTAAATGAAGTGTGTGTGTGTGTGTGTGTGTGTGTGTGTGTGTGTGTGTGTGTGTGTGTGTGTGTGTGTGTGTGTGTGTGTGTGTACAAAAAATAAAGACAACTGTGTGTCAGTTAGATCAGTGTTTTTCAACCACTGTTCCGCGGCACACTTGTGTGCCGCGGGATGTTGCCTGGTGTGCCGTGGGAAAAATGTTTGACCCCACCCTCGGCCAGCAGGTGCACCGCGCTCCTCAGGGGGACACCCTCCACTTTTTAAAATCTCTCTCCCTTTTTATTTTTAAAAGCCCCTTTGGCTGCTTCTCTCCCTCCTAAGGACGGAAGGAGCCGAAGTTTGGCGTGTGCAGCGGGGGTCGTGGTGGTGGTGGTGGTGGTGGTTGCAGCAGCAGCAGCAGCGGCGGCGGGAAAGGTGGCTTCTTGGCCGGGCGGGGGGGGGGGCGGATGGTGCCGGCCACGCGTGTGGCACCCAGAGTGAGCCCGCCGCGAGTTTGGGGTTTGCCCGATCGCGACCGGCACCAGTGGAGTGGAGTTCGCCCGCAGTGCCGTGCAAAGGAGGAGGAGGACGGCTGAGGAGGAGCATAGGCGAAGTGTGTGTGTATCTATCTCTCTCTCTCTCTCTGGAGTAGGAGGGGCAGGGTCCTTTTTAACTGGCATTAACGCTTCCCTTCCAAGACACCGGGGGTGTTGGGGGTGGCGGCAATGGGCGGCTGCCTGGGACATCATGCTCAGGGATGGGTGGCCGGAGTGAGCAACCAGAGGAGGAGCGGGTTTGATCGAAAGCAGGAAGAGAGTAAGTCGGGTTGCAAGGCAAGGGAGACTTGGGTGTGAGTGGGGGGCGGGGGGGAGAGAGAGACCCACCAGCTCTTGCTTCTCTCCCCCCCACCAGCCAACAGCTGTCAGGTTGCGAGGCCTTTTTAACGAGCTGGAAAAAAGGCGGCGTTGCGCGTGGCGCGCGTGTTTGTATGGGGGGGAATTTGGCATTTTAACATTTTCTAATGGTGGTGTGCCTCGTGATTTTTTTCATGAAACAAGTGTGCCTTTGCCCAATAAAGGTTGAAAAACACTGAGTTAGATGACTATTTCTTACATGTGTGCGCAGCCTTTCCACCAACTAATGTTCAAGCTGGCCAAGAGCAATATGAAACACAGCAATATATAAAATACAGAGTTAAAACCACAGGGCTAAATCCAATGTTTTTCCTCCTACCCACAGGGAAAACCGGTGCAGTTTATAAATCTAAAAATAAATAAATAAATAAATAACAATTGAAATCAACGGGTCTTATATTAATTGTGACTAAACAAAGCCTATCCATTTCAACCAGTCTACGTTGAATAGTTATTAACATAGGATGAAGCACTTATAGAACAAAGCAGATAGAAATGGATTCTGGACAATGTCTTTCTCCTAACATTCCAGTGGTTCTCAACCTTTGGAAACCCAAGTGTTCTTGGACTGCAGTTCCCAGAAGCCTTCACTGCTAGCTGTACTGCCTGGGGTCCCAGAACACATGGGTTACCCAAGATTGGCTGCCACTGATCTAGTTCCTGGGAGCACAAACTGGCCTAATTAATTGGTACAATCTAACATAGGAGAGACACTTGACTGTCAGAAATTGAAAAGGAAACCAAGTTGCTATTACAGTATATTATTGGTAAATATAGGCTCTGGCTTAGTGACATGCAACTTTCTCAGATGAAGTCTCAAAGCACCTCACAACACTGATGAAATACGAGTGTGATAAATATCACTAAGTCAAAGGAAAAAGAGAACCAGGAAATGACCCAGTAGAATTGGAGGGCAACAACTCTTAGAATCTGAAGGCAGTTCTGGAGATTCAGAATCCATGTTTACTAATTCAGGCCAACCTTCTCCAACCTGGCATTCTTCGGATGTAGGCATGAATAGCATTTACATAGAACTTTGTATATAACGAAGAACTCTAAACAGTTTACATTGCAGTTAAATTGCAACGTTAAAACTATATATCATATGTAAGATAATGTAGAATAGCACACAACAATCTGAAAACAATGTCAAAAGACATGCACAACTGTGTCACATGAGTTGGCCATCTGCCTGGAATAATGAGAGGCGCAGTCTGGCATATTTGAAGATTGCTGGCTTAGGGGAGACTAATTTAGACATACAGTTGAAAAACACCAGAATCCCCCCCTTTCCCCCCTTTTATTATCATTTATCTGAATGTTTATCCCACCTTTCTCTCCTGATGCACATTTTTAAAATAAAAAATAAAACAAATTAATTAAAATCTAAAACTATGGTACACAAATATTTTTTTAAAAAAAACAATTATTAAGAAGTTATAAAATTTGCAAACCCCACCCCCATCTGTTACCTGCTGATTGCAGTAGTGGCCAGACTTCAGCCCTCTAGATATTTTGGACCACAACTCCCAGAATTCCAGGCCTGTATTGCCAATGACAAAGGACTGTGGGAATTGTGGTCCAAAACTTCTGGAGGGCCGAAGTTTGTCCACCATTGCCCTAAAGCCTCTTTAAAAGGCATGTTATAAACTGCTGGAGGAAAGAAAGGAGGAAAGGGGTCCCTCACACCTCGTGAGGCAGTGAGCTCTGAGAGTAGCCACAGAACAAGGCCTCTCTTAGGTCCTCAACAGATGCACATGTGAAAGGGGTGGGAGTGAGAGAAGGCCCTCCCCCCGAGAATCCTCATACAGGTGGGGACATATATAGAGAGAGACAGTCCTTCAGAGAACTCTCTGCTGTCAGTAATTAATAATTCACTGCATTTCTGTACCAACCTAGAAACTCTAAGTTCAGAGTTCAGAGAAGGCCTTCAAGCCATCACCACAACAAACATACACGTCACACTCACTATGCCAAATGCAGAGACAATATTCTTCAGCCCATACTTTGAAAGTCCCCAGAGCAACTGTCCTTCCACACAGCGTTTCACGGGCAGTTTCTTGAGAGCTGCGCCAGGATCTTTCGTTTTTGCCCATTCTTCTCGGCATTTTACTAAGTATCCCTTTTCAGCTACAACAGAAACAAGGTCAATATTTTTAATCGCAAACACTAACAGGGTTTCAGGAGAAAAAGAATACTAAAGCCGCAAGAACTAGTCTAAGTCAACAGCATTCACAAGCATTAAATGCTTCTCCATCTGTTTCAGAATTCTGGTATGTTTTAGCTAATTTCCTAGAACAGTGACAACTGTGTTGTAGGGTAAAACTATGATTAAGTGCTTATTGAAGACATTGCCAGTGGCCTTTATTTTTGCCAGAACATTGCACAGTTTAAAATTATGGACATACATAAATATAATTAAAATGCAAACAAATTATAATATTAAAATGAATCTTTTTGAGTAGATGTGGGTGACTTCAATGGCATTATCATGGCTTTTTACTAGATCTTTTATTATACACGTGGTGGGGCATAAATCGCATGCATATAAATGCTGCACTGGCTGAACATCTCCTCATTCACAACAAATTTGTCCTTTATCCCAACAGTCCTGTTTTACTTGATTATTCTTTGATTTCCCTACTTGGTTTTGAACTTGATTAAATAACTTCCAGATGATCCAGCTAGAATCTTGTCCTAGAAGTGTCTGTGGTAGGTAGCTAATCTGGAGCTGTTCCATATTCCAACTATAATTTGTTCTTTTAAATTGCTATCCCATCATAAGCCCTCAGAACACATCTAAATTTAAACTGAAAGTGCTACATTAAAATGCAACACAAATTTGCCTTACCATTCTAGAATTATGACATCTTAAACAACTCTGACGGTCACAATCAGCGGAAAGCAATTAGGATTGCAATAAATGCTCAAGACAGAGAAAAATGAAACTATAAAAATATTTTTAGAAACATTTGTGTTGACATATGCATCCTTATACTTTGCTCAAGAAAATATGAGAATGAGATATTAGTACATTACATATCTTTTAAAAAATCTACTTGCCTCCAGGGCGTGGTTTTAGTATTAAATCCATTACTTCGTCCCAATTATTCTGTAGAATAGCTCTGGAAAAAAATAGTTGAAATCAGCAGAGCTAACTTTCATGCAGATTTTATATTACTAGTTTAATTTAAAAGGAAGACAGCTGGGCTACCAGGCATGAATTCTGAAAGATCAAAGAATTATATCTAACACTTGTGGACCACGACACCTTGCAATGCAATCACAAAATCGATCTATTCAGAAGCCCTACTGAGTACACTGAGACTTCTTATCTAAGTGTGTATGGGATTCCAGTGTTAGGATTTAGAACATGGAAGTGGAGACTCATTCCTAGCATCCTCGTAGTTCCATTAAAATAAAAAGGGGAGGCATGTGTCAGAGCAGGACTGCAACCACTAGGTAGTATTCCCTTTTCTTTAATCTGATCCCAATTGGCTATACTGAGTGGTACTAAACTAATGGATACCCCAATCCCCAAATGGAGCACATTGGTTTTCTCCATCAACCTCACCCCTCACTGGCTAAACAGAAACTTGTATGTTTAAAAACAAAAGAGCCAAATGGAGAGGAGACGTGTGTGTGTGTGCATGACTTATGTCCCTTTGTTTGAAGGACTGGGGTGTGAAACCCAATCCTTGGCTTCAGATGCAGCTCTACAACAACCCTGCTGCCTCCTGCCTCAACTCAGAGAGACCTGCATGGCAAAAATCATCTCGCCAAACACATGACATCTAAGATTAACCTCTTGGCTAACCACATCTTGCCATGTTTAGACCTTTGGTACTTTTTATATCAGTACTTTATCAGTATAAAAGTACTGTTAAAGGTTTTACTCACTGTAACCTATAAAACCTTGCCAATTTCCTTTTGACATTCTTTTTAAGCTCTAGTACAGTGGTGGCGAACCTTTAGAACTTCAGATGTTTTGGACCACAACTCCCACAGTCCTTTATCATTGGCAATCTAGGCTCAGAATTCTGGGAGTTATAGTCCAAAACAGCTGGAGTGCCGGAGGTTCGCCACCACTGCTCTAGTAGCTGACACAGGAATCCATATGATTTCTACTGCCCCTGTGTTATAAATTGTACTATTATTATATAGTAACCCCCTGCCTATTGCGGGGGTTAGGGATCTACCCGACCAGCCATGACTGAAAATCTGCAATATGTGGATGCAGGTTGGGTGGAGTCTGGGGGGGGGTGATCTGATCCCCCACCGTCACTCGCTCGGGCGAGCGGTGGTGGCGGATCAGATCAACCACCGAGCTGGAGCCTGGGGCTTGGGGAAGGGAGAAAAAGGTTTTAAAAGCCCAGGCTTTTAAAACTCCTCCCCCCCTTCCCCACACCCTGCGTTCCAGCTGATTGGCGTTGGGGTGGGGAAATAAAGGTTTTTCTCCCCCACCCCAGGCTAATCAGCTGGAGCCCCGGCATGTACTGCGGTCCACAATATAGCAGGATCACAGTACATGAACCGCAAAATGGCAGGGGGTTACTGTAATAGCAGTTTTTAATGGATGAAGTTTTATACGAATATAAGGATTATTTCTGAAACACCAATAGGGGATTGAGTAACACCAACTTGTCTAAGGCTACCTGTTAAGAGAATGAATGATCTATGATTTAAAGCTGCATCTACTAAGCCCAAAATTCTTATTCACTGCACTATGAAGTGTTTTTAGATGCTGCATCTATGCAAAATAAAACAAAGGTACCTTCCAATTTGATATGTTGGGATAGCTGTGGTTCCAAATCTTTGCATTCCATAGTAGTTAATGAATCCAATCTCCTTCAGAGATTGCATGGCTTGTTGGACTTGTTCATCTGTCCCTGTTATATTTCTGATAAAAGTTAAATAAAAAGGAGTGTGGGGAAAAATTAGTCATGCCCTCTCCCAAGCAGGTAAAAATAAATAAAATAAAAGGCATAATTACAATAGCTACAGGGCAATCCTATTCGTCTTGATTCAGCATAAAGTCTGTGGGTGCTCAAAATTGTAATCCTATTTGTGATTTCTTGGGAATAACCACACCACTTGTGCAAGAGGTTTCACAATCAGCGGTGCAGAGGCTGCACAACTACTGATGCAAAACGACATGGAGTACTGCACCCAGGCCTCTGCTGGATGCAGATCTTTCATTCCGCCTTCTCTCATGCATAAGGTATGAATACTTGCTTTAAAAACTGTTTTACGCTAAGATTCTAAGATACCAGAACTTGCTGGGGAGGGGACTTTCCAGAATTGCACAGTAATAATGCACTGGCTTACCACCGTCACAAGGGGAAGGAAGCCATAGTTTTTTAAAAAATTAAGCGAGTATTGAAAAATAGAGGGTCATGTCTACTATGGCTATTCTGCTTTATCAACAGAGATCAGAGGGGAATTACGCCTGCCCTCTGCAGTTCCCTGGACGCTTATGGAAAGGCTGTTAAGACAGCTCTTAAATCTTCTAGAGCAGGCTTCTGCATAGCTAAGTTGGGACAGAAGCACATACCATTGCACTAATGGATATCTGCTAGATGAGAGTGTTGCATCAACGTTGGAGTAAGTTGCCCTTATGTACAACCGAGAGCATGTAAAAATTTCATTCTGTATATAAGTGCCACTGAATTCCAGTATACTTTTGAGCCAACCTGATTATTTTCAAGCAGGAAACAACTTAGGGTCTTCCAGATGTTGCCCAACTAGAACAGCCATCACCCCTAATCAACACAGCAAATAGCGAGGGCTGAGGGGAGGTGCAGAGTAAAGCAAAAGCAAAGTGTTCTGCTTATATACCGCCCCATACCACTACAAGTAGTCTCTGGGCGGTTTACAATTTTGATTACAGTGTGCAGGCTACACATTGCCCCCCCCCAGCAAGCTGGGTACTCATTTTACCGACCTCGGAAGGATGGAAGGCTGAGTGAACCTTGAGCCTGCTACCGGGGATTGAACCCAGGTCGTGAGCACAGTTTTACCTGCAGTACAGGCATTTAACCACTGCGCCACGAGTAACAACATCTGGAAGTTGCCTGCCCTTGCTTTAAAGAATACTTTAAATCTGGGATTTGAATAACATTGAGTGATAACTGAGTACCTTGTGGGTGTTAATAGTCTCATTTTGCTTGATTTGAATAATACCTTGGGACAAAAGAGAAAGAACTCTACACTCATTCTGCTGAAAGGGGACTTATGAAAGGGTTGGAAGTGCCTTTTATGTGATCCCCTTTCATGATACTGTATTTCCTATATCTGCACTAAGAAACTTTTGAACACATGTTCACCAGGCTTTACTGTATTTTTTTTTCAAAACAAAGAAGCTTCTACCGAATAGCACAGATCCATAGTTATACCGAAACATAGCATTTTTACCTGAGAACCACTGTGAAATGATTTCCCTGCAATTCTCCCAATTTCAGCGGGTGGTTCTTGTAACTAAAGTTTCCAAGCTTGAAATTCATCAAGCACTTGTTCAAGTGTGCCAGCCTTTGTGCAGTGATCCTAGACAAAAGATTTGTGGGGGGGGGAAGGAAGGACAAGATAAGAATAGCCACTGGTGGAAGGTAGGGCCCCAATACAGATATGATGCTAAACCACAGTTTAGCACTGTGGAATCTAGTCATGGCAATACTTGATTTAAGGTACAGAAAGATTTAACATGTACCAGAATCCAAAAGGAAAAAAATATATACATGAGTCCAATGTTCCCATGGCTAGATGTCATACACAAGAAAAGGGTCTGATCCTTTCCCAATTTCCTCTGCAGCGTTAGCTGCAGAAATATCCAGCCATTTAAGCTCAATTATGCCGTTTGTCATCTTTGACACTGAGATTTTGATGGTGAGAAACTCTAGGACATTTTATGCAAAACACTTTTTGCATAAGGCTACACGTTTTGCATAAGATCCATAAGGCTACACGTTTTGCATAAGGCTACAAGGAACTTCAGAAAAAATCTTCCTGGTGGGGTCAGCTCCACAACCACAGAAGGGCAATTTAAAAGGTACGCCAAAATTTTACTCAAGCCTTGTGAGTTTCAGCAGTCACTTCATTGCATTTTTACAACCACTTCCCCAGATTAGGTTTGTGATTCCAAATCTAAACCTTCTCACATCTTCTTTACAAAAGTGAAATGCCTAAATTGCACATATTTCTGTGCCCACCTATCCTCAACAATACTTTCACATGTCTATCTGATTATCAACCTTTAGCTGCAGTACTTTGCTAAAAAAAACCCTGCTAATTAAATCTTTATCTTATATCCATGTACACAAGACAAATGTATTTTCCAACCAGACAGATTTCCCGCATTTTTACTTACCTAAGGACTGCGATCTCTTGAACTGTGATAGCCCTTTTGTCTTTAGTGCCCATGTAGGAAAATATGTTTGGCTTCACTCTTTAAAAAGGAAAAGGGAAAGGAGTTCAGTGCTACCAAAACAATCAGGAACCCCCCCCACACACACACTATTATTGTATTATATTTGTACAGAAAAGTCATTTCTTTAAACCATCAAATTCACAAATGTTTACAGGTAGAATTTAAGGTAGCTCAAATAGCAAACAGCTCTTGGGACCTATCTTTGATAACATGAAATGTGCCCTCGGTGTGGTATGACAGTAAATTCTGGCATCCTACTTTCTACAAAACAATTTGTATATGATAATCCAACACGTCACTAAGCAAGAACCAAGGGTTTCACCTCTGCTGGTGGAGTGGCACAGTCAATGGGAATCCTCATGGAAGGATCTACTTCTCTGTAGAACTACAGTAGGAGGTGAGGTGAATAAAGCTGTGTTGGGCTGATGTCTAATTGTTAGGACAAAGCTGAACTTAGTTCACTATCCTCAAATCAGGAAAGCTCCAGTATATATGATGGGGCTTTTAACCTCTTTTTGGAAAGACATCTTCTGTGTTACATATTTTAATTCTTTTCAACTAAAAAATATTTTATACATAAGATACCCAGGACTTTTCTCTCTCTCTCAGACATAGGTATCCAAGATACAGAATAAATCATCATCTCAGTAATCCACCAGTTCCAAACATCATGAATGTGTCTATGGGACACATTCCCCTTTTAAGGAGACATCCTACCCCTAACATTGCGGTACTGCTGCTCACAATTGTTTTAAAGTTGGCCATTATTTCCCACCCTTTCTCAGATTTGTTTCTTCTCAACCACCAAAAATATGAACCCACCTTAAAAATTTTGATAGCACGTTGATGGCCTCCATAGTATCCTTGTTCTCTTTGTATAATACAAAGTGGCAGTAGCTTCCCCTAGATTTGGGCCAAGAATGTTTTCTTGGATCTTTAAAGACAAAAATAAATGAAACATTCAAATTACAAAATCTATGACATATCACTCTTCTCCATTTAGGATGTCTTACGAATACTGTAGTAAAAAGTAGACTTGGGGGTACACTCTCCATTCTGAGGAAAAATGTATTTCAGGCTTACTTCATTATCCCAATACATACTAATTAGCAAGTTCTTTGCAATCCATTACTTTAAAATGCCATTACAATGCAATATATCCCATCAACAAAACCAAAAAGAAAAATAAATCACTGTTTGAAGAGATAAAACCACTGTAGCTTTTCCAAAAACCTTCACATTAATTAAAAATTATCCATTATTCTGCCAAATTATTTTCCGGCATTGAATGACCAAGGGTTTGGTTTATGTGTTATTTTCTACCACCATTCTGTTTACACAAACTTACTGGTTTATGAAAAATGGAGTAGTATTAAGGTTTGGAAGAGTAGAAAAGATTGTTTTTGTAGTACCAAAGCATAGTCATTATATTGGAGATCCTTAGGTCATGTTTGCATTCTAGACTTCTATAATAGCCGTCAAGGTATTTATTTATTTATTTATTAACCTGAAGAGGTTATTTATCATGTGAAAAATAGACCTGCAATGGCTTTTTTTCCTTAGCTACTGTAAAGCACATTTAACATGTCATAATTAAAGACTGAGCAGGAATCACAGAGATACGGAGCTATGGTTCAACTATGAACCACAGCCCAGAACAGCAAAGATTATAAATATTGATTTTTGATGAAAATGTTTTTTATGAGTTGATATCTTACCCTTACTGCATTCTGGGCCTTTTTGTGTTCCACATGCATCATTAGTTTTATATATATATATATATATATATATATATATATATATATATATATATATATATATATATATATATATATATATATATATATATATATATATATATATATATATAAGTGTAGTAGTACGGTTATAATTGTGAACAATTAATCTATATGATCTAAAAGATTCTGAAGTTCTAGTTCAAAAAGTTACCTCTTCTATTTTTTTCAGCTACAGTGATGAGATTAATTTCTGCATTATTTTGGTTTAGCTACAAAACTATAAAAGAAAGCTGAACACATTGAATTCTTAATATCAGACGGGCCTTCTGTATTAAGATTAGAAAGAACAGGAATATTTGTCAACTGTAAGTCTTAATGTTAATTTTTTTCTCAAGATGCAGCTAATCATTTAAATTTATTTGCTTACAACTCAGTGTATATCCCTCTAAATAGAAAATTTAATGAACAGAGTGGGATTTAACCCCGGGGAAAACATAAACAGGGTAAATATGAATGGACCACATATATCTTTATTTCTTGTAGTTTCTCAATCCTTCCCCATTATTTTGCTGGCCTGAATTACAGACGTTATGATTGACATTTCATTTTCTCCTAACACGAAATGCCAACATATCTTACCTGTTGACGTTCTGACCTCTGTTCATATGCATAGGATAAAGAGCATAAGAGAGCAATGTTTTATTTAATTTATTTTAAAGGTATGAAAGTGCTTTGTACGGGAGCATGCAAGTTTATGGTTTATATGTTGCGGGTGTCTGGAGCATTCAACGGTTAATGTGACAACTGACATCCTTCTAGACAGCGGTGATGGAATCGTGCAAAGGAGTAAGTAAACAAATAGAAGTCTTCAGTCAAACACATAAAAAACTACACTGAGGGCAGCACTGGAGAGAGCCCATTATAAACAAAGGTTATTGAATGTTCCATGTGTTTAGCACAGAAATACTTTCTATTTCCAATTCAAACCTGAGAATATCTAATTAACAGGGATTCAAGTGTTCTACCGGGGATCCCCTTCTGCCAGTAAAAAATCCATTGGTCCTGCAAATACTTTTGTGTGAAGAAATTTGTTCATGTGCACGGAACAATACCCATCCAAATGGATGAGAGATATACACGAGGGGGGTGATGCTGAAGGGCAGTTGGCCCAAATTTTATAAAAATCATACAACCTAAGCATATACATGCATCTTCCGCAGTTAGCAAGGGAACAGGGAAAGAACAAGATTTGAAGATTTATATTTTGTGCTGTAAAGCATGCATGCTCCATGCACAATGCATGCAAACATGGATCGTCTTATATACTCAATACAATATACAATGATATTCTCCAACACATATTCATCGTCAAATTTTGAATCATATTGACTGAATAACCAATAAAGACATAGTTGAAGCTGAGGATCTCACATTCTTAAAAGTCTAGTAAGAAAACAGATACTGTATAGAGAAACAATACTTGAATTCCAAGAACAGCCAGCATGTTCTAGAATTGCCTAGAAAGAAAGAAAGAAAGAAAGAAAGAAAGAAAGAAAGAAAGAAAGAAAGAAAGAAAGAAAGAAAGAAAGAAAGAAAGAAGCCTTTTCCGCAAGTCTGGCCCTTTTTATAAGCAGAAGTCCATTACCTACTTCTTGCTGCAGAACAAACCTAGTCACAAGAGCAGACAAGAAGATTCTTTCCAGCCAATCTTACCATAAGTTGGGGAAAATATTAGACACTCAGATTTTGGAAAAGGTGGGTGGGGATTGTTTTTGTTTTTGGATAACTCAAAGAATCCTCCAGACAGTATGGAAATAGAATGGAGGATTCTTACAGCTAATGTTAATCTTCTTCAGCTACACCAGGGGTCCTCTACCTAAGGCCCTGGGGCCGGATGTGGCCCCCAAGGTCCTGAATCCGGCCCCTGGGACCAATTGCAACCCCCACCTACCCCCTGTTTTGTGAGCAAGCCAACCTCTGCAGCTGCTTTTGGACTGTGATCCGGCCCCCAGTGGTGTCTGGGTGGTGGTGGACCGGCCCGCTGTTTGAAAACTTTGAGGACCCCTGAGCTACACAGTACACTGCCACTGAAGACCAGGTCCAGACAGAGACTAAATTAAACTTATATCATGAAGCTCAAACACAATTAAAACAGCTTACAAAATCAAATTCTGAAACTATTTATTACAATATTATTTACTGCAGTAAAATTCCTCCACTTGGACTGGGTGTCTTGTTCCACCAATCTCGGATAGTTTTCATGAGCTATGATCACCCTGTGTGTCATATAAATGAAGTCATCTTGTAAATTAATATGCAGGTTGACTTATCTGTTCAGAAATAAGTACCTTACTGATCCATACATTATCACTCTCGGAAGTATAGAACATGTAACTAAATGTAAAAAAAAAAAGATTTCCATTGCTCAGGATTAATAAAAACATACTTCCAAAGAGATTCTAGAACAAAGATATAAACTCCTCCTGCATAAATTGAACTAACTAACTAAATGTTAAAATTTCCCATCACATAGTAATGGATTAATAGTTCTGTCTATCACAAGAGAGTTATTTAAGATATCTCTTCCATAGCTTTAATTAAAATATTAAGAGGGAAGCTTATTTTGTGCACCTTATGGAAGAAAAAGTGTGCATGCCACTCCAAATCTTCCTAAAGTTACATCCAGTTTATTCATAACAGAGTCAACCTCTACACTCAGAGTCAACCTCTACACTCATTTGCCCAGCAAACACAAGCTTCAATGAGTGAGGAGAGATTTTCATCTCAATATGCTACAAAACCACTTCTGCGTTACAGGTGTCAGGTACAAGCAGTATTAAAACTCACTTGCTAGTGCTTTTTTCCCAGCGGCGTGGTAAGCAACAATATATTTTTTCCCATCTCGATCTTCTGTTTTCGTCTCCAGTCCTGGAAACAGAGATTTTACTGCCTGGTGTATGACTGTCCTTTTCTCCTTAGTATCTTCTATGACCTAAGTAGCAGCGTAGAAAACGAAAAAAACGGCAAAAACATTGATTACCTCTGTAGTCTTCATTAACACAAAGCTTTTTGTACCTGATAGAAAGTGGAAGCAAATGTGTGATTAAAGAAGCTGAAGGTAGATAACCTTCCAGGTGCTCCCTTTCTTCAGAAAGTAAATATCCAAGCTTCTGCCTGAAAGAACATACCCCACAACCAAGCTCCACAGATGTACATTACCCTCTCTGATAGGGTTTTATTGAGGAATAGCTGTTGAAACTTGTCCCCTCACTTTAGAGCTGTGTTTTCCACAGCTGTGACCACCAAGAGTGTTGCAAAGTGTTTTCTTGGCATGGGTGGGTCACAGGTTGCCTTGTATGTGTTGTAAGGCAAAGGTTCCCCCCCCCGCTGCACATGTGTGATAGTTGTGTCCGATTCTAGGGGCAGTGCTCATCTCCGTGTTCAAGCTGAAGAGCCAGTGTTGTGTAAGTCCGTGGCCATGTGGCCAGCAGTACCTATTTATCTAATTGCATTTACCTGCTAGGTTGGCAGGAGCTGGGGTTAACAGGGGCAGCTCGCTCCACTGCGTGGCACACGGGATTCGAGCTGCCAAGCTGCTGATTTTGCAGCTGACAGTTTCAGTGCTCTAGCCCGCTGAGCCACCATCCCTGCCCTATATGTGTTGTAGCCCTTGTTAAATAATTTCTTCCTTTACCTTTCAAAGTGGGATATTGAATTTAGCGTTTGTATGAAAAGGAGGCCCTTTGGGAAAGAAAGACACCTTTACTTTCTCAGAAAAGATGGCCTTATCCTGTGAAATATGCCCTTGTATGCAAATGTGGAGTGTTTGCGTGTTCTAAGTTGCTTGACTATTGTAAAAGGGGGTCATGATTTTAAAATATTGGAAACCACTGCTTTCGAGGAAAGAAAAATACATTATAGAGTCTCTTTAAGAACTGGTTGATGTTCATGTGTTTATGGCTAACAGGGCTGAGCTTAAAACACAGAACCAAAATGCTGGGGAAAAGATTCCTGACTGCTTTCAGTACTGGCTGATTGACTGTCTGGCTGATTAAATATATGTGGCCCATGTACCTGGATGGGTTGTAGGTTGACTTTATTGGTAGCAGCAATTTTTCTGCAGACACTTTTCTGGCAATGAAAGGAATTCCATGGGAGCCTCAGGAGCTTCCAAGGACACAATGGAAATATTTAATTTCTGAAAAGCCACGGCTGGTGCTGACATCATCCATTTCACATGGGGTAATTTATGGGAACACACTAACCTAAATCCTGCTTATAGCATGGAATCATAAAATAGAGTTAGGAGCTTTTAAGGCAGTGATGGCGAACCTTTTAGAGACTGAGTGCCCAAACTGCGATTAAAAACCCACTAATTTTTCGCAAAGTGCCAATACAGCAATTTAACCTGAATACAGGTGGCTGTGAAGGGGTGGTATCGGGTGCCCACAGAAAGGGCTCCAAGTGCCACCTTTGGTACCCGTGCCATAGGTTCGCCAACGCTGCTTTAAGGCCATCAAGGCCAACTCCCTGCTCACTTCAGGTATCCAAGTCAAAGCAGATATGACTGATTGTCCACTTTTTTTGTTCAATTTCTCCAGTGTTGGACTCCTCAGCTGAAGTAGCTGGTCCGACTGTTATACTACTCTAACAGTTAAGAAGTTCTTCCTGGTATTCAGCCTAAATCTGGCTCCCTGTAGCTTCAGACCATTATGACGTGTCCTGCACTCTGGGTTGATCGAGGACAGATTCTGCCCTTGAAAAGTTCTATCATCTCTCCCCTCAGTCTTCTTTTCTCAAAACTAAACATGCCCAATTCCTTCAGCCTTTCCTCTTAGGAATTGGTTTCCGGTCCCCTGATCATACTTGTTCTCCTCTGAACTTGATCCAGCTTGCTGACATCCTTTTTAGAGTAGGGCGTACAGAACTGGAGACAGTATTCTATATGAGGAACTCATATACCTCATAGCATAAGTCATAACTCTCTCTGTGTGTGCGTGTGCATCTATCTTTTCCTTATGACATTAGTCTACGAAGTACTGTGCAGAGAAAAACATTCTGTCGTAACAGGTCCAACGTGCAATCTGAAATCATAAAGCCTAGAAAGAGGCTTATACCCCTCAAATCAAATGTAAAATCAAATCCATTTTCTTCCTATGGTATACATCTTCTATCCAAGCAGATGATAACACAAAGAAATAGTCCAGGAGGTAAATACTGTACAGAAGCAAAAGGTATGAGTCCAATTTGTACTTAAGCAAAACATGATTTTCTATGGACAAAAGAGCCATTCCTCTGAGCAATTTTTTCACAGTACATTTTGTTTACTAAATGCATATCTAATTTAAGTCCTATCTGGGCATTATAACAACCTCAGTTGAACCGCATGAGGGCCCCCCACCCCCTCTGTCATTACAATCTTCACAATTTTATCTTCAGCTCTGGAGCAGTTCCTATTTGTTTGTAGGCTGTTCACAAGAAAAACCCTGGGGAATCTGGGTTCTGGCTCACACAGAGAATGTATATGGAAACAGAATTCTTCTGATCAGACCCATCACTAAAACCATTAACTATGCAGTGGCGGTGGAGGGAGAGGATGTTGGCACTACCTCATAAGTAGATTGTGTTGTTGTTCTGTGCTGTCAAGTTGAAACTGACTTGTCGTGACCCTAAAAGAGCTTTCAAGGTGAATATTTACGGAATGGTTTTACCAGTTCCCCCAGTGAATTTCCATGGCCAAGTGAGGATTCAAGCCCTGGTATCCAGAGTCCTAGTCTATCACTACACCACACCAGGTTGAATAGCACCTGAAAAACTGCTACAGACACCATTAGGTTTTCCCAGCTGATATGAACATAATGTGACTCAAATGCAATTCCTATACAAGCCTTGCATGTATTGTAGTATCTCTCAAGACTGCCTCTTAGGAAAACACTATCCAAGTCAATCTAGTTTCAAAACATCATTTTCAAACATTATTCCAAAACCCTACGGCCGTGTTATGACACTATTACTGTGACTCCATAAATTAGAGCAACGAATTGCTTTTTATTAATGAGATGTTACTCACATTATTCATCACATGCCATATCACATAACTGGCACTTGACCCATTAATTAGCAACAATTGTGATTGCTGATTATACAATTACACTTATGCTGACATAAATCCCCAAAAGGATTTTGGCCACTGTTTTTTTTTAAAAAACTATATATTTACTCCTTGTATTATTTTGTCAACGTACCTCAATGGCAACACTGCCTTCTTTATTTTTAAAAAGCTGTAGTTCTTCTAGCCTTTGCTTGTCTTCAGCTGACAACACTGTAACAATCTCTTCGGGAGGATCCTGACAGGTATATATATATATATTTAAAAAGCAACATGTAAATACAAGCTCAAACATACACTAGCATTACAATGAAGTCATTCATTTTAACATTTCACCTAATTAACTACCAAATCTCTACAAGGAAAAAATTACCTCATCATCCACTGGCACGGTGAAGTCATCTAAATGAATGATATGCCCATCTTTTGCTATTTCATGAACAACAAAATCTGAGTATCTATCAGAAAGAAGATAGGTCAGTCAGTTGAAAGCTCTAGGTCAGTCAGTTGAGAGCTCTGTAAAAGTAGCTAGCAATGTCACACTTTCAGACTAACTCTCACAACACAGTGGCATTGTGAGTAGGAAAACAGGAAAGAGAACTACAATTCCTACCTTTAACTATCAATATGAAGAACAAATAAGCACAACAAATCAATAAGGTCATGGCAGAGATCCACCCATATCTTTAGCATCTCTTATGGCTACACTAACCAAGCCCACAGTAGCTATGATGGCTGAATCCAAGGTGTGCCAATTATCATTACTAACACAGTACTGTCTATCTACATAGTGATTTAATGAAGGTAATAGAGCAGGCATGTCCAGACTTCAGCCATCCAGATGTTTTGGACCACAACTCCCACAGTCCTTTGTCATTGGCAATCTAAGCTTAGAATTCTGGGAGTTGTGGTCCAAAACATCAGGAAGGCCGAAGTTTGGACATGTCTGTAAGAGAGAGATACAATAGTGAAAAAACCCCGCCAACAATCACACCGTGACAGGAGACAAAAGCAATAAGAAGAAGCGAGGAAAGGGGCAGAAGAAAAAGGGAGGTAAAAAGTATAATGAAGGATGAAAGTGAGCAAGCAAAATATACCAAGTTATTTTTAAAATGCAGATATAGATTGAGATTATGGTAAGTTTTCTTACAAGACAAAATAGAGGAGCACCACAGTATCCATGGAAGATCAATTCCAAATCTACCTGCAGATGCCAGATATTGCAGACAAGCAAACCCTATATACAGCACTAGTCTCTCACAGCTAGTTCTGGTAATGCATCTTGGAAACATTTATTTCTGTGGTGTTGTTATTAAATTTATTTAGTATTTTCAGGCAGCAGATAGGTGAAACCGTGATTACTGATTCCATAGATACGGCAGTCCTATAAACCTTTATAAGTTGTTCTGTTGATAGACAAGCATTGACAAGTGCTTAGATGCCCAGAGAGGAGCTGAAAAATAACATATGCCAACCCCTTTCTGCGCTCACTGCAGAGGCATTTGACTGGATCTTAATCAAACTTACAAAGGGCACATTTGTTCTCAATTGACTAACAAATGTACACAATGCTAAGCTTGTCTCTATTTTGTAAAATCTCTTGCTTCTCAATCAGTTATAAGTACAACTGGAAAAAGACAAAATGTGGTAAGTTGCCTGTTGTGCCTACAGAATTATGTCCATCTTTTCGTGAAACAGAATGTTCAAGCAAACAATTGTACTAAATCAGATTTTAATACAAGGAAGCAGGCTCCAATGTCATATTTGCTTCTCCGTGGTGCTGGCCAATCAGACAGGGAGGTGGGATGATGCCTGTCCCTGCATAGCTACTGACTGGCCAGCACCATGGAGAAGCAAATATGATGTTGGAGTTCAGTTCTGTGCAGGCACAGAACAAGGTAAGTGATTGGCTGCTTGTGTGTCGGAGGCTTCCGAACACCACTTGGGCTCACATGGGTCATTTTGGAACCGGTAGGTTCCAAAACAAATTGCCCATCACTACTCTTGAACCAAGTATTAATGTATATATAAAAGAAAAGTATACACTATTCTCTTGGCACTACTATAAATATTCTAATAAAATAATTTCCAAATAAAGCTTTAAATATGTTTTAAAACATTTAAACCAAACATGCTAGCATTAGGCACTAGAAAAAATTATCTATTTTTTCTTCTGGAAAAAATTTCAGTTCTACCTTTTCTGGAAGACTAACATAACTGCGAAAAAAGCTCACAAAAACCAACATAACACCAGGATCATGAGTGGCACTTGATTCAAGAAAGGGACACCAACTCATCCCGACAGTGAGGAACACCCTACTGCTCAAACCACGTGCCACCCATAGATAAGACTGTCGTACAAACAAAATTACAAAACACAGTCTGCCTCTCTCTTCAGGCACAAAGCCACACTGAATCCAAACCAGACCAAGTCATGGTATTCAGGAAATCCACATGGTTGAGCAAAAAGCTGATCATAGTTACCTCTCTTTTAATATCCCAGAAAAGCCCTTGTGGGGGCTTACAAATTTCGTTATGCCAACATCTAGCTCTGTCAACCCATGCTTCATCATATCTGCAAAGCTCTCTGGGTCTCCTTCCCCATCACTTTCTTCCAATTCTTCCTCATCATCTGGGTCTCCGCTTGTTTCATTCAAGCCCATTTCGCTTTGAGGTTCCTCAAGCAAAGGTTTCATAGGTTGTTCTACCTCGGCTTCAACCTTATGGTCAGAATTTTTATTTTCTTCCAGTGTTTCTTCTGAGAACTTTGACCTTTTAATTTCATCTGCATTTGATTGACTGTCATCAAAAAGAGGCCGCTTCAGGACTATTTTATCCACTGTTTCCATCTTTAGAACGAAGGGATGACACAGAGTCCTGCAAAGGCTGGCAAGACACACAAATGGCAACAATAAAGTATATCTCATGTTTTCATATTATTATGGACCCCTGTGCAAAACATTTATACTTCTTAATTAAAAACATGTCTTTTCAAAAAAAAAAGCTACCAATGTACATGTTTCAGATAAATGTAACTGTTTCAATTTACTGTCTGAAATGGTGAAGTCCAGTAATAGTTTCACGAGGAAATAAATGTACTCTGTAGAACAGGAGTGACCATTTGTGGCTCTCCAGATATTTTCATACTCCTTTAGCGTGGCCTCTAAAACTGACGGGAACTGGAGGGTCATAGCCACCTACCTTGGTATAATACTGGCACTCTCTTCTGCTGGATATTTTCCCCCACCATCCTTTCAATAGCATTTCATCCTACCCTGTGTTGCAAATATTTTTATTTATTACTTTGCTTTTCAACAAATCCCCTTATTTCCAGGCCATAGCTAAGACAGTCTGCACGTCTTACTTCCAGTATTCCTTTGCATGAAAGGGATGAATCTTTACCTTCTACTCTCTCTGAGAAAACAGATTCCCTGAGAAACCAAAGGAGCAGCCAGAGATCAAATACTGCCAACTCACGGTTTCTGGAACAATGTAAGACTCTGAAGGGCAGAAGATATGAGACACCATGGAAAGCCTTGGTCCTAAAATGCAATGATAAAAGATTTACAAGTACTCTTCCAGAACTGAAGAACACCTAGAAATACAGACACTTTGCTCACCAACTTTTGCAAAAAATATTTACAACTATACTTTTTGTTCTGTGAGGTTTTTTTAAAAAATCATGTAAGACTGATAAATCAAGCCTTGCTTTTCTGCATCATTATCTATTTTTTTCTGGCTCTGGGAAATTAAGGGTTACTATACAGAAGTTAATGCACTTATACTACTGTGTGGTAGGCTGAGAATAGCGTCAGGCTGGCCATGCCTGCACAAAGACTGCACAGGAAGCAAGCCTGAGCTTGCTGTCAAAAGCAGCTCTCCTACTCCAATTGGAGCAATTCTCTGATGCATGAACTGCTTTCTTCACAACAGGCAAAACAGATAAGCATTGGTACTTTCAAGAACAGCCCTACTCTGGAATTCCTACAGAACAAAATACAGTGGACCCTCATATAACAAACGGTTTGTATAACATAAAATCTGTAGAACATAAAAAATTCCGGAGATAGGGGAAATTTGTTTAACAGAATCGTCTATGGGGCGGGAATCCGTACAACATAAAAATGGTCGCGATTAGGGATGACTCTGTTTTCAATGCATTCCTATGGGAAATTTGCATAAAGGAAAATTTGCTTAAAACACCGTGATTTCATTTGGAACAAATTAATTCTTTTATACAAGGTACCCCTGTGTACCCAATTAAGCTACCACGTGCTACACACCAGGTACCCCTACAGAGCACCAAGGGCCGTGAAGGGCGCCCCCACCCCACCCCACCCCACCCCACCCCGGGAACACACCCAACTCAGAAACCCGGAGAAAACCCAAATTTTGAGGCATCTACCCCCCAAAAACAGACGTCGAGCACCAGGGCAGCTGGGTAAAAGGGGGCTGGAGGAGGAGGAGGGTGTGTGTGGCACCAACCCTTCTCCCGGTGGGGGGAAATGGTTCCGGAAGGCGGGGAAGGAAGGCAGGTCAGTGGCTTCCATACCCACTTCTCCAGCCCTGGAGGAGGAGGAGGAGCTGCCGATGCGCCGAAGGGGAGCTGCAAGGGAAAGGGGGTCCTTTTCCCTAAAAGGGGGGTTCCGTCGTGCAAATCCAGCCGGGGGGTGGTTTCTTCCCCCCACCCCCCGAAAGCCGGCGCCGGCTCAGGCTCAGGCGGGCGGCACTTACCCCACGGCCGACTCCTCCTTTCCGTCGCGGAGAGAAAGGGGGCGAAGCGTTGCATGGAGCTCTCGCCCGCGCCCCAAAGACACTTCACACGCACACGCGCACACACGAGCACACTTTCCGCTGGGCCAGCGCACGTGCCCGGCTTGTTCCAGGCAGCCTGAAGGCCGAGCAGTGGGGTGGGGCGGGGGAGAAAGGGGGGGGGGAGGCGGTCCCTCTCGAAGCCGCCCTGGAGCCGCGGAGGTTGGGCCGCATGACGCGCCCGCCCCTGCGCCGCTGACTCCAACACAGCCTGGCCAGTCCGGTCTGTCTTATGCTGCACCGGGAAGAGCGCAGGAAGGAAACCAATGGCGGGGCTCTCGGCGGGGCCATCCGGACCGGGAGCGAAAGAGCACCGCCGGCGATCCGGTCGGATCCCCGGTGCGGCGGGGCAGATTCCGATCCGCCGCAATCCATTGAAACCAAAATAAATCCTCCCGCCGGTCCTTCCCCCCCCCGGCCCTTTTTGTTGTCGAGGGTTTTGTTTTGGTTTTGTATTCTCTGGAGTGGCTCCTTCGTGGATTGCAAACAGTGGTCGGAACTTGTCTCGCAAAATCGAGACGACCTGATTTTTATTTTTTATTTATCGATTTGGGGCCACCGTGATCTTTCGCCCGATTTGGAGACAACCGGTCCTCAAGATGAGTACTGGAGTTGCAGGGAAATAATCACAGCCCCCCCCATCTGCCCCATAGCGACACCTGGGATAGGAAGGGCATAATTTCACTAAAATTGGGAGTGGTGGTGGTGGTGATTTTCTCCTTTTCCCGTTAGAAGTGTGTTCAGAATCTGCCTGCTGTCTAGGCAGTAGTAGAATGACAGAAATCTTCTAAAGGTTCTAAATCTTCTAAAATATTCTAAAGATTCTGTTGCACCTAACAGAAGCATAGTGTCTAGAGATCAAGGGAAGTGATAGTAACACTCTGTTCTGCTCTGGTCAGACCCCACCTGGAGTACTGTGTCCATTTCTGTGCTCCTCAATTTAAAAAGGATGTTGACAACCTCGAGCGGGTGCAGAGGAGGGAGACCAAGATGATCAAGGGTCTCTGGAATAAATGTCTTAGGAGGAGCACCTTAAGGAGCTGGGAATGTTTAGCCTTAAAAAAAGAAGGCTGAGAGGGGATATGATAGCTATGTTTAAATATTTGAAAGGGTGTCACATTGAAGAAGGGACTGGTTTGTTTTCCATGGCTTCAGAGACGAGGATGCAGGGCAGTGGTCTCAAACTACAGGAAAAGAGATTCAATTTAAACATTAGGAAGAACTTCATGACAGAGCCGTGCGGCAGTGGGATATGCTGCCACAGAGGGTGGTGGAATCTCCTTCTTTGGAGGTTTTTAAGCAAAGGCTGGATGGCCATTTGTCAGGAGCACTGTGATGGGGGGTTCCTGCATGACAGGCGGTTGGACTAGATGGCCCTTGAGGTCTCTTCCAGCTCTATGATTCTATGAAAGGTTTTAAGAAAAGTCCACCCCCATGGTGCCTTGGAGATGCCACAAATTGAAGTGCTCTACTCTTGAACACAAGTCCCATTGCTAAAATTAATGTGACTCCACCAGTTACTAGACCTCCTGGTTGAAACCACAGGACACTTTTTCTTCTCTTCCCCCCCCAGAGGCTACTTAAAACAAGGTTTTTTAAAAGCAGCTTTCAGTGGCACTTTCTAAGGACTTGTCAAATTTGCCGTGTTCAACTACTCATGCTGCCCTTGGTGTGTTTGATTTATGCTGTTTTATTAATTGTTTTGTTTGCATATTATTATTATTATTATTATTATTATTATTATTATTATTATTATTATTATTATTATTATTATTATTATTATTATTATTAATGCATTTGATTTAATCATTTGTTGTCAACCACGCAGAGTAGTGCTTCACACTCATTGGGCAGTATAAAAGTGGAACAAATAAACAAATTTCCCCAAAGTTTGTTGTGTAGGTAACTCAGCCTCAAATTTGGAGTTCTTAGGATCCAGACAATGTTGAGTCTAATAAAATGATGGTTTTTCCTACATAGCCGTGTGTGGGATGCAATGCCCTTGCAGCTGTATGTGCAACTATTTGAATGAATACCAGTGACACCCCATGATAATACACGGCAACCGTGATTTTAAAAAAAGGTTTAGAAACTACTGACAACCATGGGAGCCAACAGTAAGACCAAAAATGCTTAACTAAATCTTAATATATTTGACATATATGTAAAAGGGAAGAGGAGTATGATCTTTTGACTTCCAAGTATGCCTGTCCAGTCTCTGGAATAGTTAGTCCACAATTAAACTAACTGGAAACTAGCTATCAGTTACCACTAGTTACCAGTCACTAGTTATCAGTGGTACTAGTTACTAGCACATCCCACTTGAATTTTTGTTCAATTTGCTTGAACAAATTGAAAGAAAAAAGACTTTTGCAGTACTCATTCTTACCGCTGTTTAAAATGTGGCTTATAGAAAAAGGCAGCATAAAGATATGTTCATTATAGTGAGAGGAGGCAAAAGCAAGACTTCCAGAATGTACTTCGTGGGAACATATTCCTGGAAGATTGGCTGTGCATGTATCAGTTCTTCCTTGAGGTGGAATAAAAAGTAACTTCTATTTATGTATTACAGTAATTTACATTCTGCTTTTCTACACTGGCTGTTCCAAGAATGACTAACTAGGAGATACATTTTAATAGGAGAGTGCCTGCATAATACATGTGACAGGTATTAAAAATCTGCATTATTTGCCTACTAATTTCCAAATGGATCTTAATGGGTATGACCCAGCCAAAGCACTTGTCCAATTCAAGGCAATAATCCGGTGCACCCAGACTTTGGAATAAGCCCCTTTAACATAATCTGAGCTAGCTTCAAGGTAAACAAGCCAAAGGTGGGGCTGAAGATCTCCCCATATGTATGTCTCCGTCTGGAGCGCACTTGCTGGGTTAAACCAAATGGCTGATCCAAGCCAAAGTACACGCACTGCATCTGTGGGACTTACCTATGTATTTATTTTGCAGTGCCATTCATTTGATGGCTCTACTCGAGTTGGAGTTACCAACTGAATTTAGCCCAGCTTGTTAGAGATTTTTTTTTTACTCATTAAACTACATCTATTTGAAACTATCCTTTAAGTTCTATAATCTCAGAACTGCCACACAATACTGGATAATTATTTATTTTATTTATTTATTTTGAATATTTTTACCCCACCTTTCTCCTTGGAAAAGGACCCAAGGCGGCTTACAGTAATGAGGGACAATATACAAGCCCATAATATCTAAGGCATATTCAAGATTAAGAACAGGCAATTAGAAGAGACAAGTTAGAGCAGTTTTGGGGAGAAATGTCATTGGGTGCTCACCATCTACCTTGGAGGCAGACTTATTTTTTTCTGATTTTCTTTCTTTTCTTTTTAAAAACACTTCTGGATTCTTTTCTGATTAGGAGAACCATGACAGTGTTGACAAAGACACTGGAGCAGTGCTAAGAAAAGGGTGGGTATTCTAATAATACTGTAGTGCTGTGATTTATAGAAATCAGCTGTTACCTGTATTTTCATTCAGAAAGGTAGGTATAATAGCGACAACAAACAGAAGACAACCTGATTGTGTTTGTGGTTTTCTTAGCAGAAGTTCATGTAGTCTTAATTTGAGATTTATTGATTATGGGCTGAGGGAGCTTGACTTGTGTGTGACACATGGCATCCTTGTCCCACGTAAATAAAAAATGCAGTGAACTGACCTTGACCTTCTTGTATATACTTGTACAACCTTTTGTACACAACACCAATGACACTCCCTATGCTAATTCTACTGCTGATTCAGCCACAAGATATATTTGTATACTAACTTGTAAGGCAATTGTAATTGTAATTATAATTTTAAAAATCATACAGATGTATATACACACACACACACACACACACACACAAGCATATATATGCATATATATGTAAACACAGAGAATAGTGTCTGCCTAATATTAAATACACATGTGTAGAATTGCACTGCTAATTACATAAAGGATATCATATATAAATATTCCAGTTCATTTCAGCTGATCCATAAAATGCACGTCCCAATTCAGAAGTAGTCATATATATGGCAGTATCTTTAATCAAAATATCAACAGCCTAAATTGACTTCCACCTCCCCATCGCCATTAATATATAATTTACTGTAATTCATCATTAAGAGATTTTCAAAGTTTGCCTTTTCCAAATTTTTCTGAAGATAAACCATTTACAGTACAGTATAGCCAAGATAAATACTAATTTGGTAGCTGACACACTAGCAGAAGTGCTTTAAAATGCTTTAAAATGTAGCCAATAGCGAAACAGCAAATAGAAAAGACAGAAAAATAAAACACAAGAGAAGCATGCTGCAATGAATCAGAGTGCATACACTTATATAATTCATCTTATGTCTCTTGTTGGCATTTTTCCTCTAACAAAATTTTTAAAAAGAAACATAGGCAGCTGTTTTCATGAGCCCCTCACGAAAAACATCCCAAAACTGGAAGCAAAAGCCTTCTTAGAATGTGTGGGTTAATCTAATCTTATTCTAATCTTATTCTTATTCTAAATCTAATCTTGGAATGTGTAGGATAAAATAATACAATAATTTGTCTGTGGATTTTACTGTGTCCTGTCAAGTTGCATCTGACATATGGTGTCTGTCTTTAATAAGATTTCCAAGGAAAATGCATGTTTAAGAAGTCATACCACTGTCATACTGCAGTGTGCCTCCATTCATTATGATGTGATTACGTGCTAGAACAGATGTTTTTATCCTAGAGTGCTTCCCAACTGGCAACTGTTTAGCTCCGCTCAGTTACTACTATTCTTGGCTTGGTTGTTTAAGACATTTTAAACAAACCGTGGCTTCCTTCCTCAACTGCTTGATGGGGGGAAGAAGCCGTGGGTCATTTAAAGTGGTTTCCTATAGGAATGCATTAAAATCTGTCCCTCCTGAATGGATTAATTGGATTTCAATGCATTCCTATGGAAAACTACTCCCTGACTTATGAGCTAATTAAGTTACAAGTGTGCACTCAGAATGGATTAATTTCCCAAGTTGGGGTTCCACTGTATGCCTAACCATGCTAGTTTAGTAACCAACAGGAACAGGATTTTTAGGTGGGAGAAATAACTCCCAGCCTCGGGGCACATTGGTTAAATGCCTGTACTGCAGCTAAAACTGTGCTCACGACGTGGGGTTCAATCCCAGGTAGCAGGGTCATTGTTGACTCAGCCTTCTATCCTTCCGAGGTCGGTAAAATGAGTACCCAGCTTGCTTGGGGGGGGGGAGGCAATGTGTAGCCTGCATATTGTAATTAAACTGTAAGCTGCCCAGAGACTATTTGAAGTTATATGGGGCTGTATATAAGCAGAACACTTTGCTTTGGTTTTTCTCATAATTCATTGTGGATCTCCCACCAGGCTGAATAATAGAGTTGGGAGATGTCAAATGAAAGAAACAGAGAAGCCCTGTTACTTCCACCCCTCTGAAATGTGCTTCTCTGCATCTTTGCAAATTACAAGATAGCTTCAACCCAACAGAGCTGCCAGGGTAATAAAATGTTCTTCATCTCTTAAGAGAGCAGTGCTTCAAGCTGTGAAGCTGACATCTTGTGTAATTGATCGAGATTTCTTCGGCTCTTCTCATGCACATATTTTTGTGGTCAGAAAAATCCACCAGGATGACGTTGCAAGGCCAGTGAGGAGTTTGCAGAGAGTGCTCTGAAATACAGTGTTTGCTAGGGAAGACTCACACATGCATCCAAAAGTGTGTAGGCCATGTTTGCTGGCAAGGGTTGAACAGCGTAATACCAAAAGGAAAATGACAGCAATTTCATCTTTCTTTGGGCCCAGATATATGATTCTGGGATATAGTGGGTAAGTAGTTATCACTGATAGAACTAGGCTGGCTACCTTTTTTTAGAATTGCTAGGCATGCAAATTCTCAAAGAATAGTATTTATTATGTTGCCATTTATTACTGTTCTGGCGATAACAAAACCCTTATTCAGACATTCCTCCCTTCATTCATTAGAGTCACATGAAGGGAGAACACAGGGTGGCCATTTATACATCTCTGTAAAGGAGACCATCCATCACCCAAAAGAGGACAAAGGAGAGCATTGGTTTGTGTAAAATTGCATATGGGAATTTGTAAGTACAGACTAAAATTGCAAACAATTTTTACAATGTGAACAGAATTATAATAACAGTTCTGTAGACAGCGATTCATGGCTCCAAATCTCATTGAGCTTCTGTTGATCAGAATGTGCTGCTAGCACAGGAACACTGGCTTGTACTACCTGTGATTCGTTAACCATTGTGCCAACAACAATCTCCATGAAGAAAACCTGCCCTTCACAGGTGCTGTGGAAACATTTTTGTAAGCTGTATAGCCCGACCTTATTACAGCAGGAACTTGCTGCTCAGCAGAAACGTACTAGGAAACTGGCCAAACTCTTTAAAGTTAGGATCAGGCTGGCCCACTGGTAAACTGGAGTACAAATTCAAAGGGAGGATTGTCTTTTGGCAGTCCTTCAGATGGGGGGGACCTGTCCTCCCTAAAAGATGACACATAGCCTCCCTAGGACAGGTTAGCTAACTAGCTTCCAACTCTCTGTCATGCCCCTGCCAATAATTAAGTTGCAAAGACCGCAGGAAAGATGGTTGTCGAGTACAGGTGGACTATTTCAATGCTTTTCCCTTCTCTCCAAAAGATCTGTGCCAATGTATGAATCATGTTGGCCTATCTATCTTATTTAACTTGAGGATCTATATTAACACAAAAGACTGGACTAAATTTCACGTACTGTAAGGCAAAAGGCGTATGTAGCGTGACAAGAGTGGCTTCATGAAATCTTGTATCGGTACTGGAAGCGGGACAGAAGAGTAACAAAATAAAACAGTACCCCAGGACCAGGTACAAGTTTGTCACGCCGAGACACGCTTCAGGGGGTATGGTCACGACAATTTCCTGTTGTTGCACAACTGACATGGGGTATGATTTTTTTGTTCCGGTCCTAAGCGCAACATTTACGGAGCCAAATGGATGAGAAGTAACCACCTTTGTCTCAGACTTCCACTGTCAATGAGATTGCTCAAACCTCTGCCCTTCCCTAAAATACCTGTAATTACATCTGTTGAATGCCAAGCAAGTGCAGGCAAAGATAATGCCTTGTTGGTGCCAATACTGATTCTCAGAATCCAGATAAATTCTGGTTATAGTTCTCTGAGTATATGTTTGTATTTGGGAGAAATAACTACAGTACTGTCAGCCATCTAGCTTGATGCAGGTTTCAAGGCTCTGTGAACTCATGTATTAATGTGGAGTGAAGGTAGCAAATTCTGGCAGTCAGGGGAGGGAGAGAATGAAGTTAATGTTGGTTTTGGCTTCGAAACAAAAGGGCCACTCTCCTTCCACATCTGCAGCACAACTTTGTTCCATCTTCTTCAGTGGTGGCAGCAAGAACATTATTTCTTCAATAGGTAGCTTGTGATTTTTGCACCCTACCCTGCCTCAGGCCTTAAATGGAGTCTTCGGGATGGGTGCCAATAAACAGAAAGGGGGTCAAATGAGGGGTCAAAATGTGACCCGTCTACCAATGATGGTTTTCAATAAGAGTTCAACCCCACTCCAGAAAAATGGGTAAAACTATACCCTCATTATGTTACCCCTGGAAGTTGCCCATGGCTGCAAAATTAGAGCACTGCTTCCACCTCTGCCCTGAATTTATATTTGCTGTTGTTTGACTGAAAGTCTGTTTTCTGTTAATTGCTATGTCAGCAGGTGTGCAGAAGGAAGATCAAGCAAGAGCTGTTGTGCCTACATGATGTCATACCTTTGGCATAGCTCCAGAAACCTCAGCTGATGGGGGGGCTGCCAAGATGCAGCAGCTTGTGCTAGGATCTAGGAGGGTGATGAATCCAAATGATCTCTGGCTCTGATCTCTGGCATGAAGGGAGCAATGGTCCAGATTTCCAAGGATTTGAACCTGGTTTCTCTTGGTTATGATTGAGCCTACAAACCAAGATGGCTCAATTGTTTTTTTTTTAATCTTAGGTTTACTTGCAATTTCTTGCTTGCACAGCCTTAAAGTACAACTGAAGCCCTGGTCACGGCATGTGAATTTACTGCTTCCCTTTGTTTACACAAATATGACAGTAACTACCGTATTTTAAGTAAAAGAGAAACCAGGAGTCTTGTGGCACCTGTAAGACAGCTTTTATTTTTCATAACATTGGTGTCCGAGTACACTTCTTCAAATGAATAGAGTGCCTATGTCTGAGTATAAAACTGCTAGAAGTTCTAAGGTACCAACATTTCTTCCTGCCAACCTTTTAAAAACCAGATATTTAACTGACAATAGGAAGTGATTAAATCCATCACAATGGTCCTGATTAGGGTCTGACTGGGCTGCAAAAGTGCTTTTGATTAAATTAGCATATATAATGGCACAGGAATCCACTGTCTTTGTTTGAGCCTAGAGAAAGTGTGCCAACAATTTTGTATTTGTAGAGATACAGCTGCTCCATTCATCTGAAGAAGTGTGCTTGGAACTGAAAGGGTATGCAAGTACTATACCGTATATGAAAAATAAAAACTGGTTATTCAGGTACTACAGGACTTCTGGTTTTCTCTTTTGTTCCAGCAGACCAACACAGCTACAGACTATTGATTTGTATGAGCTGACATATGTCATTCTATTCTAAGTTTTTAAAAAGTAAGTTGGTTTAACAAATGTTAACCATCTGTATTATCATTTTAGAAGAATAATTTATTGTCATTGTGTGTATATACACAGTACTGTATACACATACAACGAAATTCAGACACCCAGAGACCAGATTCAACACACACACACACACACACACACACACACACACACACACACACACACACACAAAACCCCAAACACTCTCACACACATTAAAAAAAAACCTTCAACACACACACATAAAAAATCCCCGAACACTCCCCCACCCCCCACCCCCACCCCCCCCAAAAAACCACAAGCATCTACAAAAAAAAGGCTAGGTAATCCTGTCCAAGTGCTCACTGCTGCTGATCCTTGAGTTCATTATTAAGTGCAATTATAGTTCTGGGATAAAAACTGTTCAGAAGATGTGTGGTCCGAGTTTTAATTGTTCTGTATCTTCTGCCAGAAGGCAACAGTTCGAAGAAATTGTGAGCAGGATGAGTAGAGTCTCTCAGAATGTTGTGTGACTTCTTCAAACAGCGAGATGTGAAGATGTCATCCAGGGTTGGATGACATCTTCCAATGTTGTTCAACTGCGTTTGAATTACAGGTCCCATCATCTGTTGTAATTACTTAGGGCTGTTGGGAAATACGGTCCAACCAACAACATCTTGAAGGATTCACGTTGATTATCCCCAGCATTACAGCCTGTAGTGTTGGGTCAGGGATGGTCGTGTTACCATGCTTTGGTAATCCAGAGTAAGTAATTCTGCACCAAACTACTTGATATATGAATGGCAGGACGATACCTGGGAAGGGCAATTGGGGCTTTCTTCTAAACTATCAGATTTAAAGGGCATTCTCTCTTCCCCAGACTTTCAAAATGGATATGTCATCCTGATTGAATTGCATAGGAAAAGATAGCAGCGGAACAGGCCTCCACAGTGTCCTGTAGAACAAGATGCTTGGGGAAAGTAGAGGAAAGGAGATTGGTACATTATCAGGGTACATTATTTTAAAATTATTTTAAAATACACTTAACATATAAAACTGGACATTTCCACCCACCCCACCCCCACCCCCAATTACTCTCTAGCAATGCTATAGGAAGGACATACATTTTTAAAAGAACATTTGTGGACATCTTGTTAAAAATAATTTACATTGTGACTTTACAACATTGTTTTAGAGTGGGCAAGAATAGGCTTCCAGATGCCATTAGAGAGCAACGCTCAGCATTGGCCATTGCTGCCTATGGTAACCAGGGCTACAGCCTTGCTGTCTAGTAAGATCTGGGGGGACTGTCCATTTCTGGTCACCCCTGCATTACTTCCAAGTTTGAAAGCAGAGTGTATTAATCTCAGGCTCAGAGCTCTTAGAGGTGGCAAGGTGGGGCCTTTTGTCTCCTTAAGGTATCACACGAAGCAGCACAATATGCCCATTTTCCCGAGTTTAATGGGCCACTTATTTTGAGATACTGTATATCCAATGTGCTTTCTGCAAACAAATCTATGGGAGCAGTGAGGGTAGAGTAAATGGCAGTATGATTCTTCCATCTTAAAGGTCAAGACTGCCTTTGTTGGCTGGCGATAGTTGGCCCTTCTTTTTAAGCTATGTCAGCAACAGCCATCAGCATTGCAATATGGTTTATTGCGAAAGCATTGTGTCTGAATTTTCTGCACAGTATGAATTGGAAGTACAGTAGGAGTTGGAAGTTTCTGTAAAGTAGGAGTTGGAATAAATATTATTCTAAGAATTGTCAGATTGACCATTAATTCCTGAAGTTGAAAGTACCATTGTACAGAGTACAGAAATTGAAATCTAGGCTGCAGTATCATTATATGGCCACTTTAATAAAATACTATACTACTGATCACTGGTGTTTACTACCAACATCTTATTGAACTTCCACTGAGCTGAAGGTCTCAGAAGTGTAATAACACAGTATCATAGTGGCTGTACAAGCAGTGATATTACTGTAAGGTGCCTTGGGTCCTTTTCCAAGGAGAAAGGCAGGGTAAAAATACCCTAAAATAAATAAATAAAATAAATAAGAAGAGGGCAAGTTGTTTCCAGAAGATTATGGCTTTCAATACAGCAAAACTTGGGCAAAAGCCATGATCCATAGTTACTACTCTGGCAGGACTTTTTCTCAAAGATAACTCAATAGGATACTGACCATTATATTCAGTAGTATACAGTATTGCAATCTTGTACTCATTTACTAGGAGTAATGTCCATTTAACTCTATGGGACCAACCTTTGAGTAGACATGTAATCAATCAATTCAAACTGGGTTTTGACTTTTTTCTGCTGCCACTAGCATATGTATGATAACCATACTTTTTATTTTTTCATTTTACAGTCTTTACAATCATCAATACATCTTCTAAGTATCTGTGAACTATAAGCAAAATGTGTCCTTATGCAGAGAAAAGAGTATGTGTGTGAGAGAACAGCTTTTTGAAAAAAGCACAGTATCACCAACAAGACAAATTTGCCTTTGTGTGTGTACTTTTTGTTTTACTTCAGTGATATCTCATCAGCACTCATTGACACTTTGCTTTTTTCTCTTCACACTTTCCAATCCAAGTCTTTATTATGGTCATTGGTCAATGGAACCCTTCACACACTGATAAATGACAGAACTTTTCAAGTCAGCACAGATATGTTAGCTAAAGCCACAGATGTTCATTGGTGTAACAAGTCTTCTTTGTCATCGTTCCAACATAAATACATGTAGTGTTGTTATCCTAAATGTAGCTTTTGACCAAATGAATTTTTCGTGTTAACATAAAATGTCTGCAGGCGTGCAGCTAGCCACTTAGAAAGATGGAAGGAAGGGTGCACAGAGAAGCTCTCAGCTACTCACCCATTGCGTGGGCATGGGAAATGAAGGGAAGGGGAGATTGTGGAAGAAGAGGATGTGGGACTGGCATACTAATGAGGATCCAGCTTCGTTTAGGAAGCCCTCCTTTGTGCTTCTTGTCTGATTCATCACTAAATAAATCCTGTGGCCATGATCCAGAGAGACAGGCATTGACACTTGTTCATTGGGTTTCTCTTTCTGCCCCTTATACAGGGTTGGAGTTTGCTTCTGACATTTCTGCAAGCTTCAAAATCAGCATTCAGAAGTTAGAGCATTTCTGATCATGGCCTGTTGCAATAAAATTATACTACGTAAAAACTATTAAGATATATTCCTGGTTGCACTTTTGGTGGATATTCTCTACTCACAATAAATAGAAACACAGTTTGTTTAAAGCACTGGATAGGCATTAAACATGCTTAACTCTGCAGGACTGTGGCAATTCATTATGATGCATCCTCTGATCAGTGTTGTAAGCAAGGTTGCCTTACTAATGGGAGATGAAAGTGACAAATAGTATGGTTTTAGTCACAAGTTATAGTAAACAGTGATAGGGAAGGAGTGGAAAATCTCTGCTGTCTTCCAGAAACAGGCAAAGACCTTTCTCTTTAGGCAAGCTTTCCCTGAATGACGAACTTCCATTGTGTCTTTTATTTGAATCTACTATACATGGCTCCACAAACTTTTTGTTTATAACCACTTATAACTTTGTGTTTATATCTCTCCTCGTGTGATTGCATTAACACTATGTTATCTGTTAGCTTTAATGTTGCCTTCTAATGCTGTAAGATACCCCTCAATTCCCTGTTCTCAAACTGAATACTAGACTCCTTAATGGAAGCCACTTTGGGTCCTTTTCCAAGGAGAAAGGTGGGGTAAAAATACTAAAATAAATAAATAAATAAAACAAGGACCCAGTAGATGACATTACATATAGATTTTAAGCTACTCAACTGCTCAAGTGTCTTCAATGACCTCTTGATATTATAATTGTGTGTACGTTATACATCTGTTTCACATATTCAGAGACTTTCAAAGAAGGTTAATTAAATTGCTTTAAATGTGCCATGTCGGCATGTTCTTTCAGACTAAACTTGTTCATTATTGAGTATGACCGAAAGGAGGGAGACAATAATCTTATCCATCATGATGTTTTAAATTTTTAAACCCTGAGCTGAAGCCTTCGAGCCATAAACAAGTCAGAGATGGATCTACTGACTTTTAATTACAAGGGCATGAGTCAGAGTTATTTAGTCTTAGATAATTGCTTTGCTTTGTACACTTGGTTTTCAGAAAAAATATATGACCTATAAGCTGAAAACTGGGTTAAGACCTTTTTAAAAGTTACCACTTTTTGAAATAGCACAACTTTAATATTAGAGAAAATCTAGGACACAGTAATTGATTATATTTTCAGTATGATGTCCATGAAAATCATTGGCCCCTTTAAGAGTAACAGAAAAAGTTTTTCTGACTGATTCTTTAGGATAACTGGGCTTTACAGACTGGCAATGGTTTTAATTAGTTGGCTAATGGTTTCAGCAGTACAGTGAGCCTAAGTGAATATGTGGAAGGGAGCTTTTTTTTTATCCTGCTTTAGGCAATTGGCAATTAAGGATTGCCACATTTTCCTGGCTATAAGATGCACCAATGTATAAGATGACCCCCACTTTTCCAAGCCAAAATTACAGTTTTGCAACAGCACAATTCAATCCTCAGCTTAATTCTGTGTATAAGACAAATCAATTTTAATTGAACATTTTTGGGAAAATATATAGTCTTATAAATGGAAAACTTACATCCCAAATGGCTAAAAATGCTTACATTACCTGGGATTTACAAACAGCAAGTGTATCAAAATTGCTACAAATATATGGCAGATATGTTATGCCAAGGTCTATGGAAATATCAGTGTTCCAGAAGTTTTAGAGTTAATCTTCCATAGGTCCCAGCTAGTATGGCCAGCAGTGAAGGGTTACAGCATCTAAACCTCCAAATGTTTTTCCATGTCTGTCTTCTTCTCTCTCGATCTTCTTCTCTCTCGATCTGTAAAACATGGACACTAATGCTGGCCTATTTTACTTTTTTTTGCAAGATCTTAATGCATGCAAAGGACCCTAAATGTGCTGTATAAATGATGTGTATGACCCCACCATACTTTGTTGTTTATTGGCAGCTGTTCTAGGATGTTAAGGCCTTACATTTTGGTTACTTGATGAATTTAAAACTGAAGAAAAGAAAATAAGTAATTTTTGCCAAAATTACAGTCCATTGACTTGTACAGCTTTCATCACATGACCAAAATTATGTATTTATTTAGTACAGTATTTCTCATGAGCTTTATATTAACAGATATCAAGCTAGGGTACAATCAGCAACAATATCTTGAAATAATTTAATGTTTTAAGTAATTTAAAATAATTAAAACATTTTAAAATAAATTAGGACAAAAGCACCAGACCAAAGGTGACTAGTTACCCAATGGTCCAGTGAATAGCCAATTTTTAACATCTCTGGGGCGGGGGAGAAACCCACAGAAAATCCAGTCATATATTCTGATGTGAGTTTCCAGCCAGATGACAGGTCTTCTGTCAGCTCATCTGATTTCGTAACTTACTCAGATGGGCCCCCAAACTAGTCGGGGAAGCCTCCTGAACAAATAGTTTTGGTTTTTATATTTCACCACTGTGAGGAGCAGTAGTTCTCTGCCTCCCTCTCAAAAATAGTTTGGTAGGGAGTCCTTCCTCAGGGCAAAATATTTGTGTCTACAGGCAAATGACAAAGACGATTAATTATATGCCTCTGCAACTTCTTGAAATCAGGTTTTCCAAAAGTATGTAACTATTACACACTAACTGCTTGTCAAAACTAAAAGCTACCACATTAATAGTTAAGATAATTGTCCTGTTTCCCAGGGTTTATACCAGTGGTTCCCAACCACGGGTCCCTATATGTTATTTGATTACAACTCCCAGAAATCCTGGCCAGCACAGATAGCTGCGAACGCTTATTGGAGTTTTATTTTGTTTGTTGTTTTAGTCCAAGAACATCTGGAAACCCAAGATTGGGAACCAGTGGCTTATACCGCCATAGGCAGACTCCAGATGTTGTGGAACTGCAGCTCTGATAATTCCTCACTATGTTGACAAGGGCAGATGGGGATTGCAATGGAACAACACCCCTAGGCTTTACTTTGACTGGTGTGTGTTTAACCCTAAATGGAGATCTTCCCAAAATTTGCAGTTACTGGAGATCATAAGACTTGGTGGAACACTGAAGATGCAGGGGACTGAATCATTCAGTTACAAGGCCTAGAAGCTATGGCAGCGCCTTTCTAATTTCCTGTTCAACACTGGTCCCAAACATTAACTATCTGAGCCTTTCCCTGGGCCTCCAATTCCACATAAAGAAACTCCAGTGGTACCTTGTATAAAGGAATTAATTCGTTCCAAATGAAATTGCTAAGCAAATTTTCCTGTATACAAATTTCCCATAGGAATGCATTGAAAACAGAGTAATCCCTAATTGCGACTATTTTATGTTGTACAGATTCACCCCATAGACAATTCTGTTAAGTAAATTTCTCCTATCTCCGGAATTTTTTTGTTGTACAAATTTTATGTTATACAAGTTGTTTGTTATATGAGGGTCCACTGTAACTAGATTGGGGAAACCTAATTCAAAACTAGTAATGCAAAAAACTCCCTTTACCATCCTTAAAGGCAGCAGCAGATTGGTTTAAGAGGGGTTGCACAGCACACCCCAAACGCAGGGCACATACAGTTTTATTTTCAAACATGGTGCCACTCCCTGCCTACCCCCCCTTCCCCTTCTGCCGTCTGAGGCCACTGAATCACCTTCCCGATTCCAACTGCATCTACAAATGTCTACGAATGGACCAAAACCAGTGCGAATAACTTTGCCTGTTTAAAAAGCGCCCTATTCTGGATTTTAAAAAGTAACGCTGGCTTTGGCAGCTAATTCGGTAACGCTATGAGCCTCGTGGCGCAGTGGTTAAATGCCTGTACTGCAGGTAAAACTGTGCTCACGACCTGGGTTCAATCCCCGGTAGCAGGCTCAAGGTTCACTCAGCCTTCCATCCTTCCGAGGTCGGTAAAATGAGTACCCAGCTTGCTGGGGGAGCAATGTGTAGCCTGCACTCTGTAATTAAAATTGTAAACCGCCCAGAGACTACTTGTAGTAGTATGGGGCGGTATATAAGCAGAACACTTTGCTTTGCTTTGCTATCCAGTCCTTGGAGGAACCCCTTTAAAAAAATTGTTAAGATTTTAATTTTATTTAATTTCAGCGGCCAGAGAAGTACAGCAGCAGCAGCGCCTTCGACGGGAGACACAAAAAGTTGGGAATCCCTTCGGAGGCCACCTGCCATCTTCTCTTGGCCTCCTTTTGGTTGCCTAGTGACCACCGCCAACTCCCTCTCCCCCCCCCCCCCAACAACAACTCCCCGCCGCGCCGCCAGGAGCCTGGCTCGCATGGACTGCGCATGTGCCGCTGTTAACGGGGCGGCCACCGCTGCCGCCGCCGCCGCCCTGCCTTGCTGGGCTCCCTCCCGGCGCTCGCGCTCTCCAAGTCGGCGAAGAAGCGGCGGCGGCGGCACGGAGGGAGGAAGAGCAGAGGGCGTGCGCGCGTGCGTGCGCGCGCGCGGTGGTGGTGGTGGTGGTGGGCGCTCCAGGCGGCCAGAGTGATGAGCTCCCGGAAAGGTATCCTTGGTGCTGGGTGGGGAGGGGGTGGTGTTGGTGGTGTTGGTGGTGGGGGTGCTCGGGGGTTTGGTCAGCCGGTGGGGTCGGTCCCCAAAGGATTGGCGGCCAGTTCTCTCCGGTCCGGCCCGCTTTCGGGGAGGGGGAGGGTCCCTCTTCCTCTGGGACCGCCAGGCATTTTTTTGGGGGGGGGGCGCTGGCCACAGTCATGCCCTAATGGCCCCCCCCCTCTCTCTTTCTTTCTCTCTCTCGGTTAAAAAAAAAAAACACAGTTCTGGCTCTGCAGGCCCGGAGGCGCCGCGCCAAGCACCCGCCGGCGGCCGGCAAGAAAGAGAAGCACCCGCCGCACCACAAGAAGTGAGTGTTTGCAGAAGCCCCCCCCCCGGGGTGGAGGAGGAGGCCATGTATACATCTCTCTCTCTCTGTGTGTGTGTGTGTGGCGCCCGGGTCCGTTCTCTCTCTCTCTCATTCTCTCTCATTTTCTCTCATTCTCTCTCTTTCTCTCTGCCGGCTCTTTCTGCCGCGACGTTTCCCCACCTTCCTCTTCTCCACGCAATAAACTATATGCGAGCGCAAACTTCCTTCTTCTCTCTCTTGGGCTATGGCTTGTTACCCGCTTTCCCCCCCCCCCCCCTTGTCTCCCTTAACCGACGGCTGTCTGCCACTCTGTGGACACGTGTTATCTGACAGAGGTAACCCCCGGTCCCCGCCGCCCCACTGTTGGCATCTTCCCCTCCTCCTCCTCTCCCCGTCAATCCACCCCCCCCCCAAAAAAAGAGGCTGGGATTTCTAGAGCACCTGCCCCAGGGACCTATTTATGAAGCTTCTCCATGAGCAGCTGCTGATGTGTGTGAGTTGCACACGTGCACCTCTTTTGAGGAGCTTGCTTTATTTATCCCTTCCTCCATGCCTGTGCTGTCCTCCAGGGTGCCCGTGCCCCTGTTGGAAGTGTGTACAGTTTGTTTTGCACATAATTTTCTCTTGCTGTGGCTCAAGACTGGTTACAACACTTCCTCATTAGAGCCTGAAAAACAGCGCCTATGAACTAGGTCACTGTTTTTGTGGGGAAAGAAGGTGAAGTACAAATGATCCTGTTTTGGGCCCCCAAAAGAGTTGGTTGTTGTGTTGGAGACTTCTCAGTTTTGAAGTCCAGGATTATATCTTTTGTGGCCTGTTGGCTCTTTCCAGTGTAGCCATTAGCAATGCAGCTTGGGATGCATTGAGAGAGAGAGAAAAGGGGCATGCCTTTCGTGAAGATGAATTTGATTTAAGTTTTATGCATGTTTGTAAAGTGCAACACAGTGTTTTCATACAGTAACTTCTATTAGTATATACTGTACATACTGTATTTATATGACTTGCTCTGCTCTTTATCCATTGATATCTTTCCATATATGCAATAAAACCATTCTAATTAGATATTTTACCAATGGAATGCCTGTTCTTTTTCTAAGTCTTTCCAACTGCCAGTGACCTAATTTACGTTGATGTTTAGTGTTAAACTTCTGAGTAATTTGTTGCATGTCTGACTGTTGGTGAAAACTTAGTGATTGACTGTTGGACTCCTTTAACATACAGGTAGAAGAATTCTAACCTAGTAGTTTCTCAGACAAGGTAATTTTATGTGTGGGAATGTTTGAAGGGGTACAGCCCAGGCACAGGTTCATCATCTCGCTGAGAACTGGCCATAGTCTATTTCAGGTATTCCCAAACTTGGGGTCGCCCATGTTTTTTGGTCTATAGTTCCCAGAAGCACTGACTGTTGACTGTGCATGTATGAAGCCTTCTGGGAACTATAATACTGTGCATAGATGTATTCTGGAAGAAGCAAACTGCTAGTCTTATGATTTTTTCAGGAATCACTCTCCCTTGGCCAAATTCTGAGTGTTGTGTTGCACCTTTGTGGTTTGTAGGGAATTCTCCAATACTAGTCATAAATTTTTAAATTACTGATCTGTTTTCTGGAATATTAATTATTAGGTGTTGGGGGACTCCTGTTTGATATATTGTGTGTTGACCCTTAGTGCTTCATGTTTGCATTGTCTGCCAAGCTTCCTAGTATTTACATGAAACACCTGCACAAGATAGTGGTTTAGTGGGATCAATGTGTGGATGATACCACCACTTTTTCTCCTTTTGATCCCAATCCAAGGAGCCTGGAGATGTTTTGAACTGATGTCTGGCATTCATAATATATTTAATGAAGGAGAGCAGGATAAAACCTAATCCAGAGAAGACAAGAGATGCTCCTGCTTAGTATGATGTGAATTTCGATATAGTAGTATATAATAGAATTTTGCATTTACTATGATAAATTCCCTTAGAAGAGTCATGTTCATAGTTGTGTGCTGTCCTGAATCCAGTCTTCAACTTGCATATGCAAATCTTGGCAGTAGTCTTTTTCATAATAATAATAATAATAATAATAATAATAATAATAATAATAATAATAATAATAATAATAATAATAATAATAACAACCTTTGAACTGCAGAACTAGAAGGGACCTTATGAAGAACTGAACATGAGATACTTAAATCTCTGAGCTATATTAGCTTTGTTCATTCCTAGATCTGATTATTGATATTACAGAACTTTTTAGCTGTTCCTAAACTTGCTGTACTACCCAGAATTCCTGATAATTGCCCAAGCTACCTAGGCTTCTGAGAGCTGAAATCAAGGCAGAGTAGGAGATGTCCATTTGGAAACCATTAGCAGTTGTTTCTACATGGAAATAAAAATACAAACTGTTTCAAAAGGCTACAATAGAATGTTGATACAGGTGAGGTATGGGGTGTTTTTTACTGTAATTTGATGGCTCAGACAGCAATAGGGGTCCTCCAGATGTTACTCAGCTGCAATTCCTATCAGTACTTGCAAGCATGTGCTTTTGATTAAGGATTTTGGGAGTTCTAGTCCAAAAACTTGTGAAGGGCCCCATGTTCTTCATCCCTCAAATATACCAAGTATTTTTGAACATACTATACTATAATTCAGAGTAGTGTTTATGACCTACAAAGTCCTACTTGGTTTGAGACCTGAAGGTCCACTGTCTTGTAAATAAATCTGCCTGGATTCTGTCGAGGTTCTTCTCAACTCCTTCCAGTTTTTAAGGTGTAACTAATGTGAATATGAGAAGGCCTTTTTGTTGGCGGTCTACAGGATTTGCAACCTGTCTTCCTTCAAATACTGTATTAATTTGGCTCTCTGTTGCTTGATGTTTCGAACCCTTGCTAATACATTTATGTGTACTTAAATCTTTGGCCTATCCTTCAATCTGTTCAGGATGCTCCTAGTTTATTGCTTACTACCTTATGATGCCACAATTATCTTAAAATTGGCTTCTTTAATGTGTATTTATGGTGCCCTTAGTTGCTTTGAGTGTTATAAATGGATTGCATTAAATAATAGTGTGTTGTTTCATTTTTCATAAGAACATTTTATTCTAAATGTTTTCTATGTGTTTTCAGTGATTCAAGTTGTTCCAGCAAGTACTTTTGTACTGTATTTGCTGTTTGTTCCAGTTAAAAACTTTCTTCCTTCTTGTTGGCATACATGTTCCAATATAGATACTCTTGCTTGTTGTAATCCTTCTTATTAGCCTCTCTTGCACTCAGGGATATACTTGTTTGATGCCACCTCAACTGACCTGTAGCCGTATCTACCAGAATTGCCACATCATAAGGAGAAAAAAGAAACTCATTCAAATTTTCAAACCCTTTGCAAGTGTTCCTCAAGATATATACTCCTAACTTCCTATTGTATCAAACATTTATCTAGATACCATGTTGAAAATCCATGGGCTGTATAGGCCTGTTCCACTCTCTTGCGGAATTTTGTTCATTTTCATTTCTTGGGCATCGGGGAAACTAAAGAGCGGTCAGCTGGGCTTTAGAAGGAATGCTGCTATTCTCAGGAGGACCCTGTAGAACAAGTGTTGGCGAACCTATGACATCGGTATGGCCGGTGCTAGGTTTTTTTGCGCCCTAGGCGAGGGGTGGGGGTGGGGCAGGGGGCGGCGGGGGGCGGGGGGCGGGGCAGCAATGGGGGGCGGGGCGGCGATGGGGTGGGCGACAAAAGGCAACGGGCACGTGGGGGGCGGCGATGGGCGCGGGGGGTGGGGGCAGACGGCGACGGGCAGCGATGGGCAGACGGCGACGGGCGGCTGGTGGGCGGTGGGGGGACGGACGGCGGTGGCCAGGGGTGTGGGGGCAGCAGGCTGGCCAGCGCCCTCTTTCCATTTTGGCGCCCTTGGCAACTGCCTAGTTCACCTTAATGGACGCGCCGGCCCTGGACATGGGTGCCAAAGATGGCACTCGGAGCCCTTTCTGTGGGCACCCGACATCGCTCCTTCACAGCCACCTGTATTCAGGTTAAAATTGCTATATTGGCACTTTGCAAAAAAATAATTAGTGGGTTTTGAATTGCAGTTTGGGCACTCAGTCTCTAAAAGGTTCGCTATCACTGCTCTATAATCTAGATGTCTTGGGAGGAGGGCTTTAACATCACATTCAGTGATGCACATGCATCCAGGAACACTGGGTGCGGGCTTGTGATTGTGTGAGTGTGCTCCATTTTCTTGGGGGGGAACGGTGTATGCTCACCTGGTTGGTAAGGATCTGATCCCTAACCCTGCACTGCATACAGCTATGATGGGAGGAAGAGTTACCCATTCTGATGTAGTGATTCCCCCCACCCCCACCCCAACTTGGTAGTATTTTCTTCACATACTGTTCAGTTTACATTCCAGTGTGGAATACTGTAGTTCCAGAATTATGGTGAAATTAAAAAGCTCTTGGTCTTCTCATGCAAAAACTGTCATTCCAAAATCTGTCTTGTGATCTTCATTTCTTTTGACATGGCTTACTGGCTTCTACTCCAAGATGGATAAAAATCATTGATTTTTTAATTTTTTTTAAAAAATCAGATTTTAAATTTTAAATCGGAATTTTAAAAATTGTAAATGCTTCATGTTCTATTTAACATACATTATATTATAGTCCAAAGGTTATTCATCATGAACTTAGTTTTTAATTATGTAGCATAAGGCTGTATTAATCCATTCACAATGTCATGCTCTCGCAGAGGTTACTGGTTATTTGAGGCAATTTCTCTATCTAGAAAATATTATCAAAGATGCTTGATCTTGCTGTTTTCAGAATTGTGCATTTGGGTCTGCAATGATAACATGCCTCCCTCATAGCAAAAAAAGTTACAAAATAAACATCAGAATTTAGGAAAATTACCTTAATCCCATTGTTCCTCTGCAAATCTATGTACACAGAATCAACCCCCTTCCCTCTTAAGTGCTACTTTTCAAGAAGTCTAATGAATAGAAGGTTGTTTGGAATGGACTAGGTCTGCACAAGGAGCAATGTTTGAGCAGGGGGGGGCAAGCAGTAAAATGGTTGTGTTGTTTGCCCCACCCAGGTTTTTTTCTCTTTCCTTGACAGATTCTGTTTTGTTTTTATATATTAATGAAAGGGAAACCTTTTGACTACAGTACTCCACACCTTGAGATCTTTATGTGTATAGTGGCCTGAGGGTTATCATATTATTTTCACTCTCTCCCTTGAGGAGAAAAACCTGTAATTGCCAGTTTGGGTATATTTTAATGACGTTCCTCTATCTATGGGTAAGGCAGGCATGTGTGCAAAATGCAAACACTGCAGCAAAGAATTGCAAGGCCTTGTGGCCCAATGAAACAGCATCATGAGAAGTGCAGTTGTCCAAATATGAATGACTAACCTATTAAACTGGAGATAGTTCACCTTGCAATAATTTCATAATTATCTGTCTATGTATTTCTAATGGTATATAACCACCAAATCAGTAATTTTCTGATATAGCTGTCAAACTAATCTGACAAGTTATTATTCTCAAAATGAAACGTTCATCTGGTTGTAAATATTAAGATAAAAACAACTCGAGCAAAAATGAGTCTTCATGTAGAAAATCATGATTTAAATCTAGCCATGATGACTAGATTCTAGCCAGTATTTTTACTCTTGCACTTTTTATAGGGATTTGAAAATTTTGTTTTGTGCTGATGTTTAGAATATTGATTCTTTCCTCTAGCTCTGTGATTTTAACGTTTTATTTTATCATTTGCAACAAAAGTCAAATAACCTAGGGATATTTCCCTAGGAGTACTCATAAATCTTTGCCATGCTCTGAGACAGTTTATGATAATTAATGCACACTGATGGAATTATTACAACAAATTTGCTATTAGTTTTCAACAATTGTGTTGCCCTTCTTCGGTGCTTTATCCTGTCATTGTGGTTCTAGACTTTTTACACATTTCTTTGAAAAAACATGTTCATAATTGGTTGGGCTTTTAAGCCCTCTTTAGTTTTTAGTTAAACATCTGGAGCCAACATGCTTTGAGGGGGAATATGCTAGCCCTACTCCCATCCATCATCTCTTTCTAAAGGCAAAAGTCTGACGTGGAGGAGTTTGTTGCGTCTGTGTAGCCTCCCCCATGAAACCCATGTGTAGAAACTGCACCTGTACAGCAGCCTTCAGACAGTCAGGTTAAGGTGCTGAAAGAGAGAGGCGGGCCTATAATGGGTAAGCGCCGCACATTTAGCTAACAGCTGAAAAGAGTTTAGTTTCTCCGTTTGAGCACTGGTGCCGGGTAGAAAGTGAGAACTCGTTTTCGGTATCTGTGTTTCATAGAATCATAGATCTGTATTGCTGGAAGGGACTCCCAAGTGTTGCTTCTGACAAAACAGGAAGTAACTTTTACCATTAAAATAGTTTACTATTATTTAAGTACTACTGATTTTAACTGTGTGTGACATTGCTCTGTTCTGATCTGCAGGTATGAGGCAGTGCTTAAAATGTGCAGTGCTGTACTTTGCTTTAAGAGGCATTAGCTGAGATGCTGTTTCTTAACAATAAATAACAAAGTAGGTCCATTGGATATTTGGTGCGTCAGATCTGTAAATTCCATGGATTCAAAGGGGCCTTTCTCACTAAACCAGGTGGTACATGGATTGCATACATACGTATATACAGTGATGCTTTGAATTAGGAAATTAATCAGTTCCAACGGAATTTTTGTAATTCAAAATTATTGTACAGTAATTCAAAATGCAGTTTCCCATAGGAATGCGTTGAAAACCAATGCATCCATTCCTGATGTCCGAAAAAGACAAAAAAAAAGGGGGGGGAGGAGGAATAGATTGATAGGTTTTCCTATGGGAAGGCAGCCCCAAACCAACAAACAGCCCGACAGACAGCTGATTTTGAGAGCTCTGAGCTGTCAAAATCAGCTGGCTGTCGGGCTGCGAGGAGCAGCCTTCTGCTGCTAATTGATTGAGGGGGTTTACCTCCAACCCAGCAATGTGGGGATGTTTCCTTCTGCTTTACTGGGCTGGGAAAGCCCTCTGTTCATCCCCTCCATCCCTGCTTTTCTTCCCACTCTCCCCACTTTCATCTCCACCATCTGGTACCTTTGGCAGTGTGGGCAGGTGCCAAGTCCTGCTGGAAAATGTAGTCAGCACATGGGGGTAAGCTCTCCAGTAGTGATTTCATTCATTCTTGTTTTGTGTCAGTCGTGACACACTCTCCTCTCAGAAGGTCTTGAGAAGTTGAAATAAGGATATTATGAAAGTGTCTTGGTAATAGTACACTCTTGATTTGTTGCTACTGCATATTTAAGTCCATGGACTAGTTTGTTGTTGTTGTTGCTTCTTGGTCTTTTGGCTTTTCTTGGGCCATTCTCTATCTGAGGCTGTTAAGATAATTCTTGCTCCCAGTAACCTGCAAGCTGCAAGTGAGCTGCAGAGTGAGCAGTATAATTTGGGTTGTCTCTTTAAGTTCTCTGGTGTTTGCAACTTGTATGGTTATGTAGCAGTGTGGATGGAGATGGTGTTAAGTCTTGTCCCTGTGATAAGCAGTGAGGAGATAGTTGGAAATCTGATGAATGAAATGTGCTAAGTAAGCTTGTAGAAGACGAAGATAGATTGTTCATGAGGGCTGCTGGGCCAGTGCTCCCTGTAAGCTGCATGTGCACAGAACTTAATTGGCACCGCTCAGCAGCTGCCAAAATCAGTGCCAGCTTACTTCTGGGTTTCGGCCGAAATCCTGCCTCTCATGTTCAGACGGACAAGGCTTGCCTGCCAAAGGGGGCGGGGGAGGTGGAATGTTGTGGTGAAGCAATACTCCACTTAGTTGCAAGGAAACAAATGGCCAATATAAATGGTTAAGTGAGGCATGGCAAAATAGCATCAAGTGGGAGAAGAAATTGAGTTAATGCAGAAGGTAAACTGTGAGAATCAGACTGCTGGCCCATGCAGTGCTCCCTTCATAGTTGTTTGCCGTGTAGTCTTTCATGTGTGCCTCTGTATGGGGATATGTGTTAATCTTTTCTCATGTGTTACTACGTGCCCTTGGACCTCTGAAAAGTCTAAGCATGCATAGGTACTGAGTACTTGGTTTGGGCCCCTTTTGCATCAATTACTGCCTCAATGCATCCTGTGGCACTGCTGAGGTGTTATGGAAGACCAGGAAGCTTCAATAGCGACCTACAGCTCTGCTGCATTGCTCAGTTCCATGTCCCTCATCTTTCTCTTGGCAATGCCCCATAGATTCTCTATGGGGTTCAGTTCTGGCAAGTTTGCAGGCCAATCAAGCACAGTAATCCGATGGACATTGAACCAGGTTTTGGTACCTTTGACAGTGTGGGCAGGTGCCAAGTCTTGCTGGAAAATGAAGTCAGCATCCCCATAAAGCATGTCTGCAAAAGAAAGCATGAAGTGCTCCAAAATCTCCTGGTAGGCAGCTGCATTGACCCTGGACTTAATGAAGCACAGTGGACCAACACCAGCAGATGACATGGCTCCCCAAATCAATACAGACTATGGAAACTTCACACTGGACTTCAAGCATCGTGTATTGTGTGCCTCTCCATTCTTCTTCCAGACTCTGGGTCCTTGGTTTCCGAATGAGATGCAAAAGTTGCTGTCATCAAAAAAGAGGACTTTGGACCACTGAGCAACAGTGTTCAGGAGCGGCTTGACAGGAGGAATATGCCATTCGAAGCCCATGTGCAGGATCTGTCTCTGTTTGGTGACTCTTGATGCACTAACTCTAGCCTCCATCCACTCCTTGTGAATGTCCCCAACACTTTTGAATGGCCTTTTTCTGACAATCCTCCCCAGGCTGTGGTCATCCCTGCTGCTTGTGCATCCTTTTCTTCCACACTTTTTCCTTCCATCTAACTTCTGATTGATGTGCTTTGATACAGCACTTTGTGAACATCCAACTTTTGCAATCTGTATCTTTTGGGGCTTTCCCTCCTTATGGAGGGTGTCAATGATGGTTTTCTGCACAATTGTCAGGTCAGCAGTGTTTCCCATGATTGTGATTCCAACTGAACCTGACTGTGAGACCATAAAGGCTCAGGAACCCTTTGCAGTTGTTATGGCTTCATAGGCTGATCAGATTGGAACACTTTGAGCCTAAAATATTGAACCTTTTCACAGTATTCTAATTTTCTGAGATTATGAATTTGGGGTTTTCATAAGCTGTATGCCATAATAATGACAATTATATCAAAGTAAGGCTTGACATATCTCACTTTGCATGTAATGAGTCTATCTCATATTAGTTTCACCCTTTGAGTTGACTTACTGAAATAAGTGAACACTAGCACAATATTCTAATTTTTTGAGTTTTACCTGTAGTTCCTCCATGACCTACCTTTAGATCGATTGAATCAGTAGAAACAGAAGCTTATCCAACTCTAGCATTAAGGAGAATGATGTCAGCACAAGACTTGTGCCAAATTCAAGGATCTCACAGTGTCCTGTGCTTGGAAAAATACAGAAAGGACATTGCTTCAGGTGTTGTTTCTGATAAATTGTATTATAATGAATTATTATGTAGAGTTTTTGTATCAAGTTTTCTTCTGAGGTAACATCACATGATGCAGAGTTTGTCCAGTTCCCAGTTCCTGCAGGGGTTCTTCAGTTATGATTACTATGGAGGTGCTGTTAGTACAGGGCTGTCCAAGTTTGAACAGGCCAAGGTCTACTTTTTCCAGCCCAAAGTGTCTGAGGGCTACTACACTAAAACCTCGAGTTACAAATTTTATCCATTCTGAGCACATGTTCATAAGTAAAAACTTTTGTAAGTAGAGCAGTGGTTTCCCATAGGAATGCATTGAAAACCAATTAATCTGTTATGGAGGGAACAGATTTCAATGCACCATGGGCCTTGAACTGCCCCACTCAGCTGACACAGTGGGCTGACAGATCCAGAACTTTGCTGGGGCAGTGGTGGTCCTTGGTATGAGGTAGGGAGGGGTGGAGAACTTATCCCCTCACTTTTTTTATTGATGGCCGGCGGGCTACTTTTGAACCCTTTGCCCTGTTGGGCAGGCCTTTGTTAGTATAGTATGTGTCTGATGGAAGCTAGTTATACAGCAGCAATCTCTGAGGAAATGTCTGCTTCTGTCTTTAAGATGATAATGCTTTACTGTTGAGAGAACAAAGGGGTTCCAGTTAAGTCATGCTATTTATACAACAGTATAAGCAGCTACCAGTAGTGGTAGAATAAGAAAAAACAACATTAACTTTAGGCCTTTATGGTAATAATCTTTCTATATTTACTTTTTCAACTTCACTGAAAATGTTATGCAGCTCCCTTTTTTAACAAGTTGTGCAGCTCCACTTTTAATATGTCTATACATTTTTTCTAGTTTATTATTTTACCTTCTCAGAATATGCATTTCCCCCAGCACAGTCTAAAAAGTACCTGCTTATGTACAAGTCTGTTGATTTTTTTTTGCGGGGGGGGGAGGGATGTCACTCCAAAGTAGATTGAAGTTTAGATTATATTTATGCTGCTGTCGTCCTTTGAATATATGTTTCCCATATTTCTTAATTTTTATTTGCCACCCAGATGTTTGGATTAGAGGTAGCAAGTTTATTTTTATTATTTAATTTTGCATAAGTCACATTATGTTCTTGAAGGCAGGCAAGAGGCATTAAAATGTACCGTAATACAGATACAAAATATTTACAAAATACGTGGGAAAGGAAACAGTAAATCAGGAGTGATGAAAAAGATAAATAGTCATGAGCTAGCTATCTAGAAAAAGTTCCACTTAACCACTTGCAAAATATTTTCTTTCATTTCAGACCCAATCTTTTTCTATACTAGTGCAGTAGCCTCAGGGGAGCAGCCAAGCAGAACTCCCTTCAGTAGAATATTCCATAACGGTTCGGCAACTGGTGAATCCATTGCTTGTCCTCACCGTTTTTGTTTGGTTAAGCAGTGGAATAGGGAGCAGAATGCCTGTCTGCAAACAGGGAGGGATTTGTGGAACAATATTCCTCCCAGGTATGTCAAATACAGTTCTTTAAGTATTTTAAAGATGTTATTTGCAGGCATTGGCTATCTGAAATACTGTACTGCTAATGCTAGTACCTTTTAAGTGCGAACGTCCATTGAAGTATTTCATTGCAGGTTGTACTTGTTCCTACTATTAACAAAAACCTGGATAACAGTATATTACTTACATATTTTTGTTATACATGTATAGTACACAACAAAACAACATAATCTCTTACCTCATTTTCCTTAACACATATTCACCCTACAAGAGCTAAAAGAAAAATGAAGTGAAGGAAGGTTATATCAAAGATGAAGTGGTGAGAAAGAGATCAGCTTATACTTTTGTGTGTGGCAGATCAGTTTAGAGGTTTTTGTGTGGCAACAGATTGAGAGTTTTTAGCTAAATAAATGTTCAAGGTTCAAGATTGCCTCTCCTGTGACACTTTTACTTGTATGCTAAGCTCAAGTATTCTTCTTACGTAGTGCTCAGAAGTAGAAAAGAGATAAGATCTTGAGTGTATAAAAGTGTTAACTTTGGACACCAATGAAGCTTTTCAAACCCATAAAGTAACTTTTTACAGAATTTCCATAATAAAAGAATAGAACCCATAACTAAATAATTAAAGTAAAATTATTTAGATTTTCTTTTATAAATCAGGGTATATATGATCCTCCCTTTCAGGCAAAAATTAGGAATCTATGGGTAGCTCTTAATATATAAGCAAAATGCTCATTTGGAGGTTGCTGCATCTTCAGTATCTTAGTACTTCCTGATGTCACAATATCTGCAGTGAACAAAGGGATGATGTGTAAGTGACTCTTCAGACAAGATGTGTAAAATTCACATGGAACAATCCATATAATTATAATGAGAAGGAAGATAGATGGAAAGGGGAAGGAAGACAGAAGCAAGAAATGGATGGGGAGAAGGACCCACACAGCAATATGGAGGGACACTTGGTGCTCAGAGCTCAAGAAACATGGACAATTCCCAAAGCAGCTCTGCGGTCCTTGATATTATCTTAGGTAAAAGTCTTTTTCCTTTGTCTTGTTTGATACGTAAAAGTGTGTCACATCAGATAATGTACTACGGATTAAATAGTCCCAACTTCTTTTAAAGATTAATTGCACTTCTATAAATGTATTTTCTGCATCTGGGAAAAATATATTGGATACTGGAAGTACATGCTAGTTCTTCAAAAGGGGAACAAGAGTAACCTTATGAATGTTGGAATCCTTATCTATATACATACATGTGACTTTTCAGAGCCATATAGTAGAAGCAAACACACGTACATGTCATTTGGGTGATGAATTTGTATGTCTGATTGAGAAATCAAATATCCAGATGCTAAAATATTTTTATTCTTTTAATCACAGTATATTCCAAACAGTTGAAGGGCCCATTCAATTTAGCAGTATGTTTCCAATTGAGAGTTATTTTCAACAGTTGATAAAGCCATGTAGAGGGTATATATAGATCTTCATCTTGAGACAAGGAGTGATTTCATTTATTTCTAAATCAGACCTTTCTTTCTCAATGATGTATAAAATAAGTTTCCATAGCTAAATATTTCTGATTGACAACAGACAGTTGCAGTGCCATTATGAATTATGCTAATGGCCAGAATCCCGTTGGTGTTCATGTAATTTGTTGTGGCTAATTGGGCCTAACTGAGAATATGGCAAGTTGTATCTCTGTCATGTGCCTGGTAAAACGCCTGGCTACACAACTGACATGTGTCCTGGTACCTCATCAGTTAGCCATAACAAGTTGCACAAGTAATGTGAATACCAGCAGGATTTCTGTCTGTGTAATTTTGATACTTTGACTTCTATTATAATCTCTTATAGGTATTGTGTTGCGCTATTAATAGAAATATACAATATATGATTAGTTACAAAATATATATCGGTGTTGACTTGTCCCTTAGGTACTACTGCAAAAGCAGTAAACATAAAGGAGTATTTTTCTTGGCTCAGCTGCTCTTGTTTTTCTATTCAGTTGTGTGACTTGATGTATAATTTTATTATACATTAAGTTGTGTCTGACTCTTTTTGACTCCATGGATCAGATCACCAGATCACATCAGGCTTTCCTGTCTTCCACTGTCTCCTGGAGACTGGTCAGGTTCATGTTAGTTGCATCGATGACACCATACAACCCTCTCATTTTCTGCCGTCCCCTTCTCCTTTTGCCTCCAGTCTTTCCCAGCATCAGGGGCTTTTCCAAGGAGTCCTTTCTCCTCACGAGGTGGCCAAAGTATTAGAATTTCAGCTTCAAAATCTGTCCTTCCAGTGAACATTGAGGGTTCATTTCTTCCAGGATAGATAAGTTTGATCTCCTTGCAGTCCAGGGGACTCTCAAGAGTCTCCTCCAGCACTACAGCTCAAAGGCGTCAATTCTGTGGCAATCAGCCTTCTCTGTAATCCAGCTCTCACTTCCATACATCAGTACTGCCAAAAAAAAAAACATTGCCTTTACTATCCAAACTTTTGTCGGTAAGGTGATGTCTCTGCTTTTTAAGATGCTGTCTAAGTTTGCCATCACTTTCCTCCCAAGTAGCAAGCATATTTTGATTTTGTTTGTTGCTGCAGTCACCATCTGTGGTGATCAAGGAGTCCAAGAAAGTAAACTGTCACTGCCTCCATTTGTTCTCCTTCTAATTGCTAGGAGGTGATGGGACCGATAGCCATGATTGGGTTTTTTTTAATGTTGAGCTTCAACCCACGTTTGTGCTCTCCTTTTTCATGTTCACTGAAAAGTTTTAAAATTCCTCCTCATGTTCTGCCATCAGAGTAGTATCTGTGTTTCTGAGGTTGTTGATATTTCTTCTGGCAATCTTAATTCCGACTTGTGATTCATCCAGTCCTGCCTTTCTCATCATGTCCTCTGCATATAAGTTAAATAGGCAGGGTGACAGTATACAACCTTGTACTTCTTTCTCAATTTTGAACTAAACTGTTGTTCCTTCAACAGTTCTGACTGTTACTGCTTGTCTCACATATAGATTTCTCAAGAGACCAATGAGGTAATCAGGCACTCTCCTTACTTGCCATAGTTTACTGTGGTCCAAACAGTCAAAGGCTTTTGCGTCGTCAATGAAGCAGAAGTAGATTTTTTTCTGGACATGTAATAGCATATGCTAAAGAAACATGAAGTAGGAACTGGCAAACCACTCCAGTATTCATGCCAAGAAAACTCCATGGACATGGAGTCACGAAGAGTCAGTCACGACTGTAACGACACAACACACACACACAAAGAAACAAAACAAAACAAAACAAAACAAAGAAATAAAGAACTAATTAATCATTAGCATCAAACAATTTCAGTTAAAAACAAGGCATCTGAGAATGTGATTTATTGTCTGTTGTAGTATAGCTTATAAGACAGTGTTGGTGAATCTATGGGACATGACATCATCCCCTTGCAGCTACTACATTTCTCCCTCCATGCCACTGTGCTCTGTGCAGAGAACCGGGTGAAGGGGAGGCAGTGGCTTGGGGGCTTGTTTGTAGCCCCAGTTCACTCTCCAGCCATGCTGCTTTTGGGATGCTTCTCTTCACAGAGCCATTTAGAGACCGCAAGGGTGCTGTGGCTGTGAGAAATTAAAAAGCCTGGTCTTCTATCCTTGCTTTCCCGAAGGGTAGCACAAGAATATGTATTTTCTTTAAAAATATATGGTGAAGGGTGGATCTGTCTGTCTGTCTTTTGGTCGGTCTGTCCTTCCTTCCTTCCTTCCTTCCTTCCTTCCTTCCTTCCTTCCTTCCTTCCTTCCTTCCTTCCTTCCTTCCTTCCCAGCAGTCATCTATGCCCTAGTTACAATTTGTCTTGACTAGTGCAGTGCTCTGTGTTTGGGGCTACCTTGAAAAGGGTGCAGGATTTTCACTTGATACAATATGTAGCAGCTAGGTTGTGAATTTAAGCATATTTCTGCAGTCTTTTAACCCTGATATAGAAAGACCTGAATTGTCAGTACCTTATGGGGCTGAATTTAACGTGTTAGTTTTAGCCTTTAAAATCTTATATGGCTATCCTGGTTATGTAATAAACTGCCTCTTTTGTTATTAACCCTTTGGGATATTAAGATTTCAGGACAGGTCCTCTTGAAAACTGCAGTCATATGGGAGAGGGCTTTCTCCTGTGTGGCTCCCAGACTATGGTGAGCAGTCCCTTCAGAACTCTGATCATTTTCCACAAATGTTTTGGAAACTGGCATAATCTGCTCTGCTATGGTGTTTTAACTGCATTGTTTCAATGGTGTAACTGATTTTAATGACTTTATGGTTAAACCTGGTTTTACTTGTTTTTATTCTACAACTGTAGGCTGCCTTGAGTGCTACTTTGTAGCAACAAACAAATGACCATTGCCACCTCTGTCCAGCATAAGAAGACAGGCTCCATAAAGTCAATATTCATGTTGCTATTGGAATTTGCATTTGTTAATGATGGGAGGAGGAAAGTTTGGTTGAGTGCTAGGTGCACTCTGTCCTGATGTAGCTGCTGTATCCCCTCCCCCGTTAAGGCCACTCCTCACCTGTGTCTGATTTTAATTAATTAATTAATTTAAAATATTTCTATCCTGACATCCTCTCCAAAAGGACCCAAGGTGGCCTCAGGGTTATAACTACCAAATAAAGTTCTGCCTCTTCCTTCTGAAGAAATCAAGCCTATTTAATAGTAACACCCTCTTTGTGTTACAGTCAATGACTGGAACACTGTTGGTGTTTAGGAAAGGTTGGTGAAACTTGCTGTTACTAATTGACACAGTGACAGGGTTAATACTGGTTGTGTGCTTGGTCGCATGCCTTATTGTAACACTGAGGTGCATCCTGGCACTTTCCCAGTTAGCTGCAGTAAGTTGCACAAATGCTATACAAATAATTGGATGCTAACTGATGATACATTTCGTATATTACGGTCCCGATATTTCGTGAATTTTCATTTAGAGAGAGGTTACCTGCGTGGAGCCTCTCCTGCCCCCTACTGCAGCAGGGATTCCCCCCCCCCCCAATGAATTTCCATTGCAAACAGGCTTCCTCCAGGAGCCTCTCCCCACCATCCAGGCTATAACCTCCTCCCTTGTCCCCAAAGAGGTCTCCTCCAGGGAGTCTTTCTCCTCCCTTGCTGTAAGTGGGATTCCACCCCCGCTTTAATCTCCTCATTTCCAAAGAGATCTCCTCCATGGAGCCTTTCCCCACCCCTTTTGCAGCCTGCATTCCCCTGTCCCAATCACCTAGTTTCCAAAGAGATCTCCTCCACGGAGCCTCTCCCCACCCCTTCCCCTACCCCAGTCACCTCATTTGCAAAAAGATCTCCTCCACGGAGCCTCCCCCCCCTCTTCTGCAGCCAGGAGAACATTTTGCAAATGAGTTGTTTGAGACTGGGGAATCCCTGCTGCAGAATGGGAGTGGAAAGGTTACGTGGAGGAGATCTTTTTGCAAATTAGGTGATTGGGGCAGGGGAATCCGGGCTGCAGAAGGAGAGTGGAGAGGCTCCATGGAGGAGACTTCTTTGCAAAGGAAGCAATTTGGACTGGGGAATCTTGGCTGCAGAATGGGAGTGGGGAGGCTCCATGGAGGAGAGCTTTTTGCAAATTTAGGTGATTGGGACTGGGAAATCCTGGCTGCAGAAGGGGTGGGGAGAGGCTCCATGGAGGAGATCTCTTTGGAAATGAGGTGATTGGGGTGAGGGTGAAATCCTGGCTGCAGCAAGGGAGGGGTGGGGAGAGGCTCTGTGAAGGAAGCCTGTTTGGAAATGAGGCAATAGGAGTCTGGAAGTTGAGTCATGGCAACTGGACTTTTTTCTTGAGAGATAGAAATGTTTCACTGCTCATCCAAACAGCTTCATCTGTCTGAATAAAGCTGGTTGTGAGTTCTCTATCTTATAGTTCTTCTTCGAGCCGTCTGTGAATCCACACTAAAGGGTTAACCTGCATCCAGCCTGCATCCACCTTGTTACAAAGCTCTTGTCGGTTAGGACCTCCCCCTCCTCCTGCGCATGCTCCAGCTTTCCCGCTCTTTCTCCTCAGTTCCTTTCTTTCCACCGCCGAGTTCAGTCACCATTTGAGCTCTGTAAAAGAAAGAAAGAAAATTCTCTTACTTCTTGGTTTTTTCTCCGTTGGAATCTCTTCTCTTCTGACCTCCTCCTCCTCCGGACATCGGTGAGCCTCCCCCCTCCCCCCTGCCGGCCTGTCCGCTTTTATTTTATGGCCCCCATGGGCCTCTTCAAGCGGTGTGTCTCCTGTGACAACAAGGAGTCATTCGCAGTGCCTTTACTGCCTTGGTGAGACACACCAGCCTTCGCAGTGCCATCACTGCAAAAAATTAACAAAAGCGGCCATCAAACAACGTTTGGGCCACCTTCATTTGCACCTCTGGGAGCAGTCCCTCACTCCCATGGAACAGCGTGCCTCGACATCAGGCCGTGCTTCGCCGGGGGCTTCGACATCTAAGCAAAAATCTGCTCCCAAAGCCAAGTCTCTCCCGCCGCTGTCACCATCGGCGTCAACGTCGACTATGGCTACCGAGAAGCAGAAGAAAAAGCAATCTTCTGACTCTCATAAGCGTGCCAAGCCTCGGCCAAATACTCCGAGTCCGGCACACTCAGTTTTGACAGCGGCTTCCATGTCACAAGAGCATTTGGAGGATGACCAAATCCCCTCCAGACAACCGTCAACACTGTCGCCGACGTCAGTACGCTCCTCGACATGGGGAGAGGATTCTCATGACCTCTCGACTGGTTGAGGTCCCTCTCAGTCCTTCCAACCTACAGGACTTGACCTCAGACTTGCCTATTCTGCTGCCGCAGGACGCTCAGGCTCATCGACCATCGATGTCGGCTTCTTTACCACGCGCTGACGCCGCACCTGCTTCTATTATCGTGCCAGAGCCACCTCGCATGAAAGCGCAGGCAAAGTGCGTCCGCCTGCCGGCTGACACCAGACGCTCCCGAACACCGGAGCGCAGCGGCCGCCCTCAAGATCAGGATGAACATTCCTGACACTCTTGCTGTTCTTCCCCGTCGACGTCCCCACCACGTCGACGTCGACGAAAGCACCGTCGTTATCACGACTCTGACTCAGACTCTTCCTCCAGCTACCGCTGCAGCCGCCACCGCCACCGCCGTCGACATCGATCTCCGGCCCATCAGTGTCGCCGCTATTTCACTTCAGACTCTGACCATTCGGCCGACACGTCCCCCCGTCGACGTCAGGCCACTTCTGTCGATGTCAGCTCCAAATCCACTGCTGATGTCGACTGTGCCACCAATGTTGACCATCCACGCCGAGAACCGGTCGATGTCGAAGCACCACAGAAGGAGGCTAAATCGACCGCCGCCACTTCCCGACGTCGAAAACGACGTTGTCGCTCACGAACGTCTTCGGACTCTTCTGGAGAAGCTTCCCCTTCTCCAAAATGTCGAAAACACAGCGCGACATCTAAGCATCGAGCCCAGGATTCTTCTGGCCTCTCGACATCGGCCGACTGGGCAGACGCGAGGCTATCTGCTGCTCCCACAGCTCAGAAGGTCGCCCGTTCTCACAGTCCGGCCCCCATCTCATTGCAACAAACCAAGGCACAACCTCTTCATCAACATCAAGAGTCTCCGACCTCTATGGATGAACTCCCTCCAGAACTGTTGGATGAAAATGACTTTGAGGACGAGGATGACTCCTACTGCTCTAAGGCCTCCTCTCCTCCTAACCTACCCACTCCAAAAAACTGATATGCTGGGTAGCCCACCTCCTTCACCTTTAGAAGATATGAAGCTCTACTCTCAAACCATTCACAAGATTGCTTCGGTTATGGAGCTTCAAGTCCAGCAGGAGCAGACTGCTGATTCCTGTAAATTTTTTGGACATCTAAACAGACACCAGACCGCTCCTCTACGCCTCGCCTTCATCCCGTCTCTCCTTGACCGCATCAAGGAAGCGTGGAACAAACCATCTTCGGCGCCACTCATGTCACGTCGAGTGGACAATATGTATAGAACCCATGGCGAGGTCACTTCCTTTTTGGACAAACATCCTTTGCCCAACTCCCTTGTTGTGGACGCTACCCAGAATAGAGCCAAGGGTCGCTTGGCTCTCACCCCAAGCAACAAGGAGCGTCGCAATCTCAATATTATTGGCCGTCGTCATTATTCTTTGGCCTTTTTTACCCTCCGTTCAGCCAACTACCTATGCGCCATGGAGGCTTATTCCCGCCATATACTGCTCCAGGCGGCTCCCACGGTAGATTCTCTCCCTGATGAACAGAAGGCCAAGATCACTGCCCTTAACGAGGAATTACTTTCCCTTATTGACTATGAAACTCTTGCGGCACGCAACATGGCCGCTGCCGCTGCCAAACAACTGTCTACTGCTATTTACCTCAGGAGACACGCATGGCTCCGCACAAGCAATATCCCAGACGACGCCAGAAACAGGATAGAGGACTCCCCATTCAATGGTGAAGGCCTATTTGCTACCACTACTGATGAGTCCTTAGATACCCTCATCAAGATGAGGAAGACTGCAAAGTCCATTACTTATCCGGCTGCGCAACCTCAAGGGCCATACCGCCGACAACAACAAAACTGGCAGCGACAGGCCCCACCTCCCCAGCGTCAAGACTCGGGCCGTTTTCGCCCAAACTACCAGCCCTACTCTTATCGGCAAAACAACCAGCGCCAGCAGCATCATTCTCAACCCTCCAGGCGCTACGACTGCAAGTCAAAGCAGAACCTTTGACTCTGTTCCACTCTTGCCTCCTCACGCGTCCGACGTACAACTGCATCCTTATCTTCGCCAATGGTCCCTAATAACATCAGACAAGTGGGTCCTCGAAATCATCTCCCAAGGTTACGCCCTGGAATTCAGCTCTCTACCCCCTTTGGGACAGGTCCTACGGACTCCGCCATCACAGGCCTTACAAGAGGAAGTTCAATCCCTCTTAACCAAGCACGCAATAGAACCCGTTGCCCCAGAAGACACCAGGGGTTTCTACTCCAGATATTTTACTGTCCCAAAAAGGGATGGAGGTCTATGCCCCATTCTGGACCTCAGAGAGCTGAATTTCTTCATTGAGTACACAAGATTCAGAATGACCACGCTAGAGGCCATCCTCCCTCTCTTACGCACGGGGGATTGGTTTGCAGTCGTCGACTTACAGGACGCGTACTTTCACATCTCAATCAGGCAACATCATCGCAAATACCTAAGATTTCAAATCGCCAACAAAACTTACCAGTCCAAGGCCCTGCCCTTCGGTCTCTCCACAGCACCTCGGGTGTTCACAAAGTGCCTGGCCCCAGTAGCAGCGTTCCTACGCATCCAGGGCGTGAATGTATTCCCGTATCTGGACGACTGGTTGATAGTGTCACCTACGCAACACAAGTCAAAACAGGATATTCGTTACACGCTGGAACTTCTGAGATCCTTGGACTTCAAGATAAACACCGCCAAATCTACACTCTGGCCCTGTCAGGTGGTTCGTTACATAGGAGCCATCCTGGACTCAACAAAAGGCAAGGCTTTCCTGCCACAGGACTGCAAAGACAAAATCTTGAAGGCCCTGACTCCCTTCAAACCAAACTGTCACCTGTCTGGTCCATTCTCCATCTTCTCGGCCTCATGGCCTCGACGACCTCTGTTCTTCCTCACGCCCAGCTCCGTCTACGACCACTACAATCCTGTCTGCTACACCAATACAACCCTCTGCACGACAGTCTCTTCAAACAGGTCCTTATCTCTCAAGACACTTACCTCAGTCTCCAATGGTGGGCCTCTCCTCTTCATCTCGACTCCGACCGCCCGTTCAAAGATCGACCGGTATCCAGAGTTGTCACCACCAATGCAAGCACTATTGGATGGGGTGCCCATTGTGAAAGTGCTCACATACACGGAACCTGGAACGAAATGGAGAAACGGCTCCACATCAATTACCTGGAACTTCTTGCAATTTTCAAGACTCTCCGGGCTTTTGAGCCCCTGATTACCAATCAAACCATCCAAATTGTAATGGACAACACCACTGCCCTCTATTACCTGAACAAACAGGGCGGAACGAGGTCCAGGCATCTCCTGAACCTCACACTGGAACTTTGGGACTGGTGCTGCGTTAGGAACATCACCCCCCAGGCCCTCCACATAGCATCCGTGGACAATTACATGGCGGATGTCCTCAGCAGACGGACTTAAAACAACCACGAATGGTCCCTTCTTCACTCGACCTTTCTCGACCTCTTCAATGCATGGGGGACTCCGAGCATCGATCTCTTTGCCACCCAGTCCAACAAGAAATGTCCGTTGTATTGCTCCAGAGCTGGTCAAGGCCCCGGATCCCTGGGAGATGCCTTCTCCCTCAGGTGGCCACAGGACCTCCTGTACGCTTTTCCACCAATCCCACTGATTCAAAAGACAATAATCAAACTTCAAGAGAGCCCCACAACCCTTCTGCTTATCGCTCCGTGGTGGCCCCGTCAACCATGGTTCGCGACCCTGTTGTCCCTCGCCTCCAGTTATCTGCCAATGCTGCCTCACCTCCTGTCTCAGAGCAACGGTTCGATCCTCCATCCGGACTTACAATCTCTACATCTAACTGCCTGGCTGGTCCACTCACCGTAGCCCACGTTATGGCCAACGCCCATCGGCAATCTACTACCATGCTCTATAACTAAAAATGGACTGCCTTTCAGCATTTTGTGACCAAACATAATCTCCCGTCGCAACCTACTTCTGTTGAGGCCGTACTACAGTTTCTACTCCTGCTTTCCAACAGAGGCCTCTCTATTTCGACCTTCAGGGTGTACCTGGCCGCCATTGTGGCGTTTCAACCTCACAATTCACTGGCCTCTGAACTCTTCCGGCACCCTGACATAAAACAGTTTCTCAAGGGCCTCAAAAATGTTCACCCCTCTGTGAGACCCCTGGCTCCACATTGGTCCCTTCCTCTTGTTCTTCATAAGTTGATGAATCCCCCATTTGAACCGTTGGCTTCCGTTTCCTTACACATGTTGTCTGTTAAAAACTGTGTTTCTAGTTGCCATAACTTCAGCGAAACGTGCCTCGGAGCTGGCAGCTCTTCGAGCGGATCCTCCCTTCTTACAATTCCACCTCACAAAGTTACTCTTTACCCTGATGTCTCCTTCCTTCCCAAAGTAGCATCGGAGTTCCATCTGCACCAATCCATTGTACTCCCAACGTTATTTCCTGACCCCTCTTTGGACATCGAACGTACACTCCACACTGTCGATGTTAGAAGGGCTCTACATTTCTACACCAGCCGCACTAAGACCATCAGGAAGTCTCCCCTGCTCTTTGTACGCCCTCATGAACCATGTCAGGGAGAACCGGTAACTGCCCAGACACTCTCCAAGTGGATCTCCCAAGCCATCACGCTTGCATACCAGCTGGCTAACACCCCTCTACCGGCTACGCCTAGAGGGCACTCCTCTCGCGCGGTCTCGTCATCTATCGCCCTACTCCGAGGCATTCCTGTTGACGACATTTGTAAAGCAGCAACTTGGTCCAACCCGTCCACCTTCATGACACATTACCGACTGGACGTCAGGGCCAAGACTGATGCCGCTTTTGGTCGGGCTGTTTTAGCCGCAGCACTACAGTGACGACCCACCTCCGGTAAGGAAGCTTGCTAATCACCCTTTAGTGTGGATTCACAGACGGCTCGAAGAAGAAATGGAAGTTACCTACCTGTAACTGTAGTTCTTCGAGACGAAGTCTGTGAATCCACACGTCCCACCTGCCTCCCCTCTATCCGTCACTCTCTCTGTTCTGTTTTTCGGTGGCGGATGACAGGGGATCTGAGGAGAAAGAGTGGGAAAGCTGGAGCATGCGCAGGAGGAGGGGGAGGTCCTAACCGACAAGAGCTTTGTAACAATCCGGTGGCTGCAGGCTGGCTGCAGGTTAACCCTTTAGTGTGGATTCACAGACTTCGTCTCGAAGAACTACAGTTACAGGTAGGTAACTTCCATTTTTGCTTTGACTCTTGTCACCCTGGTCTCAAATAGGCTCATAAAATGAACAATGGCCTGAATAGGCTCATTAGGTAGACAAACAGTATCAATAGCCTTAAGGTGAATAATGGGCTAAGGTGCTAAAACCCATAAAGTATGCGTGTTAGCTATGGCCTTGGTGTTGAAGGCTTTTTGATTTGTATGGGTATTGCTGAAAGCACAGCCTGATAATTAGCAGATAGACTGTGTCTGAGGCCCCCATCTCTGTTGAGAGAGGAGTATTCAATGCTCACATGAATGGCTTCCCTGATCCCTCTCTCAAACCACCTATCTTCTCTGTCTAATATGTGTACATCCTCATCTTTGATTGAGCGCCCTTTGTCCTTCAAGTGGAGGTATACTGCTGATTCTGGTCCTGAGCTGTTACCCCTCCTTTGTTGGGCCATCCTTCTGTTTAATGGCTGTTTAGTTTCTCCAATGTAGAGGTCTGAACACTCCTCACTGAATTGGACCATATATATTGCTCCTTTTTTGCTTTGGTATCAGGTCCTTTGGGTGGACAAGTCTCTGCCTTAGTGTGTTTGTGGATTTGAAATAAACGGGGATGGGTGTTTGCCAAAAATCCTATTAAGCTTCTAAGACACTCCAGCCATGTAGGGAATGACCAGTTTATTCCGTCGGGTCTGGGTCTCAGGCTGATCCCTTGTTCTTCTGGGTTGGCACACTGCTTTGAAGGCCTTCTTTGGATATCCACAGGCCTTAAGTGCTGTCTTCAGGTACCTGTCTTTCTTCTTGGCTTGTTTGGAGGTGGGGATGCTCTCTGTTCTGTGGTTTAGGATCATGATGACTCCTAATTTGTGTTGTAATGGATGGTGGGAGTCAAACAGTAAGTACTGATCTGTGTAGGTGGGTTTCCTGTAAATTTCTACTCCCAGGCCACGGTCAGGTCTGATGATGACTGCACAGTCCAGGAAACCCAGCCTGTTGTCTTGGCTGTCTTCCCTAGTGAACTTAATATTAGGTTGCACCGTATTGATCTGGTCTGTAAAGACCTGTTCTTCCTGAGTCTTGGTTTTCACCCAGGTATCATATACATAGGGTGAGCCAGTGGGATGGTGCTATCCCTGGTAAAGGTGTTGAGTACCTTCTTCTCCACTTCTCCACTCAACACCTTTCTAGGGACAACACCATCAGGAATGAAATATCTGAAGACAGTATGTTCAAATATTTTCCAAATCATTTCTAAAAATATGCATAGTATTCGATTATTGTAATTTCTGTGCACTGAGGACAATCAGGTCTTAGGTTACAAATTGAACTCTTCAATGCAAGAAAAAGATGCATTTCTTCCTTTAGGAGGTGCTGCTATTGTCACAAGAAAAAGAAAAAGGTTTCACTTTTGTTTTTGCATGGGGGTGGGTACGTTTGGTTCTGTTCTGTCTTTTTCACTAGACCTCAGAGCACTGGAAGAAAATACAGAACAACAAAAATGATTCTGATTAAATTTCATGCCTGTTCATTGAAACTTAGTCATCTATATATTTCCCCCCTCTTCTTTTCAGGAGAATGAGGTTTTTATTTTATTTTTATTTAATACTATGGAGGGGAAATGTGAATTGTTAATTCTGGATTTTTAAACATTGTTTTGTAGAGGGTTTTTTTTGTTCTATATAAACTAGTAAACAGTTCATTGTTGCTCCATTTGTTAATTACAATTACAAATAAATATTTAAAAAGTAAATTCTGTTTGTAATAATTGTTTGGATACAGTACAGTAACTCCCTGTCTATCGTGGGGGTTAGGGAACCAACCCAACCCAACCTGCGATCATTGAAAATCTGCGATATTTATTTTCTTTTTTCTTCCTGCCCCATCTGTCGTTGAGGTGTCTTTTGCTTTATCAACTACTGCGTTAAAGTCCCCCATAATGCATACCCCCCCGGTTTTCTTGTCAGCAGTTCTTTTAATTGTGTGAAGAACTTTTCTTGCGCTTCATTTGGTGCATAAATATTTATTAACAATATTTCTTCGTCCTCTGTTGTTATCTCTGCTACTACAACTCTTCCATCTGTTGAGGCATGGATTAATTTTGGATTAAGGTCTTTCTGTATATACATTGCCACATCTTTTGTTTGTCCGCTGCTATAAACGCTTGTCCTATTTTGTCATTTTTAGCACATTCTTGTCTGATTCTTTAATGTGGGTTTCCTGAATTAATACGACATCAGCTTTGGTTTTGTATAGTTTATTAAAGATTGAATTTCTCTTCTGGGGCGAGTTCATCCCTTTAACGTTAACAGATAAGAACTTGAGTTCTCTTGACATTTTATAGGTTTTTACTGTCTGATTTATCTGCTTTGTCTTTGTTTTTGTTCCAGTTTCTTGTTTTCCTGGGTGAGGGGGTGTTAAAGTTCTCTGTGGTTTCAGTGCTCTGTCCTCCTTTCCTTTTATCTCCCCTTCTGATTCTTCACTGGAAAACTGCAATTCTTCTTCAGTTAGCTTCAATTTGTGTCTCATCTCTTCTAGGAACTTTCTCGCCTTCATTTTGCTATTTAGATTGTATTTTCTCATCTCCCAATTAAATAAGACGCCTTCTGGGGTTAGCCATTTAAAGGGGATTTTCCTATCTATGAGCACTTTTGTAAGAAAAGAGTATTCTTGTCTTTTTTCCACATGCTCCATGGTACCTGTTTCAGGATATTGACTTTGACCCCCCTTATTGTCAGATCTTTCTCTTGGTTAAATTTCAATATTTTCTCTTTTATTGATCTCTTTATAAACTTTATGTGCACTTCTTTTGGTAGTTTGTTCTTCCTTGTATATGCATTGCCTACTCTGTATATTCTGTCTATAGATTGTTGTAATTCTTCTTTAGTTAATCTTGTTTGTGCGGCCCATTCTTCAGTTATTAATTGCTCTAAGTCTTCTCCTTCATGTTCTTCCACATTTTGAATTCTCAAAAAGTACGATGCCCTATCCATTTCTATCAACATCCGTCTATCTTGAGCCTTACTCTTGACTTTATATTCCACCTCTTTAATTGCCTGTGTGAAGGCATCTATTTTTAAATTATTACTGTCTATTCCACCTTTGAGCTCGGTCTTAACCTCTTGCATCTGATCTAAGATTTGTTTCACAATATTTGCTTGAAGGTCTTGGAGGGCATTTTTAAATGGATCTTGGGCTATGAGTCTCATTAAATTTGCTGTTTGGTTTGGGGAGTCCTCTTTCTTTGTTCGGGTTGTCATCTTCCTAAAGCTCAATTTGACACCAAGGTTAATTTGAATTAATATGAGACCCTTTTCCAATTGCCTTTAACCCTTCTCCCCTTCCTTTGCCCCTTACTTCAATATAATTCTTAACCAATAATATAGCCTATAACATACTACTCATGTCTACCAGAACAGATATCAGAGGCGAGGATTAGAGTAATGTTATTCACCACTGTCTAATATAGATTGTTCTTGACCAAAAGTCTGGCCAGAGCTTGGCAATACAGTTAGAAGCCACTTATAAGTGCTTAAGGGGACCCATCCAATACAGATCTTCAGGCTGCAACCTTGTATTCTGAGTTAAGTTTAGTTTAAATTAAACACCTAAATATGATCCCTAAAACTTTCTTAGAAATGGCAAAAGAGCTAAACTTAATTGATATTTGGAGAACCCGAAATCCACATAAAAGAGACTACACTTTCTACTCATGCAGACGCAATTCTTGGTCGAGGATTGACAATTGCTGGATTTCAGCAGATTTGACACACCAAGTGAAAGAAATTGAAATATTGCCAAATACATATGCAGACGACAACCCAATAATAATGACGTTAGGGCAATCGAGAAGGAAAGGAGGGTGGAGATTAAATACCTATCTGATGAGAGATGAAACTTTTATAACCAAAATGAAAAAGGAATTAGATCTCTTCTTCCAAATGAATAAACCTCGATACAGAGATGACAACAATTTGGGACACAGGGAAGGCCTATTTCAGAGGGTTAGCAATACAATACAATGCACAAAAAAGGAAAGGAAAGAAGAAACAATATCAAGATCTCCTAGCATCCTTAAAGGAGGATGAACAGGAGCTTAAAAAAAGACCCTCAGTCACCAACCTAAAAAATAAAATAAACATTCTACAACACAAAATCCATTTGCTGGAACAAGAAGAGATGGCAAAAAATAATTTGCAAGGCAGAATTTCTTTGAAAACATGAATAAACCAGGAAGAAGGTTAGCATATAAAATCAAAACAGAGAGAGAAAAAACAAGGATTGGCACATTAGAAAACAAAGAAGGCCTGGAAACACATAAGCAGAAAGAAATTGAAAAAATAATACAAGACTATTACATAAACCTGTATTAAAAAAAAGAAATTGAGCAGGAAGATCAGTGGAAATATTTAGACAAGATAGGGAGCTGGAAATTCAGTCACCAACACCTAGAGATGCTAAACAATCTGATAGCAACTTGTAAAATTATGGAGGCATGGAAAAAACAGAAGAAGGGGAAGGCTCCAGGACCGGATGGTCTCCTGATGGAATTTTATCAAGGACTGGAGGGAACTCTAGCCCCACAGTTTAAAAAATTAGTGGAACACATTGGAAGAAACGGCAAAATCCCAGACTCATGGAAAGAAGTACACATATCATTGATACACAAAGCAGGAACAGAAAAAAAAAAGAAATTAAAAATTACAGGCCAATCTCTCTTCTAAATGTTGATTATAAGATTTATGCAACTATCTGGGCAGCAAGACTAAAGAAGGTGCTTGCAGAAATGATACATGAAGATCAAACAGGATTTATCCCAAAACGAAAACTAACATCAAATATAAGAACAATAATAGACATCTTGGAATATTATGAACAACACCCAGAGAAGCAAATGATGTTGATCTTCCTAGATGCGGAAAAGGCTTTTGATCATTTGAATTGGGAGTTTATGCTCCTGCAGTTAAAGAAGATGGGGGCATATGGACCTTTTCTACAAGCAATTAAAACTATTTACACCGAGCAGAGGGCGAAGATCAAAGTGAATAACCAAATGACGGAAAACATCCAAATTATGCAAGGCACGAGACAGGGGTGCCCACTTTCCCCTCTACTATTTGTTTTAACTCTTGAGTCTCTGAATAGACAAATAAGAGGGAATAAGGAAATTGGAGGCCTTAAGATCAAGGGGGAAGAATATAAATTGCAAGCATATGCAGACGACCTGGTAGTAATATTGGATAATCCCCTGCACAGTATTGAACAAGTATTAGAAGAAATAAAAGAATTTGGAGCAGTGGCAGGCCTAAAAATAAACTACAAAAACAAAATTCATGACTAAAAATATGCACAAAAAAGATGTGGAGGAACTCAGCCTTAAAACAAATTTTCAGGAAGTCCAAAAAATAAGATATTTAGGGATTATGATCACAAAAAAAACAAGTAATTTGATGAAGGAAAATTATCTCTCAATGCAGAAAGAAATAAAGAGAGATCCGGATGACTGGGACAAGCTGCAAATATCAATGATGGGTCGAATCGCAACAATGAAGATGTCAGTCCTCCCAAAATTGTTATTCCTTTTCCAAAACTTACCAATTATACTAAATTTTAAACACACTTCAAAGACCTGGACATGCTGATCTCAAAATTTATTTGGAAAGGAAAAAGACCAAGAATAAAACTCAAAATACTACAAGATTTAAAATAAAGAGGAGGGATGGGGCTGCCAAACTGGTTACTATATTATAAAGCCTGTGCCATGGTTTGGATAAAAGCGTGGATAACACTTGGAAATCAAAGAATATTAAAACTACAAGGCCATGATTTAAGAATGGGTTGGCACGCATATGTGTGGTACGGGGGAATCAAGGAGCAGACACATTTTTCAAACCATATAATAAGGAACTTAGTCTGGCAAAAGTTTCAAATGCAGACTTATAAAAAATACCTGAGTGGGTAGCACCTATAGAGGCCTTCACGTTAAAAATAAACCCAAAGGGGTTACTGCTTACTTACCAAGAATTGTTGACTAAAGAGAAGGAGATGAAAGATAAAGCAGAACTGGAGAAATTGGGTTTAGCAACGGATTGGTGGTCAATGGCAAAACTGGAATCAAGATATAAAAAAGATAAATGTATGGGTTTCTTTGAAGGAAGAACACAGGTGGATGAACTGTGGATTTATACAAATGAGGGAATCATAAAAAAAATGTACACGTACTTATTAGAATATGAATTGGAGGATGAAAGGGTGAAGGAGGGAATGATTAAATGGGCTCAAAATTTTAAATATAACATCGATATTGATGATTGGACTAAAATGTGGAAAGATAGTTACAAATTAATTAAACCTGTTAGTCTTAAAGAAAATATATTTAAAATGTTTTACAGGTGGCATCTCACTTCGGTAAAAACTAGCCAAAATGTCAAAAGGGTCAAATAATGTTTGTTGGAAATACAGAAAGAACCCAGGGACTTACTATCACGCATGGTGGTCATGCGATGAAGCTCAGAAGTTCTGGCGACAGACTTGGAAAGTGGCACAAGAAATTGTACAAATTAAATTGAACTTTAGACCAGAAACGTTGTTGCTGAATATAATGCCAGAGATTATTGACAAAAAAATAAAATATATTCTCTTGTACATATATACGGCAGCTAGACTGCTCTGGGCCCAGAAATGGGGGGAAAATGAAATACCAACTAAGGTTGAACTGCTGAAAATGTTACTGGACATTGCAGAACTGGATATGCTCTCAGAGGCGTTGCGAGACCACCCAAGACATTTTGTAAAGGAGAGCTGGAAGATGCTATATAACTGGGCCCAAAAGCAGACAAATGAACAAGGGGCAAAATAGATATAAAGATGTTTAGATAGTGACACCAAAATCTGAAAGTTTTGTAGATGGCTGTTCAAGTGTGGAATCACTAATGCCTTTGTATTAGCAATAGATAAGTGGACAGGTATTGTCCACCATAGACTCTGGTTTGTGTTAATATTCTAAAGTGGTTCTTAGCATTGCTGAATTTGTTCATATTATGTGAAATAAATATTTAAACAAAACAAAAGAAAAGAAAATCTGCGACATGCGAATGCAGGTCAGGTTGGGACTAGGGGGCGCACACACTATGTTTAAAATGAGTTGGGTTGGGTTCCTAACCCCCGCGATAGACGGAGGGTTACTGTAGTGTATCCAAACAATTATTACAAACAGAATTTACTTTTAAAATAATATTTATTTGTAATTGTAAGTAACAGGTTGGCTTCATTGCTTAAAGACATTTTAAACATAGTGTGCTGCTCTCCCGCACCCAGGGGTCGGGAGAAGCTGCGCACAATTTTAAAAAAATGTCTTTAAGCAACGGAGCCAAGCCCAGGATTTTAAAACCTTTCCCCCCCCTTCCCCAAGCCCCAGGCTCCAACTGATTGGCACTGGGGTGCGGGTGAAAAACCTTTTGTTTTCCCCACCCCAGTGCCAATCAGCTAGAGCCCGCAGCTTGGGGAAGGGGGGAAAGGATTTAAAAGCCCAGGCTTTTCAAACCTTCCCCCCTCCCTCAAGCCCTCAAGCACGGTGTAGCGGGACCACAGTATATGAACCGTGAAAGGGCAGGGGGCCACTGTGTATTTTAATATGCTAGTTGTGGTAATTTTATGCCAAGTCAAATTGTCCATAGTCATATTTTATGTTCCTAAAGTAACAGAATGGCTTTCAAGCTGTAAAAAAGGCGGGGCGAGTGTTAATGTAGCATTTTTTTTTCAATTTTTCTGAAAATTTCCACTTTTTTTCCGGGGGGGAAAACCCGGAAAAAAAATCTGTGTTTTGTTCCAAGCTTCAAAATTTCCAGAAATTTTACATCTCTTGTTCTTAACAGACTACTTTATAAGGTCATTGTGAGATGTACACAATCCTGTTTTGGCCTACATTTCTTTCATATTGTGTTTTTGGCTGTTTCCCAAAAAGATAAGAGAATGGTTGTCTAGAGAAACTGATCTCTGCTTATAACAATCATCATTACCTTTGCAGCCTAGTAAGTAACTGCTGTGGTGTTTTCCTGTAATGTAGCACTAACAGTAGATGCTATTTTAACTCAGTCAGACATAGATCTACTGGCTTTTCATTCTGAGTATGAGAGCTAATCCAATACGCGGTGTCCATAGTGATGCTGTTGAAACATGATAAAAACTGATCTCTCTGTGGCCACTCCCGTTGCCTTTGCCTGGTAGGGTAAATGCAGTGGAGCCAATTGTATTTACATTCTTATCCCTTCTCTGCTAGGCATAGAGAGAGCAAAGGGGATCGAGTTTTTGCAGGGGATAAGACAAAGGACCTTCTACTGCAAGCATGGTGTCTGTGTCCTAATATTTTTTGGTACTGTGCTGCCTTGATCTTCTAGAAATGTGTTTGATAGACACATGACATTGCTTATGCAAATTATGTAATTTTTACACTTCATTTTGCATTGCAAAATTTTGGCTTCAATAATATGTTGCTAGATGTCATTATAATTATGCTACATTGTGGGTAATTAATATCAGCTCTTCTCTTTAATAGCTTCAGACAAATCCCTCCCTCTGAATAACTTGTGTGAGAAAATATCTTTCTCTTGCAATTGATTGTCAGCTGTTACGAGCTCAATTGCATTTAGCCACACTGCTACTACATCCAATGAAATGTTGTACTGTATTTTTATTGGTTTATAATATCACTTTTTTGGTTCTTTTGTAAATCACTTGGAATATAATCCATAATACAGTGTACCTGTTAAAACAACCCTTTGAATAAGTGATCTCCAGAATGTTGTGTCATAAACAGTCATATTAATCTCGTGGGAGTTTTGGATTGTTCTTATTCCAGCTACTAAAATTTAGCAGGATTTCCCCCAGCTAAATAGTGGTACAGTATTTGGTTACTGGCAGTTTTTAAAGAAGCACTGTGCACAGAGCTTAATGAACATTGAGTCTACTGTCCCCTAATGCTTTGCAGTTCCCATGGAACTTAGAAAGCTCCCCCAGTGACCTTCTGTATGCATAATAGCTATTGCTGTTGAGAGGACTTTGGCAAGAAACATTTGTGTAGGTTGAAACTCTTCTGAGAACTTAGCCTTTTCTCTAAAGCTACCAGAAATCCAGCTGGAGAAATTATAGGTAGCAGGAGTGAAAAAAATCTCCCTGAAAATATGATGCCTAGTTCTTGAAAATTTAAGTCTGTGATTCCCTTATGAAATTAATCCATCTTGCACTGTGCTTTCCTCTTTTCCTTCTGCCACCCCACCCCCCCAATATTAGTGTATTTTCTAACAAATTACTTCCCATGGTGAGGAATGACAGCCTCAGTTTCATCTGGAGATTGTTCAGGCCTGATTTTTCTTTGAGCTTTTCTTGTTTTTCTTATTGGCAGACCATGATATCCATAAAGCTCTTCTATTGTCACAAGAAAATGAAAAAAGGTTCATTTTTGTTTTTTCATGTGAGTAGGTCTTTTTGGTTTTGTCCTGTCCTCTTTGCTAGGCCTCAAAGCACTGGAAGAAAATGCAGAGCAATAAATGTGCTAAGTCATATTGTCCATAGTAATATTTTATGTTCCTAAGATAATATAATGACTTTCAAACTGTAAAGGGGGGAGTGCTTATGTAGCATTATTTCAATTTTTCCAAAAAATTCCATTTTTTTCCGGAAAAAAGGGGAAAAAAACCAAGTGTTTTTCTTAAGCTTCAAAATTTCCGGAAATGTTACATCTCTACATAAGAAAAACATATCTGCAGAAATATGATCAGAAATGGGCAATTTGTGGCCCTGAGATGTTGAACTGCAGTTCCCGTAATTTTTTACCCATGGGATTGATGGGAGTTTGTCTGAAGGGCCACATGTTCTGCGAACTGAATTCATGGTCCCTGTACTTTTTGCATGTCAGGGTCAGCTTGAAAAATGTTGATTTTGTAGGCTACAACTCAAAGAATCCTCCAGCTATCATGTTTTGTGACCCTGCTGACTCATGGTTCTGGAACTGTTAATCCCCAAAAGGCATCATTCTTAAATCCTCATGTCAGGTTTTCCAGAAGCCTCTAGGTCACTCATTTGGTCTAATCCAGAAGTTCTTTATAATGGCTTAAATACATTCTAGACAGGCAGGTCAGTTAACACATTTATTTATTTATTTATTTTTATTTATTTATTTATTTATTTATTTATTTATTTACAGAATGTTTAGCTGCCCCATTACCAATCGATCTAGTTAAAAAGTGATTGCTGGGAATGGAGACTCCACTTACAGGAGCAGTTCAACAAATACGTACTAAAGTTTTGCAACAAAGTAACATCTGGTTAGCCATTAGGGTATTGGTTCCCAACCTGGAGGGTCAGGACCGCTTTGGGGGTTGAAAAGCCATTTCATAGGGGTCACCATGAGTCAATGAAGAAAAAGGCACAAAGACCTTGGGTCTGGAGGAGTGGGGGAGGAAGGGGGGAAAGAGTGAGTTATAGCTTGATAGGTTGGAGGGAATGTCAGTCAATGGTACCGGAGGCTGAGATTGGCTGAGGGTGCCTGTAGAGGGAAGTTCTCTATGGCACCTGCGGTGGTGGCCTGCCAAAGGGGGCTTGTGGCCTCTTCCAAGCAGGGCAAGGGGTCACCATAACACGAGGAACTGTATTAAAAGGTTGCGGCAGTAGGAAGGTTGAGAACCACTGCATTAAGGGAAGCAAGAGGCTGGACATCATAGACTTTCAGTCTGATCCAGAGTAACAGTGCTTACTTTCTGAATGCTGCTGCTATTCAGTTGCTGAACATTTGCTGGAGCTGTACCCTACTTATTATTTTCTATGGGTCATCAAGTCAGTTCTGATTTATCGTAACCTTTTCTGGATTTTCCAGCAGAGCTGCAACTAGCAGGTGGCAAACCTTATCAAATGATTATCAAATTGTTTACAATTGCTTGCTTTTTATATCACAGGGAAGAAAGCATGCCAACCCCACTGCAAGTCATGTCCTTCCAGTTTAAGTAGTCTTCCAATTGAGTTTTCCAATGTAATACAGTCCTTAATCCATGATAAATCTGATGCTTCATAATACCAATCCGGTAGTCCCAGCCCTCCTCTCCTTTTTGCGTTTTGGAATGCTTTTATTTTGATCCTTGGTTCCCCCCCCCATGCCATATGAATTTAGATATACAATGCTGTAGTTTGATTACATTATTTAAATATAGTCTTTTTCAATATTACTGGTATTGTTTGAAAGAGAAAAATCATATTGGGCAGGACCATCGTGGCCCCATGTCCATGGATTGTCACGGCTCGTGCTCAGGATACTTACTAATATCCATTTTAAACAAAGGTATTAATAATAATAATAATTTTATATCTGCAACAAATCCATGTTTTAGTCCTCGTCGTAGTCCTGAATATTTTAAAAAAGAAATTTAACCCTTGATTTTAAAAAGGATATTCACCATGACATACTACATGTCTGTGTTCTGTTGTATGCCAATAAAGGTTGTTGTTACTGTTAAAAAAATTGGGCAGGATATTCATTTTTATTGCTAATCTTCCCATCAATGAGAGTTGGAGACTATTCCATTTTTCTAAATCTTTTTTAATTTCTTTGATGAGTTGCAAATAATTAGCCTAGACTACTTGTCTTTTTTTAACCTGAATCCCTAGGTATTTTACTTTTTCCCCTTCTTGAAAATTTATTAGTTCAATCAGTTTCTCAGTTTCCTCTCTTTGCATAGTTTTTTTAATTTTTCAATTATTTATCTTCAATCCTTCATTGCAGCATATTCCCTTATTACTTCAAGAAGAGTTTTTGTTGAATCTATTGGTTCTTCCAAACCCAACAAAAGGTCATCTGCAAATTCTTGAATTTTGAATTATTCTCTTATTTTAGAACCTTTGACTTTATCCATTTTCCTTACTTGATTCAATAATGTTTCCATCACCAATATAAATAATAACGGTAAGAGTGGACAATCCTGCCTCTTCCCTTTTTTTATTTCTATCTCCCTGGATAATTCTCCATTTATTCTTCTTTTTGCCCTTTGTCTCTTATATATGGCTTTTATTGCCTCCAGAAAGAAGTCCCCTATTTCCATTGTTTCTAACTGAAATAATGAAATTCTAGTTGATATTTTTGAAATATTTTTGGCACCAATAAAGAACATTGCCATTTGTCAGGATGTGCTCCAAAATATTCTAAAAAGTTTACAACCTTTCTTATGTTAGATTTTAATTGTCTTTTTGGAAAGACACTTGTTTGGTCTTCGTGAATTATATTTACCAGCACCTTTTTGTCTTGTTGCTAGTACAATGGTGTATATTTTATAATCTACTTCAGTGTTTCTCAACTGTTAATCAGTTTTTAGTGCATTCCTTTGCCGGGTTGGGGGGAAAACCCCTAAATCAACCTGCAGCCAAGGCTGCATAGCTATCAAAATCAGCTGTTTGTCAGCATGTGTAATTATTTTGCTCCTTAAATGGGATTCCTTTCTCCGTATACAGTATAGCTTCTCATAGTACCTATCAGAATTTTTGTTTCATTTCTTTCAAATGTATAGTTTTATTTCATTCCTCATAATTCAGTGCTTGTATGTAAGTTTTAATTTTCTTTCTTCAATCTGTAAGATAGCCATTTTTCCGTTTTATTTGCATTTTCAAACTAGTCTTGTCGGGTAATTCTTGGTTTATTTGCTATCTGTTCAGTCAGGAGAATATTAAGTTTATGTTGGATTACTAATTTTTTCCTTTTATTTCTTTTGCTGATGGGTTTTGTTTTGCTTGTAACTCTTGCTGCTTTAATGTTTTACTGTTTATTTAAGCAGTAAAGCAGAATAATAAAAATTGCTAACACCTCCCGCACCACCCTTGTGGGGGGACGGAATTCATGTTTGCCCTGGGTGACACAGACCCTACTTGTAGGCCTGGGCATGTCTTTAATAGCAAGATTTTGAGATCAGGATTGCTGCCTCTGATATTGTAGTAATTTTTGCCTGTTAAAATCTTCTCCCACAGTTCTAAGACCCCAAAGTTTTCCACAGGACAAAGGTGAATCTCAGAATCTGAAAGTGAGAAAGTTTTCAATTCAGTTCAATTAAATATTACTGCATCAGTCTCCTCCCAAGAAAGTTTAAAGTAAATGTTTTCTACTCCACAGTACTTTATTTGCTCTATACTTTATTGCTAAGATTCATAGGTGGAGTTATTTTTTTCCTCACCAGTCCTTTTAGCTTCATCAAGGAAGGATGAACATTATTGTGTTGCTGCTGTTTCAAGCTCTCTTAGCTTGCTAACTGTAAGATACGGAACTTACCTATAGGGATGGGACTTGTCTGTTTTAACAGAGAGAGAAAAATCACAAGAGGCCTTTTTCATGTTCTATTGTTAATTCCTGAAACAGAGCCTCTAAAACATTAATGATTCATATGAATAAAAGAGAGGCACATAGAAATTTTTGTGTTCCTTCATGTTTCCTCTTTTATGTAACCTTTCTTTCTCCCTGTTTCTGTTACATTGCCTAGGACATGTTTCATCCAGTTGTTTCACAAGCATTGCCGTTAGTACCCAATTGGAACTTCCACAGGGAATACTGGGGATTTTTGCTAAAATTGTTTTGCATTGGGAATTTAGTTCTTCCTTTTGCTAGCAGGAAACCTCCTCCATCTGAGACTGAAATCTAGCTCTTTCTGTAATTAAAAAAAGTCACTTTAGCTGTATCTTTAAGTAGGAGAAGTAAGTTTTCTGACACAGTAATACTTGGGTTTACAAGCATAATTTTTTCTGGAAGCATGTTTGTAAACCAAGGCATTCAAAGCAATTTTCCCAGTAAGAAATAATGGAAATTTACATGGGACTTCTTGATGCTGCCATCCCCCCCCCCCCGCTCCATGGGGCTTTTCACTCGCCACCCCGAGTGGACCTTGACGAAGGCAGTGGTCTCATGTTCTGGACACGCACAGAAGTGTACAGTCAGGCAGGCGGGCGGGTAGTGGAGCTCGACGGGCAGCCTCAATGGGTAGCTTTGGGGCTTTGTCCGAGCCGTAGCTTGTCTCTCAGTGTGTGAGAGAAACAGGCTGTGCAAGAGGAGCACAGCCCAGGGATTGTACCCTCCACCTCACACTCTTCTCTCCTCCCTCCCTCTCTCTTGCACGTCAGCTTGCACAGCCTGCCTCCTCCTCTTCCTCTCTGCCACCACTGCTACTTCATCTGCGCTACTAGAGGAGAGGTGCAGCTCTGGCATCTTATCAGATCTTGTGCCCAACCATAGGGGCTCGCTGAGGCTGCAGGAGCGGTGACAGAGGTGGCCTTGAGCCAGGAGTGAAAGCAAAATGGTCTGGGCTGGACTGAGCTGGCCTTGTGTCCTCCAGCCACATTCTCATCCTCAGGGCCTCTCACTGCTACCGCTGCCGCCACCCACCTCCAAAGCTGCTTTGGAGGGTGACGGTGCCACCAAGAGGCCCCCTAGAGGAGGGGGTAATGGTGGCAAGAGTCCCCATGGAGGAGGGTGTTTTGGAGAGGGAGTGACAACAACTCCGGTGTTTGTATTGCAAGAGATTGCTCATTGAGAAATGTTTGCTCATCTTGCAGAACTCGTAAATCAGGATACTCGTAAACCAAGATATTACTGTGATTTTCTTCTATAGCTATAGTCAGAGAATTACAACCCTGAATGGTTTAGTCTGTCATGGAGGCCAAGGAACAGGCAAACAAGCAACAAAACAGAAGGACTCCCAGGTAAACAGAATCTCAATGCCAGAGCTGTGAAAAACTTTAGCAATCAAAATGATGGCAAAGCAAATATACTTTAGAGTGTATACCACATGCCCTAAGACAGTATTAGTGCACACAAGACTGCTACTTTTTCCAAAGGGAGAAGGAGTTTTGAATCTGCAAAAGAACCTGGATTGTTTGGAACTGAGTGAGAAGTTTTCTTTATTTGCTTCAGTCCTTCCTTGTGGGTGTTAGCTCCTGGTGCTATCCAGTTTGTATTATGCTGTCTGCTTGTATGGCAACCTGCCTCTGTGCCTCCATCTTTGATCCCCCCCCCAAATATGGATTACTTGAATCTCCCCCACCTCAATTTATTTGGAGATCCCCCCTCCCCCATTTTTTATCCTTTCCTTCCCTGGGTTATCTTTGGTTGCCTGGCTCCCAGCGTTCACTGATCTGTAGAAAGACAAGAGAAGACATTATGTGGTAGTGATGGTGAAATGTATTTCATAAAGTAATAGTTTTGGTTTGTCAGGGACCTTGACTGCATTTTCTTACTTCATTTGTGGGTTTTTCCTCTTATTTATGTTTTCTTCCTGTGCTTTACTGATTTATCTATTTTATACAGTTTATATGCCACCAACTACCCAAAGGTCTCTGGGTGGCTTACAATTAAAAAAGTTCTAAAAAATAATTCACAACAGTGAATTAATAAATGGTGAATTAAACAAAGATCAGTGCAGGAAATATATGAAACTGAAAAATGAGTCCCCAAAAGAACCCAGAATAAAATAAGCACAATTTTTTCTCTGTATCCATCCCTATTTACTTGTAGATTTTCTTAGCAAGACAAGCACTTCTTGTATCTATTCGTTGTTGCTTCAAAATTTCTCATGTCCTTTACTATACAGAATGTGACACCTTGTAATTAAAAAAACATTTTAAAATACTTGATTTTCTTTTATATTCACTTTGACCTTAAACATGAGTATGCGTTGTGTTTATAGGCCAGATCTCTCGGGATTGTTCTAAATAGTGTTGGACTCTGCTGTGAAGCCACAGAGAGCATCATTAAAAAAATGAATCATGATACAGTCTTTCCCATATGTTATGAACATTTACTTATTTTAGGTGTTACAGCAAATTTGTTGAAGTGCAGATAACAGTCTTATGATACAACCATTCCTTATAGGATATGAAGTCCTTCTGTGGGCTAACTGATTTTAAATGTATAATTTTCCACTTTTTACAGCAAATTTTGAAGACAATCTTTCTGAAGCAGCAATCCTGTCTATATTTATTTTCACTTAAGTAAGCTAGCATCCATTTATGTTCTTCTGATGGATCCCACTGTTTCACTAGAATCAGTGAAACCCCCTTCCCTCCATAGCTTCCTGTACAGCTAAGAATCTTCTGGAATGCTTACTGTATGGACAAGGGAGGCCTGGGGAACTTGCTAGAGCAGCTGCTTTGGTATCAGCATGAACTGCCAGTGGAGGACAGGCAGGGAAAGAAGTCTTCAGTCTATTGGCTTGGGATACCCAAGTACTTATTGAATCTAATTTCTAAGTAAACATGGTTATGATCTCTCCCGTCTCCCTAATTTCAGTTGTCAATGTGAACATGTGTGTAATGATTTGGCTTTGAAATTGATAATCCTAATAGGGGTTTTAGGTAGGTAGACCACATCTGAAGGTTAGATCAATTAGTCTCTCTGTTTTCAAACTTGCAGTTCTACACATTGAAGCATTATTTTCCTTTTGGTGGAGTTTTCAAACACATGACTCTGCTCTGCTCCTAATGTACTGGTCTTGCCTGCCCCTGCTTGCTTGTTTCTAGATAAAATTCTTTATATTATTGTGTGAGGGTATTGACGTGCCTTCTGGGCCTCTCTTTCTTAGCAAACAGAAGCTAAAATAGAAATGTTTCTCTGGTCATTCGTGACTTGTCCAGTGCTTATTTTGTACATCTCTAATGTATATCTGTCTTTAGGGCTTGTTTGTTCTGTTCTGTAATCCTGTGTTGAGCAAACTGCTGGCTCAAGGCCAGATGTGATGGGAGGGCAAGAGAGCGGCGCTAATGGGCCTTCTCACAATTTGTATAGGTACCCATCTATTGTTTTTGCCCCAAAATTGATGCATTGCAGCTAGTTTCATTTATGGGAATTTATTTTAGTTGCAGAACCACACCAGCAGTTGTGAGGGAGCAGCTGGTATATGCCAGTTAATAGAGCAACAGGCAAAAAGAGGGAAGTACTCCACTCTCCCTATCACCACTGAATTGGCAACATATTTTATTTATTATGTGCTGTGTTTTTTTAAATTAGTATGTCATATTGTTAAGAATCCCAGGTCATCACAGAGAGGATCCACTGACCACTCAATCACACTACCCTTTCTTTTCGAAGCTTGCCAGGTGGGTTCAGTGCGCTAGTTATTAGGAAAGCTTCCTGTGAGCCCCTTCTTCCAAACTTTTTGAGCCATTTGTTCCTTTAGTGCAGGGGTGCCCAAACTTTTTGTAAGGAGGGCCAGATTTGGTGGCTGAGAATGTGTCAGGGGCCGGTTGCTCCCCAACCCTGCCACCCCACTGCAAGCCCCACCCACTTTCTTTTAAAAAGACATGGGGTAAAGGAGGGGGAGGGAAGGGTGGGCCAGCCAGCCGCGGGCCACTCAGAATGGCCTGGTGGGCCGGATTTGCCCCCCCCCCGGCCGGACTTTGGGCAGGCCTGCTTTAGTGCGTCAAGGAGAACAAAACTTCCAAGCTGTTCCTTTGGGCTGCAAACCAACCTTGCAAAGTAGGAAACAAAACCTGCAAATTGCTCAAAACAGCTTTGAGTACAAGGCATTGTCCAAGTGAAAACATTGCTGTAAAATGTTATTAATAGTTTTGCATAAATTTAAAAAAAATTAAAGCAAGCCCAGAGACTCTAAAATAATAGCAACAATGATGTGAAGCAGTCCCATGATGGAAACAAAATGAAAAGCATTCAGAAACTTAAGCAGTTAAGAATCAAGCCCATAGAAAATAAGAAAGCTATCTATATCTAGTTCTATTCTTACAAAGTGTATGGCTCTAGTGTACACATAGGATTCAGCCTAATAACGGGCTTGGATTATACAGTATATTGAAGCAAAAACAGTATGTGGAGATTCTCAGTCATCCGTGAGGTTATCCAGGAGTGGGGTCATGAAGACATTATTGAAGACGTGTCTGAAGAAGATACTTGGATGAGTAGCAAAACCTTTCAGTCCCATAAGAAAAGAAGTCCAGTTGCCATGACTCAACTCCCGAATTGATGCAAGTAAGCATAAGCTGCATGAAGTTGCTTCTTGACGCTCAGATGATTCATTGTTCTGGCTAGTCTTAACACTCTCATCACTTAACATCATCCCCTCAACACTTTCAGATGGCATGCTCTCTTATCTAGCTACAGTAATTGGTAACTTCTGCAAGATAAACTTGCTAGAAGTCAGCTGTGACCAATTTAGTTCAATCCTAACTTAACATCAGACCGAACATCTCACCACACTCCCAGTATTCCCCATTACTGTGAGGGCAAAGATAATATTCCTTGCACCCGCCAAGGTAGGCTTGCTAATGGGAAGGTGCATTCTTTTCTTCCATCCAGCTCATTTCAGTGTTTTTGCAGGCTTGAGGGAATAATTAACCCCTAGTTCCTTGGGCTCCTTGCCCTCTGAAGATGTCAGTCACAAAGTCTGGCAAAATGTCAGGAAGAAAAACTTCCAGAACACGGCCATACAGCCTGAAAAATTCAAAACAACTATCAGATCCCGGCTGTGGAAGCCTTTGAGAATACAACCCCTACAATGCTGGTTTCCTCACAGCTATTATATTGTATTTAAACACAAAAAGAATGAAATACAGTGGTACCTTGTATAAAGGAATTAATTTGTTCCAAATGAAATTATGTTAAGCAAATTTTTCTTTATACAAATTCCTATAGGAATGCATTGAAAATGGAGTGATCCCATTTTTATGTTGTACGGATTCTCCCCATAGGTGATTATGTTAAGCAAATTTCCCCTATATCCGGAATTTTTTATGTTGTACAAATTTTATGTTATACAAGCTGTTTGTTATACAAGGGTCCACTGTACAGTGGTCCCCCGCCCATTTGCGGTTCATATACTGTGGTCCCACTATATCGCGGTACCGCAGTATATGAAAAAAAAGGGGGAAGGCCTGTTTCAGGCCTCCCGTACTTACCCCAGGACTGGTGCTGCTCCGAATGGACCTGCGAGGGCCTTCCTGGGCCTTGTGGAGGCCCGAAAATGGCTTCCCTGTGAACTGGAAGTCACTTCCAAGGGCCTTTCTAGGCCTGCCGGAGCCCCCAAAAATGATTTTTGGTGATCTGGAAGTCACTTCTGGTTTACAGGGAAGCCCTTTTGAGCCCGGAAAGGCCCTCGCAGGCCTGTTCGTGGCAGCGCCAGGGTGGGGGTAAGTACAAGGTCCCAGCTCGCACCCCCTAGGCCTGACCCAACCTGCATCAACATATCACAGATTTTCAGTTATTGCGGGTTGGCTCGGGTCCCTAACCCCCACGATAGGCGAGGGGTCACTGTAAATGTTAACAACAATTTCTGTTTCTTGATGTCTAGTGTCAAGCTACATATTTTTGTCTGACATTTTCTTATTTTAAAGGAAGGCTATCTTGCTATTAATAAAAGGGCAATTTAAAATTGTCAGGTTCTTATCAGCAATCATCTATTAGGACTTGGACCTTATCACAGTACTAAGAATGAGGCCTGACTAGTGCTGATGGAGAACCACTGCTTCTTAAAACTTTGCAGTGAGACTTCAGTACAGTGTGAACCATCACTGATTTTTTTGTACCTTAGGAAGGACGATTAAGCTTATCCTCCTGTGCTCCAGGTCAGGATCTTGTGAATATAAATGTCAAAGCTCATATCTCAAAGTGGAACAATTATGCTAGTTGGCCACATTCCCTCTTACGCCAGCTGCTTTCTCGGTGTGGATGCGAGGACTAGAGCACAGGAAAAAAGGAAGCCTGCTCCTTGCAATCCTGATCACTGCTCTAACCCACTTGGCTGCTCGCTCCTTTAAAAAGTTAAAAGAGATTGTCCAATGTTTAGTATACTGTTTCATTTGGAATTTAGAGCTGCACTCTCCTTCTCCTTTTGTAGGAATAGTATTTGTGTTACTTGTTGAAATTAATTTTTAGCACTTTGCATAAGTATCTTCCTTAAATGTTCTTGAATTTTCACATTTGATTTGTGGGAAACAGTAACTTGGTTTAAGAGCATTTTGAAAGACAAGCAAACATTTCTTCTAAATTTCATCTTGATCAACAAGCAATGTCTTGATATACAAGCACTGCAGCAGGCCAGATGATTGCAAGTGAGCCAGTGGTGGCTCTCCCTCATCCTGCTGGATTATAGGTGATTGTCTGGAATGTTCCATCTCAGGGAAGCCTCCAAAGCAGAGGGAAGAGACAGGAATAGAGGTTTCCCTTGTACCAGTCAGGAACATTTTCAAAGGAGAGTGGAGGTTTTTCTCTCTATATTTTTCTTTCATTTGTTTTCAACATTGTTTCTTATTTTTCAAACAATTTCAAGTCATGGGGAAGCTAGTCAAGTGCAAAATCCCGTTGTTAGTCCAAAGCAGAGAAGATTCCTCAGCCAGCTGCCAAAAACATGTTGTGGACCTGGATTTATAGACAACTTCTTTTGTGAGTTTTGGCATTTTGTGTGTACATTATGTGGTCTGTGGGGTCCCAGAACAAATAATCCACATTTCCATTATTTCTTATTGGGAAATTTGCTTTGATGTAAGAGTATTTTGGTTCACAAGCATGTTTCTGGAATGGATTATGCTTGTAAACGAAGGTATTACTGTATAATGTATTGCCGAAGGCTTTCACAGCCAGGATCTGATAGCTGTTGTGAGTTTTTCAGACTGTTTGGCTGTGTTCTGGAAGTTTTTCTTCCTGATGTTTCTGCAGACTCTGTGGCCAACATCTTCAGAGGGCAAGGAGCTCCTTGCCCTCTGAAGGCGCTGACCACAGAGTTTGGATAAATATCCGGAAGAAAAACTTCTTGAACACGGCCAAACAGCCTGAAAAACTCACAACAGATATTACTGCATAGTTAAAGCCACAATTTTTATGGAGTTGGTATAAAACTGATTTAAAAACAATTGAAAATTGTCAGAATCCCCTGTTTTATAGATAAACGTACTGTATTACAATACTGTTGAAGCCTTTATGCTGTATAGTCTATATATTAAAAAAATGTCATGAAATGTCATCTGGAATTTCTGGTATATAGATAGTATTCAAAGTGTTAAGTAAGTAGGGATGGGAACTCGAGTCTTGGCACTCTCTGTCAAGGTGGACTCAGATTGTACTGGTGACTTGATTTGGGGTTGTTGATTTTTTTCAATGACTTAGACTTAACTCAGAACTCAGAACCCAAACACCCCTCCTTTTTTCTCTGGGGAAAAGAGCTTGGTTTTAGTAGATACTTGGGACTTGCTACCAAAGACTTGGACTTGAACTTGTAACCTGGACACAATGTCTTGCCAACGTCCCTGGAAGTAAAATTGTTGACAAGGAGGTCAGAGGAAAATAAAATGTTGAATGTGTGGACAGTTGCAGTTGTGTTATTCGGTATTAGAATACAATTATTACTGTCAGTACCTTATACGTTTAATAATTCTTCTGTAATTGTATATTTCTCAGTCTTTAAGATCCTGCAGTAGAATTTAAGGTCTCTTTATTACTTCTGCAGAAACAAACTTAAAAGAGATACCTCATTTGGAACCTGAAAAAGATTTTTGGAAATATTTAGGATTTTTCTCCCCAAGAGAAATTTGTTTTGATTTAATATATGATTTTGTGTCATAAAAGCTGCAGATGGTATGACAGCCCATCCACCTACCCCCTTCACAGAAAAAGGAGTCAAATTTATCTGTCTCATAGCATCTCGGTTCTAGTTGATGTTTCAGCTTAAGCAAATATAATATGTCTGACATATAGTGGGTGTTGCTATTTTCTGGTTGAGAGCATTCTGAGGGGAGAGCTTAAGGTGGGGAAAACTCGTTTCTCCCTTCATATTATGATGCTCTGTGTGCTATTAATTTGAAAAAAACAACTGGTTATTTAACACAGTTTATAGTTTTCAATCTGTATATTAATTTCTTACCATCTTTCCTGTGATACAGTGATGTGAAAACCATTTTTTTCTGGAATCTCTTGAAATACCATCTTGTTAAATATACATTTCTTGCTGTACGACTGAGCAAATCCATAAACCATTTGTTGGGCACAGTATTATTTTTTCTTAGTATGTGGAATGTGTCTCTGCATGCTGTTTTAAGAATCATCTGGCAAATGTCTCTTCAACCTCAAAAGAGGAAACACCCCTCGGTGTGAAACAAATGGTACTTCCTGCTTTCATAAACAGTCATGTGCATAGTTTAGCAAGGCCCCGATGCCTCTGGAGCTTTTTCTTTTATAGCACCGTTGAATCTGCCTCTGCAGAAGTACAGTGAATCTTGTGGCTCCATTTGGAACAAAGGGGATTAGTGGAAAAAAATCTCTATCTAATAAGGCATTGAAAAACAAGGGCAGGCAGTCTTTGGTTGTGAATATTTTCTGATTTTTCCAGAAATCAAGCAGAAGATTGAGCTGCTGATGTCAGTTAACTCTGAGAAGTCGTCCTCTTCAGAAAGGTACAGCTACATCTCCTGCATGAACAATTAATGGTGTAATATTGCTATGACTGCAGCATAGGGTGTTTTACTTGTTTGCTGATTATGTTGATTTATTGCATGCTTGCTATCGTAATGTATTAATTGAAGCTGTGTTTCTGGTTAAGCTTTGTGATGTTGTTAAGGGCTTATTATTTGTTTTTATTTTATTTTAGAAAATGAAGCCTAATCTGTGTAGCATGCACATTTCTAATATATTTTTCTGGTACATATATATAAAGAATTTATACTGTTACTGCATTTGTGTGTGTGTGTGTGTGTGTGTGTGTGTGTGTGTGTGTGTGTGTGTGTGTGTGTGTGTGTGTGTGTGTGTGTGTGTTTTCCACTAGTGAAAGGCATCTTGATTTTTAAAATTTAGTTTGAAAGATGTTTTGTATGGATTTGTCAATAGTATTTCTTTAAAAAAATGCCATTATATTTGAATTTATTACACCAGAAAATAGAATCTCCTAAAAGCTTTATGTTGTGTTGAAAGGGAGTGTCCTTTGCTAATAGCTTAGGAATTGCAAACCTATGAATTAGTCACATTCTGTGAGAGAGATGTGATGCTGCTTCAAGTCTGTGCTAGGAAATGGAGCAGTCACTGCATGCAGTAATGGTTCATACCTGCAGGTAAGGGCAAAATGACTCAGAAGTGTTTTTAGAGCAATCATTTTATCTGTCAGTCAGTTTCTAATATTCATACATTGCAGCTTGAATGTAATATATTTGTGTAATATTTTGGCTTTCTTGGTAGGCAGTGCAGTTAAAATAAATCTGGACAGCCCTTTCATGCTTTAAAATCAATTTTGCCATATGTGTATAGTAAATAAAATACATTTAATGTGTAAATGCAAGTATTATCATAAATTATACAGTATGTACATGTAGTTCTATATTTGGCAGCTATTACCTTTATTAAAGATGATGCCACAATTATTTAGTAAATCCAAATGGTGATTTTATGCTGAATGTACATCAAAATGTGTAAGAGAGAACCTGATTGCAGTGTAGTCGGTGCATCTTAACTGATCAGGAGGACATAAGACACATAATAGAATAGGGGTCTCTACTGTGTGATGCCATATATATATATATAGCTTTATAATAGGTGTAATTTGTTAGATTTAAGAGTGTAAAAAGCAAACATTTAATAAAGCTCAGAAAAGACAGACTTCATGTTAGATTTTTATGAAAAAATAACATTGCAATGAAAATGCATAAAATGGTGTGTGGGGTGGGGTACAGCAATAAATGAAGCACAGTATGTGTATGTTTTTTAAAGAGTACTGCTCCAGAATCTGAAAAATTTGAAAAACATGCTTATTGTTTTTCCCTAAGAAGCCACAGCTCAGAATTAAAATGCTAATTGTGTGCAATGTTCAGTTTTTCCATTGCTAACCTGGTTCTATATGAGCTATAAATGATATGCCAATAAAATGGTGGTGGTGATGACGCGAGGGAAGAGGCTGGAGATGAAAATAGCAAGCGAAAGAATGCCAACTGTGATTTTTAGGCTTTCTCTTAAGGAATGGCACCAATACTGGGGCAATGCCAGTTATAGCTTTGTTCTTTGCTAAACATATATATTATGAAGCAGCTAACAGCTCATGCTGCTCAGAAATATATTTTAACTCTGGGCTCAAAAGTGGCAGTTGATTAGCATTAATCTGCCTCTTAAATGCATAAATACCCATGATTAGAGAAGTAAGAAGTAAGTTATATTTTACTAGGAGGTCATGAAAAATGCCCTTGAAGGAGGAGAGTAGAAGAATATATATGTATTTATATAGAGAGAGTGAGTATACATTTAAAAACAGAGAGACTTACAATGGAAATGCAAGATTTAAGTATTGTAGAGAGAGTTTATGTTTTGATTGGATTATATAATGCCTTATCAAAATTGGGGAGTATCAGGGGAACAGCTTGTTTGTAAATTGCCTTATTTAAAAGTGATTATCATTTAACCGAGATTAACTTTGGACTGTGCAGTGTTATAAATGCATGCTGGACTGTGTGTGTTATAAATGCATGCTGTTGATTATTGGAAGTAACCCTGTACAGTATCAGATTATTCATAACATTTATAAATTAGCTTGGGAAAGTATGCCAATGTTCTACTTTTGGCTACTACATAGGAAATCTGAAGTTAAGGTTAGTGCAAGGTGAACATAAACAATGAAAAGCCTGCAAATTCATATTAAAGTATGATTATTTAAAGTGTTAACATGCAAACTGAAAATCTCACAAGTTCTTCTGGGTCTCTCTACAGGCACACAAATGGGTAAGCTTATACATGTGCAGAACATATTTGGAATATTCTAGACCTAGACACTTCAGGCTTGTGCACAAATGCAGCCATGACCCTTCATAATGCCAATGTGTTCATATTCACCGTTCCTTCACGTGTAGTGTTAGGATTCAAAAAATAGACTTTTGTTCATTGAACTTGAATGAAATGGAAGGAGGCAACTCACAGCCCCAAGTGCAGCCCCTGTGCCTCTTCAAGACCAGTTCAAGAGGGCCAGGAGCCACTGTGGAACCATTTGTGGGGAGGGGGGGGGGCTTCCTCTATATCTGCCAGTGCAGTTTTGGATTCAACTTTGTATGTGCAGTTACCCGCGTGTTAATCACAATACCATTCTTAGGCTTGTTCATGCAGTGACATGGGTTTTCAGAAAATGTTTCTGATGTCCTAAAATCAGCTGAGGTTTGATTGGGATGTTTGGGTTCTTACAGAACCCTAAAAAGTGTTAATACGTTAGTATTATAGGCAGTGTAATTTTCTCAAAAAAGCTGAGGAAGTTAATAACGAATAATTAAATTAACATAAGTATATCAGTTTATAAATCCAACACACAATGTGGCTTAACTGTAATATTTGAATAAATTTGATTTTTTTAGTGTAGAAATATTTTTTTCTTGCAATGTTCTAAGATATGGATATCCAGTAGTCTGCAGCTCACTTAAATATTTAGTTTGAAGGAAAAAATGAGAGAAATACTGAGATTGTATGCACAGATTTTAGCATGTTTCAAAAATTGGCACACAACTGAGTTGATTAACATTTATTATGCTACATTTTATAAAACAGTGCAATTTAATCTTTTCCCAACAGAAGCACATAACCATAGAATGGCATGGCAGTAGAAGAATACTGCTATGAAAACATTCCAGCCCCCCTTTGCTGCACATATGCCATCAATAACGGTGTGATCTAAATGTGAGCAGGACACAAGACACTTGATCAAAACCAGTAAATGTGTTGACTTAATATCTTCCCATAATTTTGTGTAGTGATCATGACTCATATATTTCAAAAGTCCCTTTAGCCTTTTTTGATACACATTGAATTAAATGTATCTTTATCTGTTTATAACGTAGTGTTTAATGTACATTTTTATAAGTCTTAAATTTTTATTGATAAAAATTAAGAATATTAAAACACAATTGCTGAGATGATCCAATTAAACTAGGAATATTACATAATTTTAATGAGTGAGTGAGTGAGATAGAGAGAGAGAGAGAGAAGGAAAAATATTTATTTATTTATTTGTCTCATTTCTATACCGCCCCATTTCCAGTATGGAACTCTGGGCGGTGTACATGATAAAAACAAATAAAAACAATAGATCAAGATGGATCAATGGGCGGTAAGCAGATAACAATGACAACCAAATATCTATATATAGTCGTCCTCCGCCATTTCGTGTTTCATATACGGCAATCCCGGTATATCGTGGGACCGCAGTATAGTGGACCCTTGTATAACAAACGGTTTGTATAACATAAAATTTGTACAACAAAAATTCCAGAGATAGGGAAAATTTGCTTAACAGAATTGCCTATGGGGCAAATCTGTACAACTTAAAAATGGGATCACACTGTTTTCAATGCACTCCTATGGGAAATTTGTATAAAGGAAATTTTGTTTAGCATAATTTCATTTGGAATGAATTAATTCCTTTATACAAGGTACCTCTGTTTATGAAACAAAGGGCTACTGGGGCAACCTGCATGGGCCCGTTTAAGGCCTCCTGCACTTACCCCAGGCTTGGCGCTGCCCCCAAAGGGCCTCCAACAGGCTTCCTGGGCCTGTCAGAGGCCTCAGAAGTGGTTTCTGGTGAACCGGAAGTCACTTCCGGAAAACCAATAGGTGGGGGATTACTGTATAAGCTTCAATTAAATGCTTCCAAATATTTAAAAATATGTCCATATATACTGTAGTTGCATCTATAAGCTGTACGTTCATATGTCAATATTGTTGTAAAGTCCTCTATACATTGAGATATTGGGCAAGGGCATTTAACTTTCTAGTGCTATGATATAAATATTTTAGCAACACTAAGGACACAGAGTTCATTTACACAAATTAATTTTCATTCTTCAAGAAGCAGGGACATATGTGCACATAAGCATCAACAAAGATGAAACAGTGATTGAATGGAAAATTAATGTGAGTGATAACTTCTCTCCCTGCAAAAAAGCTTGTAACATGACATAACCATATTACGTGTTTGAGAGATGCAGCAAGAAAGCTATAACATGAATTTGCTGGATTGCTGAAACCTTTCCTAAAAAGGTGTTGTGTATCTAGTACTGTATACTCTAACCATATTTTTTCCTGGATAAGTCACAGCTTAATATCCATAGATACATCAGGTATACTAGTTAATGCTACCTCCTGCTGATTAGGCCATATACAGCAATCCACTTCCTCATGCCATACATCTCTTAAGAGCGTGTGTTCTGTATTCATAAACTGACAACAAATGTTTATGGATATATAATATGGGTTTCTTCTTTGGGTTTGATAAACATTTCCAAAAATGTAAGAAAGTCTGAAGCACTCAGTTCTGTTGCTGCAATTGTAAAAAAAAAAAAACAAAGAAAAAAACACCTGCCATTTATCTGAAAATGGCAAGATGTAATGAGTTTCAAAATGGAAAAAAATCATATCCACTTAGTTGATTTAAGATAATATTGCTCCATCTGTCCAAACCTTCCATAGGAAGAACTTCTTTCCAACTCCAAGCCTGACTTGCCCTATAATGTTAATTTAGCATGTGAGAATGGATCTTATTTTAACATATGGAGTCCCCAGAGCTAACCATTTAAAAAGAGATACCAGACAAGAGGGTTCCAAAAGTGCCCGTGAAGGATAATTAAAATGAGTAACACAATTCCAGTACTTAGCATTAGTTAGTAAGAAAGCCTGAGGAATAAATAGTCTGAGGCAAGGAATGCAAAATCCACCTTCATTAAATGTGAGTTGTATCCTCTTTAACGAAATTTGAGATGCCATGAAACTCCTCATAAATTTTCAATAGTACTGAATTTATGGAAATATTTGTTAGGTATGTAAAGAAGGTTTGCATGCAGGACATGTGTGATAATTTAGTTGCCTTCAGTTGCACTATATTTTCCCTCCAAATATCGATGTGAATTACCTGTTCATTCATGTTGACTTGATATTTTTGTTTTATTTACATGAATGTTTGTATCCTCTTAGTAAGTCAATAGAAGTAAATATGGCTTTAAATTATTTTTAAAACCACTGGAAGTATAGAGATCTTTGCCCTCCTTTGCCTTTCTTCCACTTTATAAAACTGTTGCAATGCGGTAGTAAATATTTTTTGCAAGATAAAAGACCCTAAATCCAGACTTTACTAGTTGGCAATCATTCATGTATCTAAAATGTTGTGCAGCTTATTTAACAGCGATTTGTCAAAGCATTGTGGTTACTCATTCATCCAAAGGGAGTAGCAGGGAGAGACATAGTTTTCCTGTATCGTTGGCTTTGTAAATAACCAATAACTATAATTCCTTGAAGATTGCACCCGCCATAGGGCTGCATCTTTCATTCTTAGTTGGAAGGTAGTTATTTCAGTTATGTGGCTGCCTGCTCTCCTAAGGTGAATAGGAGCTGCTTCTGGTCAGCATTGTAAGTAGCATTCCACTTTTCGACCCACTCCTCTTTCTCTTGCAGTGACTGCTTTGTACCTATTATTGCAACTACCCCTGCTGTTTCTAATCAGCATAACATGGCATGGGGCAGCGACATCAGTATGTGTATATATATTCCTTCTGAAGGCCTTAAAGCAGAACTGAGAAGAATTCTACATGGTGACTCTAAGCATATGCTGTGGAGGGGACTAACAAAGTGCAATATGAATAGTGGAAATGAGAGACAGAATAGGTAGAAAGGAAACAACATATAAAGATCCTGGGCCTGGAATGAATTCTTTGGTGACTGAATTACTGCCTAAAATACTGAATGAAAAATGAGATGGAAAAAGTGCAAGAATGTAAGCATTGTGCCATTTTCCTAGCAATTGTTACCATTTTCCTAGCTGAAAGTAGGGAAATGAACATTTTACTTTTATTTGGGTTCTTGTCTCAAAACCTGTATACTGTACTCTATTATTAATGGTTAGACTCTATTTTAAATTGTTAATAACAGATCTTTTCCAAATCACAAACTAATTGCTTCATGGTAGAATAGGTACAGTAAGTAGCTTCTGAATTTGTGAATCCAAGTGTCCATGTGTTCTTTCCTCTTTGACACCTTGAGAGCAAAACTCTCCTGTGAGCATAGCTTTCTGTACATGTATTGCATGAACACTAGCATTTATGTACAGAATATTCTCCAACATTAAAGTGAATACTCCAGTCTTTTGTATGCAAAGCTTTCTCTGCATATAGGAATTCCCATGTGTGTGCCTTGGCCTATACTAGAACTGCTGGGCGCATCTGAAATTACATAAGATTACCTCATAGTTCAAGTACTGTACAAACTTCAGTGTTCCTTCTCCTGTTGGCTGTCTTTTGCCTTGATGTATCTAATCAATCTTAATCCATAATTTTGTTGCAGGCAACATTAGAGAGCTATAATATGTGTGTTTGGATAGGGCTTTGATGCACAAAAGGAAAACAGCAACTGGGTTGTGGTAATTTTAATGTCAACTTACTTTGTGGGCTAATATGGGCACTGATATAAAGTACTGCCAAGATCCCCAGCTATATCTGTAGTTGATACATTACTCTAGGAGAGCAAGATATATGTTTGGTAAACATTTTTCTATTCTAAGTTGTGTTCCATAAATGGTTTGCTATAGTCGGCTCTGGTTTCTTTGCACTTCCATGTCTTATCCTTAGAATTTTTGTTTTAGAATTTTACTAGATGATACATTCATCTTGACAAAATTGTCTTCTTGCTTTTTATTATTCACTGTTTTTAAAGTGGATTTTATTTTAAAAATAGTGCTTTTCCTTTTTTGCAATATTATTTCTGCATTTAATTTCAATATACATATACTTTCCAATTACCTCTGACTAGTTCTGAAATTGACAAATCAATTATTTCTTTGTCTGACTGACCTTCTCTTTAGCATTTTAATTTATGACTAATGTTAAAGTCTCTGAATTTTTTTTGGAATGGATAATAATAGTTTATATCAAATCGAAATTCAAACAGATGTTTGTGCTGAAAACCCTAATTGGCTAGAATCCTGTTGGTGAATTGCATGGGTTTAAATGATGATGTTATCAAGTGTGCAATGTTAATCTTTAATTTAATTTATTTTAAAGCTTTCTTTCTCTCTCCTCATTCTAAGGCTCAATGTGGAGTTCTTTTGACTTGAGGAAGGCTTTGGGAGTCTTGGAATATGGGTTTCCTTTAATATTTGAAAATCTCCAGCAGAGTAGATTTGAGTTAAATCAAACTGATTTAAATCATAACTTGGATTTTGAAAATTGGATATTTTGATGGTTTTAATAATTTGATTTTTAAAATTTTTGATTTTATCTACCCTGATTATCACATGATGGCCACTGGCAAGATAGGGACGACAACTGGTGATCCAGTGACATTTTTTCAGATAATAAAGCTCCTCTTGGAGGAGCAAAGTCTTTCTCAGGACAAACAAGATCCTTAGGGAGCCTCAGAAGCTGAGAAGATAGGCATCTTTAAATTAAAGGTCCAAGTTGCACACTGATGATGTCATAGCCATTTAGATCTACATAGTTACACAAGAGCCATTGTATCAATTTCAGAATACATGTAGTGGGCATCTCAATTATCTGTGGTATATTAGAGCTTCCAGTACATCCAGTATAAAAATATTAGCAATGCAGTATTTATTTAATTGTTTAAGGACATTGAAAGTGAATACACCATGTAGGAGATTAAGGCTCACTTCTGTGCTTGGGAGTATGCTACTTAGACTCATTAAAACAAAGTGTACTGCTTATATATTGCCTAGAATGCTTAAAGCTCTCTCTGTGTGGTTTACTGTTTAATTATGTAGACTACACATTGCCACCACACCCCAGTGAACTTGGTGGGTACTCATTTACCAACCTTGAAAGGATGGAAGGTTGGGTCAGCCTCCATCATAATGTAATTATGATTGCTCTACTTCCATCCTTAGGCCATGATTTGGTCTCTTCCTTCCCCCTGTTTCAAACTATAAATCATGGCTGTTGCTTGATGTATATAAGGGACTGTTTGAATTTGCTAAATATACTGTAGAGCTGAATATAGATTGTGCATTCCAAGAAACATGCAGAGAAGAGGACATCTGTATGATTGGTTGAAACCAAAATAAGAGAACATCTTGAAGAAATATGTTGGTGCAAGATTACCATTTTGAATAGCTAATATTCAGGTGTAAGTATTGTTATCAAATAACACAATATTGAATATTTGGAAGTTGGAACTTCCAAATAGTTGTGGGATGGTCCTAAATAACCAAAACTATTATATCTATATAAACTGCTGTACTTAAAGATATATTGCAGCTACTTAAAGATATATTAATATGGCTGTCATGGTGATGAATACAATCTACATAGGCTTATATATTCACTTCAAAACACTTCATCTAATTTAATTGCTTAATCTAATTCTTAAGCACTTGTTAAGTAATGTAGGGAGTTAGTGTTGGCAAAAATTATGATGATTCAGAATGAGTGAAAAGCAAAGTTTTCAGTCACTGTGTCTACAGCCTAAAATATTGTATTTGTAGTTTACAGAATAACACTGATAGTTTTTTAATGTTTCCTCATACATACTGTAAAAACAAGTCTGCACTGACTGTTTTTGGTGATTATTGTGTTACACTTTTGCCAGTATATTCCTGAACTCATGATAAGAGCAGATGTCCCCACAGTTTGTTATAGGTACAGCAGCAACACTCCTGAAATCAGTGCTTATTTGTATTTACATAAGATACATGGGGATAGTTTTCATCTTCTTTGTGGCCTCTGTGCAATCCCAGAAGTTATTTCTGCTCATAGGAATTCTTACACACTCCAAGAATTGGTAACCTTTTTATTACAGCTGACAGGTATTTGCATGATGTGTGTCCCAAATTTTACTTTGACAAACTTGGACAGATTTGGAACTGGTCCTGAAACTGGAAGACTTGAATTTGGAAATGCCATCAGTGTGTTGATTGAGATCATATTCAGTTAAAGCAATAGACATTTTTGGAATGAAATGTTGATTTTTCTAATGCAGCACAACCACTCAAGGTTATCAACTTGGGATTCTTGCCTTAGAATTTGGTTAGGCAAGATTTAGAAGATGAATCGGAGAACAGCTTTAGAAAGTGTTTTTATTGATGCATTGCTGGAAGGAGCTTTTAAAAGAAATTTTCTTTTCTTTTGCATTCTTTTTCTAATATAAGTATCTTCCAACCTCTTGCTACTCTCCTGCACTATGAGGAAAGTATACTGTTGTCATTCATGGGGGCCCGTTTTACATCAAGGAAAAAACATGTGTTTTTGTTTGAAATTACTGTTGTGTGCTCCTGTTGCAGTGAGAGCATTGCCATAGCACTGAACAACTTTGATGGAAAAACCGGACAGTTATTTTTTAAATTGGAGCAATTTAAGAACACCTGGATTTGAGTGCTGTATTGTTTTAGAAACATAGGTTAGAAAATATAACCAAATGATGTCCAGAACACATTTTTATATGAGTACTCTGTGTTCTCAAATTGAGGATTTTCAATAAGTCTCACTGAAATATTATTGCCCTTTTGGCCTGAATAGTTTTTACATCTCTTCTAGGTAACATGTTCCAGCAGTCTGTACTGATACAGATTATGGCACTGATTTTCTAGATTCTTAGAAAAATGTTGGCTATTAAATTAAATGTGCATGCCTTGAATTGAGAACCGGCATTCACTCTTCAGAAGTTCAAGGCTGCTTATAAGTACTTAGAAGAAGCTGTAGAAACAGGTAATGTTAGGATACAGTATTTGAAAAATATGGCATTACCTTGGCACTGCACTAGCAGTGTGCATTGCCATATACTTAGAGTTGATATTTTGATATTTTGATCCAGAGTTCTTGGAACCACCTCTAAAATGATATCATTAAGGCAAAATACTATGTAGCATTAGGTTGTCATTTTTTATTGATCTTTTGGTTTGCTCATTATAATCTTCTTACCTTAAAACTAATGAGTCATTATGTAGAACAGTGCAATGTAGTTCCCTCTGGAACTCATCAGTGCTGTATTGGAATTATCTTGAGAGCTTTCTGCTGTACAACACAGATCTGCCCTTAGCACCTGGCACCCCAACAGTTACTGTTTTGAATCTTAAACTATTATTGGCTGTATTGTGTTGGGTTTTTTTTGCTTTTGTTTTGTTTTTTGAGAAGCCATCTGACCCATAAAGTTAGGGGTAGTTTACAGCATGAAACATTTAAGCCAAAAATATGATACCTAAGTGAAATAAATTTTGAATACTTTATGCATCATGCTTGTTCTACTGGAAAAGGAAGTTCTGAAACCGTGGAGGGACTGTTGAGAAAATATTTGTTTGATGTTTGGGTTGGTGGGATGCTGAACTAGAGATGTTCTACCATAGATTCCCCCAAATGGCAGCCCATGAGATTTTAGTGGCTTTCTTACTCAGATCACAGTTCGTGAATGTTAAGCTGTTGAGATTGAATATAGATGCTTTAATGCATAACAGTCACAACAGTGTAGCACAGTAGTAAAGAATAAAATCTGAGAAGGCATAAATTGTTAAATGGACCTTGGCGTCAGAAGGTGCATTCACATTGTTTCATTAAGTTTTCTCTTTTGGCACTTTAGAATTTTTACATGGTAAAAATCCATAGTTGTCTAAGTGTTTATAATGAGAATTTAATGAACCGCCCCTCAGTATAGGATATCTGGCCAATGTGCAGGGAAAAAAGTGGGTTTTCTAGCCCTTCCTGAGATTTCCCATTGATTTTCTAATCAGCCAAGCATGACGCCCTGTCCTTAATGCATGTACCAGTTTTTTGTCAAGTCAGTTTTCTGACTGTTTATTTAAAATTTCCCCTGAATCTGAGGCCCTTAAATGGTGTAAGCAGACCAATGGATAAGCACTAATTGCTTGTTCAATTCAGTTCCTAGCTTCTTCAATATTTTTGAATCAGGTAATGATCAAGCTGTTTGGACTAGTCCACCAGCCATTTTAGATTTATATTGAGACCAAAGCATATAATATCATTGTATAGTGGTGGGAGGAGGTAGTCAGATCTGGGGTAGAAACTGGACAGCTGAGTATTGCCTTCTGATTGCAGCCTCAGTGGGTAGTAGAGACTTCTTTGTATCGGTTTAGGACATATGTTCTAATTCATAACACTTTCATTTTAGTTTGCTGGTATTCAGATCAATATACTTATTTTTAGGTGAGTCTGGCCTGATCCGGTTACACAGTGTAAACAGTCTACATAAACATGGATATCCAGGCCTCTAAGGTGTGCTGTCTTGGTTGGATCTTTATCTCACCTGGATTTTTGCTGTTCACCTGAAAGTATTTTAATTCTCAAGTGTATTAGCTGCGGCTTAAGGATCTGGATCCAAGCAAACATCTTTTTGAGTAAGTAGGGCAAAGTCTTGGATTTTCCAAGCTGGAATTCTCTGCTTTTGGAGTAAACAGCATAGGGACTTATTCTTCATATGAAACATTAAATCATCTGAACCATTCTCTGGTTAATTTCTCTGGCGTTTCTAGAGACATTCTGTGTCAGCTTGGCAAAATAATCTTACTGTACTGGTCTGCTCTTGTTTTTCTGTGCTGGTAGAATTGAACCATGGCTCCTTTAAGAATTCAGCTCAAAATGGATACCCTGGAAAATGGCTACTCTGTATTTTATTTTTCTATTTATTTACTCTGATTCCTCCAGAGTCTTTTTGGTGACTGAGTGGAGATCCTGGTTTTTTTAGTAGAGATGTTTCTCTTCAGAATTTCATAGACATGCCACTGAATTTGAAACTGCAAGAAGGATCTTTTAGTTGCACAGCATCAGGTTTTCTTTACCCATTCTGTTAAGACCAGCATCTGTCACATTGTGTGCCTGCAGAATGGTGGGAAACAGAGTGAATAATAGAGAAATTATCAACATTACTTATTTACATTTAGGATACGCTTTGAGTATCTCAGGGTGGATAAAAATCAATGGTTTTTTTTTAAATTAAAAATCAGATTTTTTATTTAAATTAGTTTTTTTATTTAAATCAGATCTTTTAAATTTAAATGCTTTTAAAGGAAAAATCTCTCTAAAGATCATGTTTGGGATGGTCGTTTGGGACCCAATAAAGCAGGAAAGCTTGTTTTTCTTTTCAAGATTATGAACAAACAAGAAAATGAATATGAAGATTAATGAGCCATAGACACCAGTATATTTTAAGTTTTTCATGTGGACCTGGCTGATATAGTCCATGACTGTCAGTCTAAGTTTTATAAAAGATATTTTAACCACATCAGTTAACAAACATGAATGTTTAAGCAAATACAAGCAAACATAATGCTATATAATGTTACTGTTTTGATTAAATAAAGCTGTTTAAATTGTTATTATTAAGGTAATGATTATTTTTTCTCCTTCCAATAAAGTAGAACAGAACAGTTGTCCAAATATGAATGATTAACCTATTAAACTGGAGATAGTTCACGCAATACTTTCATAATTATCTATGTATTTCTAATAGTATATAATCACCAGATCAGCAATTTTCTGATACAACTGTAAAACTATTATTCTGAAAATGAAATCTTCATCTGCTTGTAAATATTAACATTAAAATAACTCTAGCAAAAATGAGTCTGCATGTAGAATATCATAATTTAAATTGAGCCTTACTAACTATGATTTAAATCATGATCCACTCTGCTATCTCTAATGATAGATAAAACATATTCAATGAGCACAGGAAGAGGCGATTTCCAGTTCCATGAAACATCAACAAAAACAACGTCCTCACTCTTTCCCACTTGAAGTTTGCTAGCCTTCCAGATAGAGTGTTCATAGAGAATTCATATGGTCCAGCAATTGCCTTCTTCAGTTTTATTTCTGTCAAATCAAGCATCCAGCTGGTATCCTGGTTGTAATATCTTAATTTTCCATTTCCTATTTTGGATACATGTACATGAAATGTTAGCATGTATGAGATTGTCAAATTAGAGTGATGTATTTTTCTTCCTCCTACCTGAGATAATTTAGATAGTGTTGTTTTTTGTTGAGCGGCAATATGAATTTATATGCATTTGCAGTATTTCTTCAGAGCAGTTCCAGAAAAACAACAGCAACAAACGGCTTTCTAAAGTATGTCGTAGTAATAAAATTAGTCTCTCCCTCTCTCTAATTTTCTCTTCTTGTTATTAGTTTTTTGCAAGTCAAAATAACAAAAACTAGGCCAAATATTTCAGAAGGACCTTGTAGTCCTGGCAGGTCTTGCTTCCTTCATTCAGCTGGAGAGGATTTTTGTACATAATCATTATAGACATGTATCTTGTCAGTGTTCCTTCTCCCCTACAATCTGTATAGCCAGTTGCTAAAATCCCTGAATTTAAACTGTTCATTGCAGATATTTATTTCTTGGGCAATTTTTCCCAGGGGAGATCCTGTCATCTTTGTTAATTGTTGGAAGGTCCATGGTGAAACAAAACTGCTAGTTCTTCTGTTTCTAAGTCGATTAAGACCATTTCAACTTTCCACTAATAACTGTACTTTTGTAGGCACAAGAAAACATGTTGAATAGTCAGTGTGGTATTAGACATATCCCAGACCTCTGTATTTACATGCACTTTACCTGAAAGCCTGTTAGGCCTTTATTCTAATGGGTGGCATAGGGGAGATTGCTTTGGTGATTTTTGTGGGCAAATGTCTTTCTAAATTCACTTTACATATCATCATGTTTTTGTGCGAAAAGATCCTGTTTCTACAGTTACTGTATTTTCTACTTTACAGTAGTACCTTGTGTAAAGGAATTAATTCGTTCCAAATGAAATTATATTAAGCAAATTTTCCTTTATACAAATTTCCCATAAGAATGCATTGAAAACAGAATAATCCCTAATGGCAACCATTTTTATGTTGTACGGATTTGCCCCATAGAAGATTCTGTTAAGCAAATTTCCCCTATCTCTGGAATTTTTTATGTAGTCCAGATTTTATGTTATACAAACGGTTTGTTATACAAGAGTCCACTGTAGTTCTGTTTTACCATGGCTAATATGTTGCTGCTTAGTGTAGTAAGTTGCACTGGAGCAAGTCCATTGAATCCATGATCATTTGACAGGCCAACTCCTCCATAAGTTCCACTGATTCAAATGGGCCTGTTCTAGTTGTGACTTCCTGTGTTAGAGGAAGTTGCAACTGGGTTAGGCCCATTTAAATCATTGGAATTTACAGAGCAATTGACTCACCAAATCCCCTCTGAATCAATGTGGCTGCTCTAATATGACATTATTATGCTAAGCAACATGTTTTCAGCAAATGAGTGTTTTCTGCATTATATTTGCATATTTTAAAGTCACACTTCAGCTCTTTTTTAGGCTTTGATGATTAAACACCCACACTGTTACCACTGTTTGTGAAAATTAAAAACATCCCCCAGGCCGGCCTTGTCATAAACTTGTTAGCATTTTAGCAGAAAACAACGAGAAAAATGCCCTGATTTATTTTTCTCAAATGTATCCTTATTTTATTTATGTGTTAAATTCCTCTTGAATTGTTACATACCTGTCTTAGCCAAGACACCACTCTTCATGGTTGCTTCCCAACATTTGTCCTGCCTTATCTTCGGAATTTTTCTGGAAAGGGTAAGCCCTCAGACATTGAAAAGCGGGACAGATAATTTTCTGGAAAAGATAAGTGTTCCATTTGTAACTCCTCCGTTTTCCAAACTCTTTTTTTTCTGCCATAGAAAGCGCATTAAGAAGTGAAAAGCAAAATATATTGTAATGGTAGTGCCAGTGTGTGGAAGAATCCTCTTTCCGTACACTCATGCAGTGCTGTATTGTGCATGCAATTAGAGCTTGTGCAAGAGGATATTCCTTGTGCCCTTCTGGGAGTGGAATCCCTGTTGCTTTGAATGAGGTGGTCTTTGATTCCAGTGCACCAAGCCAGAGGTCATGTAGCATAACACTTTCCCTTGCTCTCAACAACATGCTGCCTACCTTTTCCAGACACACCCATTTTAGAAGAGGTAACTATGTTAATCTGTGCAACCATATATGTCAAGAAACAAAACAAAAACAAATGCATCTAAATAAAGGAGACAGAACGTTCTAGCTCTTTAAAGATTAACTGCTATATTTTAATGTGAATTTTCAATAGGATGGTCTTTGCTTTTACTGTGGAATTTCATTACAGCAATGTGTGGTGTGTTACACTGTGTTTCATGCATGTATTCTGTTTCCAGACCCACCTTAAAGTTGTGCTGCATAAGTAGAAACCAGGAAGTAGTGAAAATTATCTCAGCAGTTCTCAGTAGTTGGTCCATTCTTCTAATATACCTGAAAATCTGTAGCATAAATAATTGGGTTCATATTTCATGTAACATCTGTAAAGAAGAGTAATTACATTCAGTGAGTATAGCTTTGAGAATTTGAGTCATGGCAACTGGACTTCTTTTTCTTGAGAGAGTGAAGCGTTTCGCTGCTCATCCAAACAGCTTCATCGGTCTACGTAAAGCTAGTTGCAAGTCCTCCATCTTACATAGAATAAAGCAATTGGCTTTATTCAGACCAACAAAGCTGTTTGGATGAGCAGCAAAACGTTTCTGTCTCTCAAGAAAAAGAAGTCCAATTGCCATGACTCAACTTCCAGATAAACTCACCTGGATGACTGAGAATCTTCACAGACATAAGCTTTGAGAATTACAATTTTTAGAATGAATTCAGCATTTGATTATTTGTTAGGACTATAGATGTTAAAAGTAGTACAGTATCTGAAATATGATCATAGTCAGAAAAAAGGTAGAAAATGTAATATAAAGCTTATCATTAATTCCATAGCATTTCAATATGGCTTGATAGCTATCTGAACCAATAACAAAGAGTCTCGTGGCGCAGTGGTTAAATTGCTGTACTGAAACCAGAACTCTTGTCACAACCTGGAGTTCCATCTGAGGTACCTGGTTCATGGTTGACTCAGCCTTCTATTCTTCCAAGTTCGTTAAAATGAGTACCCAGCTTGCTGAGGGGGCAATGCATAATTAAACTGTGAACTTCCCATGGAGTTCTTTAAGTGCTATGGGGCCGTTTATAAGCAGAACACTTTGCTTTGCTTTGCTTTTGTAACTGTGAAAGTGACTGGGTATAGGCCATACATGCCAGACAAAGATTATGAACTAATAACTTTTGTAATTTAGTCTTGGAGAGCAGAGAATATTCTTTTCGTCCTTTTTCTGCAAATTGGCTGGCAGGAAGTTTTGCTGCCTACTTTTCAGTTTTGGCCTTCCCAAAACTGAAAGTATATTGTTACTGCATGTCACTTCATGTCACTTTGCTGTGAGAATTGAATTTCTTGAATAAAAAACAAATTCTAAGCTTGCCCTATGATTCATGTCTACATGAGCTTGCATTGCAGCAGTTATGAACTCATCTGTCATTGAGAAGCTGCTATAATTATATTGGAGAGTGTTCTGTAGCTATTAACAACAAGAAGTGTTGTGGCATCTTGACCGCTAACAAGTTTTATTCAGCACAACCTTTTGTGGGATGTAGCTTACTTAGATAGAGCTGAAGAAATAGACTATGGAACACATATTTGTGTGAAATAAAACTGTACTTAGTCTTTGAAGGACTCCAAGACTTGTGTTACATTTTCTGGAATAGACTTGACATGGCTGTCCCCAGAAGGAATTATAAGAAACTGGATGAACCTAAAGTTGGAATAAAATAATTCCTTGATGGCATTCCATGGCATTTGATTTTAAGGTTGTTTACAATTGTAAATTAAAAGATGTGTTATCTCTAGTTGTAATGGTATAAAGAACTTCCAGGGTGTAGCTGGGAATATCCGCTTGAAAAGTAACACCAGAGGCTGTAGTGTTTTTGTTTTCTAGCTGCTTTGGTTTCATGCCTCAGTTGGTACTGAGCATTTAGTGTGGATCGCTAAACAAATTGGAATTTCAAGTTTGATGAAAGCTGGGATTTCTAAACCAATAACACTGTCAAGCCCCGCACACAGAACACACAGCAAGCCAAGTTCAGTTCTTTGCCAGGAACGTTAGTTGTAATCCAGATAAAGTACAAAGTACAGTCCAAGTCAATCCAGAATAATTTACAGAGCCAAATGCCAAGTTCAAGGGAACAGAGAAACGTCGTAGTCAGGAAGCCGGTCCAAGGTCAGGAAACAGAGAACGCCGTAGTCAGAAAGCCGGTCCAAGGTCAGGAAACAAAGTCAGGATAACACACAGGAACATGGTGGCAAGGTAAGTGACGCGTTGCTCCCACAGAGGGTTCAGGGTAAACTTGCTAGCTTTATCCTAAAACAGGGAACACACCCATATCTCTGGCAAGGCTCCTGCTAGAACTCAGGGCTTTCAGATCTAATTTTACGCCTATCATTAAAGATTCTTTCCCTAGCTCTCCTGTTAGTTCTCCTTTGCAGGATCCTGCTCCTAGCCCTTATAGGAGGAGGAGATGTGCCCTGAGCTGCATCCTCAGACTCAGCTGCCTGCTGAGTTGAACTACAAGGCTCCTCCTGCTGCTCTCCAGCATTTAACCCCTTCACATTCGGGTTCCATGACAGGCAGGGTCCTGGCAAACACACTGTGGCTTCAGCTGTGAATTGTTATTCAAAATAGACCCAGGGTTTTGTGTGTGTGTGTTTGTTTGTATGGTGGGACAGATTTGGGTGTTCAAACAGACAAATCCTGTCTTAGCATTATACTCTGTGCTGTTTTGGGATAGTACAGTCAATTGAAATTTCCTGCTCCATGTAGATGAGATGGAAAATACATGGAATGTGGTAGTGGGAAAGAGAAATGTACATTACAATTTAAAAACAATCCTCATGTTCAAGAAAATGCCTTCTCGATAGGAATATGCCAGCATTTTAAGCTCTCTTGTAGGTTTCAGTTGGATAGTATTCATTTGTTACAGAGGTGGTTTTAAACAATGTGTAGGTAATTGAGATGTAATTGATTTTTCTATGAAGTTTTGTATTTTATAGAATTCATGGCACATCTTAACTAAGAATATATTATATTTACTTTGATTTTAAAAGAAAACAGATGATACTCTGTTTCCATAAGTATACCGGTAGAAGAGTAATGATGTCACCAGCAACGGAAGACAGATAATAAAAGATTTCAGTTTTCTCTTTCTATAGTTTTTTAGAACTTGCATATAATCTCCCATGGATGTCATTTATTTATTATTTATTTATTATTTACGCTTATATACCGCCCCATTCCCACGATGGGGACTCTGGGCGGTTTACAGTATCAGAGTTAAAACAACAAAAAATCATTCACAAACAACAGTAGCAAAACTGCAATAACCAAGAGTAATTTGGCGGGATAAAAATATTGAATAATATTTAAATGAAGAAGAAGGAAAAAAAAACAAACAAAAAAAAAAACCAGAAATGGGACCTTAGACATCGCCATAAGCTTCTCTGAAGAGGATAGTTTTAAGATTTCTCTTAAATGCTTCCAGCGATGGAGCCAGCCGTAAATCACTAGGGAGTTTGTTCCAAATGGACGGGGCCACAACCGAGAAAGCCCGTCCCCGAGTACCCGCCTTACGGGCATCCCTCGGTGTGACCGTCCGCAGTGATAAGGCCACCGAGGCTCGGGTGGGTCGGGCCAGATCTAATTGTCGGGAGAGACGCTCCGCCAGATATGCCGGGGCCAAGCCATGGAGGGTTTTGTAAACCAAAACCAACACCTTGAATCTTATTCGGGAGGCAACGGGTAACCAGTGTAGGCGAGCCAGGATAGGGGTGGCGCGGTCATAGCGACGCGCACCAACCACCAGCCTGGCCGCCGTATTCTGGACCCGCTGCAATCGCCGCACAAGATTCAAGGGGAGCCCCATGTAGAGAGCGTTGCAGTAATCCAGCCTCGACACGACCAGTGCCTGTACCACAGTCCTCAAGGAGCCCTCATCGAGGTACGGGCGAATCTGGGCGATAAGCCTAAGATGGTAAAAGGCCGACCTGACCACGGCTGACACCTGAGGTTCCAGGGTCAGATCCGGGTCCAGGACGACGCCCAGATTCCTCACTCTTTGCGCCAGCTGGAGGGCGGACCCATCCAGACTGGGAAGAGGGCCACAGTACCCCTCCGACGAGCCCCCGAAGAACATAACCTCGGTCTTGCCTGGGTTGAGCCTGAGCCTGTGGGACCTGGTCCAGTCCAGTACCGCAGCCAAGCAGCGATCAAGGGTCCCGACGGCCTCCACTGCACCGGTGGAAAAGGAGAGATAGAGCTGCGTGTCATCAGCGTACTGATGGCAGCAGACTCCATAACTCCGGATGATCTCGGCCAGCGGCTTCATATAGATGTTAAAGAGCATCGGGGAGAGCGACGACCCCTGAGGCACCCCACAGGAGAGTGTCCAGGGAGCCGACAACTCACCCCCCAAGCTCACTCGCTGGGTGCGGCCCCCAAGGAAGGACCGAAGCCAGGCCAAGGCCTGGCCTCCGATCCCAACCTCAGAGAGCCGCTCCAGCAGGATACCGTGGTCGACGGTATCAAAAGCCGCTGACAGGTCGAGAAGGACCAGCAGGGTAGAGCAACCCCTGTCAGCCCTCCTCAACAGATCATCATGCAGCGCGACCAGGGCCGTTTCGGTCCCATGATGCGGCCTGAACCCGGACTGGAAAGGATCCAGGACGTGGTTCTCCTCCAGGAACGACTGGAGACGCAGGGCGGCGACTCGCTCGATCACCTTGCCCAAAAAGGGAACATTGGCTATGGGACGATAGTTGGACAAATCGTCCACTGCCAAGCCAGGTCTTTTAATAATGGGCTTCACCACCGTCTCCTTCAAAAGACTGGGAAAAATCCCGTCCTTGAAGGAGGCTGAGGCAATCAGTGAAGCCCATTTCGGCATGCTCCCCCCTGCGCTCTTAATCAACCAGGAAGGGCAAGGGTCGAACGGAGAGGCCGCAGGCCTGCAATGTCCCAGTGCCCTGGAGGCATCCACCGGTGTTACAGGCCCAAACTCAACAAACCGAGGCGACCGAGGCGGCCCGACACCGGCCGTGACAGGGGCCGGATCAGGGCAACCGGCATCCAGCTCGGAACGGATGGCCTCTATCTTAGATTTAAAGTAGGCTGCGAATGACTCACTAGTGAAATCACTAGGAGGAGGCCCCGGCGGAGCGGGATTGGTGAGGTCTCGGACCACACGGAAAAGTTCCGCTTGACGATTCGAGGCCTCACCAATTCTCAGGGCGGCGAAAGATCTCCTCGCCGCCCTTATCGCACGAGAGTAGCGACCGTTCAACGCCTTAACCGCAGCCCAATTTTGAGCCGTCCGAGCGTTCCGCCATCTGCTCTCTAGCCTTCTCCGCTCTTGCTTCATCGCCCGTAGCTCCTCGGTAAACCAAGGGGACGAACGGGCTCGGCATCGGATCAGGCGCTTGGGGGCGATCCGGTCGACAGCCCCAGCCACCTCCTCAAACCACCGTTGGGCTAGGGAATCGGCCGGATCGTCATCCAAACCGTCTGGTACATCCCCGAGGGCCTCCGAAAACCGTACAGGGTCCAGGAGCCCCCGGGGGCGGGCCCAGATGGACGGGCCCGGCTCCCCGCGGGGCGGGGTGGCTACCGCAAGAGAGAAAGTCAGTAGATAATGATCTGACCATGACACGGGCCGGGCCAGCAAACTCCCGACCCCCAGATCAAAACCCCGCGATGTGGAGGCAAAAACCAGGTCCAGGGTGTGTCCACCAATATGAGTGGGTCCGATGACTAATTGGGCCAGGTTCATGGAGGCCATGGACTCCATGAATTCCAGAGCTGCTCCAGACAGCCCGACCCCGGCGTGCACATTGAAATCCCCCACCACCAATAGGCGGGGGGACCTCAGAAGTGCCGCCGAGATGAACTCGGAGAGCTCCGGAAGGGATAGTGCAGGGTCACGGGGAGCACGGTACACAAGCACTACCCCAAACCTGTCCCTTTGACCCACCATAAGGTGGAGACATTCCAAGCCCGGACTCACCAAAATCGCGGATCTACTGACTCCTACTTACATGGGAGTCATGTAACAGGATGAGGAAGTCTTTCATAATCAGAAATCCTCCCTGCCAGTAATATAATCCAGTAGTGCTGATTTTTGGTAACAAAGACTTCTTCCTCAGCTCCCATGTATTCTGTGCTATGAAATGGATCACCTGTAACTCAGGGAATCCACAGGAGAGAAGGCAGAAGCATTTTGTTACCAAAAACATCCTCTTTTGGTGGTGTCTTCACCTGTCTGTTAGGTATACTGTACCAATGTGAAAAAGATGCCAGCCATTGGAGAAAATCCTTTTAGTTCCAATCGGGTTCTTAATATATTTTCTTCATCAGATAGCTACAGAGTTATGCTTGATTCTCTGTGCTTCTAGTGGAAATGAATGATTCGAAAGTCATGCCATTGTTTTTGAAATGTTTAAAGTTAAATTGTCTATTTCTACTGCAACAATCTGCAGTTTGTAATGCACACCTATAAGCTTTCACAATGTCATTAAAATTATTATGTACAAAACTTAGAGTGATTCTTAAAAGTGAAGAATAGGCTGTGTTTGCATTTACCATTTCATATTGATATAGTTTTTTCATCAGTTTGCTTCTATCCGAAATCCCTAGCTATCACCTACAATTTTCCCATTCCGTCTGCAGACATCTGTCTCCTTGAACTTGATGGCACTTACTTCTGAGTTAATATGTGTCAACACTTTCTACTAGTGGATGGTAATGTTGCCTTGCTGATTTTCTCTCCTCTACTAAGTCACCCACCTCTGTTGAATTATCTTGCTTCACAGCTGTTAACGTCTAACAACTTTGCATGCCAGAACTTGAGACAGGATGTTCGATGAAGGCTTACACCAAATAACATTACCCTTGGGAATTACTCACTGGATGGTTTTGCTCAGGCATGTCTTTATGCATATTTTGGTTAAAAAAGAATGTTTCTCCAGGTCACTTTTGTTGCTTTGCCAATGTAAGAAATGGCTTATCAATGAGGGAAAATTGCTTTCTTCTGGTTTAAAAGTACCTTTCTTGAATTGGCATGCTGTATTTCTGTAATGGGATAGTGAACCATGAAGTTACTTACTTAGAACATAAGGATGGATTTAGATGGCTTTTTTTGGCTCTTGCACTGGACTTTCATCTTGATGAAGTAAATATTGGAGAGTATTTTTACCTCATATGTATAAAAAAATTAAAATATTTGTCCAGTGTTTGTTTGAAGAGGGATTTTTGCTGTAGTCCTACCTGGAGATTCAGTGGCATTGACCTCTGGACTCCCAGCCAAATACTAACTATGCCCAACCTTGTTTAGCTAATAAAATCAGATGAGCTTGCTACGTTTGATGTGGTACTGTATTGTAGTATGCTGTATATTGTATTGCCATCTGGTCCTGTATCTTGACAGTTTTACAGGTTCAGGATTGTATAGTCCTATTGTATGCCATATCTCTTATTATGTACAGTATGTTCATTTTTTTTTTTTTGAAAAATCAGTTTAAATCAGTCAAATATACATGTTTTATTAGTTTTTTTAAATATTTGATAGCAAATAATTTTCCTAGCAGTATATTTTTATGAACTCTAAGATAAATAGGGGCATTTGGCAATTTTGCAGTTGAATAAGCTACTGCCCTGCTTTAGAGGTGGAATAACAAATGATTGCACACATGTGGCGTTTACCATTGCAGAGTACCTGCATATTTGAGTAGTCGGAGGTCTCTGCGGTGGTAAATACAAAATAAGTCCTCATGGACATACTGAGGTGTTTGTTTATAAAATTTGCTGGTGTGTTCTGCCACTAGGTCAAACAAGTTGAAAGATATCCATTACTGATTCCATCTGACCTGTGACAAAAGAAAATCCTTATGATCAGCTGCCTCTTGGCTGGTGGTACCTTGCCAACTATCTGCATAACTGCAAAGGGAAATAAGCCCACTGCTGAATAGTTTAGTGGTTTTAACACAACCTCTTAATATTTATCTTTATAGTTCTGTTACAGTAGCCTTTCCCTGGCTTTTTGGGTTCATTAGTAAAAAAAATTCATCTAGAATGTGGATGGTTATAGATTATTAGCATGGAGGAATAAATTTTAGGGCCAGAAAAAAAACATTTAGATTTGGAATCCATTAAAAAACTATATGGCAGTTAGGAGCTCGTACTCTTTAAAGGGGTTATGATATTGACTGAAATTCATATAAGATTTTTAACCTCTTCTCGCCAGCTCCAAATAGTAGAAGGAAGGCTTGAGCTTGTTATGCTTATCAGAGGGTGGTTGCACGATCAACCTAAGGACAAATGTGGACCATTACTGATGGAAAATGTTACGTGATGAGGCATGTGCCTAATTTATGAGTGTTCTTCAGTATTTAGGGTACAGGGTTGCAATTTTTTGGAAAGGCAGGGACTTTGGAATTGGTTAAGGAAAATCAGAGAATTTGGTGAAACATCAGATTACAGCATGCTCACTTGCTGGGTTTTTTACATTCTGCTGTAATAGGATGATTTTTTTCCCTTGTGGAAGTTGGTGTGGAAAAGAGGCACATCACAAGTACAATTTAAGGGTGCTCTTTCTCTAGCTTTTCCCAGCTACATCTCTGTTAGCTCAGTAACTCATCTACTGGCTTTTAACAAGGAAGTCTGTCCCTGCATGATTTTCAAGAACAACTAGTAGCTTTTGCTAAGCAAGGATAATTTAAACATATAGAGGACCATACATTTCACTTACCTACAAAGCTAAATATGTGTTGAGGTCATGCTTGTTTATGGAAAAGAGGATTTGTCTTTCCTCCTCCATTCATAAAGGTTGTAAAGGAAGATTATCTGCTTACCCTAGATTTTGCAGATCATCTGCAAGCATTTAAATTCAACCCTATTCCCTATTGCAGATCTGCTCATGATATCTTCTGGAAAACAGAACCCTTTCCTCTCTTTGGAAAGTTCCTTCTTGCCAAACAAACTAATCTAATGTATCCTGATATCAGAGATGCAAGGTTGTTTCTGAAACTGTGTTTTAAAAATGGTATTTAAGACGACAGTTTTTAATATTGTGTGGGTTCTCAGACCTTTCATGGGCGGGAGACATCAAATGTTTTATCAGTATGCTCATGAGGGGGCAGTAGACAGGTCTGTGCTACCAAAACATCCAACTTGAGCATGCTACTATGCACATATGTCCCCCTTAGGTGCTAGGTGGTCTTCTCTATCAGACCCCCATTCTCATGCAGTCCCTAATGTCCAGGTAAGGTGGTTCCCTTCACCTCTTGGTCTTTGCAACTGGGACCAGTTCAGTTTTCTCAGCCTATTTTATCTGTAGTCTTTTCTCTTGCTGGAGGGGTCAGAGAGAGAACTGCCTTGTACATGTGTACACATACAAACCCACACACTTATAAAAGTCACAAACAAAATATTTGAGCAAGGGGATCTGCTTGGAACATGAAGGGAGTCAAACAAAACAGTAAAGTTTGCAAATACTTTAGCATACCTTATTATTCTACATTAAAGACTGATAATAGTAAACCGTATTGGAAATATGAGATGTATTTTTCAAATCCAATATTGCCAGCTTAGAGCATTTGTAAGTTTTCTAAGTAAAGTTACTCTGCTAAAAGTAGCCTTAGAGCTTTGTTGTTGTTGTTTTTGCTTGCTTTCAGTTGGTAACGAGAATAGCTATCTTAATCAGTTGTCATAGTAACATTGGACTATAGCAAGAGATATGCTCTACAGCTATTTAGATACACTGTTACTCCAATTTTGTACACAGAAAAGACCTGTCATCTCAGTTTGAAATGTGTCGAACATCAGATTCTTGGAAAATGTTGGTAAACATGTTTTCTAAAATCATGTTTTATATATAATGTTTTATTTGACATTATATACACTTTAGTAATCAAGTCTGGTTCAGTGTTACATAAAAATAACACTGTAGCTGAGTTTTAATTATTGTTTGTTCAGAAGACTCATAAATCAGTTTTTCATATAATTACATCTGGTGGTATTTTATGAATGGATGTACACATTATCAGTGAATAGATTGCTTCTCATAAATTATATTACATTTGTTGTCTGTTTTGTTTTTCATCTTTGTGCTATGTGTATATTGTTGTTTTGAGGTTAATTATAACTCTCTCTCTCTCTCTCTTTCCTTATTAATTTGAGGAATGAAAGACGTCATGATAATGTTGGATCCATCGAGGAGATTTGAGGGAGGGTGAGTCAGGAGAAGGTAGCAATGACCTAATTTTTGGCAAGAGACCATCTCTCTCTCTTTGCTCCAAGCCTAGGTGAGCAGATATGTTTCCCTTTTTAAAAAGACTGGCCTCAATTGCCCACATGCTACCCCATCTAGCTACACTTTTCTGCTGTTCTGGAAACAACCATACCATAGTACTCAGTGTAGTCAGTAACCTCCAATATTTACATGAGACTGTTTCTGTTATGGACTGTTTCAGACCATTCTGTTACTGATTCAGTCTCCCACCCCCCAGGTCTTTTTTGATCACTAACCTCCCCCATAAGTTTTGTTAGAGCATTCTGACACTCCAGTGTTAACTGATTTATTAATCATATATGTCCAAGAACCCTGAGAGCTGCAGCTAGTTTGATTGCTTGACTGAGGCATTTAATTTTTCTTTTTTGTGGATTTCATAGCAGCTACAGCTGAAGTAGAACCCTTTGTGAGAGGGAATTATACCTAGCTTTTAAAATTTGGCTTCCTTCATTACAATGCCTTTTGTTTTTAGTACATGTCTATTCTTTACAAAATAGTTTGCTTTTTGTTCTGATATATCTCTCAGGATATATGTATGAATTGTAAGGGGGGAATATCATAATAGACAGTGGCATTTTTTTGTTTGGGAGAGGCCTGTATATCCTTCACCTATAAAACTTTCCACACTTTCTTTAAACATCAGTGTTGGATTTTGAGAAGACAGTTTTAGCATCAGATCGCCCAGTGATGATGGCTTCCATCTGTATATCTTCTGGGGTTCTGAATGCTCTTATAGTACCAATCCCTTCTTTCACAACCACCACCATTACATCATTGTCAGAGAACTCGGCTCAGCAGATCTCTACATCATTGTCAGCATAGTATTGCTGGTTTTGTCTTTGTACTGGTCATTCAGGGGGTCAAAAGAGCATGACTGCTATGAATGTGAGAGTCCTCAGTACTGTTTCTGTTAGTTCTATTCACGATCTCTACATTGCTGCCACTGATACTACTCATATTGTCCTGGACAATATCAACATTGGTTTCCACACTGTGATCGGTCCATGAGGCCAGCCTGCATGAAACCTTTACTCTGCAAGACAATAGATGTTGGATTGGTACTTCTCTGTTTAAACACAGAAGCCAGAAACTTGTGCAATTATGACAGTTTAATGATGACACTGAAAACACAGTGGCAGAAGCTTTCATCTGTACCAATTTTCACACACTACTGAGATAATCTCTGCAAAGTTCAAGGTGAGTGCTGCCCTCATAAACATCTGCCAGAGGATAAAAAACCTTGTTGCAGCACTGTTTTTTAAAGAAGACTGGAATACGGCATAGCAGCAGATTAATTCAGCTTGCCATGTGGTTGGATGTTCCTCTGCAACCCCCATGGGAGCTAATAACACCATTCTTGCCTCTGTCAGTAGAGAATACAGAGAAGGTAATGCAACCAGTGCCACTTAGGTAAAGCAGATGTGCAACTCAACTTGGGTCACAAAATTGCCTGTATCATCAAACATATAGGAGTCCTGACTTACCACCTCCCATTGTCATCAACCTACTTGGAATAGTTCCCTGAGCTCCCTGAGCTCCTTGCCCTCTGAAGATGCTAGCCACAGAGTCAGAAAGAAAAACTTCCAGAACACGGGCAAACAGCTTGAAAAACCTCACAACAACTATCAGATCTCACATGTGAAAGCCTTTGAGAATACAATACATTTTCTGTTTCTCTCAGCCTGACCCTCAGGATCTTAATAACCTTCCACAAAACTGTTTTCTTGACCACATTTATGCCAAGAATCTTTGTCACCTTCTTCAAAATATAAACTCGCTAAAAGTAAGAATTTGACCATGAGGTCTCTGTTTGCTGTCCCTGTCATGCTGCAAATTCCATTTTAGGTTCCAGGAATATCATACCCTGATGCCTCCTGTCTTGTTACAGAAACCATAATTTTCCATGCAAGACTTGCTGAACATCTGCGAGCCTGGAAAACCATCACTGGCAATCAGTGGTTCCTTATTAGCACAGTGTAGCTATGGTATGGAAGTACCTTCCACCTGAAAATGGATGTTTTGTTTGGTACCACCATGGACTGCTACTTTCCGAGGGTATGTTGAAGATTTGATGGGAGTGGTCCCATGAAATCATGATGGCCCTGTGGTGACCACACCAGCTGTGGAACCCTCTTCTTCTCCCACTCAGTCTTCCTTCAGCTTCTACTTTGGCTGGATATCATCTCTGGAATGTTCTCCCATGGAAGAAAGGATTTTTTTATCCTGACATTAAAGCTCTCAGCTTAATACCATGGAGGATTCTAGCTTGGACAGAATAATTAGGATAATACAGGATGTGAGAAAGCCTTTCACTTGCAGATCCTTTATGTACAAATGGCAGACTTTGTACATAATGTTGATGTGATTACATGTTCCCTGTTTCCTTCCATAGCGACAATTTCAGGAGCAGATTTGCAAAGATTTATTTAATTTTGATGAGCAAAAATATTGGAACCTTGTGATATCTTTCTGACATCTGTTTTATTCACAAAATTTAGAAGAGCAGAATAGGAGAAGCAAATAGAATTCTAAAGCAGGGAGCACAATTCTTGACCTTACATAAGGTTAGTAGAGAACAAGCGCTTTGCATAATTCCATTTTAGAAATTTGCTGATTTCTTTTCTAGTACTCTTTGAAGCCAGTGGCTACCTCTTGCTCTCTGTTATTTTGTTCCTCCCCCAACACTGATGGGTATGTTATTCCAAAAGCTGGAGATAGATTCTAGGACATAGAATATTTTAAGACTTATTATTCTAGCTATTAAGCGCCATCAAACTGATCAGAATGTATGGCAATTAGAGATGGGCACGAACAGAAAAAATGGTGATTCGTTTTGGTTCGGTTTGTTTTAGGGTTTGTTATGTTTTGTTTCATTTTTCACGAATTTTTTTGAAAAAACCATTTTGTTGGTTCGTTGATTCGTTATCCATTTCCCCCTGCAAGTTAATTCATTTGACAGCACACAGTCGGGAAAAAACATTAAAAAAAAGACGTTGACAACTGCTGCACAAACTGCACTGGCAGCATCCTCATCTTCATCCTCATCTTCAACATTCAGCACGTCATCCTTACTGCGATCCTTGCCCCTGTGGCAGGGGCTTTTTGAGGCGCTGGCTTAGGGGATCATCAATAAATATCTAAGCAATTGGGGGGTTGTTTTGTTTGTTTGTTGGTTTGTTTGTTTGTTGCTGGTTGTGGGCCGGGTCTGGTGCTTGCGGGCAGGTACCAGGCCTGCGCGCCGGATTTTTTTTTTTTTTTGGCTTTTTTTTTTGCCGGCCATGGGCTGGTTCCGGGGCACGGGTCCGGTGCTTACGGGCTAGTACTAGGCCCGCACTCCGGATCGGGTTTTTGTTTTTATTTTATTTTTTTATTTTTTTTTAAACTGCTGACGGCACAGCCACTGGGGCCGGGTCAGTGCTGGTTTTATTTTTTATATTTATTTCTTGATTTTTGGGTGCCAATCCGGCCACCCCTGGGGCTGGGTGGGCACTCATTTTTTATTGATTTATTGTTTTATTTTTATTTTTTATTTTTATTTTTTTACTGCCGACCACAGCTTTTTTTCCCTGGTTGCCGCTCCCTGCAGCCTGGAAGACAAGGACCAGCACCAGGTAGGAGACATCTCCGGCACCGCCATTAACGAAATGAACCAAAACGAACCATTTCCCCCCCGGTTCAGTTCGGTTCATTCTAAATCCACTCTGGGGTTCGGTATTAGTTTCGTTATGTAACGAAACAAATTTCGTACCCATCTCTAATGGCAATATTTTGTATAGAGTACTTAAAAGTACTGTAGCTTACTGTACTCTTTTCCAGGAATGATTTGGGACCATGTAACTTATTTTTTTATTTTTTATTTTTTTATTATACTTTTTATTTTATTGTACAAGACAAGTTAAGATAACAGTACACTAGCGTCTCATTATTTATACATTCTATAGGACCAATATCCTTTTCAAAATCCACCCACTAATTCATCTTCCAACACAGTTAATTGACACACACACAAATAAATTAATTCTTTTAAAATTTTACATTCCAGCAGTCAAAATTATTCCCCATAACACATTCCTCATTTTTTGTGTTAATTCCATACGTTAATAAGGGCTTCCAGGTTTTCATAAATGTATCATGTTTTATTTCTCCTCTATATATTTTAATTTGATAGGTCAACTTTTCCATAAGAGCCATTTGCCAGATTCTGTTCAGAATTTTTTGTAGTGAGAGATCTTGAGCATTTCTCCAGTTTTTTTGCAATTTCAGCTCTTGCTGCACCAATCAGATTTGCTATTAAGTTTTTATATGATAATTTTTCATTTCCATCCTTAAGGGACCATGTAACTTGCCTAAGGCCACATAGGCTGGCTCTTGTCCTACAAGGCACAGTGGGCAATTCAACTGTCAGCTTCTGTCTCCTCAACCAGATGCTTGCCAAAGGTTAATGAGCTATCCATCCAGCTCCCATTAGTTATTAATCTCACAAAAATTGTGATTCAGAAGTATGATGTAACACTTTCAAGCCCTATTGGTCTATATATGTTTACTTAGATAGCTATTGATGAGTCTTGCAAACACAATTTCACCATTCCACTTGCAGAGTATTCAAAACTTTAAACCAAATTGACAAGGCCCATCCTTAGCAGTATACACCAGCCTCTGTCTCTCTCCCACTTTTTCTGATTCAAATCTCTTACTCTTTCTTAGTCCTACCCTTTTGGGCTGCAAAAATATCTCATAGCGTTACAATAGCACAGAAGTAGAAAACCTGCAACTATGCAGGAATTGTTAGACTAGAGCTGCTGTCATGCATGCTTTTTGAAAATGCTGTTTGGAGTCCGGTAATATCTGGGATGAGAGGTTCCCCATTCCTGCATTGGATGTACCTTAGTCATTCTGATCGCGGCAAGTGAACTTTCAGTAATATTTTAACATAATTGCTCTTTATTTTACAAAAGGGTCTCAAGCAATTTGTGACAAGCTTTTTTTAGAGTTTAATTATTCGGTTAAGAGCCCCTCTTTTTGAGCATTATTTATTTATGCAAACAATTTAGGCTTGGTTTTATTTGTTCAGTTAAAACCCTGCTGCATCGTACATAAAACTGAAAATATAACGTGTTTGCATATGAGTAGGGACATTTTGGAACATGGCTCATTGCAGATATTTATCATACAATGAAATTTGTCTTATTTATTTGTAATGCTCCATGGCTGAAAGAGAGAGCTACAATGTTGAGATATAAAGTTTGACAATTTTCTCATAATTGGTATTATTATTTTGCTGTAGTGCAGTGGTTCTCAACGGGGGTGGTACCGCCCCCTGGTGGTCAGTGGGAGGATGCTGAGGGGCGGTGGGCATGATTTGGGCAGTAGGGGGTGGTGGGCATGTTTTGGACGGTAGGGGGGTGGTGGGCATGTTTTGGTTAGCCCCCGGCGGGGTGCGCCAGGGAAAACATGCAGAAGGCTTGCACACTGGAACGCACCAAGGCTCCAATGCGCTTCTGTGCCTTTTCTGTATCAGGGACCGCCCACTTTGCCTGGGAAGGAGGGAAGCCCGAGTTGCGTGCTGAAGCTCGCACCCAGCCCACCTGCAGGATTTCAGGATTTCCTCTTCCCGGGGAAAAGTTTCATTCTTAAATGGACAGGAGAGGTGGGAGCCAGAGGGGGGCTGGGAGAGGGTGCTGGTGCTCCATGGCTTCACCTGCTTTGCCCACCACCGAGGTGCCCGGTGGCAGCGATGCAGGAGAGGTGGGGGTTGTGGGGAATGGGGGAGGCTGTGTCAGTGCCCTGCAACAGTAAAAAGCTTTTACTGTTTACCTGGTGAAAGAAGTGGTTAATATCTCTGTGGATCTGCTACTCACCACGTTGGCGAGTGGGATTTGCAGCAGTTGTTGTGTGGTGTTCCAAGTGCCCCCCCCATCTCCACCCCCAGACCAAGTTTCTGAACAGAAGCAAGTGCGAGGAGGAAAGAAAAGTGATCGGTGCCTTTTCTTGGGTTGCCCCCCCCCCCCCGCACCCCTTTCCCTCCGTCTCGCTTCTAAAAAAAACATTGTGGAAAGGGAGGAGATCCAGCTCGCCATTATGCATCCCCAGCTGCATTGCTTTGAAGTTCACTTTGGGGTGTTTTTCTTTTTCTTTCTTTCTTTCTTTCTTTCTTTCTTTCTTTCTTTCTTTCTTTCTTTCTTTTTTTCTTTCTTTCTTTCTTTTGAGAGAGGTGATGGAAGTGTTGCTGGCCACTCAGGGACTCGAACGGTAGAAAGGAAAGTGATTCATCTTGGGGACAGTACAGCTTAAATTTTAACTCCTTATTTTGCTTGTAATGGAAGGGAAAATTCATATGCTAACACCTGACTAGAGATGGGCACGAAACAAAACATTTTTTCGTTCCGTTATCCGTTATTTGTTCTGTTACGTAACAGAACGGGGAGGGGATCTAGCCGCGGTCTTGCCTCCGCCCCGGGTGGTGGCCGGGCAGTTGTTACCCAGGGCGGAGGAGATCGGCTGAGCTTCAGCCGCAGTCTCGCCTTGATCTCCTCCGCCCCGGGTGATGGCCAGCCAGCTGTCACCCGGGGCGGAGGAGATCGGCTGAGCCTCGGCCGTGGTCTCGCCTCGATCTCCTCCGCCCGGGGTGATGGCCGGGCAGCTGTCATCTGGGGCGGAGGAGATGGGCTGAGCCTTGGCTGCGGTCTCGCCTCCGTGCACGGAGGCAAGACTGCGGCTCGATCTCCTCCGCCCCTGGTGGCAGCCGGGCAGCTGTCACCCGGGGCGAAGGAGACCGACTGAGCCTCGGTCGCGGTCTCACCTCGATCTCCTCCGTCCCGGGTGACGGCCAGGCAGCTGTCACCCGGGGCGGAGGAGATCGGCTAAGGTGAGACCGCAGCTTTATCTCCTCCGCCCCAGGGGACGGCCAGGCAGCTGTCACCCGGGATGGAGGAGATCGGCTGAGCCTCGCGGGGAAGCTGAGTCCCCCCTTCTCCCCTCTGCCTGCAGAGGGGCAAAGGAGGGGGTCTGAAAGGGATCTTCCCTGCCCATGCTCTCTCCCCCACTTCCCCCCTCCCGGAGCCAGCGCCCAGTAGCTGCTCGGTGCTAGCTTCGGGAGGGGAGAAGATTTAAAAAGCCCACTCTCTCCTCCCACCTGATGGGGTGGGGGAAGAGCGGGCTTTTTAAATCTCCCCCCAGCCCTCCCGGGCACCGCCGGCGCCATCAAGCTGGCCAGGAGAGTGCTCCTGTGGCTGCAGGACTTTTCTCCTGGTCGGCTTGCCGGCAGCTCTGGCAATGCATGGCTTCGGGAGGACTCCCCGTGGCCACGGGATCATTCTCCTGGCAGGCTTGCCACCGACTCCGTCAGCACCCAGCCCAGGGAGGGCTCTCCGCGGCCGCGGGAACACTTTCCCGCCGGGTGCCAAAAAATGACGCCTGAAAAACGGAGCTGGCCCCTGGGGCCTGAAAAACAGAAACGGTCCGAAGCGGGCCCCAGGGCCCGAATAACGAGCATGAAACGCCATTTTGGTGTTTCGTGCCCATCTCTACACCTGACTTAAAACAGATAGGAGGCCTAGTTATGCATCTACTTAATACAAACTGGGATGGCTGTGTTTCTCTGTTGGATCAAAGGTTACTTCTGTCTTGCAGAATGACTTGTTCTAGAATTTTATGTTGGCTAGCATCCATGAAAGATCCATTGGCAATATTCTCAAATCTGTAGAGCTCAACATGCATATTAGAGAAGCTTTCACAGAAGCAAAAGCTTTCTCTATCAGTGGAGGCCCAGAAAAGGTTACTTCTACTTATTTCTACCCCTTTCAGCATGCAAAATTTGGGGATTAGGGTTGCCCTGTTCATAGATGTTGTGAGTTTTTGGGGCTGTTTGGGCATGTTCTGGAAGTTTTTCTTCCTGGCATTTCTCTAGACTCTGTGGCTGGCATCTTTAGAGGGCAAGGAGCTCAGGAAACTAGGAGTGTGTCATTTTAAACTTGTGAGAAATAGGAAACTTGTCCTATGCAGGATAATAGGTGTTAGTCATTGTATTATGATGGAGGGATTAAGAAGTTTCACTGCAATCAGGGGTGGCAGCAATCATTCTCTGTAGTTGATGGATGTCTTTAGCTTTTCTGTTGCATGAACTGATCAAGGGTGCTTGTGGCTGGGTGGGAATAATTGAACTTTGATCTTTTGCAGGCTGTAGTTTTCAGTACTGGAAGCCAGGTTTTGTTGATTTTTAGACTTTCTTCTTTTTTGTTGAAGCTGTGCTTATGTTTATGGGTTTCACTGGCTTCCCTGTGTAGTCTGACATAGTGATTGGTAGTGTTGTCCAGTACAGGATCTGTGTCCTGGAACAGGATTTCATGACAGGTTGTTTCAGGTTGTGTTCAGCTACTGCTGATTTTTCAGGTTGTTTTAGTCTGCTGTGTCTTTCATGTTCTTTGATTCTGGTCTGGATGCTGCACTTTTTGGTCCCAATATGTATCTGGCCACAACTACAAGGTATCCGGTATACTCCTGCAGTGGTGAGTGGGTTCCTTTTGTCCTTTGCTGACCGTAGTATCTGTTGTATTTTTGTGGTGGGTGTAAATACTGTTTGTAGGTTGTGTTATTTCAACACTTTATCCATGTGATCCGTGACTCCTTTTATGCAGTTTGGTGTTGTTTTTTCAGCTTGATGACTCTTTTGATTTCATCCTAGGAATGGCCATTTGCCTGTAGGGCCCAATTCAGGTGGCTGAGTTGAGGAATTCAGCTTCACAGTTTTGGTTTGTGTTGTCTACAAGTGTTTTGATTATGCCTCTTTTTGTGTGGGTAGTGGTTGGAATTTTTATGTAGGTACCTAGGTACCAGTCTGTGTGGGTGGGTTTTTTGTAGACCTTGTGTCCTAATAGGAGATCCAGTTTGCGTATGACCATAACATCTAAGAATGGGAGTTTTCCCTCTATTTCTTTTTCCATGGTGAATTGTATATTTGGGTGGATATTGTTGAGGTTGTTTAGAAATTCCTCCAGTTTATCTTCACTGTGGCTCCAAATTACAAATGTGTCATTCTCGTTTCGGAACCAGAGTGGGTGCAAAGGGTGCCGCATCCAGAGCTTGTTTTTCAAAATGTTCCTTGAAGAAGTTTGCTATTACCAGGCTGAGGGTCTCCCTATGGCAACTCCATCTGTTTGTTCATAGAAGTCATTCTCCCACTGTAAGTAGCTGGTCATTAGGCAATGTTGGAATAGGGCCTTAATGTCTTCTGGGAAGATCTGCTGGATGAGTGCTAAAGTATCCTTTATTGGTACCCTGTCCAGTTACCTGATTTCTAAATTGGCTGTTCAAATTTGCTAGCTAAAATTTCTAAATCATTTTTTTAAAAAAATGGTTTGTGCTTAAAGCAAAGAGATATTTGTTAGTGGAGACTCTGGGGAATTAATGGGAAATTTTAGAAGTTGCAATCCAAGTCTGTCTGTCTGTCTGTCTGTCTGTCTGTCTGTCTGTCTGTCTGTCTGTCTGTCTCTCTCTCTCTCTCTCTCTCTCTCTCTCTCTCTCTCTCTCTCTGTGTGTGTGTGTGTGTGTGTGTGTGTGTGTGTGTGTGTGTCTGTGTAGTACCATTTTAAATGATACCTCAATGTAATAAATACTTTGAAAATAATCTTGGAAGAAGTACCGTATCTTCCATTGCCCAGTTTTGTGCTGCTTTCAGACTTTTAAAGCAGCTTCTGGTGATCTCTATGGGGCAAAGGGCTATTCTTCAGTATTATTGACAAGCCAGGAGTAGCACTAAAAGGATTAATTTGCATATTTAGTATTGCAATTTGTGGTGCATTCCACAGTAGTGATGGTATGCTGTGAAGGTTACCTCAGTGGATTTTTGTTAACTAAAAATGGTCTCAGTTCTAACTGAAACACCTCCTTTAGTGGCACACCCACCTAACCACCCATTCGTATTCTTATACACTTTTTAAAAAAATTTAAAACAGGTTTTTCTGGATTTGTTTGAAGGATGCAGTTAACCACTAAAATATATACTGTATACACTCATAAGAATGATCAACAAACAGAAATATTTAAGCAAAATGTTTCGGTTTCTGCGTTCTTGGGTTGGTATAGGAAAAGTCAATGTGACTGAAACTTCAAGTCAAGCAAACTGCCCTGAACTCTAGCCAATTAAGATGGAAGATAACTTCTCTCTCTCTCTCTCTGTCTCTCTGTCTCTCTCTCTCTGTCTCTGTCTCTCTGTCTCTCTGTCTCTGTCTCTCTCTGTCTCTCTGTCTCTCTCTCTCTCTCTCTCTGTCTCTCTCTGTCTCTCTCTCTCTCATATACACACACACACACACACACACACACACACACACACACACACACACACACACACACACACACACACACACACACACACTTAAAATTGGTATTCTTTGTCACTTTATACCTTCACTATTTAAATCACAATTTAAATCACAATTTACATTTAAAAATTAGATCTTTTGATAATTTATTTTTTTAATTAAATTTATAAATGCAATTTAAATCAATTGTGATGAATTTTTATTCACCCTATTTACTATCCTTCTTAATATCCAGCAACTTCTGGATTTACACATTTCAAATTTTTGTTGGGTCTTGGATATTTTACTGTCATTTTGAAAGTCACAAATTTTGACACAAGTGAAATAAACTAGAACTTAAAAGTTTATGTCAGATCATTCTATTGAAACTTTAAAAGTTAAATATGAATCCCTAGGGATTTAGGAAAAATAATTAGAAGCAAGTCTTTCTTTGCTATGTAGTTTTTCTTGTTCCATGTATTACAACATTTATTTGCATTACCAAGTGCTTGTTTTCTAGCTCCTGCAAGAATGTATACTGGTACTTCCTGGTTACAAAGTCTGTCACAAAGATACTGCTAATTCTTGTGAACACATTCTCACTCAGTCACCATGTTTAGTTAGTTGACATTGCACTTGGATTTGGGGCCATTTTTCACAGAGCTATTTATCTTGTTTGTTTAAGCATGGTGTTCCTAATTTTCCCTTCTGTTTTGGTGAGACACAAAACGTGATGTAACTGCTTTGTTAAGAAGTTGTCTCAAAATGCTGTTGAATAAAAGAACCACCAAGGATTTGGGGTGAAGACCAAAAGACAGATTGATTGAACTGTTCATTTGTTGTGTGTACTCCTTTACATTTCTAGGCCAGAGCCTCAACAAAAAGTTCCTTCTGCACCACCACCACCACCTCCACCACCACCACCACCTCCTCCACCTCTCCCAGAGCCTGCACCACCAGAACCGGAGGAGGAGATCTTGGGATCTGATGATGAAGAGCAAGAAGACCCTGCAGATTATTGCAAAGGTTGGGGTCTATGAATGGTGTCCATGTGTTAATTTGTGAACTGGTCAATAAATATAACTTCACACTAGAACACTTGGAATATGTTGATAGAATACTGTAGAGTAAAAAACAAAAACAATAAAATAAAAACATGGCTAGACCATGGATGAGAAAACTTTAATTGGCTGGTTGTTGCTTACCTTTTGTGTAAAAATTGGATTAAGAAAATAAGACAGGCAGGCTCCGACAGCATGTTTTGTTCTCCATGGTGCTGGCCAATCGGACAGGGAGGCGGGATGATGCCTGTCCCTGCGCAGTTCCTGATTGGCCAGCACCATGGAGAAGCAAAGTCGGAGCCTGCTTCCTTGTTGGAGCCCAGCTCCGTGCAGCCACAGAACAATGTAAGTGATTGGCTGCTTGTGTATTGGAGGCATGGGTCATTTCGGAACCAATAGGTTCCGAAATGAATTGCCCATCCCTACTTTCAATATTATGGCAATGTGTGAGCAATGGGATGAATTTCCATATATTTATTATTGAACGTAGACATAGACTCATTTACACATCCAGCAAGGAACTACCAGTATCTGGACTAGAGATGGGCACGAATCAAAAAAATGGTGTTTCGTTCGTCGTTTGTCGTTTAGGGGGTCCATTTCGGTCCGTTTCCGTTTTTCGTGAATTTTTGCAAAAATCCATTTTTGTTTTTGTTTGTTTCGTTACCATTTTGTTACCATTTATTTCAATTTTTTGTGATTATTTTTTTAAGCTTTTAAAGCAGTCCAATGTATTGCCATAACTAAAATGAAACAGACAACAAAATTTCTGGTGTTTCTGTTCGTTTCGTTTCATTTTAGAGATAAAATTCGTTTGTCGTTTCGTTGCATAACGAAACAAAAAAACGGAAACGGAAATGAAAAATTGTTCGTTTCGTGCCCATCTCTAATCTGGACTATGTTCTCAGACATCTCCCCAATACTCCTGATTCAATTGGCTAAAATGAGAAAAGGATAAGACTTTATTGGTATCCAATTTATCTGTCAAGTGTCAGATTTTGAAATAAAACTCTTGAAGGTGCCTCTCTTGAGTATCTAACAAGATACCAATTTTTATAGAAAAGGTAAGCACAAAAAGCCAATTAAAAGTGTCAAAGGCTTCCGAACACCACCTGGGCTCATATAGGTTGTTCAAGAACCTACTGGTTTTGAAACAAATTGCCCATCCCTAATTGAAATAGTAAGCGTCAGGTCTTTCGCTTGAATTATTTCTTTAAAATTTTGTTCTTGAAGTTATTCTAATATTACCTCACCAAATGATGATGAAGTATAAGTACTAAGCTGTTCTGATCCATCTTTTATAAACTAGGGAGGTGTCACTCATTCATCTTTTTCACAAAGGCAATAAATTAAATCACTCACTGGCAAATAACGCTAGTACAATCAGGAGATGTTCTGATAATGTCTGGATTTCTTTTTCTTTTTCAAGAGCATTCAGTCATTTCAGGACACATCTCATTATTTACGATACAATGCTGAATTGCATAACAGTTCTCTATGACAATGGTAGAATTTTATATTTTGTGTCATATTTAAATAGAGACAAAGGTTTCAAGCTTCCATAGTAATTTTTTCTTCTTAGAATATAAACTCATCAATTATTTTGAAGATATAAAATGGTTATAGCAATTGTTTTGCTCCCAGACTAAGTTGTGTTACATTTTATAACCTACGTAAGAGTGTACGTTCTGCACTTGAAAGGATTGATGAATAAACAGTTTATTCGAATGAAATAGTTAGGTCCAGAAATAATTGGACACTGACATAATTTTCATAATTCTGGTTCTGTATGCTACCAAAATGGATTTGAAATGATACAACCAAGATGCAATTGGACAAATTAACACAATCATAAATAAAATTGTCATTTTTAATACTTGGTTGAGAATCCTACTCAGGCACTGATTGCTTGAATTCAGGAACACATGGAAATCACCAAACACTGTGTTTCCTCCCTTGTAAGGTTTTGCCAGACCTTTACTGCAGCTCTCTTCAGTTGTCATTTATTCATGGATCTTTTAGCCTTCGTTTTGTCTTCCGCAAGTGAAATGCATGCTCAGTTGCATTGAGATCAGGTGATTGACTCAGCCATTTCAGAATGTTTCACTTCTTGGCTTTAAAAATCCCCTGAATTGCTTTCACAGTATGTCTTGGGTCATTGTCAATCTGTAAAGTAAAACATTGTCCAATCAACTTCACTGAACTTGACTGGATCTGAGCAGATAATATATCCCTATTCACTTCAGAATTCATCAGGCTTATTCTGTCGCATCATCAATAAACACTAGTGCCCAGTGCCTTTGGAAACTATGAATACTGTCTTAGGCGACCATGCTACCTCCACTGTGCTTTACACATGATGTCATGTGCTTTGGTCATGAGCTGTTCCAAGCTTTCTCCATCCTTTTTTCATCCCATCATTCTGGTACAGGTGAACATTGGTTTCACCTGTTCAAAGAATGTTGTTCAAGAACTGGGCTGGATTTTAAACATTTTTTTTGGCAAAGTCTAATCTGACCTTACTGTTTTTGAGGCTTATGAATGGTTTTCATCTTGTGGTGAACCCTCTGTATTTGCTATCATGCAGCCTTCTCTTTATGGTAGATTTGGATAATGATATGTCTGCCTCCTGGTGAGTGTTCTTCACTTGGCTGGATGTTGTGAAGGGACTTTCCTTTACCATGAAAAGGATCCTACGATCATCCGCCACTGTTGTTTTTCATGGATGTCCAGGCCTTTTTGTGTTACAGTGCTCACCGCTGCATTCTTTTCCCCCTCAGAATGTACTAAATTGTTGATATATATGTGCCGCTTAAGGAAGGCCTGTTTCACTTGCATTTACAGCTCTTTGAATGCATGGTGTGGATTCATAATAACATCTTCCAAATGTAATTTTCAAACATAGGCTCGTCTCCAGACCTTTTACCTGATTAATTGATGATGAAATAACAAAGACATAGCCCATACCTGTCCATGAAACAGCTTTTGAATCAGTTATCCAGTTACCTTTGGTTCCTTGAAAAGCGGGGTACATATTAAAGAACTGCCATTCCTAAACCCTTGCTCCAGTTTGGGTGTTAATGCCCTCAGATTAAAGTTACGAGACTGCACTGTAAACTCATATTCATTATTTATCTGTAACTTGAATTTATTTTGGTAAATGGCCAAAATAACAAAATTTGTGTCAGTGTACAATTATTCCGAACCTAATTGTAGATACAGGAAAAATACATGGCTATATGGATGAGTGAATATTCCAGAAGCCACAACCCTACTAAGAAACACTACATGAATGAATGAAATTGCACAGCGGGTTTTTACAACCGTTTGGTTGCGCCCAGGTGCACAGCCAAGTGCATGACTTGGATAGGTCTGAGCTGATGACAAGCAGACAAAAGTTATGCAGTTTTCGCTTATCCTGGCATTGGAACCCAGGCTTTGTGAGTCATAGTCTATCACTCTGTCCACTGCACCACAATGGGTGCCAATCCCCACCTTGAAAGCCCTGTTAAGACTGGTATACTGTATGTCAGTTTTGACTTGATGGCACGTAACAACTTGATTTGACAGCTCTATTGGCAGGCTGCTAATTTTATGTGTGTGTTATTTTTCCCCATTGGAAAGGAGGATATCATCCAGTGAAAATTGGAGATCTTTTCAATGGCCGATACCATGTCATCAGGAAATTAGGATGGGGACACTTTTCTACCGTCTGGCTATGCTGGGATATGCAGTAAGATATAACACACCTTCTTTTGTCTAATGCAGGGATGGCGAACCTTTTTGGCACCGAGTGCTCAAACTCGGTGATGGGGATGGCAGCGGCAGCAGTGTGTGTGTGTGTGTGGGGGGGGGGGTTGGGATCAGCGGCCGTGGGGGGCAGGGGTGGGGGGGTGAGGGCAAGGCCAGCGGGGTCAGGGTCATCTGCAATGGCGGCGGGAGGGGCGCCCCTCAAAACACCGAGCCTTGGCTGCCTCTCAGAGTCCGTCACGCCTCTCGGGGGGGGGGGCGTCTGCCAGCCGCCCACAGGCCCCTCGTCAGGTGACCCGGGGAGGTGGCCGGAGGAAAGGCCCCCAGCGTTTGCCTCACTCTCCTCTCCCGCCATCGCTTCTTCTCCCCGACCGTCTCCTGGCCGGCCACCCTCCCTCCCTCCCTCCCTCCCTTTAGTCCGCCGTTCATCTGGATCCTCCCGGCGGAAGGTGTGTGTGTGTGTGGGGGGGAGATGAGAGAGGAGGAGCCCACTGGCTCTGGAGTCGAGGCGGCGGCGGGGGCAGCGGGTGGGGGCGATGGCAGCACTGGCGATGGGGATGGCGACTCGACTACAGGGTCAGTCTGGCACGCAACATGCTCCCTGCCCCCCACTCCCCCCTCCACAAATTCCTCATGGCTGGTCCAGCAGAAGGGGAAATGGGGAGGGCAGAGAGCATGCTGCATGCCAGGTGAAAGCTCTTTGTGTGCCACCTTTGGCACGCATGCCATAGGTTCGCCATCCCTGGTCTAATGGATGTAAATAAATGACACTTTACTGTATTCATTTGATTTAAAGAAACCAAGGAAGTAGAATCTGAGTGCAGTTTCTAGTGTATCTTCTCTGTGCAGCACTGTATAGGAGTATCTGTTAAAATATATGTATGTAATGTATTTTAACCATGTTTGCACTTTTCAGTAGGAGAAATTGAACTCTTAAGTTTATTTCCTTTGATGAATTATCAGTGTCTTTACTGAAATAAATGTATTTTACAAGTATAATAAGATAGTTGCAGTTTTGAGCTGATTGCTGAAAACTGCCTTGAATGCTGTTATCTGAAGAAATGATTAAAAGGATAAAGGTCCTTTAGTCACCTGGAAGCAGATGAAATGCCACCAGTCATTTCCCCCCCTGAATCCATGTGTACAGTATTTGTAGAATCAACATGATTCTGAAACAACATTTTAAAATAAAACCTCACACGCAATTATGTCATTTTTCTTGGAAAAAATGTTTTGGCTCTTTTCTGACTGCTTTGTTTGTTTATTTTAAAGAGGGAAAAGGTTTGTTGCAATGAAGGTTGTGAAAAGTGCTCAACACTATACAGAGACAGCCTTGGATGAAATAAAGTTGCTTAAATGTGTAAGTATTACAGCAACAGCCGGTGCTTAATAGTTACATATGCAGGAGTCCAGCTGTGAAAGCTGCCACAGTAGTCTGTTGAGATGTCAGTCGCTTGACCAGACACACAACTGACATCTCATCAGATCACTCAGCGACTTCCACAGTTTGAATGCTTGGGTAAATATTGAGCAGGATGCTGTTTGGGGGAGTGTTAAAGTGATAGTTTAAACATACATGCAGTGTTGTGATTCTTGTGGATATTAGGGAAACATTAATGTCTTTAAAAAGAGATGGTTTCCTTAAATGGTTAAAATAATACGTTGTTGCTTCTTTCTGAATAAATATGTGTTTAAGTGGCTCTTCTCTCCCCATCCCTTTTCTGTTTAGGTCCGTGAAAGTGACCCTAATGATCCAAATAAAGACATGGTTGTACAGTTAATCGACGACTTTAAAATTTCTGGAATGAATGGAATACGTATCCTTTTCTTTCTTCCCTCTTTTCATTGTGTAATATTTCAGTTTGTGTTTTACCAGATCAAAAAAATGGGCCAACAGATTCAAGTTTCAGCTTTAATATTAATTATTTGTTTGGGGTATAGGAACTAAGTGCTGACCAGACTATGGGCTATACAGTATTCATTACCATGTGACTCTTGTAAGCATAACAGACCTTCTCCATCGTGTCCTCCGTGAATCCACACCATAGGGTTCTCTGCGCGTCGCGCGATGGTACCGGAAGCACTTCTAAGCAAGGAAGTAGAAGCGTTAGTCTCCGCCCCACCACCCATGGTCCCTTGCGTTCCCGCCCAAACGCCTCAGTTCCCTCTAACCGCCGTGTTGGATGGTAACGGAAATCTCTGCTCCAGTCACGGATAGTGTTCTTCGAACAAACTTTTATGGCCCAACGGGCCCTCTTCAAAAACTGTGTCCGTTGCGGGGGGAAAATTCCTTTCTCCGACGGACACTCTTCTTGCCTGTACTGCCTCGGCGAGGCCCATTCCCAGAGCGCCTGCCCGCATTGTAAGAGTCTCAGCTCCCAGGCTCTCAGGAATAGGAGGCATAGACTCAATACTTACCTTCTGGAGAAATCCCTGAAGCCTCCGATGGAGTCCGAGTCCACCTCTCAAGCGGCGGCGGAACCTGTGGAGAAACCGACCAAAAAATCTAAGTCGAAAAAGACCGATACCGAGCCCTCGGTACCCAAGAAACCGCGTCGGGACAAGTCCCCTGTCCGCCGGAGATCGCCTTCTTTATCTCCGAACCGTAGGAGCCCTTCGCCGGTATCGATATGCTCCTCGGACTCGGCCTTGGTCGCAGCCACCGCTCTTGGTAAGCCACCCCATCGTTCGGAGTTGGCTTCCTTGTTCACCAGTGCAGCCCTATCGCGGCCCTCCGTCCAGATGCCTGCGCCTATGTCGCATCCATCTTTTTCTGGCTACCCGGGACCGGGTTGGCACGGCACGGTACCGCCTTTGCCACCGGTACCTGAACTTAGCGCCCATCCGGAGCATGTGGCTCGGAAGCGCACTGCCGACTGTGAGGAGGAACCCTCTTCTCCCTTGGCAGCGAAGAAGCATCGTCGTGATACCGATGCGACAGCTTCGCACCTCCCTCGCTCTCGACCTTCTCCATCGGTCTCCCAGGCGCAACCGTGGGGGTGGCCGCCGGGCCCGTCTACCTGGCCGTCGGTATCGTCGGTACCGCCTGCCTGGCCGTCTAGCCAGGCCCCCATGGTACCGTACCATTTCCCGGCTTACCCCATGTTCCCGGGGTTTCCGCCGGTACATACCCTGCGGGACCCGGTTGGCAGCCTGCCGACTCATGGTTCGACAGAGACAGAGGTCCCCCAGTTCAATGGCGCTTGAACCCGTCAAGAGACGTCGGCATAAGCGCTCCAAGGCGGTGGCTAGTCGGCACCGTCCCGGTACCGCTGTTACGGATGCAAACCCACCCTCACGTTCTAACTCGGAGTCGTCTTCTACTGCCTCTTCTGACTCTGGAGATGACGACGGTACCGATCAGGACAGACCTGCTACTCCTGATTCCAATGTCGCAGGGGAGAGCCCTCCGTCTTCTGCGGACTCCATTGGTAACTACTCTGAATTCATTAACAAGATGGCTACCACTCTCAACATACCTGTGCATCATCCTACCCCTCAGTATTCGGATCATTTGTTTGATCAGATTGCATCCGACTCTAATTCTCCTGCACACCTTGGGGTCCTCCCATCCATCCTCGATATGGCCAAGGACTCCTTTAAAAAGATCCCTTCCTCCTCTAAATCTAGAAAGCTGGAGGGCTTCTACAGGGTTTTTGATGAGGATGCACCCTTTCTTGCCAAACACCCAGTACCTAATTCTGTGGTCGTCTCCGCTTCTCAGCTTCAATCCAGGTCCTCCCAGATCCCCATTCCCCCTTCCAAGGAGGGTAGAAAGATAGACACCATGGCCAGGCAACTATACTCAACAGCTGCCTTGTCTTTCAAAATTGCCAACTACCAAGCCGCTATGGCCGCTTACCAGCGAGTCCTCATCAACAGGATCAAGTCATCCATCGACTCTGCGGCTGATGCCTCTAAGGCTGCTGCTCTCCCGGCGATTGAGGAGGCGTTGTCCATCGCTGCCCAACAGATGAGGTCCGGCCGCCACGCCTCTGATGCTGCCACCAAGGCCATGGGCTCCGCCATCGCCTTCCGCCGCCACGCCTGGCTGAGATCCACTGGCCTGTCTGAGGATTCCAAAAACAAAATATGTAGCCTACCATTTGAAGGGGAAGGCTTATTCCATGAAAAGACGGATGAGATCATGAATGAACACCAGAAGAGCCAAAACACTGCTAAGCGCCTTAATTTGCTCCCATCTAAACAAAATCGGTCCTTTCGCTCTTCCTGGAAGAGACCCTTCACCCAGTCCTCTCCGAGACAGCACCAGCGGGACCAGTCCTTCCCCTCCTCTTCTGCGACAGCATTCGCCGGAAAGGACAAACAGCAGAAGTCCAAGTTTCGCCCTTCAGTCCGTCACCAGGATAAACGGGGGCGCAAGGACTTCTGACCTACCCCGACTACGGCCGTTCCTACCTGCATGGCGCCGTATCACCACGGACAGATGGGTCCTCTCCATCATTTCTACGGGGTACCTGATAGAGTTCTCCACTCTCCCCCCCCTACCGGCCGTGTTGTACCAACTTCCCCATCTTCTGCTCTCTGGGCCGAAATTTCCACTCTGCTCCAAAAAGCCGCCATCCGTCCTGTGCCACCGGAGCATGTTCATCTGGGCCATTACTCCCCCTACTTCACTGTCCCGAAGAAAGATGGGGGCCTCCGACCCATACTGGACCTCAGATCCGTCAATTGGTTTATCCCACCAAAAAAGTTCAAAATGGTTACCCTAGAGACTATTCTCCCGCTACTTCAACCAAACGATTGGTTCACCGTTATCGATCTTCGGGACGCTTATTTTCACATTTCTATCCATCCTTCTCACCGCAAGTACCTGCGCTTCTTCATTACGGATCAGGCCTTCGAGTTCCTGTCCCTGCCCTTTGGCCTCGCGACGGCGCCCAGGGTATTCACCAAGTGTATGGCTCCCGTAGCGGCCTTCCTGCGCTCACAAGGGATAGTGGTTTTTCCCTATATAGACGATTGGCTTCTCGTCTCCTCCTCCCACGCCGAGGCCCTCCAGCATCTTCGCACTACTCTCCATCTCCTCCAAGACCTCGGGCTCGAGGTCAATGTCGAGAAATCCAAATTGATTCCCTCTCAGCGAGTCGAGTACATCGGGGCAGTGATAGACTCCCAACGCCGGAGGGCGTTTCCAACCTCTGGCCGCTTCGCGGACATCGTCTCGGCCATCACTTTACTACGCCCAAATACCCACGCACCGGCTCGGCTTGTCCAGCGAATTCTCGGGCTGATGGCTTCCACTACTTCAGTGGTACCGCACGCCCGACTGAATATGAGGCACCTCCAAATGTGCCTCCTGACCCAATTCGTCCCAGAGGTGGATCCCCCTCAAACACCTATACTCGTTCCCACCCAGGTCTGGGAGCGCACTCGCTGGTGGCTCCGTCCGTCCAACCTCTTTGCCGGCCGTCGTTTCCAAAATGCCTCCCCAACTGTCCAGATTACGTCGGACGCCAGCCTCTCGGGGTGGGGGGCTTTTTGTGGCAAGCACCAGATCCATGGTCTCTGGTCCGCTCCGGACTCCTCTCATCACATCAACGAGCTGGAACTTTTGGCCATTTTTATAGCCATGAAGGCCTTCCTTCCCTTGATCCGGGGTCAGGTCGTTTTGATCGCTACGGACAATTCCACAGCTATGTGGTACTTGAACAAGCCGGGCGGCACCCACTCCCTAGCGCTCCTGTCCCTTGCGATCGACCTTTGGGATTGGTGCCTCCTGCACCAGATCTATCCGATGGCGATCCACCTCTCAGGAGACGACAACGACCTGGCGGACACCCTCAGCCGCCAGACCTCGATTTCCCACGAATGGGAACTCCGAGACTCCGTCTTCCGGCTCCTGGTTCGGAGATGGGGCCTCCCTTCCATCGACCTGTTTGCCTCGGAGACCAACGCCAAGTGCGACCGCTTTTGTTCCCGGGCGGGTGTTGGCCCCCGATCTCTGGGGGACGCCTTTATGTTCCGGTGGTCCCGCCACCTCCTGTATGCTTTTCCCCCAATCCCCCTTCTCCACAGAACTCTGGTGAAATTGCGCCGCGACAAGGCCAATGCTATACTGATTGCCCCTTGGTGGCCCCGTCAACCTTGGTTCGCTACCCTGCTCCAGATGACCCAGGATTACATCTCCTTACCCTTAGTGTCCGACCTTCTGTCGAGGGACGACGGGCTGGTGCTCCATCCACATCTTCAGAACCTCAAGCTGACGGCTTGGAGGATCAGGCCATGATAGACGCCATCTGCCAGGCCGCTCGTAAACCGTCCACCAGGAGGAATTACCGCTCTAAGTGGAGGCGCTTTCGGGCCTTCACAACTACCCACTCCTATCCTCACCTTAACCCTCCCCTACTAGTAATCCTTCGCTTTCTCCTTCATTTAAAACAGTCTGGTCTCTCCATGTCCTCCCTCCGGGTTTACCTTTCGGCCATAGTGGCTCACCAGCCTCCTGGCTCTATGGCTTCAGCCTTCTTCCGGCATCCCAGGCTGAAAACGTTCATGAGGGGCCTTAAGAACACCTACCCGGATAGACGGCTCCCGACTCCTCAATGGTCTCTTCGCCTGGTCCTGCAAGCCTTAACTCGGCCACCTTTCGAACCCCTGGCAACTGCATCTCTCCGTCTTCTCACCCTCAAAGTTGCCTTTTTGGTTGCCATCACCTCGGCTAGACGAGCCAGTGAGCTTTGTGCGCTCCGACACGACAGGCCCTACCTTCAGTTTTTTCCGGACAAGGTTGTCGCCTTCCCGGACGTTTCCTTCCTCCCTAAGGTGGTTTCCCCTTTCCACCTCTCCCAACCAATCACCTTCCCTGTGTTTTTCCCCTCCCCTTCTACTCCTCTTGAGAGGGACCTCCACTCCCTGGATGTCCGGAGGGCCTTGGCCTTCTACGTTTCTAAAACTGCTGCTCTCCGAAGCACACCTCGTTTGTTTATTGCTTACGGGCCGAAGTTTCATGGCTCCCCTGTTTCTTCTCAACGTTTTTCTAAATGGATTGTTGAAACTATTGAACTTTGCTACCAGTTGTCTCACCGCCCCCTCCCTCAGGGAGTGCGCTCTCATTCCACCAGGGCCATGGCTTCTTCTACGGCCTTTCTTCGTGGCGTCCCCCTCGAGGATATCTGCAGGGCAGCCACGTGGTCTCAACCATCTACGTTCGTCCGCCACTACCGTCTGGACACTAGGGCCAAGTCCTCTGCATCCTTTGGCCGGGCGGTATTGGCTGCTGTTCTTCCGTGACTCCCCACCACCTTCTCAGGTAGCTTGGTACTCACCCTATGGTGTGGATTCACGGAGGACACGATGGAGAAGAACCGGTTGCTTACCTGTAATGGTGGTTCTTCGAGTGTCCTCCGTGATTCCACACCAACCCGCCCGCCCGCCTCCCCTCTAGTCACGTCAACTCTGGATTTTTATCCTCATTACGGCGTGTAGAGGGAACTGAGGCGTTTGGGCGGGAACGCAAGGGACCATGGGTGGTGGGGCGGAGACTAACGCTTCTACTTCCTTGCTTAGAAGTGCTTCCGGTACCATCGCGCGACGCGCAGAGAACCCTATGGTGTGGAATCACGGAGGACACTCGAAGAACCACCATTACAGGTAAGCAACCGGTTCTTCCTTCTGTTCTTCCCCCTGCCTCCTGTGTGCTCCAAACCTGCTCTTGCAAATGGCCAAAACTTCTTGGAAGGGAACTCAGGGGCATGCATGGTATTAAGACAGGTTACCTGTTCTATCTCCCGTGTATGTTCTACTGGCAGATGGGCACAATTGAACACAGCTGTATATGGAAGTTCAGAATGAAAATGTCATGAAGGATGAGAAGGCCATACATTTTCCAGAGATGATTTATGCTTTCTTATAAAGCTGTACGTTGGGCTCTTCTTTATGTTTCTCATTCAAGCCAAAAAAAAAAAAGATTTACTCTTCTTTTTTCATGTTATATTTCTCTTATAGTAATCTATATACTTTTACTCTTTAGAAATACAGTAGTGCTTGAATTTCACATTTAGATGTCTACACTCTAGAATAATTGATTTTCTTTGATAGTTTTCTTCTGATCCTAAATAGTATTTGAAGTCTTTAAATGAAACAAAACAGATGATTTGTTATAAGTAAAATTAGCTTTAATTTCTACATCTCATGATTTTTTTTTGTTTTGGGTTTTTTGTTGCAGTCAGAAATAAGCATTCATTTCCATAATGCTGAAATTTTAAAATCTCATTTATAGCATTAGAATATCAATAAACATTCCTTTCCACATGATTTATCAGGACCTGCACATAAAGTATGGATATGTATGTGTTTTTGGCAGTGGCTGATTTTGTAGCTGAATAAAAAAATATTGTTTAGTGCTGACAGTGTCAACATCTAATAAAATAATATATCCTTACCATATTAAAATTAGATGTTAAGTATTCCTGCAAGATAGATTGAACAGTACTGTTGATGCTGTCATAATGTAAAATTATGCTGGAATAAATGTACTGGGCATTGCACCTGGCACCAAGATATTGTGATGCAGTTGGTTGCAGGGTTTCAGCGCCGAGGAAATGCTTCAGATATTGTGCTTCCACCTCAGCCATTGCAGTTTCTATATGCGTAGTTGTGCAATAGGGTTTTGGTCATTGATGTGGCTTATGCTGGGTTGAAAGTAGTAGTCTTTATTTATAGGAAATAGATTATTTCTCAACTAATGTGAACTTAATTACTGCCCTCTTTTTCTAGAACTCTCCTTAAATATGACTAATTGATAGGTTTGTGCAAAGCAGTGAGCTACCCAACCAGATGATCAGCATGTCAAGTTTTGGCAGGCAAATGAGAGAAAATATTTACCACATTCAGTGTGTTTTGAATGCAAGCCTATCATCAATGAATTGGGGAAAACATATTTTCTTCTTTGAGTGTGCTGACTATTCATCATTCTGGAGCCTCATGGCGCAGTGGCTAACTGCAGCTAAAACTGTGCTCACGACCTGGAGTTCAATCCCAGGTAGTTGGCTCATGGTTGACTCAGCCTTCCACCCTTCCGAGGTTGGTAAAATGAGTACCCAGCTTCCGGGGGGGGGGCAATGTGTAGCCTGCATACTGTAATTAAAACTGTAAACTACCCAGAGACTACTTGAAGTGGTATGGGGAGGTATATAAGCAGAATACTTTGCTTTGCTTTATGTTGGATGACAATCCGCCAGGTTCAGGAAGTCCTGCTGTAATCACTCTTCCATACTACCCTATTGATTGTGGAGTGAATGCTCAGGAGAGTTAAATATGGTGATTGCTAGGGAACCTCCCTGGTCCTGGCATCTCTCAACACTCTAATCAGTGGTTCCTAACCTTGGGCCCCCAGATTTTCCCAGACTAAAATTCTCAGAAAGCTTCAACATTAGCTGTGCTGGCGAGGATTTCTGGGACGTGTAGTCCAAGAACATCCGGGGATCCAAGTTTGGGAAACAATGCTCTAGTCTGACTCAACTACACAATGATTTTAGGAGTTTTTTAAAAAAATTCCACGTAGTTAAGTGCCAGGGCTATTACTGCCACTGTGCAATGTGGAAATGCCACCACACGAATGGTTCCTTCTAATTTTTTGTCCTGCTGTGTGGGAGTCTCCATTCATGTGGGGGTTGGCTGGGCTTCTTTTGAAACCAGAAATAAACACACCAAATGCTAGCTGGTGTTCTGGGTGAGTGCATGTGCAGCTTACAGGGAATTTTGCTCCGTGTCCAAAAAATAATAAGATTTCTGGTAGGTGGTCAAGGCAAGACCTGGTTTTAAGTACTGCAAACCCTCTTAGCATAAATCCCAAACTGTTAGATGAATAATTTCTTATATTTTATTCAATGTAGTGGAAAATACAAAAGGGCATCAAAAGTATTTGGAATAATCAATTAGAGGCTAAGGCTGAAGTGATATGGAGAAACAAACCAGAAAATAACAGCTAGCTAAGCTACCCAGTATTTTTGATAATAGCATAGCATCAGCATGGTATTTGAGCCTGACAGGACAACAACTGAGCATGGTGTCCCCTAAGAGATTACTAAGCCAACTAAAGTTACTTCTGAACCCCTATATATACCTTAAACATCATATTCTGGACCTTTTGAAATGGTCTGCCCATTAGGTTTTGATTTCCCTTAAATGTTCGCAAAGGCATGAACATTTCTTCTGCCCTTCCTTTCATACAGTTGAATCATTTTTCCAGTTAGTACAGTACCAGGGAACCAGCTAATTTGTCCTTGAAGTCTTCTTTCAAAAGATAAACTGTGGGTGGTACTTCCATTCGATTAGTGTTTAGAAACTGTGCTCAGTTGCCCCTCACCTGGCTACACCCAGACACTGATAAAAAAAAACTGTGTTTTCCAGAATGGTCCACAAGTCATATCCCCCAATTTCTCAGTTTCTTCACGCTGGAAATCTGCAGGTTTTCAAATGTGCAGTATTTATAATGAAATGTTCTCTCTTCTATTCCATTATTTTCCTATTTCTGCAGGGCAATTTCCAGAGCTTTCCTTTTGTTAAATCCAGGTTTGAAAAAGCCTGTTTGGAGTCCAATTCTTCCTTTCCCCTTCCTGTTTCACATCATGCTGGGCAGTGGCCAGAGATAACTCTGCCAGAGCTTCATAAAGTTACTTTTTTGAATTAGCATACAATTCCCAGAATTCTCCAGCCAACATGGTTACGACCTTTGGAGGATTTGGGAAGATGTTAGTGAAAAAGTGGCATTCACAAGTTTTGGTTCAAAGGAAGCAAAAAGGGAAAATGGGCAGCTGGGATAGACTTACGTGCAGTCAACAACCCCATTTTGCATTGCATCTGTACCAGTGATTATACATTCTTCAGTAGTATTCGTTACATCCTTGAACAGAGTATTAAGTGTTTTCTGGTATCACTATCTTGGAAAGTTGGTTAGAAATGAATGAAACTTATTTGCCATTTATCCTTAATTACATCTCAGATGTCTGTATGGTTTTTGAAGTCCTTGGTCATCACCTTTTGAAATGGATAATTAAGTCCAACTATCAGGGCCTTCCTATCCGTTGCGTGAAAAGTATAATACGACAGGTAAGATTTTAATACCTTGTTTCTGTAAAAATGTTAATATTTTTAAAGCAAAAAAAAATGGTTAACATTTTTGAGATTGCTTTTTTGAGATACAGTATTTGTTGAGAGGCCTTGCTGCCAAATGGGTGGTATAAAAATTCAAAATAAATAAATAAATAAATAAATAAATAAAGTCTTAGCTCTAAGAATGTTTTTGTGCTCAGTGCTTCTCATTGTTTATACTTAAGATTTTATAGATATATGTTACTGGTCTATTTATACATGACTCGATATAATATCACAGGTCATAGGCTTTCTTCACCTCCTATGCCTTTGCAACATATCTATTCAGGCAGATTACAAATTTATTTCTGTTATTGTTATTTTGTTGATAACATTGTTCTTTGTTCCAAACTTTTCTAAAGAATAACCTACAAGTAACAGGTTACTAAAAAGCTCAGCCTTGGTAAATGTTTCACTAGTGATATTTTGAATCTGAAATATAATTAATGGAATAAATATCCATTGTATTGAGGTTCTCCTTTTGATGATTTTGTAACCAGGTACTGCAGGGCTTAGATTATCTTCATAGCAAGTGTAAGATCATCCATACAGATATCAAACCAGAGAACATCTTGATGTGCGTGGATGACACCTACGTCCGGAGAATGGCTGCCGAAGCTACAGAATGGCAGAAAGCCGGTGCTCCTCCTCCTTCTGGCTCAGCAGGTAGAGTAGTAGATTTGAGTACTCAGTAGGTACACACCTACCGATTGGCTGCTGTAACATTTAATTAGTTTTAGTTAATGGGGAAAATAAATTCAAACATGCCTAATTTAAATATTTAAAAATATTATTAACATATGAATAATATATAAGTATTATTTATTTGGATACAGGAAACTAAGTGGAGGACTGCATCTCTTTTTCATACACAATTACACTTTCAACAGACAACAAAAAACTTCATTAGGTTTTAGCTGCAATGAGTTTCTAATGTTGGGCAATATTCATCATAGCTAGCATTATTTAGCATTCTTTTTCCAATTTTTTTAATATACTCTGGTCTAGGTATAATTGTATAAATCACTGTGGTGCCTTGCTGGTTCTTCTTTCTTTTGGCACTGCCGTTGTGTGAAGTGACACACAATCAGGAGTGCAAGTGGCAACTGTGTTTACTGGTGGCAAAACTGGCATTTTGTGCAGTTTATCCTTTGTCACTGGGGTGTAAATCTCCAGTAAGATTTTGATCACTACGCTTGTGGTTTGTGTACTTTAGTGAAGGTATTGCAAGTACCTGTAGGTGTGAGAATTCTTCTCCCAGTAACCCTCTCCCTTTGTACACGGAGTACATGTATTGCAGTATGCACATGCACAGTGGCTTCCAGTAGTTAGCTACAACCGGTTGGTTTGTGGGGGGTAGAGAATTTAGTTGTTAGTCTCCAGTAGAGTAGAGTAGTGGCTGACATTCCATTGTATAAGTTATTTTTCAGAAAGAAAACACTTCCGATTCTACCACCCATCCCTCTTGAGACTCCATGTAGTCCTTTTCCTACTAGGGAAGCTGCTGAGGGCACTGGAACAGGAGGCAGAGATCTTTAATTACACAGAATCACCACTGGCTGCAAAGCCATCTTTGTAACAATGATTTTCAGTAATTAAAAACTTTCCCTTTCCATCCAGTGGCCCTCATAACTTTCTAATGATAAAAGGGATTCTATGGGAGCCTCATTACCTTTGGAGGAGAAATCAGAATTGTTTAATTTTTCAAAAAATGCTGCTGCTGCTGCTTATGTAATCAGACCTATAGGGTGTAACTTATGGCAACAGGAATTTAGGCAATGAGGCTCCAGTGTTGACTTTACAGATATCATTCAGTCCATAGTCTCCTCTAAGTTGAGAAAAACATCTGGAACTTTGTTTTTCATGATTTTTTAAAATTTAAGGAGTTGCTGCTACCCAGCTCTTGTATTAAGTATGTTTAAATAGAAGTAATAAACGTTATATGGGAACTGGACAATATTCTAGCATAATTAGTATGCTTGCATAATATTTATATGTCCTAGCTTTCATGTTACCTTTATGGGGAGCTTTATATGTCTAAAAATGTTTTAAAGCATGTGTGGTAGATTGATTACATCTATCATGCTAGGTAGGTAGTAGTGTCAGAAACCTAAGCACTTTTTCATACAATTAATACTTTGTGTAACTGATGTATTTTTGTCCTATTTTGGTTTTTAACCTCAGTAGTCTATATAAAAATGCAGTGTTTAAATACCATCATCTGTATTAACAAATGTGTTTCATAAACTTGGATTACTGTATAGAATTTGCACTTAACACTTCATGAATATGACTCTAAGTTTCTTTTGGTGTTTCCTTTATAGTGAGTACAGCTCCACAGCAAAAACCTGTAAGTACTCTATTATTCTTAGTGGAATATTTTTGTACGTTTGTTTATTTATTTATTTATTTATTTATTTATTTATTTATTTATTTATTTATTTATTTATTAGTGTTCTAATTTTTTTGTAGCAGGTGACAAGGTGTGGATCTTATCTTGGGTGAACTAATGAAGTGTTGATATTTTGGAGCTGGACAGACCTGGGAGTTCTTTTGGTCCTGGGTACAAGCACCCTTGACCACCAGAAAGGCATTCCCAGCTATCTTCTTCTGCTCAGAGTTAGATTTGGGGGTGGGGTTGTCAACGGATAGTAAACTCCTGGGAGCAGGAAAAGTATAAAATTCATTCCAAGAATGGCCTGCATGATCTATCTTTTTATTGCATCATAAGCAGAGATCAACCTACTTAAAGCAATTGCACTTTTGCTTAGGCAAGGAGATTGTGAGTATTACTTTGCACAAATTCAAAAAAGACACAGCTTCTTGTGCAATGGACTCTTGTGCAAGCATCAGGAAAGAAAAGGATCCACCCAAGGCCTTTATAATTGTGCTTCACTTAGAATTATGTAGGAGAGAGAGACAGAATTCTTCTTGTACCTTCCAGAACAGGGGTCCTCAAAGTTTTCAAACAGCGGGCCGGTCCACCACCACCCAGACACCACTGGGGGCCGGATCACAGTCCAAAAGCAGCTGCGGAGGCTGGCTTGCTCACAAAACAGGGAGTAGGTGGGGGGTTGCAATTGGTCCCAGGGGCCGGATTCAGGACCTTGGGGGGGCCGCATCCGGCCCCAGGGCCTTAGGTTGAGGACCCCTGTTCCAGAAGATAGTGAAATACTTGCCACAGTGAATAAAAACTGTGTCAAACTTGATAATGTACACTAGTTTAAAAAAATAGTGATTACATAATTTTTGTTTTTCTGCTAACATTGAGCGTCCTGTGATGTGTTGATTAAGCTGTCCTGTACTCTATTAGCAGAAAGATAGAGTGGATCCTAAATGAGTTTTATCCACAGAGGTTGATGGCTGCAGAGGATTAGCACAGCTATCAGAGAGGAGGGGCTTCTGGTGGAGGGGCTACTAGGTTGTGCCTGGTTGTGCAGCAAAGAGAGCATTCTGTGGACATGTCAGGGGCAGAGAGGATACAGCAGAGGATCTGCCAAGTTTAAAGTCACTCTTGTTTTCTGAGGTGGGCCCAGTTCAAGTTCCATGGTTGCTTTTCTTGGAGCTAGTGTAATGAATGGAAAAACACAATGTATCGGAGAGGTTTCTGCTATCCTCCTCCCACAACCCACTTAAGAGTTGTTGCACCTGTCTGTTTTTCTTACTAAAATGTCATTTTAATTTTATAGATAGCATGTGCTTGACTGTGGGGAGGGAGATAGATTTTGGTTGCCTTGACAGTTGCTAGAAGGTTGAACGAGAATGTTAGAAGACAGATTAGTCATTTAAAATACTGTATTAGGAAAACTTTCTCACTTTGGGAATTATGAGATATTTGTAGCCTGAAAGTTTAGTCTATTGTAGTTGCCCTTATTTTACATGTTAAAAATTAATGGCTTCTCTTTCAGTATCTAATATATATTACGCAAGGAAGGTAATTATGCCTTACGGTAGCTTCATCTTTTGAATTATCTGTGAAGCTTCAGTTTTATGGAAGAACAGTTCTACAGTACTATTAGTACATTTGTAGCTGACAGATACTGGACTGTTAAAAGCATAGCCTTATCTTTACATTGGATAGCTGCAAAGAATACTAAATAATCATTAATTGTGCTAAATGTTATAGATTGGAAAGATATCTAAAAACAAAAAGAAGAAACTGAAAAAAAAGCAAAAGAGGCAAGCTGAGCTGCTAGAAAAGCGTTTGCAGGAAATAGAAGAATTGGAGCGAGAAGCGGAGAGGAAAAAAATAGAAGAAAATATAACCTCTATTGTACCATCTAATGAACATGAGGATGAATACCACCCAGAAGTCAAGCTAAAAACAGTTGAGTTAGAGGAGGTAGCAGACGAAGAACCTGGGAATGAGGATGGTAAGTGCTGACTATTTTCTTTACAAGATACATTTCCAGAGAGATTATTACAAGAATGCTACTGGTACTCTGCATAATTGAGAACTGCTACTATAAACTAATGGACCAGAGCCAAAGAACTATGAAACCATAGGTTTCAGAAGGACTAAGTTCCAATAGTGTCAGTTCACTATGGTAAGCAATTGAGTGGATCCAGGAAGAAGGTTTAGTATGCCCATAGTATGCCCTCAAGATATTGGCCAGAGTGATAAAACATTGTTCAGAGCAGGTCTCTGACCACACCAGAGAGTTAGCAAAGAAAACGTTCCATTTGGCAAACCTCTTCTAAAAATGAGCAAATAAAAACTAGGATTAGCAAAACGATGATGGAAATGTAGCCTACAAGAGAGAAATTTTGAAATTGCAAGGATTACTCCATGGTATATCCAGTCACTCAGTCATGACAGTGTTACCTTGCTGTTGAGGCTGGGCCATTGCACAGTTTCATTAGCTCAGTAAATCTTTGTCTTTTAACAGCCAGCTTCCATGTTTCTCACAGCAGTCCATTTCAAAAGCCATTCTCTTATCTGGCACTGCCATGTATTCCAAATATTCAGGTTACAATTACGCATCTTTCCAGACAAAAATGCTTCCATCATCTGTTGTTTCTTCTAAGCTTTGTATAGTTTTTGCCCATAATATTCAGTAAAACCATTTTCTTCCAATCCTTCCCCAACTCCCCCAAACCCTTAATCTTTAGGAAAGTTTGTGATGTAGTTAATAGAAGAATTTTGAGTAGCAACCTTGTGTTGGATAACCACTTGTTGACTATTACTATTGCATTTGCTTGTCTCATGTCCCTATGGTGTCTAGTATTTTGTTCCAGCTATTATATTCAAGCATGAATTCTAAGATAATGGACAAGCAATTGTGATTCATTTTGGGGAGTTCATTTAAACTGCATATACAGAGTATATGCTGCAGATAGATTTGGAGTTAATACTTCAAGCTTTTGTAGGAGTTCATTGTACTTCTCTTTGTGTGATTCTTCTTTCAGAATAGGTTAGGGAAAAGGTCATACTGTTTTTATTCTGCTCTCTCCCCTCTCCCTATGTGTAATATTTGAATATCTGGAAAAGTTGGAATTCTTGGTTGCACAGAATATAGTTGTAGAATTTATTCATTTATTTATCAGATTTATATACCATGCCATCTAGCAACGCGGCCGCTCTGGGCGGTTTACAGAAATACTGTACAGCAAAATACAAAGTTACAAAACAAAAACATTATGCAGTAAATAAACAGCACAACACACTAAAACATAATAAGCGTAACTAAGTCAAAGTCATAAAATCAAACCGAGGGCAAAATAGGCTAAAGGTGGAACAAGACAGACTGAATAGCAGAAGATGTTTAGATACTGTAAGATACTGGATCATGAATGTGATCTTGGAACAGAAATATGAGTGAAATGTCAAATGACATCGTTTTTAATGTATTAGGATTTTTAAGTTCACACTGTTATGTACCGTGTTGAAATGAAATATATTATAATTGTGTGTATTGATTTGGTTATTGGTTTATTTATCCATCACTAAGGTGAAACAGAAGATCAAGAGGAAAAAGAAGACACAGAGAAAGAAAATACAGAGAAAGATGATGACGTTGAGCAAGATCTTGTCAACTCTGAGTCAACGGATCCTGCTTGGATCGAATCCCCTAAAACAAATGGCCATGTTATAAACGGCCCTTTCTTATTGGAAGAACAGATAGAAGATGATGATGAAGAAGAAGAGGAATGCCCAAATGCTGAGCAATATAATCTTGATGAGCCCAGTGCAAAAATTGATTACAATTATAGTAACCCATATGCACAATTTAATGGTGAATTGCCAAATGGACGTCATAAAATTGCTGAATCACAATTTTCGGATTTCTCAGCTTCTGTGTTTCCTGGAGGTTTAGATTCTGTAGCTTGTGGTTCTGCCGTTTCTGAAGAGTCAACTGTAACTGAAAGAGAGGAAAGTACTCCATCACATGATAGGAGCAGGACGGTTTCAGCATCTAGTACTGGAGATTTGCCAAAAAGTAAGCATTTTTAAAGTTAACACAATGATACACTGATTATTACATTCTGTTACGGAATAGGTTAAATAGAAGCTGGAAAGTTATTTTCACTATACTATCAGTTTGGAGCTTTTAAATCCATATAGCACTGAACTTGGCTGATACGTCCTCAATGTAAAATGAAAACAAAATGCATACTTGTACACATTGATGATATTGGCAATTTTAAGATATGGTAGTAATGGGGATTTTTATTTTATTTATTTATTTATTTATTTATTTATTTAACTTATATGCCGCCCACTACCCAAGGTCTCTGGGCGGCTTACAATCCAAAGAATAAAACTATTTAAAGTAATTAAAAGTAAAATATCAATAAATCATCAATAAAAAACCTTACACTAAAATCATTATTCTAAAATTGTCATCAGCGGACCCACAATCTATATTATATCAATTAAAAACCTTCTGGTTTTTTTTGTTTGCATGTGTTGCATGGATTGCTAAAATATGTGTTATGTAACAGTTTATACTGATTTTTAGAACTGACTTCTGAAGAAGTTGGGCTGCCAACTATGAAGGCTTATGCCAAAAACAAATTCCGGGACTTTCAGATGCAACATGACTCATTGCTTTAGAAGTGGGCAGTTCACTTACTAGTATGGCATTGCTATGTTAGGCCTGGGAACCACCTAATTGTGTGATGAGTTCTTTGCATTTGAAATGCCTTTGGGCTTGTGCTTCTTGAACTGCAGCTCACCAAGTCAAATGGTAAGTTACAGTAACCCCCCCCCCCCCCCTATCGTGGGGGTTAGGGACCGACCTAACCCGTGATCATTGAAAATCTGCGATATGCGGATGTGGGTCGGGTAGGTGTCAAATGCTTTCAGCAACGGAGGCAAGTGCTTGCCTCCATTGCTGAAGGTATTTTAATCCTCCCGTGCCGCTTCCCACCACCCCCGAGATGTGCGAGTGAGCGGGCGCACAAGGTTTAAAGAGGCATTCAGCAAAGGAGGCAAGTGCTTGCCTCCCTTGCTGAAGGCATTTTTAACCTCGCGCCGCTTGCCAGCACACCGGGGTTGGTGAAAGCAGCCCGTGAGGTTTAAAACCTGTCCCCCTCAAGCCCTTTTGGGTGGTCCACGATCTAGCGGGACCGCATTATATGAACCGCGAAAGGGTGGGGGAACACTGTACTTTTGAAACCGAGATGCATTCGGAAGCAATTTTGTAACATTATAGGAGGATCTTCTGTAGAGAGTAAATGTGAAAATCTTAATAATGGTTCTAAAGCTCTTAAATGCCCCTAGCACAGCTCTTTTATATTGCTGTCTAGGATGTGAAGGCACATCAAAAAAGACGTGCTGCTTATAATATTGTTTCTTATGGTACTAGAGCTTCTGTGGCTGTACATGTGCATATATACCGTATTTATCGGCGTATAACACGCACTCCCCCCCCCCCCCGAAAATAGGGGGCAAATGATGTATGCGTGTTATACGCCGATGTCGCCTGCCAGGCCCCTGTGTTTGGGGGATTCCTCCCCCCCCACTTGCCTTCTCCAGAGACACCAAATGGGCCCAGCAACCCAGCCTGGAGCCGCCTCGCGCCCCCCAACAGTCCCGGGAAAACCAGGCGGCAGGGCAGAAGCCCGAGCCGCAAAGATGGTGCGTCCCCGCGCTGCTGCCCCCGCCGCAGAAGCCGCTGCTGGAGCCCTTATCAGGGCTCCGATCAGAGCTGCACAGCTGATCGTCGGGAGCTTGAAGAAGGGGAAACCGGCGGAGCGCTGCTAGGCTGAAGGCTCAGCCTCTGCTGACGCCGGGCCCCAGTGCTCCGGAAACACGATCCCAGGCAGTGCCGACGAAGCCGGCCGCCCTCCCACAGGACCCCCTCAGCCTAACACTACCTCCCCCCCACGCCCGGGGAGCGAATCCCCGCCCGCCCGGGAGCCTACCTAACCCTCCCCCTAACCCACCCCCACCCACAGAGTCCCTGAAGTAACCAGGCGGCCCGGCTGAAGCTCGGGCCACCAAACAGCTGGCGCGTCCTCGCGCCGAAAGAAAAAAGGCCGCCGCCGCCGCCGGACGCCTCGCCGCGGCAACGAGAGCAGGACGACCGGCAAGGCGAAGAGAGCCGACAGGTAAGGCCCGCTACCATCGCCCCCCGTCCCGCTACGCCGCCATCACCCCAGCCACCGCCCGCTGAACCCATCACACACACGCACACAACCCCGACACAGTCACAGTTTGGGCACTCGGCGTAAAAAAGGTACAACGCCTGCCGGGTCCCTGCCAGCCTCCTGACAGTGGACAAGCAGGAGGGCAGGCGAAGGAGGGGGGATGAGCGAGTGAGTGAGTTTATTTATTTTTAAATAAATATATCCAAGTCATTTTTACCTCATTTCAATCAGATAAAATGGCTATGTTAAATGAAGCAGAAAGATTCCGGATAATCTCCCTTCCTGGTTTTTTAAATTAAGGTTGCAGAGCCCTTAATTTATTTGCAGAGCCCAGGGTGCAAAGTTTTCCTAAAATTTCCCTCTTAAAATGAAGGTGCGTATTATACGCCTGTGCGTGTTATACGCCGATAAATACGGTACCTGTTATTACAGATAGGATGCACATTGTCTTTCTCCTCTCAAACAAGAATTTACATTATACATATTATCCTTTGTTAGTTTTGTGTTTGTCATTGTATTTAATCTCTTGAGGTTTTTTGGGTGTGTTTGTTTGTTTGATAAGGGTCTTAAGCCTTATTTGGTATATTTATTTTATTTTATTTTATTTTATTTTGCTTAACTTGGGGACTTTTTTCTTTGGATTAGGAAACCAAGAAGTCTGTATTAGTTCTCGCCACACCTGAATTTTCTTCTTTGTAGGGTGGTAGCACTGGCTGAGACAGGTGGGAAGGAGAGGGGTGGGTTGTAGAATAAATAACTTTGAACATAAGTTAAAGAGGATATATGTGGTAACAGACTGGGTGGGTATGCATTGGGGGTGGGAGTGTTGTCATATGAGGATGGCGTGGACTAGAGATTTGATCCCTGTCCCAAGCTCTCCCGCCTCCCCCAACAGGAGTGGGGTAACCAGCTCAGTCATTCCAATCTAACCCTACCAGGGTGGTCTAAAACAAATCACCACTTATTTGTGCTCTAATAGTGGATGAGAGGGCCAACCTGACACATACTGTGGAGATCTGGGTGGGCCCTGAGGGAAGAGTAGCCCTCTCTTAGCTAGGTGTTCCATCCAGTGTCAAGACAGGTTGGATGGAAGAGTGGGGCTTACTGTGGTGCGTAGGGATTCAATCAGTGTTTGCAAGACCTCCTCGCTTCTGGACCCTGGCCTAGAGTGTTTTGACTTGATAGTGATAGATTTGTGCTGGCGCTAGCTTATTGCTATCCCCGCAGCTCACTGTTATCTCTACCAGGGCTGACTGATTTCGTGTTGGCTGTACTGCTAAAGCCCTCCAGCCTATTATTGCTGGGGGACTTTAACATCCATGATGAGACTGCGCTGTACATAACTGCTTTCGAATTAATGCAATCCATGATTTCTCTGGACCTATCCCAACACAACATCAGTCTCACTCTTAGAGCAGAGCTTGGTGTTTTCAGTAGTTTAGGGAGGCCATGATCCTAAGGTTACGAACATGAGGTTCTCTGCTTTCTCACGGTCAGATCACAAGCTGAATCTGGGAGCTGAGTTGTGGCTACTGGACTTCTTTTCTTGTGGGATCGAAATGTTTTGCTACTCATCCCAGGAACAGAATGTTTCAATCCCACAAGAAAAGAAGTCCAGCTGCCACGATTCAACTCCCAGATAACCTCGCCTGGATGAACTGTATGTTAGTTTGCTGCCTAACTGTTCGTGGCTAGCCTCAATATGAGAACTTTGCAGCCTACTTGAGATTGAAAGTAGAGGCCCTCTGATATGTTCTGGACTCAACAGCAGTGTGGTTTTGTACTATGACCTCATTTTCTATTACATTTCTGAAATAATGCTATCTGCAGTTCCAAGTCTGTTTTAACTAAAGGACTAGGCATTTTAATGAAAATTTTAAATTGGTCTTTAAGGGTGCAACTCATTTGAAATTGTTGTTTGCTTGTGCTGTAGCTCTTCGTTTTAATTTTAATGTATTTTCTGCCAATTACATAATGTAACACTAGCTGTAAGTAGACACAATCTGTTCCTTTGTCTATTCAGTATATTTTATTTCACAAACAACTTTTTTAAGAATACCATCTCTATTTGCATTGAATTCTTTCATTTTCTAGCTTATGTGTTTACCTGTATTAGTCATCTGATGTGGAGGGTGTTGGTATCCTGACCATCCTGAGAATGATATCTCCATTGAGACAGAATGTGATGGTTCAGGATGAACTCCTTCATTTTCATATTTGGATTGTCTACACTCTCTTAAGTTTCCTGAGATTTCTTCTTTAAATGTTGATTTTCAAGTTCAGCACCATGGTTGATCACTAGATGATCAGGACCAGCCCTCCAGTATGCAAGTATCTAAAACATGCACGGGCACACACTTTGTCACACTTATTATACCTTCGTACCTCGTGGATGTGAATGGGAAGAGGAATTATGTTTCAGTTTATTCCTCCTCATCCAGTCCATGACTATAGGAACCTCATGGTGCAGTGGTTAAATGCCTATACTGTAGCTAAAACTGTGCTCGTGACCTGGGGTTCAATCCTAGGTGCCGGCTCATGGTTGACTCAGCCTTCCATCCTTCCGAAGTCAGTAAAATGGGTAGGGGAGGCAATGTATAGCCTCTATACTGTAAATTAAACTGTAACCCACCCAGAGACTACTTGAAGTGGTATGGGGCGGTGTATAAGCAGAACACTTTGCTTTTTGCTTTGACACCAGCTGCTCTTGTAGAGCTGAAACAACTTCCTTGGATTTAGATGGAAAGAAGATATAAAGTTATGTGTCATCCATATACTGGTGACACTGATCCTCAAAACACCTTCTCCCAGCAGTTTCATGTAGATGTTTGTCCTCACCATACTGGCTATACTATTTCTTAGCTTAGCATTTTTTAAAAGCAAAGAGATTGGAACATCTAGTTATAGGGACAAGGATTTTGTAAAGGTTGTATGTATATGTGGTGATAGGTACTGTATATGTACACTTAACGGTGTACATCAAACATCAAGAGCTAGGATTCCAGTGTCAAAGTTATGGGCACAGGCAAGGTTGTATACTTAATTTGCAGTCTTGCTGCTTGACTGTTGCACACTTTCTATCAAACACTAGCCTTGCCCTTGATGTTTGATATTTGAATGGGCAAGTTCTCATTTTTAATACTATTCAGTTGTAGCCTCTAATTGCAACGTTCCAGTTATTTTAAAGAAAAAAGAAGCAAGAAAGCCCTGGATTTTCTTCAGATGGCTCATATGGGGAGAAAGGGTCCTTCAGATAGCCTGGATCCAAATTGTATGAGGGTTTACAGGTGATAGCCAGCACTTTGAATTGGGTTCAGAAACAGACTGGTAGCCAGTGCAGTTGTTTTGTGTGTGTGTGTGTGTGTGTGTTGTGTCATTACAGTCGTGACCGACTCTATGTGACCCCATGTCCATGGAGTTTTCTTGGCAGGAATACTGGAGTGGCTTGCCAGTTCCTACTCCAGGCGCCTACAGCGCCTGGTATTCCTTGGTGGTCTCCCATCCAAGTACTAACCAGGGCTGACCCTGCTTAGCTTCCGAAATCAGGCGAGATCGGATGTGCTTAGGGCATCTAGGCAGTACCCAGGCAATTGTATGCTCCCTGTTACCATGCCCAGTCAGCCCTGCATTTTGAGCCTGCTGAAGCTTCCAAAACCTCTTCAGAGGCACCCCTATGTAGATTGTGAGAGGTAGCTGTGTTAGTCTGTGCAAGAATTGCAGGCAAAAATAAAAATAAAACAAAATAAAAGACAAAAACATGCAGCACCTTAAAAGACTATTATATTTTGATGTAAGGATCTTGGCAACCTGTTGGTCCACTAAGGGGGCAAGAAGACACCTTGAGCAGGGATAACCACAGTAGAAGAAGCAATAATACATGCTTCATCTATTTTAACACCTTTGTATTTATTTATTTATTTATTATTTATTTATTTATTTACCTTTCATTTCTATACTGCCCCCTTAGTGCAAACTGCACTACCCGGTTTGGTACAGATATTTAGTCTGTTTTCTTCCAATTCATCTTGCATAAGATAATTTGGTTCTACTATATCATGGTTTCTAGCACGCTGCCTTTCCATCATTAATTCTGAGAAACTGGATTACGGATTGCATTAATGAGAGCCTTGGGAGATCTGTACATTCCCTTTTCTGAGCCAGTGTGTGGGACCGGAGCTGTTCTGGTATCACAATTCATATTCTACTAGTGTGATGACAGTCAGCATCTTCAAATCACAAAATTAAACTGTTTGATAAAAGGCACAAAGGCAGAAAAAGAATGACATCAGAAGTATATATGTATATGTAAAATTGGAATCCTGTTATCAAGAAAATAAAAGAAGTAAATTTGGAAACCCACAAGGTGACTGAACAGGAGCTTTGAAACAGAACAACAGAGGGAAGAAACATTTTTCCTTTCAACTTTGATTTTATTTTGTGTAAATCAAGCATGTCCAAACTTTGGCCCTCCAGATGTTTTGGACCACAACTCCCACAGTCCTTTGCCATTGGAAATACAGGCTTGGAATTCTGGGAGTTGTGGTCCAAAACATCTGGAGGGCCGAAGTTTGGACATGCCTGGTATAAATAATATGTTGTTGCTTTGTTCCAAGGTTTGAATTATAATGGGATGGAATACAAGTCATTGGGCTACAGTGTTTCTCCATAAAGTTTGGAAAGGGGAGAGTGTCAGAAGGGAGTTGTTTAAAGAGTTTAAGACAGTCCCTCAACAAAAATAAAGATATACAATCACACACTTATCTGATTAGTGTAGGGACCATCACATTTGACTTAAGAGTGAAACCTACAGGATAAGAAATTAGGTCCAGAGATATACTGAACAGTGAACACCATAACTTAACAAGTATCTGTCTTATCCAGAGGTAAGTGTGTTTGCAAGCTACAAAAATGGCTTGTCCTTTGTGCTCTCAGTCTGGCAAAGGACTGGGCCAAAGCAGCCCTCGGATGCTTGTTGGCCATCAGTGAATGTAGACAACAAAGAGAGAAGACAGGACTGAATCCACAGACTGAAGATTGGTGGATCAGTAGCCCAAGCTCTATCTGACATATTCAGTAGAGCTGGTCAACACTTCTGACTGAAGCCTTGAATGGCATCTGTTAGTCAGTGTGTAGTGACAGTGTGATCTAAATCTATGTTTGCTCTACCCGTAACATTCTAATTCTCACTGAAATAGAATGAGATCTTTTTGTACTTCTAACAAAATAGGATTAGAAATAATATGTTACTTATTTTTTTCTATTAATTGCCAGCAATTCAGCAGTATACGAACACAACATAAAATGAAACTAAAAAACACACATAATAGCTTACTACAACTGAATAAACGTAACTAAAATCAGTGCACTCGTCACTGGGAGGAATTGAGAAATACAGTCGTTCCTTCAGATGTTTGATTGTGATGCCCTATAACTCTTACTAAGAGGAACCTCATGGTGCAGTGGTTAAACTGCTGTACTGCAAATGAAACTGTGTTCATAACCTAAGGTTCAATCCCAGATAGCAGGCTCAAGGTTCACTCAGCCTTCTATCGTTTCAAAGTTGGGAGAATGAGCATCCAACTTGCTGTGTGTGAGTCTGTGCAATGTGTAGCCTGCATAATTAAATTGTAAATTGCCCCAAGTGCTTTAAGCACTATGGAGCAGTATATAAGCAGAACACACTTTGCTTTACACAATGACACAATTTCTTATTTGGGTAAACATCTTTCACTCTCAATAATACAAAAGAAATAATCAGTTACTTCTGAGATTTTGATCCTTCTCAGGAATTTTGATCAACCCCAGCTTTTTTGAGCATAAGGATTTGTCACAAAGAACAATTACATAGATTACCAGAGGAGGTGATTAGATGATGTTTGAAATGTTTGAATTCTCAGATGTTTATGATACTTATGATACTCTGCATAAGCTAAGCGTAGTTCAGTAATATTGATTAGCTGCATTGGTTATTGTTCTTAATGCTGATTTCCGGAAGGATAGCACATTTAAAATGTTTCAGCTAAAAAATGAACAGTTCCATTGCAGATCTGTTATAGTCTTCTAACACAGTGGATCCCAACCTTGGATTCGCAGATGTTCCTTTACTACAACTCCCAGAATTCATGGCCAGAACAGCTTGTGCTGAAGGGTTCTAGTCCAAGAACATCTGGGCATCCTAGGGTAGAAAACGCTATCCTAGCTGTTTCTACAGCAGCTATTTCCTCCCCTATTTCTAAATAAGTTGCCATTTTTATTAGAATCATGGCTCAATTTAGGGTGGACCAGCACAGGAATGTGATTTGAGGCTGTTAATCTGGCAGTGGCCATTACCTCTGTAAACTAGAATAATAGCAGGGAATTCCATACTTTGGTAATGATGGTGATGAGGTAATTAGGAGATTCTCAAAAGCCATCCTTAAAAGTATTTCAACTAGCGTGAAATAATCTGCACTTGTTCAGGACTGCACACCTAGTATTTACACCTGTGGTCATCTTTATGTCTGGGGGTGGTCGTGGCATGGACCAGGGCAAACAGGCTTGAACTCAACCCCGAGAAGACTGAGGTCATGTTCTTTGGGAGTTCCCTGTCTGGTTATGGAGGCCCTCTCCCCTGCTTGGAAGGTGTTTCCCTGAAGCTGGCAGATAGGGTTAGGAATCTGGGCATGGTCCTGGATCCGGCGCTATCCTTGGACGCCCAGGTGGCTACCGTGACCAGATCCACTTTTTTCCATCTGCATCAAATAGCCCAGATTCACCCATACCTGGACGGTGACTCCCTGAGAACAGTAGTGCAGGCACTGGTGATCTCAAGGTTGGACTACTGTAATGCTCTTTACATGGGGTTGCCCTTGACTCTCCTCCGGTGCTTGCAGCGGGTGCAAAATGCAGCAGCCAGGCTGGTGGCTGGAGTGTGTCGTTACGACCACATCACCCCAGTCCTGGCTCGCTTGCATTGGTTGCCCGTTGCACACCGGATCAGATTCAAGGTACTGGTTTTAGTTTATAAAACCCTCCATGGCTTGGGCCCGGACTACCTGGCAGAGTGTTTCACCCAACGATCAACCTCGGCCCGACCAGTCCGGCAGTCGTGAGCGCACTCACTCCGGGTCGCCACCCCTAGAGAGGCCCGGAAAACTAACACCCGCAACCGGGCCTTCTCGGTGGCGGCCCCCTCGTTGTGGAACACCCTCCCGAGTGAAGTGCGTTCTGCAGAGTCCCTGCTGGCCTTCCGTAGAGCTCTTAAAACCTTGCTCTTTCGAGAGGCCTTTGGTGACCAAGTCTAACTCACTTAGTTTACTGTTTTTTGTTTTTTAACCCGCCATCTGCTATCATTGTTTATTGTAAAGATGTTGGGCCACTGAGCCCTCTTGTCTGTATGCGAAGGGTGCTAGTAGTGCTTATTTTAATCTACTGTTTGTCTGTGGTATTGTATTGTGTATTGATCCCGTTTATTGTATTTTGTATTGTATTTTGTATTGTATTTTGACCATTGCTGCATTGGTCAGCTTGCTGGAAGCTGCCCAGAGTTCCCTCGGGAAGATGGGCGGGGTACAAATCTAATAATAAATAAATAAATATGGTACCATTTTATAGGGGTAAAGACTAACACACAAGAGTATTGAACTTTGCCTATTACATAAATATTTTCTCCCAGTTCCATAAGGGGGATTTTAGAAAAGCAAGGAAAAAATAAGTAAGCAGACAATTTACAACAAAGAAAAACTGCCTGATTCCCCCCCCCCAAAAGCAGTACAGTAGTTTGAAAGTTCTAAATTTTAATGATAAAACCAGATTTTTGATGTTGTTAGTTTGTGTTTAGTTTGGTTTTTTGTCTTGACTGCCAGTTTTTATTCTGTGAGTGATTCAGTCAGTCGAAATACAGATATCTTCATTTTTACACTCGTATTCAATTATTTGTCAGTTAAAATGTGACTGGGCAAGATTGATATGCCATGCTATGTCATATACTAAGCTGTCAGCTAAACTGGTTCGGTTTCTGTGGGATTTTGGTCCATGGACATGTGATTTGACCATGATCTGAACAAGAGTGTTGCATTTGTGATAAATGATTTTAATTAAAATTTTTGTTGTGTGGTACATGGGCTGTACTTGGTGTACACACTTGTGTATTAGAAGAGAACATGGTGCAAACATGTAAGACATTGACCAGATAGATATTCATTGACAGTAGAGAACATTGCATATAAATTTTCATTCTTTCAAATTATACAGGCTTTTCATCATTTTCCAATTAGTATTTTGTATCGTAACATATATCGTGTTAGGCTGCCAACTTCTATAAGTGAGCTGTCTAAATTATTAAAATTTTCATGTACCTGTACTGTGATCACAATGTATGTACACTTTTGAAAGAAATGAATACAGTAAATTCATGGGAAAGGGGATATTCCCAGTTAATATAATGAAATATCACCTCATGTTTTAAGGTGACTGCCGAATTATAGGGCATGTCTATTAATCATGCTGCTTCTTTGCTTATAATAGCAAAAACTCGTGCGGCTGACCTACTGGTGAATCCACTTGATCCAAGAAATGCAGATAAAATTAGAGTTAAAATTGCTGACCTGGGAAACGCTTGCTGGGTGGTAAGTATAACTGATTTTAATGGTTTGAAAGCTATTAGTGTTCGTGTATGACTGAGTTAAATTACAGTGGCTAATTTCAACGAAGAAACAAGGAGCTGAGGCAGATCTCAGTTGCATAATTCAATGTATGACTGAGATGTGCTCTACCCCTTGTCAGTTAGCCATGGCAAATTATGCAGACCTTACATACAGCATGTTCCCATGTATAAGACTATACTTTTATCTAAAATCGTTAGACTAAAAATTGAAGGTTGTCTTATACACGGAAGTTAGCTGAAGAAAACTGTGGTTGCAAAGCTGTAATTTTGAGTTGGAAAAGCGGGGGTCGTGCCTTATAGATGGGAAAATACGGTAAGTCTGCCCAATGTTTTATGAGTTTGATATTTGTATCTAGTAACTTGATCTCAGTACTTTCTTTTCAATGCTTTCTTTTCAATTTTTAGCATAAACATTTCACAGAAGACATCCAGACACGACAATACAGATCAATAGAGGTTTTAATAGGAGCAGGTTACAGCACACCTGCTGATATCTGGAGCACAGCATGCATGGTAAGAATAAGTCTACACTGAATCACCAATACGGTGACATTAGTTGGATTTCTGGCCAATGTTAAATATTCGTAGTTGTGATGGCAATTGTGTACGTGATTAGAGTTCTGTATTGCAGACATCTTATATTCTTCAGGCTTTTAATAACATCCATATGGATGCTTCAAGCATATCTGGTGCCAGGGTAGAAATTACATGGTCCTCAGCACACAATGCAATCCCAAAAATTATGCTTATGGCTATCAGATACTCCTTCTAATATCATGTCTTTTTGTTCAAACAGAGAATCATACCTCCAAGGTTGCAATTCTTTTTTTGTAAAACCGCTTTCCTTTCCCCTATTCTGTTGTAATCCAAGAAAGTGAAAGTGACCTCCATCTAGTCAGAATTCTGCCGAACGTAGCTGGCATGACCTATGGAAGGTCCAGAAGGTGATGGGAAAGACTTCCTTGTCCCACCAAAATTGGCTGCCTCAGGCCTAGTGATATATTTTTAATGCTTTCCTTTTCCATCTCTACTCCTTTCTCCTCTTTCATTTTTTGTTTATGTTAAGTTATAATGTAGATAAATAATGCCTTAAGATCATGTCGTTCACATTATTCAGCTGCAACTACATTTGATCAGAATGGTTTATTATCTGAGGGCCATCTGCTTTTTTACACATAGAGTTTCATGTGTTTTTTTGTGGTGTACAGTGCAATATATAATTATGTTGGTGGATTTGTTTCTATATTTGAGTTTGCCAAAGCAAGCTTAGGATTTTCCAATGGGTGTTTGCCCTCCTCAGGTTTTCGTTCATGTTGTTTTTAAAATCATCCTTTTAAAAAAAAAATTAAATCATCCTGTTAATTTGGACTGGTGTCATTAAGAAAACTTTAGGAAATCTGTATGAGGGGAGCAATTAAAAAAAGGTGAGTCTGAAAATGGTGTCCAGGGTCCCTCTTCCAGAATTTACATTCTGTTGGTTGATCTGCTGTTTGGTAACATGGATGGAGTGAGACATGCTTGAAAGGGCATGTAGGCAAGACATGCTGGAGGAGCTGTGAGAGGATGAACTCATTTATTCCCCAGTAATGGGATTGCGACATTGTCCTTTCACTTTGAGTGGAACTTTTCAATGAACCATCTAAAACAGCCATTGAGCACACTGAAATATCTTCAGTAGGATTTGGCTGGCTCTGAAGGAACAATGAAGCACTGTTGCATAAAATCCCACTCTTGATTTCCACACAGAACTGCTTTCTACCAGAGTAGAGCTTGGGAACAATATTCTGTGCTGATACCGTGTTATGTGTATAATCTTCAACGGTGTGCCTGCAACCTTAGATTTTGTGATGGAGATTTGGAATTGATGCTGTTATTTGTTTTTATTGTGACCACTTTTCTGTCTTGTTTGTCATCTTATTGTTATTCATTTGTATATTCATTTGTATATTCAAACATTCAGCCCAAATATTTTAAAAAGAGGCAAAGCTTCTTGGTTGTGATTGTGGTTGTGAATTGTGGATTGTGATTGTGGTTGTGAATTGTCCTCTAAAATATTGGAACTTTGGAAGATATGTGCAGACAACAAATAAACTGTTTGACTAAGGGTTAAAGCTTAGCTGAACTGTTTGTGTTTTCATGATAAAAGATTTGTTAGATATTAGAGGATATATGTGTGTGCAAATAGACTTGAATTTTCTGTCATAATTTTTCCGTGTCATAAATATTCCCAGTGTGTGCATGTCCTGAGGAAGAATGGTCTCATTCTTATAGGAGCCTCGTGGCACAGTGGTTAATTGCCTGTACTGCAGCTAAAACCATGCTCACGACCGGGGATTCAATCCCAGGTAGCTGGCTCATGGTTGATCAGCCTTCCATCCTTTCGAGGTCGGTAAAATGAGTACCCAGCTTGCTGGCGGGTGTGTGTGTGTGCAATGTGCATACTGTAATTTTAAAAAACTGCAAATCACCCAGAGACTACTTGAAGTGGTATGGGGTGGTATATAAGCAGAACACTTTGCTTTGCTTTGCTTTGCTTTATATGGAGGAATATCATTTTCTGCTCTAGTAAAGCAGAGTTGTGGTTGAATTTGTCAGAAACATCATTGAAACAGCACTGCCATTGACTGGGGGTGCCTGTTATTTTATTATTTCATCCATCTGTGTTTTCCTTATTTGAGAGAGGCAGAAGGGATAGGTTCCATTGAGAAGAGGACTGAGCAAGTGCTGGACGATATGTCATTATACCAGCAGAAAATCCATGATGGATAAGTATCCGCCACAGCTGCCAAGGGGTTGGCTCTAGAATGAGGGCTGTGATTCTGTTGCTGCTCTTTATTCAGACTTTCTGGATCAGAGCCAGGCCAAGTGATTACAGTGATCCCAGCTCCCCCATCAGACTCTTATTGTCTCATTGTGCTTTCATTGATGTTTGTTAGGCTTTGGGAGACCGACAGCCACAACACACAGTTTGTTAGTATGTCTTCTTGTGTAGGTGCATTATGGCACAGAATTAATTCTTAAATGGAAGAAGTAACTTACAAAAACATAGATTGTGGGTCCTGATGGCAATTTTAGTGTATTGTATTTGTGTTTAAATGTTTCTGTCATTTTACCGGTATTTTAACGTTTTAATTGTTTTAATTGTTCATTTTAACTGTATGCCACCCAGAGACCTTTGGCTAGTGGGCGGCATATAAGTTGTAGAAACAAACAAACAAACAAAATTTAAAAGCCATTTTCAAAGCAACCAAGGCACACAGGGTTAAGGAACTTACTGAATCGTATAGTTCCATTGCATTCGGCCTGTGGCAAGGAGAGTCTGATAGAACGAAATGGCAAAGAGAGGGTAAGACCGAATAGTGAATTCTAGCCTGTAAAGAACATAAGGCAGAGCACATGCCTCTAAGGCCCTTTGTACACGACCCCTAAACTCCGCCGCAAATGGCTCCCAGCTCCGGAGCTTACAATTGTTTCCCCACCAGCTCCGGAGTTTACAGATAATTAAGTGCGACCACGCCCACCTAAGCGCATCCCAGCGCACTTTTCAGGTACCTGCTCTCTGGAGGTGAAAATTCCTGATGCGGATATAACGTAGTGACTGCCCGGCTCTCCTTGCTCCTGTTTGTTCTTTTTTTGCCCCCCGCCCCTTTAAGAGATCTGAATGCAGTGCTGGGATGGCAGAACGGAGGTGAGCGGCATTCTTTTCTTTCTTTTTTTCTCCCTCCCCTCACGCAGCCAGCAGCCAGGGGTGCGGAGGGGATGGGAACGCAGGAACAGCGACAAACCCCTAAGATCTCTGATCCGAATTTAAGTGGGCAGCGGATCTTAGGGGTCGTGTGAAAAGGCCCTTAGTCTGTACTCATGATGGCACCAGTTCCACAGGTGCCAGGGAGCCAGATGTCCCAAGGGATTCTTGGTAATTCTCTGTCCGTGCAATAATAATTAGCCTTTGCAAAGAAGTTAGAAAACTGATTCCCTAGCAAAAAACAAACAAACAAACAAAAAAAACCCTGAATAGATTGATCTCAAAAACAGTTGATATAGGGAACAAAGAGAAATGTTTTTGTAACTAATCAAAAGCTTGAATTTTTACTATTACTGTAAACTCATTCTTCTCCCACACATACAGTTGTGTTCAACTGTAGAGTAGTATCTACAGATTATATAAAAAACTAAATTTAAGAAAGGTATATATGGATAACATTTATTTATCCAGATTATCTTAAAACATATGCACTTCTATGAATTACACAGTTCTGAGCAGCACAATTTTGTTTATATATAATTTTTTTTCAATAAATAAATATTCCAGTAAATAAATATTCAATTAACACTATGCCCCTGGCCGCCATGAACCCCATGAGTTCAATACCTTAGGCACTAGGTGGTCTACTTGCCCCCGGATATAACATCTCTCATCTAGATTAGGGGGTCATAAGCACCTTTAGGGCTTATTATGTACCATCCTATATCAAAAGGCTTGTCAATGCTTTGGAAGAGAATCTTGATAGAGAGAACTGTTCTTTATGTCTGTGAGTGTTTTATAGTTATAATTTGTGGGACATAAGAGTTGTACATGGATTTTGAAGTACACAGGTGCTGGGCGTCCCTAACCCAAATTGTTGAAGGGACAAGAATACAGTACGTGTAAATTAGATTTCAAAATTAAATGAACATCAGCCATTTTATTTAGCTTTCTACCTTTCCCTTTGTCTTGGCTATTGGCACAAATTCCCATAATTTTCTGTCCCTTATTTGCAATCTGGAAATTGGGACCACTTCACATTCTCTGTGTCCAATGATTTAGTGAATGTGGAAGGCAGCCTGGTGCCCATCATATGTTTTGGACCACAACTCCCACAGTGGCCCTGTTGGTTAGATTTTGTTTGGTGATTAGTAGTCCAAAACACGTGGTGGGCAACCAGGCTTTGCTTAGACCTCACGTGGAACATTGCGTTCTGTCCTGGGATATTGGCAAGCTGGAATGCGTTCAGCTGAGAATGATCAGGATGTAAACCAGGCCATATGAGGAACAATTGAAGCAGTTGGGTATTTTTAATCGGTTGAATAAATTATTTGGAGGTGACATGTTAGCCATCTTGAGATATTTGAAGGGTCCCCTCGTATGGAAAATGGAGAGTTGTTTCCTGTAGCTCCGTGGCTGGGGACCCAAAGTAATGGATTCAGATTAGTAGAAACGAGACTCTGCTTATACATTAGGAAGAACTTACTGAGATTGAGACCTGCATGAAAGTGGAATGGACTGCCTTGGGGTGGTTGGCCCTCCATCCTTGGAGGTTTTGAAAAACAGTTTAAACGGCCTCCTGTTATGAATGCTTTTAGCTGTGCATGTCCTGCTTTGGTGGGGGACTTGGACTCAGTAACCATTGGGATTTTTTTCCGACTCTGGGTTTCCATGATACTACGACACCCCTACATTTACTTTCTTGCATTTTCTATGCAGGAGTGTTTTGTATCAAGGGGAGGAAGGATGCGCATGCGCTAATCCCCTTTGTGAAAGTTATGTCGGAGTCATTGTTGAAAGTGGTTGCGTTTTTAAAGGTATAGCTGGGAAGCAGTATTGAAAGTTTCTTTTATTTTTGCTGTTTCAAAAGAAGCACGCTTAAGACCAAGAGTCAACTGAAACTCTTTAACATTTATTACCTGTACTGGCCACCCCCGCAGTAGGTTGCACAGTCTTTTTGTTAGAATAGTTCTGGCCATAGAAATAATCCTACCTTATTTTGTCTTGTTAGTTGATTTATACTAGGCTAGAGAAGATCTTGACTCCAGCTTTTGAGGGGTTTCAGGAGGCTGCCTTTTCTGAACTTTACTGTCTTGAATATCTTAATATAGGTTGCTGTGGCCTATGCAACACCGTTCTAGCTTGTCTCGTCAAAATAGCTTCTTAGGTTTACTTTCTTCAGAACAGAAACATTTTAATGAGACTTCCAAAGACACCTGTGATATAGCTAGCATGGTGGCCTGTTTTATAAAGAGACCAATGGCCTCCCAAGGGTTTGGTTAAAATAGCATTTTAGAATTCAGCTTGGTAATTGATTTCATTAACAAACATTGATTTGCACTTGAATGCCAGGCATTTGCTTGTTCAAAATAATTATTTCTAGAGTTGACACAGTCTGTTGATAAGTTGCCCATAAATGTCTTGTTTTATTCTAGGCATTTGAGCTAGCAACTGGTGATTATTTGTTTGAACCCCATTCTGGTGAAGATTATTCCAGAGATGAGGGTATGTATCTTTTTAAATGTGTAGTTGTTGCCTTTTGCCTTTTTGTATTTGCAGAGGATTGAGAAGAGCAGCGTCTTTTATTTGTTTGTTTGTTTTTGTTTGTTTTGAGTTCACTGTTAATGAAGATCATTTCATTTCAGAGTATCAACATCCCATTTTTTCCTTCTTTAGTTTAAAGATCCATCCGTAGCAGTAGGTGGGCTATCTCCTTTTACCAGACACCCTCCTTCCTTCCCTAAGCCTTGAGAGGCCCGTTTTCTGTAAGATCTGCATCTATCTGAAACACTACAGCATTTTTAAACAAAACCTGACACAGTGTGGATGCATCTTTCGATTCGAGACAGAACGTTTAGTGTGCTAGATGTTTATTCTGCTTGTTGCTGCAGATTGCTAAATGGAAATCAAACCGGCCAGAATTAACTCTTGTTTACATCTGTGTCGCTTTCCATTTCCTATGCTTGTTTGCTTGCAACGCTCTTTTGCAGTGGACGGTAATAGCATGGGCATCCATTGTTTGTTTTTCTTCCTAAGTGCTACTAATGATGCCGTAATTCTGCCGCTCCTGGAAACCTCTGCATGGGTTTTCTTGCAAACATGGTTGTGTTCAGAACTTTTTTTGACCTTTTTAAACTAATTCCATTTTCTTTCCTCTTTTATCCCATCCTCTCCCTGCCCTTCCCATTCCTGTGCCCCTTTTTTCTCTCCTCCATAGACCACATAGCACACATCATAGAGCTGCTAGGCAATATCCCAAGGCACTTTGCTCTGTCTGGAAAATATTCTCGGGAATTCTTCAATCGCAGAGGTAGTACCTCTTCTTTTTGAAAGGCACCGTGAGGCAGACAGAAGTGGACTGGCAGCTATTGGTTGCAGCATGTGCACTAAAACATGTGCCCCAAAAATGTTAACGCAGGCAATTTTGATTTGCAAAACGGACAAGGGAAGAGTCGTCTTGTTTCACTTGGCAAACAGTGCAGTCACCTCTTGATTCGTTTCCTTTTGTGAAATGAGTCACTTTTCAAAATTACCTCACAAGTGAACAATACCTCTCGTTCCCATTTAGCAGCAATTTCTCTCCCCCCCCCAACATAATTTTTTGCATTTTCAATAAGAAGCAATCTATTTCTGTCTGTTCCGGGCCAGCACTTGCGTGTGCATGCAATGTATTGATTAAACTGTTGTATGTTTCTGTTTTGCTGGAAATGTTCTCCAATGCAGATCACATAGCATTGATCATTGAACTGCTGGGGAAAATCCCTCGAAAATACGCTATGGTGGGAAAATATTCCAAGGAGTTTTTCACCAAAAAAGGTAACAGTGTTTCTGCCACCCTAATTTAAACTGTAGCTCTTCCCAAAAGAAGACACTGAACACTTTTTAACGAAGAGTTTTGATTTTTAAGAACATATTAAACAAGATGTGTACGTATGAACTTTCTATTTTTTACAAATGGGGATTTTTTTTTTTGAAATTGTTTTCATTGACTTTGAAGCCAGCAGTACTAATCCGTTTGTGACAATAATCTAGTAGTAAATTGCAACAAAAGCAGGCCCATCTATCTGATTGCATTTCGTTTACTCCATAAATACCTTTATTTTTCTGGAAGCACTAAAAAACAAAAGGAAAACATTTGAAGTGTCCAATTACCTTCTTTTGACTTGAATGGTCAAAAAAGATTAGCCCATTTCTGAGGCTTAGATCAAAAGTAGCAAAAGAAGACTATGCAAAGCTCTAGACCTAAAAGATATATACTCTACTATCTAGAGGAGACTAGAACTAGAATGATACAACAGTTTGAGGTGCTCATGTCCCGAACTTCCATTAGTAGTCTAACCACCTCAAAAAAAACTAAGAACTTTTCTGGTAAGGCTCTCAGACACACATACACAGCTGGGGTACTTGTTTTGAGATAATAAATTGCCCACAAGAAATCAAGAATATGCTTTCTCATCGTTTACGTGTTTTGGCTTTATCTTCTTCTAAAAGATCAGTCCATGTTTGCTCATCTCCCCAAGGCTCAGGCCAAAGCTGAAATAAGCCTAATAAAAACTAGGTGTTCTTCAATTGAGCTTATTCTTGAGTTTATATCAGTATATCACAGAAGTGAGTGCACCCCCTCACATTTTGTAAACATTTTAGTATATCTTTTCATGTGACAACACTGAAGAAATGACACTTGGCTACCATGTAAAGTAGGGAGTATACAGCTTGTGTAACAGTGTAAATGTGCTGCCCCCTCAAATTAATGCAACACACAGCCATTAATGTCTAAACCGCTGGTAACAAAAGTGAGTACACCCCTAAATGACAATGTCCAAAATGGTCCCAAGTAGCCATTTTCCCTCCTGCTGTCATTAGACCTGTTAGTGTCACAAGGCCTCAGATGTGAAGGGAGAAGCAGGTGTTATCGCTCTCACTCTCTCATATTAGTCACTTGAAGTTCCACATGGCACCTCATGGTAATGAACTATCTGAGGACCTGAAAAAATGAATTGTTGCTCTGCATAAAGATGGCCCAGGCTATAAGCAGCTTGCCAAGACCCTGAAACTGAGCTGCAGCATGGTGGCCTAGACTATACAGTGGCTTAACAGGACAGGTTCCACTCAGAACAGGCCTCACCATGGTTGACTAAAGAAGCTGAGTGCCCACGCTCAGTGTCATATCCAGAAGTTGGCTTTGATAAATAGGTGTATGAGTGCAGCCAGCATTGTTGCAGAGGCTGAAGTGGTAGGGTTTGGGGTCAGGCTGTCAGTGCTCTGACCATACGCTGCACACAGCGTCAAATTGGTCTGTAGGGCTGTCATCCCAGAAGGAAGCCTCTTCTAAATATGGTGCGCAAGAAAACCCACATACGGTTTGCTGCAGACAAGCAGACTAAGGACATGGATTTCTGGAACCATATCCTGTGGTCCAGTGAGACCAAGATAAACTTATTTGGTTCAGATAATGTCAAGCATGTGCAGCGGCAAACAGGTGAGGAGTCTAAAAAGACAAGTATGTCATTCTTCCAGTCAAGCATGGTTGTGAGTGTTATGGTCTGGGGCTGCATGAGTGCTGCCGGCATTGGGGAGCTACAGTTTGTTGAGGGAACCATGAAAGTCAACACGTACTGTGGCATACTGAAGCAGAGCATGATTCCCTCCCATTGGAGACTGGGTCACAGGGCAGCATTCCAAAATGATAACGACCCCATACGCACCTCCAAAACCACCACTGCCTTGCTAAAGAAGCTGAGGGTAAGGTGATGGACTGGCCAAGCATGTCTCCAGACCTAGACCCTATTGAGCATCTGTGGGGCACCCTGAAATGGAAGGTGGAGGTGTACAAGGTCTCTAACATCCACCATCAGCTCTGTGATGTCATCATGGAGGAGTGGAAGAGGACTCCAGGGGCAACCTGTGAAGCTCTGGAGAACTCTATGCCCAAGAGTGTTAAGGCAGTGCTGGAAAAGAATGGTGGCCAGAAAAAATATTGACACTTTGTGCTCAATTTGGACATTGTCACTTAGGGGTGTACTCACTTTTATTGCCAGCAATTTAGACATTAATGGATGTGTGCTGTGCTACTTTGAGGGCACAGCACATTTACATTGTTACACAAGCTTTATGCTCACTGCTTTACATGGGAGCCAAGTGTCATTTCTTCAGTGTTGTCACATGAAAAGATATACTAAAATGTTTACAAAATGTGAGGGGGTGCACTCACTTCTGTGATATACTGATATAAACTCAAGAATAAGCTCAATTGAAGAACACCTAGTTTTTATTAGGCTTATTTCAGCTTTGGCCTGAGCCTTGGGGAGATGAGCAAACATGGACTGATCTTTTAGAAGAAGATAAAGCCAAAACACGTAAACGATGAGAAAGCATATTCTTGATTTCTTGTGGGCAATTTATTATCTCAAAACAAGTACCCCAGCTGTGTATGTGTGTCTGAGAGAAGAATAATGATGAGAAGTGACTGAAAAAGCAAAACCTCTTAAGGACAAGATTCTGGTTCTATATTGCCACCTTGTGGCTTCTTCTTGCTGGCCAAACCACAAGCTCGTGAATTATTTTTTTTGGTCCATTGAAATAAAGGGTAGCTGTTTGATCCAAACAAAATAAAATACAAATGCAAAAAATAGGTAATACCTTTATAGACCACTTAAAAACCATGCAATAAACAACATTTCGTGGATTAAAACACCACCTCCTCAGGTTTCTACCAGTGTGAAGATCTGTGAGTCCAAAACTTCAAGGCCAGATGTACATGGCAAGATGGTTATTGCAGGCAAGTTGCTCTTCAATGTTAAATCTAAGAGCTCTTAGCATGATGGGTTTTGCCAGGCAGGTTTGCCTCTTAGATGGAAGTCAGGGGTCTGGTTGCTGTTTTATGGTTACAGGTTAGGCTGCTATGGAATGTTATACCAACCCAGTTCCCCAAATGAAGAAAGCAGAGTCCACAATTTCTTGAACTTTTTCGTGTGTAGCTTCATCTCAGTAGTAGTGTTGTGCTAATAAGCCTCCTTAGTAAGCCTCCTATCTTTGTCTCAGAAACTGTTCCTAGAGACAACTTTAAGTAAAAATTATCTTTGTGATTTAATGGCTGGCCAGTATCATAATGAAAGTGTGAATGCAGCATTTCATAAATTCAGGTTAAGGAAATAAACATATGGGTGCACAATGCTAAGATGGTCTTTTAAAGGGAATTTATTTCCACCCAGTAGTAAATGAATAATGAGTGGTGCAATCTCATTAAATATTTTCAGGTTCACAGGAATACTGAATCTTACCTAAAGTGTTCAATGTCCAGCATTTTCTGATTGAAAAATGGAGAAGTAAAATGGAGAATAAAAATCCCAGATGTGTTTAATTAAAAATTGCAGACTCATACTGTGGAGTCTGCTTGGCGGGTCATCTGGATGTAATCCAGATGAGGTAATGTACATGAGGTGATACCTAATATGATTGGCCAGCATTATGAGAGTCATAGTATAAAGGTAGAGATTGGGGTTCGGGTTAGGGTTCAGGTTGCCATTTGATTGCTGCCTCTTGCTGTTACATCTGCTGTCTGAAATTGGTAATGTGACTACTGAGAAGATGGTTGGATCTTATGTTGGATTTCTGCTGTATTTGGACAATGTGGAATGAGTTTATTTCCACTAGGCTATGTTGTAATTTATCCAACAGTGAATCGCTCATGTACTTGAAGGGTGAGGATTCTGATGTATATATGCAAAAATATTGCATACGGGTGAAACTCAAAAAATTGGAATATCATGCAAATATTCATTTATTTCAGTAAATGAAATATTTCAGTTTCAGGTGAAACTAATATATGAGATAGATTCATTACATGGTCCGGTAGTAAGGCTTGACATATCTCGCTTTGCATGTAATGAGTATCTCATATAATAGTTTAAACTTTTGAGTTGACTTACTGAAATAAATGAACATTTGCATGATATTCTAATTTTTCACATTTCACCTGTAGAAGAACTGCTTCGACTGTCTAAAATTATGGCCTCTACGGAAGACTAGTGCCACAATCAGTTTGACTCCAAAACACTATAAGGTTATCGGACCAGTTACAATGCCAACTGCTGTGATTTAATCCAGAGGTGCTTTATAGGAGTTTAATTGGGTGTGAAAGTCCAGTAAGACTGCTGGGAGATTTCCATGAGCTTGAGTGATGAGGAGAAGAGCCCGGCTGGGAGCCCGGCCGGGAGAGGCAGAAATAAGAAAATGCAGTTTGTACCAGCCAGTGGAGCATTTCCCTTGAAAAGGCTAAATGAGAATAATTATCTGTCATGGAGTCTCAAAATGGAGATGTGTTGGTGATGTGAGGGACTATGGATTTGTGTCAGCAATCCCCCTTGAGTCCCTGAGTGATGAGTACCAGATTATTGGATGAGGGCTCCTTGGCAAATATAATCCGGAGTTCGGAGGATTCACAACTATGTTTTGTACACGGGAAGGATGCTTCTAAGGAGTGCTGGGAGGAACTGAGAGCAGCCCACATCAGGGAGACAGCAAGCAGCAAGGCCATGTTAACTAGAAAGCTGTACAGAAGTCATCTGAGAGAGGGAGATAAAATGGCAGAGCACTGACCATTTCATGAAAGAGACATTCCTGCAATCGGAAGAAGCAAGATTGCAATATTCCTGAGTCTTATATTTTGCTCAGCAGCTTGAGCCAGAGATGCAGAGATGGAGAGGGTCTGTTTTACAGTATTATGCCACCTGTATGGATCTACAAATCCTCTCTAGAGAAACTTCCCCCAGAGACAGAAGCCCAAAGCTGCCAAAAGTCAAGGAAAGACACCGCAAAGGAGGGGTGTTGATGGACGCCGTATGTTCATCACTTAAACTGAAAGAGAAGCACAGAGATTCTGGATTTTGGGCAGTGGCACGATGGAGTATATAGCCCCAAAGCCAAAGGATTTTGAAAGTCTGGAGACATCCAGCAGGGGCTTTGAAACAATTTTATTTCCACTGAGCGTATTTTTTTTTACTTTATCTAACAGTGAATCACTCATGTGAAGCACTCATTATTGTAAGCCACCTTGGATCCTTTTCCAAGGAGAAAAGTCGGGTAAAAATATTCAAAATAAAATGAAAATAAATAAATAAATAAATAAAATGTACTTGAAGAGTGAAGATTCTAATGTATATATATAAATAGACTACATAGAAAAATTATTTTGATTCTAGCTACAATTATTGCTTTTAAAGAGGACTAATGCGACAATTGAGCTGCCTAGATGCCCTAAGCAGATCCGATCTCGCTTGATTTCGGAAGCTAAGCAGGGTCGACCCTGGTTAGTACTTGGATGGGCGACCACCACGGAATACCAGGTGCTGTAGACGCCTGGCGTAGGAACTGGCAAGCCACTCCAGTACTCCTGCCAAGAAAACTCCATGGACATGGAGTCACGAAGAGTCGGTCACCACTGTAACGACACAACACACACACACAATGCGACAATCAAAATGGGCCTTCCATTTTGTGGGTTTCTTTGTTTTTACCTCATATTATTTGCAAACAGTGCCTTCGGTCCTGTAATAGCATAGAAAGTTGCACTAGAGTCTCATTGATTGAAATGGACCAGGACTAGTTGTTACTTACTATGCTAAACAAGTTGCAATTTAACTAGACCTGTTTGAATCAAAGGGACATGAGGAGTTTACTTACCACCCCAGTGACAAATGATTCAAGGGGACTACTTTAGTGCAACTTCCTATGCTACTCAAAGGAGTTCAGCCATTGGATTTCCTTTTTCCAGGCTACGTTGCAAGTCTTCCCAAGTTTGCTTTTCAGAGAACCATTACAAAGGCATATCGGTTACTCTGCCACAATTCTCCTGTTTTTCTGGGTGTTTTGCTTTCGGATTTTTAAATGTCTGGAATAAAATGTGGATTTGCTTCAGAAAGCATGTAGCTTATAATAAAAGTAAATTACATGCTGTCGAGTCAGTTCTCACTGTCATGGTATAGTGTACTAAGAAGTGGTCTATCATTTCCTTCTTCTGGGCATTATGGGACTTTGCAGCTTGCTAGGCTTCACAGGCTGGCCCCTCTGGGATGCTCAGTGAGGAACTGAACTGCCTTTCTCTAGCATTGCAGCCTGGTTTCATCTCACTGAGCTCTACAGCCACTTATAGTCAGTAGTGCAAACCAATATAAGCAACATCGCATTACTTGCTGGCTGTTGTTAAGGCAACACCTATGCACATTTACTTGGAAATGCTGTATGTACTACTGAACCCAGTGGTGCTTACATCTGAGAAGAATGAAATGCAGCTTGCAGTGCAAACCTCTGTGTATCCTCTCAGACGCTAGCAGCTTTGGGTTCAGTAGCATGCATTCTCAGGTGAGTGTATGTATAACTGCTGTTTTAATAGTACATGTGTTACTTGCAGAAGAGCAGAAATTCAGTGACACAAGAGATTGAACAGGGTTAAAGATTATTACTTGCATATTGTGTAATGGTCACAGAGAAGCCATGTGTTGGGAAATCATTTCCAGAGTCATACCCAGATTATTATTACTAGATTCAGTGATAATCAAGTATCTGCATAAGTCAGTGATGGTGAACCTATGGCACGGGTGCCAAAGGTGGCACTCGGAGCCCTTTCTGTGGGCACCTGACATTGCCCCTTCATAGCCACCTGTAGTATACAGGTTAAATTACTGTATTGGCACTTTGCAAAAAAATTAGTGGGTTTTGAATTGCAGTTTGGGCACTCAGTCTCTAAAAGGTTCGCCGTCACTGGCATAAGTGGTTGTTCTCTGCAAGTATGTAAACATACTGTTACGCTTGCCCAAAATAACAGTACAGTTTTATTACATAATTTAATGTTCTCATAAGTAGACTTTCTGTATGTTAACAATTGTAAATTCTGTCACAGTCGTTTAACATTTGCCAATTTAGTATTCATAAAGATATGAGAATTGAAGGAAAAATGCATTTTGGCAGTAGTTTTACCCCTCTGCCCTTTGTATAGAAAATGGGCTAAAAAGTTCAGATCTGTCCGTGAAAACTATATACTGTATTTTCTGTAGTTGCTGTGTAAAAAACATCATGAGAAATGAACTTTTCAGGGCCAGACTGAGCCACAGATGTTCTCTCAAAATGTCATGACTAATAGCAACGGATACATGCCACAACTTTGAGCACTGATTCTTTTTCCTTAACTTAAATGTGTAGGGGAACTTCGACACATTACCAAACTGAAACCTTGGAGCCTCTTTGATGTCCTGGTGGAGAAGTATGGTTGGCCGCAGGAGGACGCTGCCGAGTTTACAGATTTCCTGATTCCCATGCTAGAAATGGTTCCAGAAAAGCGAGCCTCAGCTGGTGAATGCCTTCGGCACCCTTGGTTGAATTCTTAGCGAAATCTCCAGACCTTGACATCGGGCCAGCAGCCACATCAGACTTTAAATGGTGACTGTCATTAATTCTCTTAACAGGATCATAAATGAGCTGGCTCCAGCCCCAGACTTTTATTTTGCTTTGAGGTACTGTTTGACCTTTTGCTTTTTTGTGCCCTGTGTCCTTGGGAGGAGGAATAGTCATTTTGTCTTCGGCTAGTAGTTTTTCACTGACTCTGCAGAAAAACACTCATGTGTCTTGAAGCATTGTTTCTTGTGTTGTGTGGCATTCAGACATCGACTTTTTGAACAGAAACATCCTTTATTCCCCTCTACGTGTTTTGGCAGGTTTTGTAACTATTTATGGAAAATATTTTAGCTGAGTATTCTTATAATTTACAAGTGTGAGACCTTATCAAGTCAGAATTGAGGGAAATGTACAATTCTATCTTTGGGCAAAGGAACGTTGTTCTTGTAAAATAGCGTATGTAAATGCACCCTGTAAATGCTTATTTCCATTAAAAATGGGATGGGGACACCAGATCCAGAGTCGAGGTATTGAATGGAGAGCAACCTGTAGTGTACAAATTGCATATATAGAGAATTCCAGGATGCCTCAGGAGTTGCACAACCTTTCTGTGCCGTACCGGTACCCAGATTGGAATTTGAGAAAATAGCTCTGATTTAGAATATGTCATTCTCCAACAGGCACTTTAAAAAAAGGCTAAGTATTCAGAAGATGAAATATATATTTTAAGTGCTTTTGAGGAGATCTCATTTGTGAGGTGAAGTTATGGTAAGGGGTGCTGCTTTTTCTTAAGTATGGCTGACATGCTAGGCTTAAGGATTTAAATAGTGTAAAGTCTAGGAAGAAGTCAGTTTTAATCTTTGATGAAGACAATGCTCCACTTAAGGAAAAACAGAATTGATGCAAACATTTTCTTTACAATGAAAGATCATGCACCTTCCATACATAGCTTTACATGTTTCTAAAACAAATTGCACTAGCTTTCCCCCCATGAATTGACATATTGAGGAACTAATATTCCTTTGTAAGTTGCACACAAAATTTTAAGTGTTTTCGTATAAAAACAAAAAAAACTTAAGTAGATTCCAAAAGAGAACTCATAGGCAATACAGATTTTAGAATGTAAAATATGGAGGTGTATTTTAGCCTCTTTTAGAAGTCAGTGGAATGAATGTAAATTTATTTCTGGTTTTACACTTTAATTATGGTGCCACTTTTTCTTGACTTTGTCCATTTTAAATTTCTTCACATGCCTTTGCAATACCCAGATTGTGAGATGAAACCCCGTGTTGTAACAATAACCAGTTGTTTGAGGTGCTTGCAGTTGTCTAATTAAAGTGGTTGTGTTTTTTTTCCAGAATTGTCATGCTCCCTGTAATGTTTCGATAATGGCGACTAAAAAGGGTTTACCATAATTCTTTTAGAATCAGAAAAGCTCTTAGATGACATGCATTCCGTGAACTTTTTGTATCTCCTTTTTCAAGTATGGGTTTAAAAAAAAAGAAAGAAATCAGAAGAGCCTCCTTGGCAGTATTTGCCAAAATGAAAGGACAGCATTCTACAAGACCTGCCTTGGTGAATTCAGCCTCTTGATACAGTAAAAAGAGATTGCTTAAATAGAACTGTAATGTTTTGGTGCTCATTGGTGCAGCCACTCATATGAACTCCTCACAGTGGGACTGTATACACATCACATAAAACAAGCTCACCCACCAGTACATAAGGATTTAAAAAGCTTTACATGGGAGTTGAAATCCTTTTAGACTTAAGAGAACTGTGCGGGATAAGACACATTTAATATATGTTAAAATTAACAGTCTAATTTAACATGCTTATTCACAGTAGCAGCCCTTCAAATACTGTAATCTGTAAGTACCTTTGTCTTTAGTTCGATACGGTGAAACTGTTTACCCCGAGTTACACAGCTGCGAAAGATCGGAGAGCCTAGTGAAGCCATGGCTGCGGACATCCTGAGACATGCCTGTTCCCATGATGCTGTTCTGGAGCCTGGTAAGGAGGGGGGGAGGGAGATCTAGCTACTTCATGTGGATACGCTATTCTGTTGGACAAGGGAGGTCACTGTATCTGGACCTCAGATTCTTTCCCCACTTCCTATGCACCCACTAGGGAAGTCAGCCACCTAGCGATGGGAGATACTTTTCAAATATACAAACATATCAGCATTAAAATCAACGCATTGCAAAAAAAAAAAAACCAGTCCCCCACATACACACATTCTAGGTGACCCCTTAGTGTGCATAAGAAGTTTTGGATTTTTTTTTTAAAAAAACAAATGGTCTTAGAGCAAATTGCTCTGACGCACCACCATTTTTAATTTTTATTTTGCCCCTGGTGTCAAGACTGGCAAATTATGGGCCCACGCTGTTGAATACAGAATTGCCCTCTTGCTTTGCAACAGCCAGCAGATGAAACTCCGTACGGAATGCAATGAATTCAGATCACTCTAGTCTCTTTCTAAAAATAGTCACAGGATAAGTCTCAAGGCCACTCTGTGATCCTTGTTCATAGCTCTGGCTTTAAATTAGAGACTTAAGTGTTTACAAATATGCAAGGTTTTAATTGAAAAGGACTGCATTTCATTGTACAAAGCGGAGATACTGTCTGGAAAGGGAAAGCCAGCGAGATACAAACCTTGAATATTACTTGGGAAACCCATCAAGCAGCAGTGTTAACGCATATACTGTCGTATTATCCGCCAGGTCTAGCCACTTGCACCTGCCAGGTCTTCCTCCTTTTATGTCATCATCTCTTTCTGTGGTATCCAAGGGCTTTGCTGGCATGATTTGGCTGCAGGAATGCCTTCTAGAATGGGACATTAATCCATGAATAAGGCTACGCCTACCCTTCAGGGGAACACTGGTTCTGTGTCCAGCCCCTAGAAATCAGCTGTGCACTACAACTCCTGGTGAGCGGGCTTGACAATTATTTTAAAATCTGTACAATTAAAAAGTCTACTGAAAGTAATTTAGTCACCTCTCAAGAAGCATGTTCTCTGTGTGTGTGTGTTTGAAAAATCATTTTGGGTTATGAATATTTCACTTTATATTGAACTCTTTTTTTGTGAGCTTGATTCTGTATTCTCGCCCAGGCAAAAGGGTGTACTCCTTGTATAAATTTGTAGGCTAGTGTCGATGAATGTCAGTGGAAAATAATTCTTAAAAGATGGACTTGACCACATTGATATGGCAGCTAATTGAAGTGTTTTCTGATTAAATTGGGAAAAAATTTTTTTTTAAAAAAGTCATGGCTACCATCCAGCCCCCAGATGCACTTTTATAATCCCCAGTACTCACCAAATTGAATTGGTACAGTAATGCCTTGGTTTAAGAGCAAGACAAGCAAACACGTCTTCTAAATTTTGCCTTTATCAAGAAGCAATGTCTTGATATACAAGCACTGGAGCAGGTCACATGACTACTAGTGAACCAATGGTGGATCTCGCTCCCCCTGCTGGACTGTGAGTGATTGTCTCCAGAGGAAGTGTGCAGGTTAGGGTTTTATTTTTCTTTATATATTTTTATTTGTTTTCTACATCCTTTCTTAATTTTTCAAACCATTTAGTCATAGGGCAGCTAGTCAAGTACATATATTGCTACAAGTTGCACTTTATTATTGTCACATTAAAACACGGAGTAAAATCCAGTTGTTAGTCCCAAGCAGAGCAGATTCTGCAGCCCTGTGTCGTCATGGAATTCTAGCCAAATTCTTTTGTGAGTTTTGGCATTTAGTGTGTCCAGTATGTAGTCTTATGGAGCTCCAGAACGAATCTTTAGAGTTGCCATTATTTCTTATGGGGAAATCTGCTTTGATAAGAGTGTGTTGGTTTGCTACCTTGTTTACGGAATGGATTACGCTTGTAAACCAGGGTGTTACTGTATTGGGAAAAGTTTGTCCCTCGAGAGGCCATGGGAAAACAACATTTCTGTCATGTCATTTACCACATCTTAAGTTTTAGGCCACTAGAGAGCAGCATGAGACACCCTCTTGTTAATCCAGTTTTTAAAAAGCTTTTTTATATCTATTCGGTTAACAAAGCCTGCTGTAGCAATGTACACTGTCTTTCAGTACATGGCCAGAGAGTTATTTTTTACAAATAGAGATTGAATGTGCAAAATTCACCCTTTCAGACCACTGCCTTCCCCTTTGCCAACACAGCTCTCTGGTTGCTGCCAAATCTCGTCCTTGGCCCAACTGAGATCACCTACTCCTTTCTCAGAGTCTTTACTACACTACCCTGCGTTATTACTATTATGATAAAACTATTTGCAAAAGGTCAATAAATAAAATCATTTTGTCACTGAGGGATGAGCAAAATTGGTTATATAGGCGATGAAACAAATGAAGTTATCTACACCATGTGAAGTATTTTTCATAAAGGTATGTGGTAGGCTTACAGGTGGAAAAACGGCATTCATACCAGCTCTTCACGAAGCTTATTTTTCTGATTCTTTTGTGGTGATTCTGACAAGTCTAAGACTTGTGTCTCTTATGTTTTGGGCTATTTCTCCCTTCTGTCGGGGGTTGCTAGCTGCTGCAGCATAAGAGGAATGCTTTGCATGTAGGTACTGGTCAATGTACACATTCCACATTAGAAATCCTTTATCATGTTCACTTATTGGTAAAACAGATTTCCCACCCCACAAACATTGCATGGGGTTCAGCTATATGACAAAACCATTCTAACAGCATATGGAACACGGGAAGATCTCAGGGTTGGAGACAGTGTATGCATACGAGATCTACAACCAGGATGCATTTGTTTTGGGTTTTGGGGCATGATATTTTAGAATAATGGACAATAGAAGCATTCCACATTTAATTTTTTAAAAACCTAATCAATCTCTTTAGAGCTACCAATCTGACGACAGCAATGTTGTGTTATGAAGGTCAGTTGCTTTAGGACTCTTAGGGAAAGACAAATGCGTCACAGCTCATAATTTTCAGCTTTCTCTTTCACATTGACTCAAATAGGGTAATACTGAAGGCTATGTGTGTGACTTCTTTTACATACCACAGTGCATGTTCGGTTGATTTAAAAAAGCAAGAAGTTGTGAGGATTGGTTTTCCTGCTAAGGAATTTTTGCTTGACCAGGATACTGTAATGCAGTGGAGGTGCCAATGGTGGCTTGTTTGCTACAATCCTAGTTGTGTTCTAGGATTCTGACATTCATTGCAATGTCACAATGATCAAATTCATTGGAGTACCATTTTTCTTAAAACAGCAAGTTAGGAGCACATGTTGTTAAAACTGACATAATTGTGATTTATTAACATGAATTAAAATGCCCAACCAGTGCTGCAATGTGACAGTATATTAAAAAAATTAAAGTTCATATACTGTACTTTCACAAAGATCACACGCTTTTGCAAAAGACTTGTATGTACAATACTATATCAAATGAGAAGCGTTAAGCAGTTTTATACGCAAAAGAAACAGTATTTACAGCACCTGTCAGAGACATTAGAAACGATCTATACATTACATTACATGTCGGCAAATAACTGTCAAAATAAAATAGCCATGTCCACACCAAACAATAAAAATCTGTATTGCATTTTCTATCTATATGCACACAAAAACTGTTGACAGATGAAAAACCTGTTAGTGCCGTCACTTAGCTGTGTATTTTAATTACATATGTATAAAAAGTAAATATAGAAAACATTCACTAAATGAATTTAACTGCAACAATAAAATTTAAAGTTATGCAGCATCAAATCTACTGCCAGAACAAACAGCTGGAATGTTCACGTACAAAATAAAAAATACCTAATACTGGCTAAACAGCACAGTCTCAGGAACTTTTAAAAGCAAAAATTGAAAAAAAAATACAAGGAGCAAGCGCGCGCGCACTGGTGTTTGCTTTTATACAAAGTATCATGTACAAGCTTTAAAAAGTACCTTGAACGGGTACATATGAAATATACAGTTTTTACAGAACATTTTTAAAATGTTTAGAAGCGAGGGGGGTCTGTCTTAATGCCATCCTGACCCATGATAATTGTTTTGAAAAGTTGGTGGCACCTGTGCTCTGTGTATCGGTATTTGCCCAGGCACGGGAGATGCCTGCTGAGGTCCTTGCACACCATGAGGGAGGGATACAGAGCCAGGATGAGGGCAAAACCCTGAAGGTGTTGGCGTTGGAATACTGTTTGGTCCTTGAGGCTGGATGTGAGGACCCTGACCTGGGAGTGGACAGTGAGGTCCTGTTGCAGCAGGTTGATGCTGAGGGCCAGGCCCCAAAGGTGTATGATGTGGAGGTTGGGATGGATAGGAAGAGACCGTTGAATGAGCACTTGAAGGAAAAAGGGGGGCCCCTTGATGAGATGGATGGTGCAACCCTTGTGCTGATGCGGTGTGGTGCCCAGAGCTTAGCACGTTGGAGGGTGGTGGCGGAGGTGGTGGCGGCGGCGGCGGGGCTGAGTTGACGACATGCTGGTGTTGTGCTTGCAACCCTTGGTGACCAGCTGTGGGATGAGTAGGGTGGTGGTGAGGAAGGGGGCCAGGAGGAGGTGGTGGAGGTGGTAGGTGATGACTTGTACTTTGAGAATGGATGTGTGACCCCGGGGCCACTGCTACTGCATGCACAGGACCTACCACGTGGGCCACTGCATGCTGCTGATGAGTACTTTGCTGCTGCACAAGATGGGGTCCTGGAGCAGGAGGCGGTGGTGGTGGTGGAGGAGGAGCACCGATGGCTGGCGTCTGGTGGTGGATACTGGGATTCTGAGATGGCAAAAAATGCCCACTGGTTACATGGTGTCCTGAAACGGTTTGCTGGCAGGTTGTCCCAGCAAGTGTTGGATTTGGTCCAGAGGGAAATACAGTTTGTTGGGGCGTGATGCTACTTTTTAACTGATTGTAATTTTGAAAGTTTCCTGAGGGGGGTTGCTGGTTTTGATAGTAAGTTGAGGAAGGGGGTGGTGGCGGCGGCGGCGGCGGAGCACTGGAATTCAAATTTTGTTGGTGAAATTGATTGTAAGCAACTGAAGATGTCTGGGAGAACAATGTCCCACTAGGTGGCTGTGGAGGTGGCGGTTGCTGCTGCTGCTGCTGCTGCTGCTGCTGTTGTTGTTGTTGTTGTGTACTGCCTTGAAGGTTCTGGGATGCCGCATAAAAACCTCTATGAGGGTCTCTTTGAGGTGTCCCCACTTGAGGTGACTGAGGATGGTGAGGTCTGTATGGAGAGCCTAACGGTTGTGAAGGAGGCTTTGGTGAAAGGTAGCCGTGCTGTACAGGGGTGTGGGGAGTAGAGGATTTGGGAGGATTTTCTACATGAGGGGAAGGGGGACAATGTAACTTCAGTGGCGCAGAAGGAAGCTTCTGTGAGAGTTGCTCGGTTGTACTACGCACGTGGGGCTGGGAGGGATGGTTTTTTGAAAGTGCTTCGGTATTGTTTGTCAGCGGCTTCTGTTGCTGGTCAGATTTTGCTTGAGTCGTGTTCTCAATCTCTGGAGTTTCAGCAGCTGCCTCCCACTGGGGATCCTGTTTTGTGGGTGTTTTCCCAAGTGACTGAGCAGGAACTACAGGACTTGATGAAGAAGTCTACATTTAAAAAAAACGACAGTCAGTAGATACCCTTTCACCTCTACCAGACCCCTGTTCTACAGAGAAGATGGCTGACGTAGGCCTCTTCCACATGACTACACCTGGCCACAAAACACATACTTCTCCCTTAATAAAATGTTTTAGAAGTCTTTTTTTTCCTTATTAAATAGAAGTCTTTTTTTTTCTTATTAAAAGGCAAAAAGATTCATGAAACAGCATAGGCAATCCTGCAGTATGAGGATACCAAATGCTCCTTGTGAAAATAAATTAGGATCCTGGTCTAAAACAAACCAGTACTCATTGGTTGGCTTCCCTGATCTTTCATGAAAGATATTATCAACATTTATGACCAGTGTTCATATTTTAGATCTCATTCACGGTGCTCCCAGCTTTTCTGAGGGTTGACTTCAGACCAAAATGTCATGTTTTGTTGTTTTTCAAATATTTCATTTGAGCTATGCAACCAGTGGGGTAGTGAGGCTTGGTATTATCGGATCCCCTGTTGAGTAACGTTAAAATGTTTTTACCTCAAATAGCACAATAGGCCTGTCCAAATAATGTGGTTACCAGGGTCACTGCAACACTCTTCTGAGAACAAAAGGAAGACACTCTGAAGCCATATTTCAAAGAAAAACAGTTGGACTCCATTGTGCTTAACGACAAATATACTTGATCCTTTGACTTGCTAAATGGTTCAGAAATATTGCTGTACAAGATATACAGAACTGCATTTCCTTTCCAAATGTGAATGATCTAGCTGAATAATAATTATCTGTTTCTAGATAACATTTCATTGAAGCACTTCTGTCACGGTGGCCATTTACAAAAGAAAGATGACTTCTACACACGAAGGTTTATTGCTTGTCAAATGTGACATGAGCCCTAACAATACAGGGACTGATTTGATGGATCACAAAGATCTTGCCTTAGACTTCTAGTTTCCAAGAGCAGCAGCCATTGAGAGGCCCCTGGGCACCAACACAAAGCAGGGCCACGTTGATGGTCCACCGTCCTTTGCTCTTGGCAGCGTGCGTTATTCTGCCCCTCTCCACTAAGACATTGCCCCTCACTCCAAACTAAATATTAAAAAGGTTTCTTGCAGTTCATCTTGACCAGAAAAGATGTAGGGAAATGGGTCGGTGCTTATTTATAAGCCTGATCATACTGTACCTTGCTCACCTTCAAAGGACTTTTGCAAGCCTTCACAGAAGCTTCTGGGGACGGACATTCACTTGTGGGCTCAGGATTTTCAGGATCTGCAAAAATAATTACAGCTGGTCTATAAACAATTCTGTAATGGGTCTGAAGAATTGCTGTTGTAATGGGTGTGCATTCAGTCGTCAGAATAAAAGCAAAAAAAAAAAAGTGTTCTGCCTATATGCTACCCCATAGCACTTCAAACACTCTCTAGGCGGACTACAATTTAATTATGCAGGCTACACATTCCCCCCCCCCAAAAAAAGCAGCTGGGTACTAATTTTTACTGAACATCAGAAGGATAGAAGGCTGAGTCAACCATGAGCCGGCTACTTGGGACGGAACCTAAGGTCGTGAGCACAGTTTTAACTGCAGTACAGGCATTTAACCACTGTGCCACGAGGCTCCTCAAGAAACAGAAAGCCTGATGTGCCAGAGAAGACTACGTGAAACCACAGGATTCATTGCTGGGAGTTTGGAGGAATGCAGTATCCAAAGACACCAAGTGATTTCTTACCAGAATCCTTGTCTTTCCTGTGGTCGCTAAGAAGCAAAGCTCGCTGATAACTCCGCTCCCTCACTTGCTCCACCGATGTTGACGCAGTCCTTGAAAACAAGACATGTGACTTGGACTTGCTGTGTTCAATCTGCGCTATTATAAAGATACTTAACATTTGGGCTACAGACAGTGGAATTTTCTGTTGCAATCCAAGTTGGCATTACACTGATCCAAAGCATTTGGGTCAGATGCAAGTCAGTTTTGTGGGTTTTGTTTAATTTTTAATGCATTCAATACATATTACTTCGAACTGGCAGGAATATATGGAGGAATGGGATTACACAATGAATGCGCAAGTTTGCTCTCAATACTAAACACATCCAGATCTAAGGGGAGAGAAAGAGTTTGCTTTAGGGAGATTAATTTTGTTGTGAGGCTGTGAAACCCTGAGATTCTTGCTTCTGCTAGAGTGTTGCTATGAATCTGGATCAGAAGTATTCAAACTTCTAATTTACAGCATAATATGAAACTTGGACTCATAACTCTGATCTAATATTCAAACTGCTTGAAAGCAAGTCAATTCTAAAGACCATGCAGATTGCTCAATGAATCAGACCTGACCTATAGACCAACATTTGGGGGTTGCTGGGACCCAGTACAACAAAAATGTATTAAGAGTCTCAGTTTGATACAGTGGATATTTGAGCACTTGTTATGAGAGCAGGTGCACTGTAGGACTCCTGATGCAGTCCTAGAGTGACACAAAGACTATTCTCCCTGGGAAACACAGAGAGCCTTGGGGGCTAACAGTTCTCCTAGTTTAAGCTTTATATCAACAAAAACACCATTTCCACATACAATGGACCCTTGTATAACAAACAGCTTGTATAACATAAAAGTTCCAGAGATAGGGGAAATTTGCTTAACATAATAACCTATGGGGAGAATCCGTACAACATAAAAATGGGATTTCTCCGTTTTCAATGCATTCCTATGGGAACTTGTATAAAGGAAAATCTTGCTTAACATAATTTCATTTGGAACAAATTAATTCTTTTATACAAGGTACCACTGTATATTCTTTGGAATCTATAGTACTAAGCAAGACTTAACATTTCTCAAATTTGCATGTTATAATATTGCTAGCTTAAGTTTCACATGCATCTGCATGAAATACGTCTGAATTAGTTCAAAGCACTCATGCATTGCTATAAAACTATGTTTTAGTCCTGTCAGAACTGAAGCACTTGGTAAGACTCAAACACCTGAACACAGATTTGTAAGTAGTTTCCTTGCTGCAAAGCAGGCCTTTCAGAAGTCTGGGGGCCCGCACCACACCTACGTCCTCATCCTCTAAACCTTTTTTCTTAATTTTTAAAAACTCAATGTGCCCTCCTGCAGGTTGTAGTGACTGCAGGTAGCAATTTTGCCATTGCCGCGCTGTTTCTGAGCTCTTGTAACTGGCCTCTGGTCTTGAAAAAAGCCCACCTCAACACCTTAAGGGAGGGTGTACAATTTGGCAACATTGCCCCCTTTAGAGGACAGATGATATTTCAATTTATATATATATATATATATTAAAATGCTGGTAGGCCAGAGGCTGCGTTTCTGTTTCTGGAGGCCACTCTTGGCCCACCTCTACTGTGGAGTAGACACAATCCCAAACAAACACCAGGAGGAAAGATATTGAGGTGCTCATTGCCTTTGATTGTTATATCTCTTTACAAAGCATGTGGTTGTTCATTATATGCAGCAACGGGCATTTTTAAAATGGTCAACATGCAACATATTGGCAGAACAACTAACGAAGACCACCTTATTGCAACCGAATGTTCTGAAAACAGGACTGTTGAAGTTTGATGCTCTGGCTATCTGCATTATTCCGAGTCCACACAAACGTCTCCCCTACCATTTGTCAAGCTATCTTTTCAAAAAGGGCTTACCACTGAACCTCTGGATCGTTCTTTTCATTTGAAGCTTCTTTGGATGCAGAGGAATTTTCCGTCTCATCAGAAGCAGCGCTATACTCAGGGGCTGGCAAAGGTACCGGGGTACTGGCAGCTGGCTCCCTCTCCACTGGCTCCCCGTTTTCAATGCTGCTGTAGCCATCAGGGGCACCACTGATGTTTCCCGTGCCAGCAGCATGTGGTGATATGCTAAGATGGGGAAAGCCTTCTGTCTTGGAGCCACTTTTTCTGGCTTCTCGCTGCCTCTTGCGATATTCTAGAAGTGACACCTGTGGGGGGGGAGGGAAATGTTATTTTCAGCCATTCTCAGATAAATATTTTTCCTTATGTGCTCCAAACTCCGTTGTATGCTACAATAACAATACTATTGCATTATATCCTTTTAAAAAAAATCAACATGTATCTGTTCTGAAAACAGTGTCACTATGGAGAATAATCATACTGCTTTGCCTTGTTTTTTCACATAATTATATTTTGTTTCTAATGCACTTACTGCTTTTCCAAACAAACAAGTTGAACAAGTGAGATTTTGAATAAACGTTGTCCCCCGCCATTTTGTGGTTCATATACTGCGGTCCAGGAATATTGCTGGACTGCAGTATATGAAGGCAAGGCGTGGGCTTGTTTGGAGTCTCCTGTACTTACCGCAGGCCTGGTGCTGCCCCAAGTGAGCCTCTGACAGGCTTCTCGGGCCTGTTGGAAGCCGTAGTAGTGGTTTCCGGTGAACAGGAAGTCACTTCTGAAAACCGGAAGTGCCTTCCAGGTTGCCTGAAACCACTTCTGGGGCCTCCAACAGGCCTGGGAAGCCCGTTGGGAGGCCCGTTAGAGGCAGTGCCAAGCCTAAGGTAAGTGTAAGAGTTCCCAGACAGGCCCCCCAGTCCCAAGCCAACCCAGCATCTGCATATTGTGGATTTTCCTTTATCGTGGGTTGGGTCCCTAAACCCCGCGATAAATGGAAGAATTACTGTAGTTTTAGTTTTAGTTTTACCTTTCTAGCTCTAATAACCCTATTCTGCCAGTTGCTGTGGAATACATTGCCTGCCCCTGCCATGTATCATGAGATAAATGACCGGAGCAATGTTATCATGAAATGTTAGAACACTGCCAGGTTAATGAAAGTTACTTTAGCTCAAAATATTTAACAACCACTGCACGAGCGGAATATGCCTTTTACAAGGAAGAAATCTCCCCTCTGATCCAGCTTCATAGGCCTTAATGGAAAAGAAGGAAGCTTCAAAAAGGATTTTGGGAAGCCAGCTACCAAATTTCTTGCATTAGAAGAGATGGCACTGGTGCAGCTGCACTGAGGTGGCTCTTTAACAGCCTAAGCAATTTCAGAACCAGGAGTCAAAAGAGACAAATGCACTAGGGCAGAGGCAGTGTTCTACCTGAAAACACAAGTAGTGTACTGCACTGCAACTCAGTTTCCCTGCATTTAGATTATTTAATCTTGTCATTCACAGTCTAAGTGAAATTCCACCTGTTAGTCTTGGGAGAGCCGGCACACCTCTGCTAACTTCCAATTAATTCAGGACAACTGTTATTTTTCATGTTGTGTCAAGACAGAGTCTCAGATCCACATTTGTTCTGGGGCAAGCAGAAGTGTGACCTGCATAAAAAGTTGCATGTGTAATCCCATTTACATCTCCTCCATCACGGCCACATCTCTCTCTATATTACTCCAGAGGCAGATTTTCAAGGGTGCACTGACTGGGAACGGGAAAATGAGCAAAATTCTGCTTTCAAAAATGCAACCCACTGTCTTCATATTGATACCGCAGCCATAACACTTTCTAGATGTTCAGAATGAAATTTCCAAGAAATTTCACTCCTAGACACTAACTAACAGCCCATAAAGTATCCGTGGGGGATCGGTTCCTGGACTCCCCGCGGATAGCGAAATCTGCGGATAGCAGCAAATGCTCTTATCTGAGAATGGTGGTGGCAGGGGTGGTGGGGTGCCAAGGAGAAAGCTTTTGCCCCCAACACTCCCCAAACACTTGGTAGTGCGGCAGCGGCAGCGAGGGCTCGGCATTGGTAAGCTTTCTTTTGTTTTCTCCCCTCCTCGCCACCGCCACCCACCCTCTCTGCCGCTGGCTTTGCAATTACTGTTTGCAACAGCACCCTACTTTATGGCTACTGTTTGCAACAGCAGCCTGCTTTGCGGCTACTGAATTATTTTTAACCATTTCCCCCCTCAATCTGCGGGTAAGTGAATCAGCGGTTAATGGTTCAGCAGATAAGGGGGTCATACTGTACTTTCTTAGCATCAACAATCTGAATGTATCAGAGATTCCAGAGCATTCACTAATTAATCTAATTTCAGGGGTGGCATGGCTTCTCATGGGTTCCAAGTGGTTCAGTTCATCCTCTGCGTTCCCCAAGTTAAATGCAATTTGTCAAATGCAATCAATTCAAGCAACTGTACACCCTTAGTCACTACAAAGCACAATCTAGACAAATTCAGGCATCTGAAAGAGCTTGAGACTGACAATCGAGAAGATGCTGATGTTAAGGGCTTGTAGCACCAGTCCTATGACCACTTAACCAGGAAGGAGCCCCAAGGAACACTGAGATTTACTTCAGAGTTGACTCAGAAGTCAGTCCCCCTTATGTTCAAAAGGGATTATTCCCAGGCAAATGTGCGCGGGACTGCATTCTGAATCCTAACCTGCCTTTCTACTTCAAATACTCGTTTTGAAAACTAACATGGCTGCTTAGAATCCAATCCCTGCTAAGTCTCAAGTTTATTTTCTAATGTGTTAAGGAATGGTCCCAATCCACTTCAAAGCTTCCGAACGGGCAGAACAGGACATTTTTGAAATGTACAACTGCAGAAGCCCGTGGTCACAACAGAGGCATATAAAAGTTCAAACAGGTCATGACCTTTTTCTTTTGGGGAGGATTCTGGGGGGTGCAGTTTCCATCCATCAAGTTGTCACTGCTGACGGCCCTTCCAAAGCCAGCTGCGAGCCCATCTTCAGAAGTGCAAAAACCGGGTGTTTCCATGAACATGCCTCGAGCATCGTCTGGAATTAGGCACTTTGACTCACTGATTCGGAATCCACCTCCCACCTCCAGCTGGTGTGAAGGTGTTAAGTCTCTCAAATTAGAATTCATGGAGAAATTTACACCAGTTCTATCAGGGCTCTTGACCCAGGTGGGATAAATAGTTCCGCGACCACAGTGCGCTGTCTCCAGTTGGCTGGTTGCGTCAGTCCTCTCATGGCCGGGGGCATCCATGGTCTTATGCAGTGCACTTTGCTCAATTGCATCAAGTCCCAGCTGGAGGTCTGAGGGGGATTCCTTTTCTCCAGAGCACTGCCTGCTGCTATCCGTCCTACTCCTTGGACTAGAATAGCCAATAGTCTTTATTTCTTGCAGGCACATTTCTGTAAGACTGGAATTTCTAAAAGGGTTGAGTGTCAACATTGTTGATGACGACCGGTCATATCCCTATACGAGGAAGAAAATGTTAAGATATAAATGTTTCGGGGGAAAAGGAATGAAAATGACACCACACGTGGAATTGTACACACTAGAAAGGCAAGTTGCATTTTGTTAATTTGGCACTGAACATGATTCTAAAAACCATGGTTTGCAAGCCAGGCCCATACCACAATCAGAAGCCATGATCTGCTACAGCTTTACAAACTCGAGTTATTAAAAGCATAACTTGTTAGTACTACATTTGGATCCAGAACTCTGGTTATGCCTGGCTTATTTCCACAGCTTTCCATGCTTAAAAGGGAGATAAAACAGAGCAGAAATAGAGCATGTGATTGGTTTGTCTGGTTATCTTCAGAACAGAGCACAGCTAAAGCAACAAGCCACAGCTAAACCATGGCTTAGTGTGAAATGCTGCTCATGCATCAGCTCAACTGAAAATATGTGTAAATACTAGAGGAGGTTAAAAATTAACACACTTCCTAACATATCATTTACATTTTAATGATGTATACCTTTAGAACAGACACCACCTCTAGATCGACTGGATATGTCCATTCATATAAAGGAACTAGATCCAAATGTAGGCAAAAATAATGGAAGTTACAGGTTTTAAGATAGCAAAGTCAAAAGCGTATTTGGATTATGTAGATGGCGTGTTTGTGACAGAAGGTGAAAAAGAGTCCTTTATTAGTGCATACATATGGAAACTTAATATTTTTATTTCACTAAAAAAAGAAATAACGAACCTGGATTATTTGACCAGTTTGAGAATATGACTTACTGCAGTGTATTTTTCATACAACAAAACTATACCAATGAAATAAAGATTTTTTTGTGTATGGCAGAAGTTTTACGAGACTGTGCAAATTGTGTATTCTTTCATTATAAATTGGAGTAAATGATATACTATGTGGTTCAGGAGCTTTTTAAGCAGTGTGCCAACCAGTGGTTTGTTTTTTTTAAGGAGAATCGCGTAAGTCAACTATTCCTGTAATATACTATGAAGACAGAAGCTTGCATCCCGCTACAAAGTCCCCTGTTGATACATCACAAGCAATGGCTCTCACTGGCTTCAGCCAGGATTCTTTTTCTTCCTCACCTGGAAATATCAAACTAAATCTAGAACTTTTGCTGTGCAAAGCACATCCTTCCCCTTTGTCTTAAACATTTCATGCTAAAATTAAAAAAAATTAGTTCCAAAATTCATTCCAAAAATTAGTAAAACAGATAGATCCCTCTTGATATGGATGTCTTACAATTCTCCTTACCTCTTGGTTATATGTTCGCCTCTTAACCTCTGGGGAACTTTCAGGGGAAGAAATATTCTGCAAACACACCAAAAATTAAGAGTGGTAAAATCATGCAAGTGATTTGCTGTTACTCTGATGACTCAAAAACTCCCCTAAATGAGAATGCTTGCAATTTAGTCAGAAATCTGCCCTGTCCCAAGATTCAATTTCAATAGACATGAAGAGTTTTAAAACAATGCAGGTTACTTCCAAACATGTCTATAAAGACCTATTTTACAACATTCTGTTCATGTGGGTTTTTAAAAATGTGGATACAATTCTAGTCCCAAACCGGCCATCTACATGTAGTTGCAGGAACTCCCAGACACAAGTAGAGCTCCTGCCCAAGTTACAAAATAGTATGAAAATTTGTTTTTCTGCAACAGACAATGGACACACACCCCAGTGAGCTGTATCTGTTCACTATGATTTGCCATTTAAGCTACAAATCGCACAGCAGACAAACAAACAAAATATGGGATGTCTTCCCCATTTCTAATTTGCTTCTCTTCTATCATTTTTGTAAGCTCCATCTCCCAGGTGAGCAAGCCAGGTATATACCATTGTTCTGGGTTTGGATGTTTATAAAGCCAGCCAGCAAACACTTGCTTTCTGGTGGTATGAATGAATCACAGATGTTAGCGGAGGAAGGTTCATACTTTGCAATAAATGAGATTTCAACAGACCAAAGCAGCACAAATGCCTAGCAAATGAGTTCAGGATTCTATTCATCTTGAAGAGAGAGTTTGTCAAGAGAAAGCTTTGTTCCACGAACACACATTACTCCTTCAAGGACAATTTATATTCAGGCTTACGTATTTCACAAGTTTAAGAAGGCAAAAACATACTCTCTTGGTGTTTTTTTTACATGACATTTCATAGGAAGCAGAATTTTATAGGTTCAAAAGTTTTTTTAAATATATATATACATCAATGTACATCTAGTACGTATAGATTGTCTTTGGTCATCTGTTTAACTGACAGTCAGCACTGGCTTTTGATTCCCCCCCCTTTTTTCTCCACAAAGATGACTTCTTCTACAAAGAAGTAACAGAGGCAATGAGAAGAAAGGGAACAAATCTCTGATAATGCCAAATTACGCAATTGGTTGGTTGTTGAAAGAAAAAACTGGCACCACAGAGAGGCTGCTGTCACGCAACTTCCTGTGCTAAAGGCAGGGATGACTTCTGTTGGGAAAATGAGGTGGCCAACCTACCAGTTGGAAGAGCAACAGAGGTACCTCGAGGAACTTCTAGGCAGAGGTGTCGCCTGGGTTCTTACATCCCCAGCATCTTTCATACCTTCAGAGCTCAGGGAAGGAGAGTGATTCACCAACGCCCCCTCGACGTCTTCTATGTTGCTGAGAATGTGAGTGCCAGAGATCAAGAGGAAAGCGCTACCTCAACTCCGTTGATACAAGAGAGCCCAGAGGCATTGCCCTTTCCTCAGAAGAAGGAAGCGGGTTAACACTGGCTGTGTATGAAGAGAGGGATTCTAAAGCAGCTGCCATTTGTAGGGCAGCACTCTGCAGACTTGGAGGAGTTTTGGGACACTTTGCCAGAACTGTGGACAGAACTGATACAGAATAAAACCGCAGGCAGATGAGGGTTTTTGAAAAAGATGTGTGTGTGTGTGTGGGGGGGGAAATAATTGAGGGAAGCACTAGGGAATACACTGAATCCAAATGTAAAACAGCAAGTTTTTAAGATGCACAACTAAGAACAAGCCTGTAAAAAGGAGGGAAATCTCGTCTACAAGGAAAGATCTTAGGGAGGAGTCAAAGCCTGCACAGGGGAAATGAATTCGTTTCTCCTGAGAAATTCATCCTGCCTTGGCTGAGTGGTAGAGGGGAACTACGCAAAATCACAGGACGGGTCCCACCCACGAGACTGAGAAGGCTTTATTCGCAGCGAATCTGGCTCATCCCTTTCAAAGCTCTCTGAGATGGCTACTCGCGGCATACTTTCCAAGCTCACGGCGGCATCTGCCAGGCAGCTCGTTAAAATAAAAAACAATGTCAAAAGGCTTATCTGACAATGTGCTGATGGGAGAAGAGTATAACAGAGGCATAGGCTCACCTCAAAGTGCATTGCATTTCCATGTATGCATGGAATTACTGGAGTAACCGGCGAGTAAATGGGCTTATAACCATTTCTGCAGTTTTCCTCTTCCACTTTTATTCTTGGAGGAGTAGCAAACAACAATGGATCTGAGGCCGAAAGATCAGCATGGGTTGGTGTGGCATACGGAGAAGGAGTCGGGGTTGAAGTTTCTGAATAGGCTGAGTCCAACAACTGATACAATCTTCTTTTTTTCAGCGGTGTGGTGAGATCTGGAAAGGCAGGAAACCAAGTCAGCCCTGGTTTACCGATGCTTTGAAATTTTAATACAAAACATTATCAAGGCATGTCAATGAACCATTTTATCTTGGGATTTTAAGAAAAAAAAAATAGTTCCAGAAAGGCAAGCATACAGATCTGGTTTCAAAGTTATCATTCATCAATCGTGAAGAAATAAATTATGATTTAGAATTCCAATCTGCTGTGTAACTTCTGGTTACATGAGGTAAAGGATAACCCAGCATCAGGACTTGAATGCAAAGTTTACAGGAATTATCACAGCCAGAATGAAGCTTCCAACGCTCAGAGCAATATGAGAAGCTGAGGTTTCCCAGTTGCTCCTCTATACCCCTAGAGATCTGAAAAAAGATGAAGCAGTTCTAGGGGACAGCTTGCAGAGTTTGGAAAGAAACGTCACCTGGTAAAGAACAGCTGTCATTCAACAGTAAAGGGCTTCTACTTTCACCATTGATTGTAGGACTTCGAGATCTTTCATGAGATGGTGAATTAAAATTGTCTACAACTGCTGAGTTTTCTTCCTCCAGAGCTTGCTTTAACCAACGCTGCAAAAGATATTTTTTTTTTGAAAAACAATTGAAATCATTTCTACCAATGCTGAATGTTTTCTCTTTTCCTGACTTGGCAACAGCATGTGTGAGTCATTGGGCAATGAAGTTCTCCGGTAGCTTACTGCATGCTATGAAGCTACTTAAAATTCAATAAGCATGACAACATACGATGCGGCATAAAATTCAGGAGAAGAAAAAGAAAGGTAGCCTAAAATAACCCTGGGCAAAAATTGTAAGTCTTTGTCTGGTACTGAAATGACATCAAAATTTAGGCTGCTGGTGAAAACCTCTTTTACCATCTATCACTGTCAATCAGTAAACCAAGCAACATCAACACATTTCAGAATTTGTATTGTTACCTTTAAGAAGATAAACTGAAGGACATATTACCTTCTTGCAGGAGCCAATAATATTCTCCACGGGTTCTTTTCTCCGTCGCTTTTCGGAAAGGAACGGCGACGTAAAACGAATATAGTGCTTTGGAGTAGTATATACATGGGGGCTATAAGAGAGACCTGGTAAAGAATTCAGTTGTGTTGCCAAAACCTCTGGATCTGTCGTTATACGCAGAGGCCTTTCTGAAAGGCCGTCCATTGGTTTACCTGTCTTCTCAATCTTCTCACTTAACCACTCGTCCACTAAGTGCTGAAAAGAAAAGGGGAGAAAGTCTGCATAGCATGTTTGGGTTGGTCCAGTCCAAAGGACAGCAGTAACAAAGTCACTGATCTAGCGTACTGCCACAGTCCCTGGCTTCCCATTTGTTTTGGTTGAGTGTGCTGGTATTGGATCTTTACAGATCCCAATATCATTGATCCAGGACCTCTGAAAGACCTCCTACAGTGGAAAGCCCCAAACACTCTGTCTCTTGCTCTGTGTCTGCCCTATAAGCCAATGATGGCGAACCTTTTAGAGACCGAGTGCCCCAACTGCAATTCAAAAACCCACTATTTTTTTTTTGCAAAGTGCCAATACAGCAATTTAGCCTATATACAGGGGCTATGAAGGGCCGATGTCGGGTGCCCACAGAAAAGGCTCCGAGTGGCACCTTTGGCACCCGTGCCACAGGTTCGCCATCAGTGCTATAAGCTGTATAATGGGGCAAAGAAGGGATTCAAGGACTGTGCATGCCTCCCATGTTCTTCCTCGGATCAAAGAATGTGAATCTTCAGGGAATATGCTTGCTGAATGAAAGAACTGTGAGCTAGATTGGGGAATGTACTGTGGATGAAGGCGCAACCCAGAGAAAGAGAGAAACTGTGGAATTTTCTTCTGTTCTAAAGAGAGCCGGTGGTGGTTGGAGCGAACAACAGTGGTCCACCACGCTGCAAGGCTGTTTCCTCTGCTCCTAAAGCCCACTACGTACACATGCTGGACATGCAAAGAGCTGAACTGAGCTTTGTGCAAACTGGCGAAGGGAACTGCTTCTCCTGTCAAAGATAGCAAGTCAGATCTTAACCGGAGCCCCTTAAGGTGCAAGACCTCAACACGGTTGCGTTGTTACCCTTTGAATACAGTAGGACCCCCGTATCCACTGATTCGTTATCCACTGATTCAGTTATCCATGGTTGGCAGGGGGAAAAGTTAAATAAATAATTCAGCAGCCGCAAAGCAAGCTACTGTCACGAACAGCAGCTGTAAAGCAAGCTACTGTCACAAAGCAGAAGTTTTGGGGATTTTTGGTGTTCTGTCTTATCCACAGTTTTCATTATCCACGGGAAGGCCTGAAACCAATCCCCAGTGGATACCAGGGTCCTACTGTATCCTGTTTCTTACCCATCTTATAGCAAGGGCTACTAACTTCCAGCCTGCTCTTTTCTGAGAAGAGGGATTTTTCTATAAGGGGGTTGTTCCCCAAACAGACCTGGAAATAACCTTGTTTCCTCCTGGCATCCATCATCAAGAAACACGGTTAGGTTTACAAATGCACATACCTTTTTTGTTTTAGGATATTTAGTAGGGCATTTATTAAGTGCTGGGGCTTCTGGTTCAGGAACTATTTCAGGAACAGCTGTCTCTGCTTCGGGCTCAGCTGCAGGTACAGCGTTTTCAGGCTCATTGTGCTGTGAACTAACTTCCACATCAGGAGAAGATGGTTGGATATCTGAACACATGCTAACAGTTCTATGCCGTCTCCGCTGCTGCCCAATGTGAGTTCGGCTCCGAGAGAAACTTTTTCTCTGCTTTGTCCTATTGACTTTGGCAGGGGCTGGCTTAGTGGCAGTTTCTTCTTTTGCTGGTTCCTGGGACAATATAACAAAATTGCAACAATCTGAAAACAGCTGCATTTCTGTATATATTATTCCCAACCAATATCAACATTTTTTTACTAAATGATACTCCCACATCAGTATCTCTTAACATCCTTATTTTAATAACAGGAAAATTTCTGAAAGGTAGATTATCAGAAGCAATTCTGAAGTCTCCTCTGTTGGATCAGCACAAAACGTTGTGAAATGGAATAAAGTTGCTCAGCAACTTAGGCCAGGCATGTCCAAACTTCGGCCCTCCAGATGTTTTGGACCACAACTCCCACAGTCCTTTGCCATTGGCAATCTAAGCTTAGAATTCTGGGAGCTGCGGTCCAAAACAGCAGGAGGGCTGAAGTTTAGACATGCCTGATTTAGGCCCTAAATATTATACCAGTAGAACACTGTCATATTAGCCTGCCAAAATTAGAGAAGATAAAGGAGAGTTCTAAAAAGGTACTTTTCCAAGCCAACTATAATACAATAAAAGCAAAAGCAAATACCTGAACAAATTCTGTGTCATTGATGATCTGTGTATCCCTGCAATCTGATTTAATTTCGGTTTTAGCTGTACTGATTCTTTCCAAAGCCTGTTCTCTTCTTTTTTCTCTTTTTTCTAGTCTGGCAAAAGCTTGAAGGATAGCTTCCATTTTCCGTTCTTCCCTAGTCTGAAGAATTTAATAACAGTTTTAAACAATTTAAACAATGAATTTAAACAATTCATAACCAAGATAAAATGACAATAAACACAAAAAACTATTATGGTTCAAATCATTTCTGTAAAACTCAAATTCATCAAAACAAATTAAAAAATCAGCATTATCCCAGTAATACCAGCTTTGAGCATTCAGGAATATCATTGTGCTTTAACTTGAAATTTTAAAAAAACCTAATTATAAATGCACTTGCCACGAAGCAGCAGTGATAGGGATCTATTAGTACAAGCACCTAATTTAATAGTAATTCCACAAAGGAAAGAGGAATATTTATTAGAATTTAAATGAAAGTCGTTTCTGTGTTACGTTATAATAAGTGTTTTCTCAAAAGGTAGTGACAGGACATTTTTTGTCTGAAAAAAATGTGTTTTTTAAAAAATCAATCAATGTCACATTCAATTTTTAAATCAGTACAGTTATTTTTACAATTAGGGAATCTGTTTGAACTGGATGAAATGTAAAAATGTACGCTATCTTTAAAAATGCATTTCTGTGCAAATGTAAGTGATACTATTTTTAAAAAAAACCCTTGATTATAATTTAAGATGTGTAGCCATCTGATTTTTAATCTCATACACTGAAGTACACTCAGGTCCTGCTTAGTGCATAAGATACTGAATAGGACACTGAGGACTTCTTACAGCTGCGTGTGTTGTTCAGTCTGAGAGTCTCAGGGACAGCTAAAAATTGGGGGAGAAAAAGAATCTGGAAATGGTCAAAAGTTCACACCCAGTTTTGAAAAAGTGGCAGTTTTTGATGTTATGCATGTGGGCAGGGCAAAGCAACATGTGTAAAAAATAAATTTAGCAAAAACATTTTTATTCATTATTTTGGCAGTAGACTGGGAGACTGTGATGGGAGAGTGGAGGGGGAAAATAGACTTGGAGAGCTCCATGCAGTCTTATAGCTGCATTCTGCCCACTCCTGTATATTCATTTAATCCTGCTGGGCAATAATTTTGGATGTCACTAATGCCTAAGATACCTAGTTAATGTTAATTCCCACCGTCTCTCCAAACTCTAACATCTTAGGCAGTGATGGTGAACCTTTTAGAGACCAAGTGCCCAAACTGTGATTCAAAACCCACTAATTTTTCACAAAGTGCCAATACAGCAATTTAACCTGAATACAGGTGGCTATGAAGGGGCAATGTTGGGTGCCAACAGAAAGGGCTCCGAGTGCCACCTCTGGCACCCGTGCCGTAGGTTTGCCAACACAGTCTTACAGCACTGGTTCTTTTTACTGATTCTTAGCACACAGTTCATTATTACTTCATAAAAATATGAAATTCTGTGCAAAGCACTGCCATCCTCCACCCACTTAAGATTTTTGAACCAGTTTTCTTTGCTTTGTCTAAAAATGAAAGGTATTTTATCAGAATCTTATCTGAATGTTTAAACTAAGTGGGTGGGTTGGGAGGGGACTATAAGAGGTACCATCATCTTTGCAGACATTGATCTAATTTTAATGAGTCTTCAGGATAAATGGCCATGCTTTTATTATGAACAATGTGAACTGAAGCAACAAAGTGAAGGAAACCATTGTGGTGTTACCAGGGATTTTTCAAGTTATGAGAGGCAGTGGTACATATCCCTGGGAGACAAAATATGAATTACGTCATTCCACTGTCACTTGGGATCAAACACAATAACCTGCCAAAGGCTTAAATCCCGCTGAAGTGTCATAGTTATAAATGCAGAACTGTTACACTCTGGGAGCCCATATTGGGCAATCTGATTGTATGATTCACGGCATGATTAATATGTAGCAGGTCCATTTTGAGTATCATTTCCACCTTGCCATGATTTCCCCTAGCACTTGCATAAGTTTGAGTTACGTACGTGGAGCTGTGCAACAGGATTTTAACCAAAATATTTTAAATAGTTTTATATTAATAGAAAACCAACTGGCTCTATGGAATTCATCTTCTAGGTTCCAACAAAGAGATCCTACTTCTTGCTGCAAAAGACGGAAACCTCAGCGATAACCTTCCTTAACACCACTTATTCTCCCAATGGCTACACTGCAAGAGATGTGGTCCCCAAACTCATTACATTTGTCAGCACTATCTTCCAAGCAAACACAGCTTTTTAAGGCACAACTCCTTCTCTTGAGAGTCCAGCCAGGCAATAGGCAGAAGTAGAGTCGGAGGAAGAAGCAGCAACTCAGTGTGTGCTCACTGTGCCTCTGGAGAGACAGGGCACAGTATCCACTCAGCTCCTCGGGGTTAGCTTTTCTGCATTCATGTACAGTGGACCCTTGTATAACAAACAGGTTGTATAACATAAAATCTGTACAACAACAAACATTCTGGAGATAGGGGAAATTTGCTTAACAGAATCGCCTATGGCGCAAATCCGTACAACACAAAAATGGTCGCAATTAGGGATTACTCTGTTTTCAATGCATTACTATGGGAAATTTGTATAAAGGAAAATTTGCTTAACAGAATTTCATTTGGAACGAGTTAATTCCTTTATACAAGGTACCACTGTACTCAGCCCACCACACAAACACAAACATACACACACACACACACACACACACACACACACACACACACACACACACACACACACACACACACACACACACACACACACACACACACACACCTCCACCAGGAAGACCACAGCTAACGATCCATACTTAATGAGTATTGGAAAGGTAGCACTTTCACACACCTTAGGACCTTGTCCACATTCAGGCCACTGTCCAACTTATGAACCTATTCAAACCAGGGTGATGTGAAATCAAGGTGAACTATAAAATGGAGGGCTTGAACTGACTTTCCTCAGACTAATAAAACTGCTTGGATGAGTAGTGAAACATTTCGATCGCTCAATAAAAGAAGTCCAGTTGCCATGACTCAACTTCCGGATCTCCCCACAGAGCTCACTACAGTGGCTGTCCCCAAACTTTTGAACACAAGGGAGCATTTTTTGTCACTGTGCAAGGCTTCTTCTCAGGTGTGCATGAGAGGCACATACATGCATGTACAATTCCCCCCACACGTTACCAAAAACATAAACAGTCCTGACGGGTGTTGCAGGGGAGGAAAAGCCCTACCTGGGAGGGAGGAGAGAGAAGTGTGCACACCCACTTGGGCACACACCTTACAGGGAACTCTGCTGGTTGTGCAGCATGATTCCTAACAAACTGCAGACCAGGACTGGGGACCTCTGCACTACAGAATGCAACTCATCTTCACACTGGGGGAACAGATGAGCAGAGAACATTTTCCCAATATAGCATTCACTATATTACTGTACATGAATTAGTTAAACATCCAAGAGTTGTCAACTGCAAATACGACCAGAGTGGTTAATTGGTTTCTTTGGCCCAAAGAAGGGCTGCTCTGTCCATCACAGGGGCTTCAGTAGAAGTCTTAATAGTCACAGCGATGCCCTTGTGTACCTCTGGAAGTACAGGGTCAGACCTCTTGTCCGCCTGGTCCTTAAGTTCTTCCAGGAAACTATTGTTGTGACTGAAGTTTGAGCTAAGGGTACCTGTAATCCAGGCAATGTCCAAACTTTGGCCCTCCAGATGTTTTGGACCACAGCTCCCAGAATTCTAAGCTTAGATTGCCAATGGCAAAGGACTGTGGGACCTGTGGTCCAAAACATCTGGAGGGCCAAAGTTTGGACATGCCTGCTGTAATCTATGGACAACAACAGGCAGTAAATGGCAACATCTTGTGACCAGAGGATGATTTGGTTTGGATGCTGCAGGCTCCTCCCCTCTTTTCTAATTACTGTTATGAAGGTGCTGAAGAGAGTGAAGGGCCTTTCTTTTAAAAAAATCTCCTCAAGGCCTCTGGAAGGCATGAGTTTGTAGCCTCAGTTGAAATCTCTGGACCTTAGTAGTCTCTCTCAGAAGAGGTCTCAAACTGAGACTGTGCGAGTTTAGAGGAGGGAAGAGGAGGGCTATTCTGCTCCCACCTTCTTGTGAGAGAGTTCTCCTTCTTACACTTCAGAAAGGAGGTATGGGGCTACCCCTGAATCAGCAACCTTCTCTGAGAAAGAGGGGAGACGAGAAACTCTCCGTCAGACAAAAGGCTGAGCCACAAAACCGGTTTTGAAGGTCACAGAAGCAGGCAGATGGGTCATATGGGAAGGAGCAGGGCCTTTTGAAAAGGGGATGGGCCATCAATGCCCCTCCTTCCCTGAAACACAGTCAAGATGGTGCCTGTGTAAAAAATGTGGGGGCACAGGTGAAACTGCTCTCTTGGGGGGGGGGTACTGGCTGAGATGAGGAGGGGGAGGGAAGAGAAATAGAAGGATCGCCATGGAGGCACAAGGCCTGATGCTCAAAGACTGGAGGTGGATATTTCTCCCCTATCCGTGGGATCCTGACCCCCACCCCATCCCACAAAGCCACAGATAATGGGAGGTATGATGGATTCAACCACTACCTCTCCTTCTGGAGTGCTTTTTAATCCAGGAGTAGAACTCTGGATGTAATATATGCCTCCCCAAAATCAAAGAGACTGGTGACTAGAGGAGGCCACAGAAATTGTTCACTACTAGACGGGAAACGTGAATCAGACACTTGTAAGCAGTGAGTGAAGCAGCAAAGGAGCTTAAAACCAGCTATTCTAGTATCTTAAGAAAGGTCCTTGTGCCCCCCTCAGCTTTAAGGGAAGATGGCACTACCAAGTTAAAGGTCTCTATCAGGCACCCCCCCCCCAAATAATTTTAAAAATACAGACCACAGAAAAACACAAACATGTCATTTCTAGCTTGTCTAGATTTTTTCCCCCCTTGTATCGGACAAAAATACAGTAACACGATACGTAAATAAAAATAAACCAAGGCTGAAATAAAAGGTAATGGAAAATCCAAAAAAAGAGAGGAAAAAAGGTTCTGTTTAGAAGCCACACACCTTTTTGGAAGAGGTTTTTTTTTTTAAAAAAGAGGTGGGGTTACAGGAACTTCTATTGTGGAATGAATAGGAATAAGGAAGGATCAAAGACACAGGTGAACTAGAACAGATGGTTATGTGCGGAGCGGAGGCAGCAGTGATACAGGTGGAAAAGAAGTATGAAGATGGAAAGGACATGAAGAAAGGCACCTGGAGGATTAATGGGGGGGAAAGGCTAGGACTGATACAGAAGATACCAGGCAGCAAATATAAAGGTTTAAGTGAACCTAGAACATTATCACAGCATAGGAATACTAGATTTAGTAATTTGTTCTGAATGGATGGAAGTAAGAAGTGACAGCTAGCACATTCTAGTTACAGCAATCAAATAATCCTAAAGCAGGGAGAAAGGTTAGAGCTTCAGTTATAGTACAAGATGCTTTGCTTTTAATGAATTTATGTGTTTCTATCAGAACGTTCAGGGAATTTAAAAAAAATCATCATCATCGACAGCACATAGTCATTGCAGGGTAAATGAAAAATGCTTTAGGAATGGCCTTCCCTCTGCCAAGAGCAGTCTTGTGCAACGTCAGGGAGACAAAGGATTGATTACCAAGAAAAAGAAAACACAGTTACGATGTGGCACCTGCCAAAGATGGTGAGCCCAATGTGATAAGACTTCTGGGGGAGGAGGGAGGGGCACAGGGGAGGAAAAAGTTTGGGTGGCAAGGCAGCAATCTCTGGCTTTCTAACATTTTAAAACAAAGAGCTGGAAGGGTCCATGAAAGAGGAAGATACAGTACACAATATTAAGTATATTGTAGATAAGAACTATCAGGATATTTGGACATTTTAAGAATTAATGCATGGAAGGAACTTTACAGGAAGGAAGGAAGAAATGAAAGACACTCAAGGAGCAAGACTGATGGGGAACCAATGGGGTTCAATCAGTGCTGAAGAGCAAGAAGATTGTAGATGAACACAGGGAGGAAAACTAACAATACAATTTGCAATCACATTTACAATGCAAATAAGGGACTGAATTGAAAGATTTAGCAGACAAGGAAGTCATCAAGCAGCTATCACGTCTACATTACTTTTAAGTCCAAGGTAGAGGCTTTTCACAATTTGCGCCAACTTCTTCTGCCTACTAGGGCCTTGTATGAATATGTCATACGTCTCCTCACTCTCTGATGTACCCAAGCCACTGCTCTAAGTTCCATATTTCATATCAAAATAGGCATATGGAAATTAAGCATGTCTATGTACCTGGCTAAGTTTTTACAATTACACATCAAAACTACTGGTTCGGGTTTTTTAATGATACATTTCTTTATAGAGAAGAGGATTCCCTCTTGGTCTTTACAAGTGTCTTCTCTCTGAATACACAACTATGAAAATGTTGAGGTCTTTCAAGAAAACTGTAATCATAAATATCAAGGTGTAGAAAGTGTTGTCTTTCAACTGCAACAAAATACCAGATATACAATATAATTCATAAGTAAACTCCCAAGAAAGCAACACACACAATGTTCAGAAATGAGCAATCAAACTAAAAATGGACTCACTCACTCACTCACTCACTCACTCACTCACTCACCCAACTCAACAAAGTTCAGAGTATCAAGGAGCAGATTTTAAATATTCTCAAATGCTAGATACCTAAGAGAGGGAGCAATGATTAGCATGGGAAGAGCAGCTGTCACTAAACTTTAATGACAGCTTTAAGCAGCTACTAGCTTCCCAACTTACCATCTTCCTTTTCCTTTCTGCAATCTGCTCCTCTGATTCCATTTCTACTTCATTGCTAATAGGAGTTTTTTCTTCTATATCATCAATAATATCTGGCTCCTGAAAGATGGAAATGACTGCTTTACAGAAGCTCTACTACCACTGCTACTGCAGCTGCTGTTGTGACCCAGGGAATTCTAAATGCTAGCACTGCAATCCTATACACTTACCTGGGAGTAAGTCCCACTGAATTCAATATGACTTACTTCAGAGGAGAGAGGCACAGGATTGCACTGTAAAGAAGGAATAGATCCCTGCTACAAGAGCAGATAAATCAATCCACTGGCTCAAGGATCTTTTCTAATCCATATACTGTATATGGTTTGTCTGAACAGACAGATGCAAGCTAATATAGTCAGATTCAAGACAACATATCCAGTATGTTGAAAGTTCATCTATGAAGCATTAAAAATATGAAACCCAAAGCAAAAGGAAACAAGGAACTTAAAACTACAGTATCTCTTTCTAGGAAGTTTCCCTTGAAATAGTGAAGAATATTTTAGTTCATCTAAACTACTTTCAGCATACCACCTGGAAAATAAAAAAAAATCACACGGTGTTGCTAAACTACTGATCACTGATCAGCAATCTTGCTGCCTGTTTGTGGCTTCAGTAATAATGCAATCCTATGCAGGTCTACTGAGAAATAAGTAAGTGAATTCAACTGAGCTTACTCCCAAGTACATATCTAGGATTTCAGCCTTAGAATATAGGTATAAAACTGTCTACTTAGAAATGAAAAAATACCAATAATAGAGAACAGTTAATAAGGTATTATGTTCTATACTTTATACGTCAGGCAAAAAGTTAAGAAGAAATGTTATCTATTTACAGCTTTATAGACTCACACGGGATTTCATGTGAGTATTATTCTGAAAAACAAGGAAGTCTTCGGTCTTATAGAGACAGTTTGCACATGCACCATATATTTCAACCCAGCACAGAATAGTATTAAAGATTATATCTCAATTTGTTAAAATTCTAATGATGTGGCAGTTTCCAAAAGGTTCTAATAAGACTTCCAGTAAACATAGTACCACCACCAGAACACATTTTTGCCAGGCCCCATTTTATACTGTGAACTCTGAATTAATAGTGAACTCTGTATTAGTATTGTGAACTCTGAATTAGTAGTAGTATATATTTGGATACAAACACATCTCCTACAGCTTCACATCTACTACCCATTTCTATGCTCCCTGAAGTATTTTAATTAGCAGCTTTAAATTAAAAGTTCAAGAAAGATCAGCTATATGTTGGAGATCTAGATACTGTATGAAAGACATCTGAGAAAAATTATGCTACCCTGAAAAATAATGACAGCACGTTTTATTCCTGCACCGATATTGTATATCCTTGCTTAAAACAATTGTGATATGAAAACACACGCATGATCAGTGTCTGTAGGAATCACATGCTGTGCCTTTTAAGAAAAGGAAAAGCACATGACTGGAAAGGCTTAGACAATTCACATGTGTCCATCCAAATCAATTAACTACAAACAATGCAGCCTCAAATCCATATACTGTATTCATCGTTCATCACGCTGGCAAAATTTGCACAAAAAGACAAGCCAGGACTCTAAATATTTCTGGCTTAATGTGAATTGGATGCCAAGTGTCTTGCTTGCTTTTACTTGGCCTCTCCACAATTAGGAAAACGTAAACCAAGGATGGATCATCTCCAGAGATTAAGGGGCCACAAACATATATTCTTAAACCATAGATGGCACAGTGTCTGCTCCCACAAACCCACAATTGTTCCTATAACTCCCAAAATTACATTTCTTTTTTTTTGTAAAAATCCAGTTTGAGGCGGCCAGAAAGAGATCTCTAAAAATTAATTTTTAAAAATAACGATAAAAATTATTTATGGGGATGCCGAACAATGGCTGAGGAGCAACGTTCGAGTCTCCTGAAATTAGGCATCCAGCATAAGTAGGTCAGCGTGCTGATTATATCATTCAAAAATGTAAAGTTTTAATGGTGGAAAATGCTCTTTACTGGACATGACAAAAACCTGGCTTGCAAAAGTGACATAGTAAGATTTTTCCATTCTGGGTCAGTTTAGCTTGGAAGGGAAAAAGAATTCCCCTGCCACAGTTACTGTACACAATAGCAAACCCTCCAAACTAAAAAGAAAGAGGGTTGAAGTTCACTTTAGATTTCCTTTTTTTTTTGGCGTAAATTTCTTCCAGTTGGGTGGAGCAGTTCTAGGGAAGAGCCTTTTAAACACTTGGGTAGGCATTTATTTCCTACACATTATTTAATGCTTCTTGTTGGGGGGAAAAGGACCCAAGCAGGGTGGGGGATGAGGGCCAGGAACACAGCTCATTAGTTTTTTTATTATTCTCCATGCCTTATGAATTCTTGAGCTGTGTGCAACATACTGTATGCTGATCAGTAAACTACTATAACATATACACAAGTCCTCTATTTGTCCAATCATCAAATGAAAACTTAATAGTAATCAAGATAAAATCTTACATGTTTCTTTAATTTAAAAAAGTAAAAAAGTTGTCACGTGGAAACACTCTCCATCAGAGCTGTGAAATATTATCTAGAGTTATTCATATAATATCTTCCACCTCAGTACTCCCCCACCACCAGTTTATCAGGAACAGTTATTTTCTGTTTTCTACAAATATTTAAATAACATTGGATGTACAATCACATATAAAAGGCAATTGCACTACTGCAGTGGACTCTGGATCCCCGTTCAGTGTCAACTCTTATTTCCAATTAGCAAGCTGATGAAACAATTTGGTAACCTGCAACTATAAGAATGCAACTAAAATCTTAAGGCAGAACTTCTTCAGAGGCCGTCTTTATGCAATACAGAACTGATAATGTGCTTAAAATCTTCTTAAGCAATAGACAAGGGCAGATTAAGAAAAAATATTTTCCAAGAAAATGTAAATAAATATCTAAAAATTAATGCATATTAAAATGCTTTACATAATTATGTCAATTTTTATCTTTCGGTATGAAGGGTCTGCACCACATTTTTGATTAGCAATTAAACTACGATTCTAGGACTCTGAGGCACAGCATGATGTCCTTACATCAGTGATCTGCAAAACTATTCAAAGTAAACTTTTTTTTTGCAAGCTGTTGTGATTCAACAAGAATACCTGCTTAGATGAGGCAACCCTCTCTGGCCCACCCTCTCTGGCTAGCAGTTCCTTGTAGCCGCAGAACTCCACTATGTACACATGCAGAACAACCCATGTCTCACGTGCTCGTGGAGCGGCACACCTTAATCTAAGTGAACTGGGAGGCAGTGCAGAAGCTCTGTAAGCGCGGGAGAGTCAGAGACGAGTATGTTTATTTAACTTTACAATATAGTATAATACCTGATTATTTGAGATCGACAGCCTAAGGGGAGAAAGCTTCCTCTGTCTGTTGTCTGGAAACTTTGTTTTGGCGGCTGCTCCTTCACAATCCAAGGTGATGTTCTGGTTTTGACTCTCCTTCTCTTTTGAAGCATCCCTCTCTTTTTTGCCCTTTTTTCTTCTAGTTTCATATCCTGTATTTATGTTTTCTGTAGGCTCAGAAGCTCGCTTAAGAACTGGGCATTCGGGATTTTCTTTGAGGCAGGCACAATCTACTTTGTATTTGCTTTAAAAAAAACACAAACACCAGAATAATTATATGTGAAAACCCTGTATAATGTTCTTTGTGCAGTTGGGTCCTGTTGTGTGTTAAACTGCACAATACTTAACAGGACAGCAGTCCCACTTAATCCCCATCAAACCAACTGATGTTTCAAGTATCAACTCAGGATCAAATCAAATTTCCAGCCCGGCAGTCATGTCAACAACCATGAGCTAAAAACCAAGAATAACTGTGCAATCATTTCTATGTGACTTATACTATCAAAGAGCAGTTACCTCTGGTTCAGCTATGTAACTGAGGGAAACCTCAGTGTTAGTTTGTACTCATTTAGGCCCACTCTTGGCTTGCATGTTTCCTCAAAAGTATGTATACTATGTAGTATTCTTACAGGTATAAAAACTAGCCAGATACTCTAACTTTAAAGGCAATTGTTCCACAGCAACGTCAGTTTTTTGGTAACACAATTCCCATAATTGCTACCTTTTAATGGCAACCTAAGACATCTTTAAAAATATAAAATGCATGAAGATTGCTCAATTAATTGTAAATATTTCAACAGCATGTTTGAAAACATTACTCACCAATTTCCATAATCAAAATCAAATGCAATGGTTATTTCTGTTCCCTTGGGAATGCTTTGAGTGGAAAAGATATAAAGATGAATAGTTCCATCTTCAATAGCGTGTCTAACCTAAATAAAGACAAATGTCACATTCTAAATATGTATCTATTAAAAATGTGGTTAAAAAGTATCTAGAATTTAAACAGCCATTATTATTGGAGGAAGGTCTATATCCAGAAATAGAAAATAACTCTTCAGGTTGTTGGCGAATAACCAGTGTTGGCGAACCAAGGGGATTCAGAGCCCTTTCTGTGGGCACCCAACATCGCCCCCTCACAGCCACCTGTATTCAAGTTAAATTGCCGTATTGGCACTTTGCGAAAAATTAGTGGGTTTTGAATTGCAGTTTGGGCACTTGGTCTCTAAAAGGTTCGCCATCACTGCTTTAGACAATCTATAAAATAAGTACAACCCATTTATAATTGACAGAATTGCAGCATTCTGAAAACTCAGGTGACTTATGAAAAGACTCAGGTGTCTTATTTCTTTTTCTTCAACCCAAAATGTCCCCTTAATTTCACATAACCAGCAAAGGGAGGCAGAATAATATTTGCTACCATATGACCCCGATTACGGAAAGAACACACTCTTTAAATATTTATTTTGGCTGATTTGGGGGCAGGGGCATTTATGTCTCCCTTTCAATTCTCATACTCATCAGCAATGTTTGCCTAGCCTTTTCAAGTGCAAATGCATTTAGAAGGCAAGTGGTTGTGTCCCCATGTTTACAATTACTGTATGTCACTATTCTAAGTTTTTAATCATTCATTTGAATAAGTGACACAAGTGCAGTGCTATATACACACACAAATCAAGTTTAGCACTTAGCACAAAGAACCTTGCAAAGTACAGGGTATAATACTATAATATAATACGATATACACATTAAGGGCAAGGTTTCTGTATTAGTTTGAAATTTCAAAACTAAAACATTATATTTATCTAATACAAAATATAGCAACTAATCAGAGATATAAAAACAACTATCTCAAGTACAGTACCAACAAATGTTTAGGAATGGAAAATTCCCCTCTTTCACTATTTGTCTGTGGTAACAGTGGGCAAAATCCCATTGCAACAATTTTGCCAGTGCAAACTGGTTTAGGGTGGCAGAAATGATTCATTTACAGTTTTCTATCCCCAGTTTCACCTTCTATGGCTTCCTAGGGCTATTTTTTGACCTGAGGAAATCTTTGTGAACTTCGGAATGAGGGTGTGGGTGGGGCTTCTAATTGCAAAAAAATCATTGTTAGAGCACTAGCATTGGTCCTGATCCAACTGATGACAATCTGCTGCCAATTTTTTTTCTTAGACTCCTCCTCTACCACTCTGGCAAGACAAGGCTTTTCCCGGCATGAAGTTATAACGTAGGATTTTACCCAGCATGTTTCTGAAAGGTGATAGTGGGTTTATTCCCCGAAACGTCACAATCTGGGTACTGTGCTGTTAATTCGGAATCGACTTATAAGGATTCTGTTAGGTCTTTCAAGGAAAGTGAGATAGTTAAGAGGTGGTTTTACCAATTCCACTCTCCCAGTCAGTTTCTATGGCTGAATAGGGATTAAAACCCTGTTCTCCCGAGTCCTAATCTATCACTCTATTCACTGCACCAGTGGTTCTCAAACTGGGTGCCGTGAGCGTATCCCAGGGGTGCCGCAGGAATAATATTTAATTAACTAAACTTCCCATAAACATAAAGGAAATAATCAAAAATTCATCCATACAGTTTAATTCATCACATTGAAGACAACTGAGCATTAAATTTGCACTCTTTTTACTTCCTTTCCTAAGTATTCAAACCACTTTAAGGTTAGCTATGCTGTGAATGTTTTTTAGCCTGACAAGGGTGGCGCAGCGAAAAAAGTTTGAGAACCACTGCACTACACCATGCAGGGAACCGCAATGTTACTATTTTCTGGACTACTGTTTCCTACTGGTAAAGTAATGTACAAAGCTGATTGCCTGTAATGTACCAATCTCATCAACAAAAGCTTTATGAAGTATTTTAAAACCTGTAATGAGCTACCTCAGCATTGGGTGTACAGGACCGTCTGATAAATCGAGCTTCATTTCCAAAGGTTCTTGCATCCACACACATTTCTAGCCCATGGAATTTAGAATAGAACAGAACAAAGGGATATGGCCTAAAACAGCAAGAAACAAACCATCACAGTGCATTACATTCAGGTAAGAATGATTTTCCTTTTCAAAAGTTTAAAATGTGTTGAAAAAAAGAAAATAGATTGTGAGCTGATTTTTTGTTTGTTTGTTTGGCTCCCATTTCAGTACACTTACTCAGAAGTCTGTCCTCTTGAACATAGCAGACTTTTGTCTGGCAAGTAATGACAAAGACTACTGTACCAAATGCAAAAACTACTGTTCCAATTCATTTTGCAAACGCGACTACATACTGACAACTACGTGTTCACGTTCTTAAGGAACTGTCCTTACTTAGCCATTCAACATGCTCTATATAGGTCTTATGTCCTACTCAGATTTAAGTGATGGGCTCTCTCTTATCTTTAGAGCCATAATTATACTGTAGAGAGAAATTACTGACAAAAACTAACTTATGTTGCATTCTAACAAGATCTCTTAGAAAGCTTTCTGTCAATGTATTTTTTTTCAGTAGAGGTTCCATCACACAAGAAAAAGATGGTACAAGTGCAATGAGCTTCAGTTGCAAGAGCCTTACCTTACTATAGAACGTACTACTGTACTCAGGATTATAGAAGAATTTTGCCTTTCGTCAGACTTTGGCCAGCATAGCCGTTGGCCCTTGTGGTGAGCTGTTTTTTAAGATTTCCTAGTCAAAGCAGCAGCCCTTCTTTGCTTTACATCATCTGGGTTTATTTTTCCTAACTGTGTTTCTTTGCCTGCAACTATTTTTAAGAGGTAGCTTGCTGGCATATGCGATCTACTTTGTGGCAGTAATATGGATCATAATGAACAGAAGGTTTAAAGACTGAAAAATCTTCTTTATGCCAGTTGGGAAACAGGCGCTTGGAACTCTGTTTCACTGTTTATACTTCACACATTAGTTTTTTGTTTTTCACTAGCACATTTTAAATACAACATCATGAGTTAATCTTAAATAAAGAAAGTAACTATTACATGTTTATCATAATTCCTCAATTGTGCACTATTGTCCTGTCTCCTATGACATGCGAACAAAACAAATTACCCTGAAACTTTCAAGAGGACAGTGCAAATTCCTACGCTGTTCAACGGCATCCATTTGAATAGAGCACGGTAGGAGCCTATGCTTATAACCCGTGCTTATTCAGTTTCTCGGCAGGTAAATTTCCTTTATATCTGGTTTACTGCCCCAACAGTTAAATCAGCGACGCAAGCTGCTGTCTGGACTATTCAAAAGAAACCACATTACCATTTTGAATAGTGAAATATGGCAGAATTCTGGCAACAGTACCAGATAAAAGAGGAAGAATGGATGAAGTCAGTTAAAAGAAGAGACCTTGAATGACAGATCCAGGCTTAAGGAAAAATGGCAAAAATACTGAACGACATGACATGATAAGTGAAAAGCCTAAAAAAACTGACAACGAAGGCTCTGAAGTGGCCATGTGGAGAAATAATGCTATGAAACTAGCAAAGGGAATGTCACTAGATGCTGGATTTTCAGATGAACTTTGTTTGAAATGTGAACCAAACAAAGTCTACAGAGATTTGTCACATGTGTCAGGGCCATTAAATGTACTGTAATGTTTACCAGATGCTACAGAATTACAGGGAACTTAAAACAAGGTTTAGCAGAAAAGTACCTCTTGAAGAAATATCCATTAGCTTCAAATTGTTCCCTCAGCATGAACTTTCCTCGATATTCAATAATAAGCGCATCTGGAGGCAAGTCTTTGGCAGCTTTTAGGATTTTCTTATTTTTTTGAACATAGCTCTAGAAGGAGAAAAGAAGAATTAAGAAATCTAATTAAGCCATTTGCATTACTGGTGTTAAGATATCTACACTGTATATATATATATATATACTCTGACATGTGACTTGACAAATAACTTGGTTATTTTAAGTGGTGTTCTTGCTTTTTAAAAGATACTGACTTTATTCCTTAAAAGCCAAACAACTGTAATTCACTATTACATTTATGTAGACATCATAAACTTGCATTTTGGAAGGGATAACAATTTCAGGAATACAAATTCTCCAAACTGAAAGCCAAGACAAACCTTTCAAAGTATATTAGGGAATTCTTTCATTTAAGATGTTTCACACCTTTGCTTAAAAAGGTTGAAACTGGGGAGGGGGAAGGAATGACAAGACATAAAATATGCAGCCTCTTTTCTAGCTGGCTAGCAAGAGCAACAGGACAGACGCCAAATAAGATGCATTTTAATGAAATGTCAACATGCTCATTTCTAGGAAACGGAAACTTTTTTTTTTGTGCATTTCGATAGCCTCAGGTGGGAATATGCCTTTCTAAGCAAAATCTTACTGTACTCTGACACAACAACTAAGGAACTCACACCTCTTGTAATTGTGTCACTTCTGATCAAAAGAGAATTGGCCTATATCTAGGCGAAGGTCTCTGCAAGCAGGGACATTCCTCCAGGGAGTGCGTCACGTGTGCCATGCTGATGCTAGAGGGAAAGAAGCAAAGATGCTTCTTATTACAAGATCTGAGAAGGTAACTTTCCTTTATGTTTAGTTTCTTTCTTTCTCTCTCTCTCTCTCTCCCAACATTAAATTTACCAAATAGCTTGCAGATTCCTTCCATAGACTGCACAACAGGAAGCTCATGATAAAAAAATTTGTCATCTGCTCTTGCTTATAATTGATTGACAAGGAGTAGTTGTGTTCATTTGGGGAAACACTGCACAAGCTCTTTGAAAGAGGATTAATTTAGCATTTCAAAGGTGGTACAGTGGTAACAGTTTTAGTAAACAATAGAAATGTCGTAGTTATCTCTTATGAGGTGTCAATGTTAAACCACAAGGACAAACTGACAATATTATTAGGCAGTGGCATTATTGAAGTATACTGGATTTTTCCATATACAGTATTTCCTGTACATTGTGCTAAGAGGCACAAACAAAGCACAGGTATTGTCGAAACATATTAAATGTGGAATTAGCTGCCGCATGTAACACTGTTTAATGGTTTTACTATATTCTTGACTTGTCTTGGAAGAAGCACTATTATGGCTAAATTTATGATTTCCTGCTACACATCTGCATGCATAGTGATTTGTTTGTTGACACCTCAATTAAAGCAGGTTATACACTCTGCTTTTTGCCTTCATGGGAATCTCCAACTGAGGAAAATGAGGAAGTATAACAGATTGTTACAAAGTGATCTCACCACCTGTGGCTTCTGCCTAACCTGACAAAATCCTGTCTCCTTAATATGTAGTTTTGCTGGAATTACTATATGCTTCAAATAACTACTTTATTTCTTTTGCATTTCATGTGATTTGTACCTAAAAATATGTTTCAAACAATAAAGCATTTTTACTTCTTAATTTTCTTATATTTGAACCACGCCTTCCCAGAAACACACTGGGATCGTTTGGCAAAAAGTGATCCTGGCATGAATTATGGCGTCATGGGAGAATAAAATATTCAAAAAAGTTACATCTATGAGCATTTTATTATTTCCTGGTCCTCTGAGCATACTGCTCTGTGGAAAGAACCAAACTATCTAGGCCACAAAGGCAAACAGCCCTATTTATTAGCTTTTATGTTTGACTAAAAGATGTGTATCATACATGCTGTTCACATCTGCAAGAGTATCCCATGATATTTAGATTACACTAGATTAGTAACTTATTCTGGCAATTTCTTTAATAACACCTTTTTACATAAATATATTTTGTTATATTCTATAATTAAAGACATACATTCATTTTGGATTTTTTTTCCATACTTACATAAAATTGGGTTGAAGAGGCAGTAGCAACTGAGACAACTGCATCAGAATGCAAGGGTAAAGCTCCACTGAAGTTAACAGTGGAAAGGACTGCAAATTTGATTTTGAGGCAATGTAGGCATTAAACCGCTTCCCAGGACATAGAAACAACATATAACAACAGTTACCCATTAGGTAACAGCAGCCAAAGCTAAGTCTACTTTCTGCTATTTGCATGAAATTAATCCATTTCAAGGGAAGCTCTTTCCATTTCTCCAAGTAAATGAAAAAAAAACTGGCAGTTAGTTACAACTTGGGTGGATCAAATAAATGAAACAGCTCCTTAAAGGATATGTCTGCTGGAACAAATTTAGCACTATTCATCTTATGCAGAGGACAACCTTCACATTCTTTTAAATATAATATCATTAGAGGCTCCCTCCAATCAAAGGTGTGACTTGAAAAAGACTATCAAGGGAAATCTACTGTTCCCCCCCCCCTTTAGCTTGTTTCACAACATGTTCTTTTGGAGCTGGGGGGTGGCTTTAACTTGAAGACAGAAATAATAATTCAGACTGCCAGAAATAGTTGACATTGTTTAAATTTAAACTGCAACAGTGCTCTAAAACATTTGCCCCATTTTGACCATTTGAGGCCCATGACTGGTAATCTATTCTTCATTAAATGTTGGGACATTCAGAAGGTAAATCTATAAACAAGGAAAAACTTTCCTGCATTTAAAAAAAAATCCTAAATAACTTTAAGCAAACAGGAAGCTATGACTCTGAATGTAGTGAACTATACTTCTACTCAGGGAAGTGCAAGGTTTTCCTTCTATTTTACGAAGTCCTCAAGTTTCTTTCACGATGTGATCATTTACCTCTACTGGAGGTTTGAAGACTGAGTTGCTGGTGATTAGTTCTTTTTTGTCATCTCCATTTCCTAATTTCAAAGCAATTCTTTGCGCCTCTCTCTGAACACCTTCACTGTACTGGTTGTTGTTTGCCTCCTCGTAACGATCCATCCATGCCTTGATTTTAGTTTCCCATCCAAAGTTTGAACTATCAGAAGGATCAATCTCTGGAGCTGAGCCCTGAAACACAGTTCATAAATATGCAGTTAGAACAGTAAACTGCACTTACTATAAACAGTCCAGCGAGCAGACCAACTAGATAGGATTAAAAATTATTACTTGAGAATTCAGGATCAACAATGAATTTGCTAAAGTCATGACAAGAGGGAACTCCTTAATTAAAACGGCAACTAAGACTGGGAATTTATTTTTAAAAGTTAACCATCCTGACTTGGGAGGCAGCCAAGTCAGAAGCAAGAGGCCCTGCCCATTGAGAATGAACTAGACCAGAGCAACTGTTAAGGCCCAGAGTATTGAGTACACCAAGATCAAAGAAGCAAGGTTGCCAAGAAATGGCTGCATATCTGAACCGTCTCTATCTGTGAAAACCCTGGAAATGGTTGCTATAATTTGGAATTGACCTGATGGCATATTATTCTGATTCTCATTGATTATGATTATGATTACTGACACCTAAGTAGAAATGGAATGGATTTACTTTTTTAAAACCTGTGCTATAATAAAAACTACTTACTGGGACGTAGTACTCTAACTGTAACTTAATTACTCTAAAAATAAGTCTACATGTAATACATCCAAAAGGATCACATGTTGGTGCCAAAGCAGACACTTCACAGTTTAGGTCTCTTAGGGGATAGATGATTTGAGTTGCTCCACTACTGAGAGGGCTCTTATCACACAATTTGCCAAGAGCAGACTCAGACGTGTCTTCCGAGTTACCATTGTAAGCAGAGGAGCAGAAGGCACTGGAAAGCACAAGAATTAAAAACAGACCCAGAACACAGTCAGTCACAGCACCAAAGGCATTAGTGACTGAGACAGGGACATTGTGTGTGTGTGGTGTGTGTGTGTGTGGGTGGGTGGTGCTCCGTCTGAAAGAGGTCCAGCCAAATAGGAGGCATGAACTCCCTTTATGCACAGGTAATTTACCACAAGGGCCAGGACCCTCGAGGAATACACTGAGCCTTGATGACTGGCAAAAGGCTGGGTCCTGTATTGAATTTTGTTCCTGCAAGAGGAGAAGCAAAGGAGGTTCCTGTAACAGGCAGAAATAGGACTGTGGAACTAGGCCACTGTCAGGTAGATGCAGGTCAAGTGCTCCCTATGTGGTGATCTGAGTGTCTCCGCCTGACATCCTGTGCTCACACATGCCAACAAACTTGAGGCCAGAAAGTGCCTGGCAATCTTTGTCTTAGACACAATGAGGACAATGATTTAAATACTTGAAAACCTTTCCCCAGGGGTGGGAGGAGGACTGTTTCTGTGGTACTTATTTCCATAAGGTGTTGAAAAGCTCCTGAGGTGCTTCCCCCCCCCATCCTTGGAGAATGGAAGTGGGAAGCTCTGTTCCCTAACATCAGACAAGAATTTGAAACCATAGTCATATGCAACAGTTTGAAGCACCTTTCTGGGTTCATATGATTGCTAGAAAATCATACGGCATCCCACTAAGGACTGGTTTTTCTTCTACTCTCTTCTTCCACCAGATCTGGCACATCACTGGCAAGCCTACTCACCAAAAAGAGGAACATTCTAAATGAAGGAAAGACTAAAAACCGGTTTTCTCTTGGATTAGGTGTCTTCCTACTTTGAGGCAAAAAGCAGAACCTCATTATCCTTAAGATATCCACCAAATCTGCACAGGCACATAAAGGATTCCTCAAACATCTTAGCCCTCTGGAAGGCTGCAGTGAAGAAACGTATTGGACTGTTAAGTCTCATCTCAGTGTTTCAACCTCAGCTCCCTTAGGGCCACAGCAGCTTAGGCTATAGCTGTAGAAGAAAGCCCAATGCAGTGTATAAACTCTACCACTTTGGCCACTTTTTTTTTTGCAGGTCTAGATGAAAGTTTTATGAAGTGGGAAGACCTTCAGGTGAGAAGATTCAGGGACATCTGTAGAATTCACTAAAGCTGCCCTAATGAATAGGCCTAGGGAGTCTGAAGATGTAGATCAGAGCAGTACTCTACTTCTACTCAGCTTAGGTCAGGGGTGCCCTAACTTTTTGTAAGGAGGGCCAGATTTGGTGGCTGAGAATGTGTCAGGGGTCGGTTGCTCCCCAAACCTGCCACCCCACTGCAAGCCCCACCCACTGACCCCTTGCAACCCCACCCACAGGAAGGAAGGCACGGACCAAGGGAGGGAGGGAGAAGGTGGAAACCAAGAGAGGCAGGAAGGAAGGTGGGGAACAAGGAAGGGAGGGAGGGAGGGAGGGAGGTGGGGACCAAGGGAGGGAGGAAAGAAGGAAGGTGGGGACCAAAGGAAGCACAGGGAGCCGTGGCCACAGGTCGCCCCTTGGAAGAGGCAATCTGTGCACCCTTGCACGCCCCCAAGCTCCCCAGCGCTGGCAACGGCTCACCCGCCAGTCCACCCCAAAGTTCCTTGGCGGTGGCAGAGGCCCGCTGGCCTGCCCACAGCCACACTTTCCCCTGCGGTGCCGATGGCGGCAGACCGCCCATCCGCCCAAGCTTCCCAGCGGTGTCAGTGTTGGCAGAAGATTTAAAAAAAAAATCGGGCGAAGGACAGGGAGGTAGGGGCGGGCCAGCCAGCCACGGGCCACTCAGAATGGCCTGACAGGCAGGATTTGGCCCCCGGGCCGGACTTTGGGCAGACCTGGCTTAGGTCAACCACTGCCTCTCTCTCTCTCTCTTTTTTTTCTCTGTCTCTCTGGATAACAACTGTCTTGGAAGTGCACCCATCTAGATGATTATCAACAGTGGACACTACTTTGCATCTACCCACAACCCCCAGTGGAAAACAGAGTAAAACTTTTAGGTCAAGACCTAGACAAACATTTGCCTGCATCCTTCCATTGGGCATTCAGCTAGTGTGAAAATAAAACCACAGGATCTGTGGACATATCATGTAAAAAATCTGTTTAGGATGCTATGAGTGGGGTACCTATAGATTCCAAACGGTTGGCACCTTCAGAATCCAAATGCCAATATGCCATCTTCCAAAATGGTACCCGAACTCCTGTCCGGTCTCACCTTCCTTCCTCAGATACCGTAGTTTACTTTCCTCCTTCCCATACTCCAACAACAAACCCCTCCAAGTCAAATATGATCTCTAGTTTACTCTGCTGTATGATCTGATAACAACCCTTGTTCATGGGCCTCAAAAGCAGCCAAGTAGAATGGTGGTTTAATTCTCTCCTTGGAGACCGAGTTCTGTTAATAAAAAGAGTAATAAAAGAGGTTGCCTTGCATCTAACCCTTCCTTCCTCTACTTCTGCACTCAGTATAATAGTATTTGGCATTCCACTTTCTCTTCTTGAGGGGTAACTGGGAAGAAAGGGTTGAATAAAAGCAATGTTGAAATGTTTAAAATGTTACTTTCAGAACACAATTTTCAGATGGATGAGTCAGCCAGTCCTCCTATTAATCCGAAAGCAGCAAAACATCAGCGCATTAGAACCAATACTGTTTCTATGTTGTTTCCAGCTCACATGAGAAGTCCTTTAAGTCTAGATAATTCCTCTTTTCTGATCCGCGACTCTACCATGCTTTTTGAAATTTGGTATAAAGTATCTCTAGGACAGGTTTTACAAATTTCAGACTGAGAAACAGAAAAGTTTACAAGCTTCTGAGGCAATTTTTTTTCATATTTTCTGACTCGCATGTTTTCTCTCTTCCAGTTTTAATAAATTCATTATTGCCACATAATTAATCGTTATAAATAAATCAGGAATAAATCATTTTCACAAGTGATGTTACCTAAGAACCACCATTGTGTGACGACAGACAGCTGCCTATCCAGTTGGAGCACTGGCCATGAGCAAAGGCAGCCACAACCCCTGCGGGCTTTCCCTGTTCCACTTGCCATCCTCACCATAGTGGATGTTGCATCTGGCTCTGGACCCTCCAGTCAGAATGAGAGTTGTGTCATTCTTTTGCTGTAATTTGGGTCTTTCCTGGAGAAGTCTACAAGACGGCATCAGGAAACTCCTGTTCAATTATTTGTCTGCTGACCTTTCACAGGATTCTGTTGTTGCCTTCAAGCAATACACTCATGAAATCACTTGGAGAAGACGCCAAGAGGTAAGGATTTGATACCATCAATGTTCAGATGATAATTCTGTCTTTAGATGTTGTTTACATATGATATAACCCCCCCCTTCACTTTCATATATATGACTGGTCATTCAAGTCCTCAACAGAAGCGTTCTGACCAGTCTAATCAACAAGTAATTAAAGGAGAACATCTTTCTCAACTCTGGAACTCTCTTATGCTGAAAGCTCGTCATGCTCCCTATTTACTAATCTACTACCTTTCTGTTCAGAACTTAATCTTGGGAACTGACTAAATGACTCTTGTAATTACTTTACTACCATAACAGCACTACAAATAATCTTGAGATCTTGGGGGGATTTCCAATTCATTATACAGTAGGACCCCCGTATTCACTGATGCATTAACCACTGATTTAGTTATCCACGGTTGGCAGCAGCAAAGCAAGTTATTTTCACAAACAGCAGCTGTAAAGCACGCTACTGTCTCAAAAGAGCAGGTTTTGGGGGGAGTGGTGTTCTTTCTTATCCACGGTTTTCATTATCCATGGGAAGGACTGCAATTGATCCCCAGCGGATACCACAGTCCTACTGTATTGCTTAAGATCTAAATTTTATATTTCTTGTTTTTCAGATTTTGTTACTGCTCTACTGCATATAGAAATATTTTATGTAGTTACCACTTGGAACATTATCTTTTGAAAGACAGGCTGTTTAAAATGAAACATAAATAATAATAGCCATGTTATATTGAAATAACAAATTATTTTACCTTAACTCTTGAAGATTTTCTAGAACCTTCCCGAAAAGCCTGAAAAACAATTTAAACAGTAAATTTGCATGGCTATTTGTCTTTAGAACACAAATTTCCTGGAGGAATCACTGATAACAGTTCATTTTTAGAACATATACATCTTGACAAAGATGGAAGCCTTTAAAATGAGCTCAAAAATGTTAAGTTCTTACATATGCATTTTAATCAGTAGTGCAAAAACATCAATGTTGGCTTATTTTTCTGCATGGCTACTATTTCTGCATAGAATTTGTTATTACTGTAACCTCTAAAATAATCACAAAAATGTGGGAAATTTGACAATGCAGTAATAAAAGTGGGATGTATAGTCCCATCCTACCCCCATTTTTTTGTCTGAACCTCTGACTCAAACTTGGTTCTTTACTTAGGGGGTTGCGAACAACGTATATAATTTTATCTCACCTTTCCCCCAGTTAGCTTCTTGTCCCAGTTCTTACTTCTATTCAGCAAATCACCTCTGGTACATTTTCCAAATTTGGCCTTGATTCATAAAAGTCCTTCATTGTTACACTTCCAGGTATCAGCTAAACAAAGCTTCATAAGCATAATGAGAAGCTGAGTGTTGAATTAAATTACCTTTTTACACTTTGCAATGTTTTGCTCTTTCTCCCCACTTTTTTTCCGTTTCTTATCTGTTACCTTGGTGACTCGTGTAGCAGTTAGAGTGATTGTTGTTGGTGTGTGTTGAAAAGCAGTATACAGTTCTACGGGAACCTCATCTCCACTTTCTGTTGCACTAGTGTCGCCATCTTTAAGAATGCAAAGGAAGAAAAGAAAGACATCTCACAATCCCCTTTTCAGTACTGAAATACCCCTTAAATGAATGCCACTCCTCACTTACAATTATTGTGAGAAGTATTCTAATGCAGTAAGAACAGAATCTAAGGAGATGGTAACAACACCCAAGTAGATGACTGCAAGTCAATAAATTTTATAGCTGCAAAATGTTTTTCAGGACACACGAGAAAATTATATCCGGTTTTCATTCTAGTTAATTCACTCGGCATTCTTTTCATTTAAAAATTAAATTTCAAAAGCATTACATACAATTGTAATCAAACTAAAGCTCAGAAATCTAAATTATTCACATTAGCTTAATCCAAAAGTATCATTCTTCTTTTCTTAGAAGTCCAATGTGTACTTAAAGTGTATTTTATATACAAAATGGTAACATCTATACCGATTTAAAGGAAGGCTTTCATGTAAAAAATGCATATGTTCGAGAGAATGGGTTATTTATTGGATGTCATAAACTGGTTTGCCACATTTCCTGTCAAGGTAATGATATGTAGAGGAAGTTGAGGATGACCATAAAATTTCAGCCCGAACCACACAATCCAAATTATGCACATAGAAGACCTCAAATCAGAAGGAATTAGTGCTCTCCCCATCTCCCTGCCATTTGTTCCTTGGAAAAGTGCCATGTTGCTGACAGTGTCTCAAGGATATCTGAGGCTTACAAAGGTCCATAGGAGAAGTAGTTCCATTTGAAACTGGTACTGCATGGTGCAACACACTCTGGTATGCTACAGCATCACTGGGGAAATTTTACTTTCCACTGATTCCAGTTGGAGTGGACTATACATTCACTACAATCCAGTAGACAGATGAGGCGGGATTCATGGGGGATTTTGAAGAGCAAAATGTACCCCAAAAGGCCCTCTTCTATCCAGCCAGCTAAACCTATGATAGAATGCTTAATTTCAAATATGTTTTTACTTGGATTCCGATTGCCTACAGAAACTTATTTTTGTGTGTGTGAAATTCCATGTACACATTATACTCTACAAGTACAGAACAGAAACACTGCATTCTACTTATTTATCAATACAAATGCCTGCAAAACTAGCAATCCATCTACTTGCAAAATTGCTAGTAACTAGAACAGGACAAAATGTTCTGTATTAGTATATTTAAGAAGTACCAAAAAGTCTTAAACTTAATTAGCTCTGTCACTTACCTGACATATTTTCCCTTTTTCTACGCTGCAGCAACGTTGCTCTTTCTTTATCTAAAGTCCTGTTTTAAGAAGAAAAGAAGTGAAGCAAAAATGAGCCTAAGTATGTTTGACCTTCAAAAGTTAGCTGATGAAACTCTGCATGTTATTCCTACACATTTATTCTATTTGCCACAGAAATTCTGAGGAGTGTTACTCTTGATACAAAAGCCAAAGCAAAACAGTGATGTTATCAGTATACACTTAGATTATATAATATGATCATGTTTGAAACTATCCCCTCTTCTGTTTCAGTAACCCAGGTTCAGGAGACTGACATATTTAGCTAAAGTCCCTTAAGTAAAAAGTACATTCACACAATGTTTTTTTAAATACATAGACTTAAACCAGTGGTTCCTAAACTGTGCACTACAGTGCCCTGGGGCACTATCACACCCAGCCAGGGGCATCATAGAATCCCATCCATCAACATTTATTATTTTCAATTTTAAGATGGAGCCTCTTCTCTCTGTTCTTCTATCACCTCCCTTTCACCCCCCTCTGGCTCTTCACCACCACTGCTACCTCCTGCTTGTGAAACACAACAGCGACGGTCACTGCTGGCCCCAGTACAAACAAAGAATGGGGGAATTACCTCTTCCCTTCTCCCCCCAGCCTCACTCAAAGTATACTACTGGGGAAGCTTGTGGCCAGTGGCCAACAAGTCAAGGGAGCTGCAAGCTGAAAAGATTTGGCAACCACTGATTCATATCCAATATTAAGTTACAAGTAGAATAAGACTACTGCATCAGTGGGGACGTAGCGAGTCAGCACCTATGTAAGTTCTGGTGATTCACTGGGTCTACTCTAGTTGCAATTTAATATTGAATTTCAGCCCTTGTGTGTCATTTTCTACACAGCATCCTGTGATTCCTTTCTATATAGCATCCTGTGTTTCCTTCTGGACCAAAACTTAAGGCAGTTATTACACAATAAACTTGGATTTTTTCCCATTCCACAGAGGTTTACAATGGAATGACTACCTTATTCAAACTCGGTTCCTGAACAGACAGTACAGTACAACTGTTTTATTCTCATCTCTACCTTAGGTCCTTTTTAAGGAAAAGGCAGCGTATAAATATTTGAAACAAAACAAAACAAAATCTTTTTGTAAGTGATGTTAACGGGACACCAGTTGATAAACTTTCCATACTCCTCGGTCCTCTAACCTAGCCATTCTCAAGTGGGGCAGGTGATATGATACTCTGGGGTGCTGTGGGAGATTTGAAGGGGCCACACACTGGAACTAGGAGCCTCGTGGTGCAGTGGTTAAATGCCTGTACTGCAGGTAAAACTGTGCTCACGACCTGGGTTCAATCCCTGGTAGCAGGCTCAAGGTTCACTCAGCCTTCCATCCTTCCGAGGTCGGTAAAATGAGTACCCAGCTTGCTGGGGGGGGGCAATGTGTAGCCTGCACACTGTAATTAAAATTGTAAACCACCCAGAGACTACTTGTAGTGGTATGGGGCGGTATATAAGCAGAAGCAGAACACTTAACCAGTTATTCGTACACCATCTAATAAGGCTCATTATGTGACTTATACTATCCTCATTTGACCATTACAGTATTTCTTTCATGGCTGTGGCCTCAAAAAAGATTGTGAATGGCTGCCACTGACTTCATTTCTTTTCAGTATCAAGGACAAAAAAGGGGGTAGGCAAGCATAAAAGCTCTAGCTCAGAAGATTGCCAGTTGTCCTAATTCTGAGAATAGCAAAAGGAAAAAAAATATTTGTACATATCGATTTATTTGGTCATCCATTGCCTGTAGACAACTTCCACACAAAAAGCAGGAAAGAACATGGAGATTTATTTTTTACCTTGAACACACTTTGTATATCCTATTCAGATGATACACCTGCAACAACCCTATTCACCATCTGTGTTGTGATACTTGAACTTTCAATTTAATAAATCTATTTTGACTTTTAAAACGAATGTAATGTAATGATACATTACTTTTTTATTGTAACAAAATATAAATGATTTATTCAAAATTCAGCATCTATTTTTCAGAATATATTTTCACTGAGGGCCTCATTTCATAGTTGTCAACTATGTACTTCTGAGGAAGTTATTTTTGTTAAGGACAAATACAGTTTTTAGTATGAAACAGTAACTTCCAGACAAAAAATATAACATGAACTGTATAATAACTTATTTTAGATATTACAAGGACTTCCTATTAGGTATATATTACTCACCTAGGTTGACAACGCTCACAGAGGTATGTATCAGGAATATGTTGTCTGTCAATCCCCATACAATCAATGTGCTGCCAAACACTGAATTAAAAAACAACAACAAAAAGAACATGTCATTTTCACAAAGTTTTGAAATTTATAAACCAGCTTCAGGTTCTTCTTAGTGCTACTACAAGTTCTTTCCCAAAAACTTCATTCTGTTACCCACTAGAATCCACTAATCCCTCTATACCTGCTACAGTATTTGAAAAGACTCCATCTGCAAATATAGGACAATTCAAATAGAAAAGCAACTTCCTTCATTCATAGCTACAAAAACTCTAAGATGTGCAAGGAAGAAGTGTATACCTATCTCTTTGGCCTGGCAGAGTTTCTTCAGCAAAACTCACACATTGGACTGTCACTAAATTCATAAAGCAATCTGATAATCTTTAAAAATTCAGTTCAAAAAATCGCTGGCTATACATATTTATTTATTTATTTATTTATTTATTTATTTATTTATTTATTTATTTATTTATTTATGAATTTCTACCCTGCCCATCTTCCCAAGGGAACTCTGCGGCTTACAGCAGGCTGATCAATACAGCAAAGTACAATATAAAACAAACAGGGCAATTTAAATAAGTTAAGAGTAAAACAAATGGCACCCTTGGCATAGAACAGATGAGGCTCAGCAATAGAGCATCTCAATAGTTAAACTAAATAATTAACAGATGGCGGACAAAAGAAAAAGCTAAGCTTGGTCACCAAAGGCCTCGCGGTAGAGCAAGGTTTTCAACACTCTACAGAAGGCCAGCAGGGACTCTGCAGAACGCACTTCGCTAGGGAGGCTGTTCCACAACAAAGGGGCGGCCACCGAGAAGGCCTGGTTACGGGTGGTAGTTTTCCAGGCCTCTCTAGGGGTGACAACCCGAAGCGAGTGCACTCGCGACTGCCGAACTGGTCGAGCCGAGGCTGATCACTGGGCGATCCGCTCTGCCAGGTAGTCCGGGCCTAGGCCATGGAGGGTTTTATAAACTAAAACCAAGACCTTGAATCTGATCCGGGACGCAACAGGCAACCAATGCAGGCGAGCCAGGACTGGGGTGATGTGGTCATGACGGCGCACACCTGCCACCAGCCTGGCTGCAGCATTTTGTACCCGCTGCAGATACCGGAGGAGAGTCAAGGGCAACCCCATGTAGAGAGCATTGCAGTAGTCCAACCTCGAGATCACCAGCGCTTGAACTACAGTTCTCAGAGAGTCACCGTCTAGGTATGGGCGGATCTGGACAACTTGGCACAGGTGATAAAAGGTGGTTCGGGTCACGGCAGCCACCTGGGCATCCAAGGATAGTGCTGGATCCAGAACCACGCCCAGATTCCGAACCCTGTCCGCCAGTTGGAGGGAAACACCCTCCAAACAGGGGAGAGGGCCTCCATATCTAGACGGAGAACTCCCGAAGAACATCACCTCGGTCTTCTTGTGGTTGAGCCTGAGCCTGTTGGCCCTGGTCCAAGCCATAACCGCCTCCAGACACTGGTTGAGGGTCCAGACAGCTTCCACTGCAGATGTGGAAAAGGAGAGATAGAGTTGCGTGTCATCAGCGTACTGATGACAGCAGACTCCAAATCTCCGAATGACCCCAGCCAGCGGTGAAATAATAATACAACAGTGAAATAATACTAATAGCTTTGATTTCTTCTCCATTAATATAATGCCCTGCTAACACCTGTGGCTGGGCTGGAACTAGTTCGGGGGATCTAGAGGGAAAGGGCTCTGAGTAATCAAGGCCACAAACAACTACCATCAGTAGCACATAGTGAAAATATTTTAAGAATTTGTGCATAGTTGGGATTACTTTACCTGCATTTGTCACAACAGATCATATATCCATCATCATGTGTAAATCCACAAATGCACCTGGTTATATCAGTGCCATAACTTCCATCCTCAGATGTGCTGATGGTAGTAGCACTGGAGGTCTCATCAAAATTTGGAGCAGTGTATATGCCTACTTCATTCTTGCTTATAAGAACTGACGGAGGAGGAGAAGCTGGAGGTGTTGGAGGAGGGCGAGCTCCATAGTTATGATCCTGGAAAATATAAAAAATAACAAAAACTCCCATTTCAGCATACACGAGGGATGAGTAACCTTTGTTGGTGGAGAGTTACTTTCCCCAGCTTTCCATGGGCCAAATGATATTGGTTGCAGGGCCATGACCCCTGACATCACTTTCATCCCAGCTGACGCGTCAAGCTGGAATGCCTTTGTCTACAGTGAAATAGTACCAGTAAAGTACTTGCTCCTCAACCTTCAAACACTCAGGATAATACTTACTGTTTTCCCATCCCTCAACAGAAATAACATGCATTTTTCTCATTTTTGCCACCAAAGGTAGGGTTTGGCTGAGACCCTCAGGGGCTAGATGGAAAACCTTTCTGGGATGGATTGTGTCCACAGGCAAGAGACTTTACAGACCCCTCCAACGTGTTTTTGAAGAGTCAATTTAAATGCTCCCTCCATGGTTTCTTTGTGTGAAAATGCAGCTGCACAATTTTCAGACAAAAAACTTTTTCAAAACTTTTTTCCACTGAGAGATCTGATAATGTATTCTGCATCGGCATATTATGCAAGTGGAGCAGCCCTGTTTAAGGTGCAGAACATACAAACAATCCCAGAAAACCTGCAGGGTTACTTGTGTGGTTACTGACGAGCTTTACTCCAACTGGTTCTATCACCTGAAGGATTTTGGTGTACACTTTCAGCTTGGTGTAGCTGCTGATTCAGAAGATTACAAACGCAAGGAACAGTTTATATACCAATAGTATTTTCATTTCTGTTGTATCCTCACTGTTAATGAACAAAGCAGAATTTTCTCCAAAATTCCCCAGCAAACTTGGTTATTCATATTCACTGCCCAACTGTACTGATGAAACAAACATCAGTTTATCGCTAATATGTGCATCCAACCTGTCAAACATTATTAAGCATAATGCTACCCACATAGACATTCACATTCTTCAATCATGACATAACAGAGCAGAGAAATTCATCTGAGCTGAATTTTAAAAGGATTGCTGACGGAAAGCACATTCCATTTCTTAGCACCAACTCAGCTAGCTGTGACGGATGCTAAAATCCTTCTGTACTGCACATACATTATTCTCTTTAACTATAAGATGTCTTTTAAAATACTTTCACTATCCTCCGTTAGGCACCATCTAAAATAAGACATCCTCTTTGGTACAATACTTTGAAAACAAAAAACAATTGAACTGGCAAACTGTTATCATGAAGCTACGTCTTGCAGGATTAGGGTTAAGCATTATACCAAACCAAATACTGGATTTAAACAGAAATGCATATTTGGATCAGGATACAATGGGTGAAACACAGTGATGTAGCTAAGGTTCTATATCTGAACAGAGAGACACACAAGTTCTGTTGTGTGCAGCTGGAACAATGGGAAGAGCACCAGAACCTTTCTAAAGGTAAGAATATACTACAGGGCACATTGGATGCTGTTTTTTAGATTCAAGGACCACCAGTAGGATTGTCTTCAACCTCTTAACAGTAAGAGTACTGAAAAAGTATACAGGAAAATAACCTGAGAAATAGATATTCTTGACCCAACACAGCAGTTTGATTACAGCATCAAGCCAGCTAGCTCTATCTGGAGATATTTTAATTTCAAATTTCTTTTTAGGGCAAAAGGCTTGTTTTATTCAACAAGTACAGCATTAAAAAATAGAACCATGAATCAAAAGAATATCGACTTCACATTTTTAGAAGCACAAGAAATGTAAATCTTCTGTATGATGTTCACTCTTTCAATGAATTACATCTGTAAAAAGCTAGACAATGACAACTAAAGACACACTCCATGTTTTGTTTACTGACAAAGAATTCTACATGACTTTTTGATTGTACAAAAACCCAAACTTACTGCATAAGGCAAACCGATGTAACTGTGTGAATGATGAGAGCTGTTGTTATATAGCTGGTGTGGGTAACTGTTTGACTTCTCAACTACCACAGGGCTAGCTTCTACAGATTCAGGTCTGAAAAATAAGCAGAACGATCCAAGTAAAAGATTTAAGATGCTACATGTAAATACTCGTACCTTTTATTTGTTCATCAATCTTGAATATTTCAGCAAAAAAGAACCAAGTATCAATGTACAAACTGAAGGGTTCAGAAGGAAACTGTCAAAGAAAATCTGCCAAGGTGTCAGATATGGTACTCATTTGAAACTGCTGTACAGGTGTGAGTTATTAAGGGAACACTGCACCAGTTTGACAAACACAGGTAACAATACTGTGTTATATATAGAACAGCAGCATAAAAATAATTGCAAGGTGAAGTACACTCATTCAGTAATGGTTATTGTTTCTGTGAACGCATACAACATGAGCAGTTTGTCCATAAGATGTTAGTAGAATCTGAAACTTCTAAGTTTAGTTAACAACATCTAGTGGCAGCGTAAGCCGAGTGCCACAGGTTATGACTTCCTTTAAAATATACTTTTGTGAAAGTATAAAGGCAATGCTTTAAAGCGGAAGATACTCTTGACTATTTTAAGCAACATTCTGAACTTTAAGATTTTCATTGAAAAATACCCAGGCCATGTTAATTAAAGTCCACTCTGGCTGCTGAAGTACAATAAACTATATATTGTATTTGAAAATCCATATTTAGAATATGCAAAATCACTTTCCCCCCAGAACTGAATGAAACTTATTACATGGTGAAATACAGTAATACCTTGGATAACGAATGCCCCTGATAATGAATTTTTCGGATAACAAACTGTAATTTCCAGGGGCGCACCACAGCCGCAGCCAGGGGAGCCACCTTTCAGTAGGGCTTTTCCCAGCCTTTTTTCTCCTTCGGCCACTAGTGGGATGCCTGGTGGCAGCGGGGACCAGCCGAGGAGGGGGAGGAAGCGGCAGTAGAGGCGGAGGGCTGGGTGAGGAGGGGAACGCTCACTCTCACCGGTTCAGCCTCAGGACATGGAGCAAACAGGAGGAGGAGGGGATGCAAGGGCTGGGGGTGTCCCAGGGGGATTTGGGGGCTTCCACCCTCTCCCCCATTATACGCCCCCCATAGCATTTTCCCCCTCCCTCCATTGCACATACCTCCTCCTCCTCCTCCTTCTGCCGAATTTTTTCTTTCTTCCCAACAACCATAGAGTTTTGGGAGGGGAGAGAAAGCCAAGTGGGGAGCAGTCCCTTCCTGAGAATGACAATAATTTCCTCCCATTATAGGAAGTGGAACTCACTGCTCTCCACCCTTTGGTCCTTCAAGGGCGGGGAGCAGTGACTTCCACTTCCTAGAGTGGTTGGAAATGATCATCGATCTCAGGAAGGGGCTGCTCTCCACATGGCTTTCTCTCCCCTCCCAAAGCTCTATGGTTGCTGGAAAGAGAGGAAAAAGTCCACAGGAGGAGGAGGTGCGTGCAATGGAGGGATGGGGAAAATGCTATGGGGGATGTATAATGGGGAGGGGGTGGAAGTGCGGTGGAGGGAGCATTGGAGATGCTGGGAAAGGGGGGCTCCTTTGGGTCTTAATGCAGGAGGAGGAAAAGGTGAGGGGGAAAACACGACCCCCCCAGAGGATTCGGGCTGATCCAGGCAACCCACCCCTCCCCTCCCCAGGAAAAAGACAGAGGAAGCAGCCAGGAAAGGAGGGGGAGGAGGCAGCAGAGATGGTTTTTGCCTTTTTTTGGACCTCCGGAACGGATAAATTAGTTTCCCATTCATTTCAATGGGAAACCCCATTTCCGAAAACATTTTTTTTTCTGATGACAAATTGTCTCTGGGAACCAATTAAATTCGTTATCAGAGGTTTAGCAATCACCTAAACAAACTTGAAAAATATAACCTTAGAACTATTGCTGTACAGTGGAACCTTGACTTACATGCTGCTTGACTTGCAGCATATTTGACTTGCATTAAGAAGGGGCCTGTTTGACTTGAGTCGCAGGCTTTGACTTACAGCTCGGAGCCCCGGCGCAAGGCACCGGAGTCGGACGACAGCCACAACCCAGCATCGCGGCTGCCGCCTCCAAATTGCTCCTGCCTTCTTCCTCTCCTCCGGCAGCGGAGGCTTCGGCGAGGCCAGCTCAGAGCACCTGGAGCTGGTCCTCGGCCTCACCGAAGCTGCCGCTGCTGCCAGAGGAAAAGAAGGACCGGGAGCTCGGGGCTGGACTCACTGGTTAGACAGTCAGCTCAGTCTTGTAAAAAATCTGGCTGCAGGAGTCTGGTCCACAATGGAAGCATTTTAGTTGGGGAGCTGTACAGTTGTGGGACTCTAAGGGTAAGCATAGAGTTGTTGTTCAGAACTTGGAACGTCAGGTTAAAAATCAGTAAAACTTAAATGTTAGACATTGTTGCTATGAACATTAAAAAGTGGAGGCGTATAACTTGTGGACTATAATTCCACTGCCGCCTCCTCTCTTTGAAGAGACATTTCATTTACATCCCCGGAAGGAATCTCCTATCCCAGTCAAATTTGTGTTAAATTGCTGTTTTCGGGGGTCTTTTTTATCGTCTGGAACGGATTAATCCACTTTCCCATTACTTTCTATGGGAAAAGTTTGTTTGACTTAAGGCATGTTTGACTTATGTCTAGACCTTTGGAATGGATTAATGACGCAAGTCAAGGTTCCACTGTACTTAAATCTATCCCATCGTGGTCGAGTTTAGCAAGCATTCATTTTGTATGTCATGTGTGATAAGTCATGTGTATGTCAAATCAACTGAAACATCACAACACACAGTTTAAAAAATGAATAAAATGGAGCATAAAATGGAAGCAATTTCTTACAATACTTACTCTGAGCCTGCAGCCATTTCCAAATATGAGGTTTCTGCTGTGTCAACCCCCAATGGGACCACTATGCTCATGACGTTCGTTTCTGATAAATTCGATTACTATGGAGTTCTGTGCATTGGTATCCAAAACACTGGGGCATGCCAGCCACAGTGCTCATTGCAAACATCTAAGTGCATCCACAAACTCTGTTTGACAAAAAAAGGAAGAAAAAGGAACAAGGAAACATTAGCTATTTCTAAACAACACATTAATATATATATATATTCCCTTGCAGTACAAAAACAAAATTCCTGAGACTGAAACACTTCACAATGTAATCCTAAGCAGGTTTGCCCAGAAGTAAAACTCATTGTTTTTTGGTGGTGTTGACTCCTCAGAAAGTATGCTTTGGCTTGCAGTTTTAGTATATAACATGAATCAAATATGTATAAACTATTTTCTCTGCCACATATTTCATAATTTTGGCAAGTTCAAAATAAACAATTGTTTCTGATAAGTAACTTTATATAGCATATGACAACAGACAGCAAAATCAGATGAAAGGATGTGAACAGTGTTCGTTCATTTAGAAATGTGGCTTCTATATTATCTGGAAAAACAGAGCTTAAATGTTTTAAGTTATAACAATCAGGACTGGGTCTCTCTCTAGCCGGTAAACATGGTACAATCAGAAAAACCGTTCAGGAAATTTAAAATGGAGAGTTGCTAACCAGTGACCTAAGATTAACAGTTTACAACAGAGAGACTACATCGATCCTATCCAGTCATTTCCTCCAGCTTCTCCATCTATCCCACTAGTAGTAAGATTTCCCGCACTCCTTCTTTGGCCTTGTCAGTTTCAAACACTTCAGTCTGTGGATGGGTTCAATCCACTGGACCCCTTTCTGCCAAAACGACATAACAAAATAAGATGCAGAAATTGGACAGCACTTTTAGGATTTCCAACCCCTGTCCCAAGCTAAAAAGAATCATACTTTATTTAAATGATCATCCCAATAGGATCTTACACATGTCTACTGTGAATTACAGTTCTGCAGAAACAAATGAATTTCTAGCTAAGCATATTTAAGCTTGCCACAAGCCAGATCAATCCTACAGGGCAATGAAATTCAAAAGGGAAGGGAATACCTTAAGAAAAGTCCTACTGGGAGCCTTGCAGCCCACTGGTTAAACAGCTGTACTGCAGCTAAAACTGTGCTCACAACCTGGAGTTCAATCCCAGGTAGCAGGCTCATGGCTGGCTCAGCCTTCTATTCTTCCAAGCCCCCCCCCCCGGGGGGGCAGTGTGTAGCCAGCATAATTAAACTGTAAACCACCCAGAGAGTACTTTAAGCCAGGCATGTCCAAACTTCAGCCCTCCAGATGTTTTGGACCACAACTCCCACAGTCCTTGCCATTGGAAATAGAGACTTGGAATTCTGGGAATTGTGGTCCAAAACATCAGGAGGGCCGAAGTTTGGACATACCTGCTTTAAGCGCTATAGGGTGGTATGTAGGCAGAGCACTTTGCTTTTTGCTTTTTATGCTAGTAAAGCTGCCAGCACGGAAGAGCGGTGTCTTCCTCTCTGCATTTACAGTGATTCTTTTCTGATATCTATCCCTTTGGAACTTTAGTAAGTTGGTTCAGACTATTAGTAAAAGCACTATCCTTCCTGTGCACTATCCTTCCTGTATCATATGAGGATCAAGGAAACAATTCATTCACAACAGTCATCCTGATCTGTCCCTTTTTGACACTAGTGGTGGAACTATAGAGGCATGGGCCTCCACAGTTTACACAGGCTGAATGTAAATCCTTATCTTCCCTTCAAAGGGCAGACCTCATTTTCTGTCCTCAAGACATAGGAGATATGATCATTTATCCTTATGGACCCTGGATGCCTTCCGAGGACTACAGAATATCAGCCCAAATCATTTAGATGGGAATGAACAACAGGGAGTCTAAGAGCCACTATATCGCTCCCCTACAATTCTGTCCCCCCCCCAGCCCTTTCATAATTAATTATTAATCATTACTGACACATGACAACATTTCCTGAGTATGTGGAAGTAGTTTTCCATTCCTTTCTTCTGGGGGGGTGGTACTCTGAGCCTGTGTCGCCTGCCCAAGACCACTGCCTGGTCATTCTTCAAGGAGGTACAGTGGGGGAAACAAACTCCACTCAGATCCCCAACTCAATTGGCTGGCTATGTAGCCCGCATCAACTCACTGAATTATCCATTCACATATCCAGCCCCTTCATATAATCTCAAAATGTAATACAAGCAATCTACATATCTTCAATCATTTAACATAAGCAGTTAGTTTAAAAAATAGTTGGTGCCTTCTGTGGGGCATGGGGGACATTCTCCATGTTATGAAGAAAAAAATTTTTTTGAAACATTTTCAAAACATTTTGAGCAACTAGGAGCAAGGGGGCTTTTCTGCTAAGTCCCATTTATTTTGAGCTAAGCACGTTTCTCACTTAACAAAATCACATTCTATTTTTATTTTTTTAAAATGCAAACGAACCTTCTTATCAAACATCTCCCCTTCAGCTACACCACCTCCAGACTGCAGCCCATGAGAAAATTTGAAAAATGGCCCACACAGCCCCACTGAAACTACCCTTACTTGGTTTAGACCAGGTATGTCCAAAGTTTGGCCCTCCAGATGTTTTGGACCACAACTCCCACAGTCCTTTGTCACTGGCAGTCTAGGCTTGGAATCCTGAGAGTTGTGGTCCAAAACATCAAGAGGGCTGAAGTTTGGACATGCCTGGTTTAGACTTAATGGTTGCTAACAGGCTTTCTTAAACAGAAATGCCATGTCAACAACCCTTTTGGGAAAAGCTATACAATTTTGTTCTAGATACTGCTTCTTATGCACCTTTGAAATAATACACTATATTTTAAAAATCCTAGTGTTTACGACTTCCTATTTGGTTTTGGTTTATCAAAGGAAAGTTACATTTCAGCTAGATGCATTATAACAATTTCAAAATTCTTTCTCCATTGTTCACCTCAGAAGCACCACAGTACAATTAATAAATATATCAGATAATTTTTCACACATTAATAGGTGAAAACTCTTCCATTGTACAATTTGAGGGGCACAGAGTACACTGACATAAGTGAAGCTGACCTTCGTAACACTGTTGGTGTGAAAACCGCATTTTCTACTGTACTTTGGTTCTGCCAATCCCAGTCTGTAGGTATTATTGAACAAAACCAAAGAATCAAATATATACTTCCAGAACCATTTGTTCAAGTTATCCTTAACTCAACAGGCTCTCTGTAGGGCCATAGTTTGCCAATGTACAACATAGAAGTATACCTGCTCAATAGTGTTTTACATACATTCATGCCTGGCCTAGGCAGTTGTGTGAAACAAACCACCTGTTTTTAGAAGGAGCCTGAAAACACTATGAAGCTATTCTAAACACCATCTGTTCACAACTTTTTCTAAAGCATTTTCAAACTGAGCTATAGCAGGTGTTGTTCTGTCTTTTAAAATCTAGCAATTCTAGATAAACTTCTGTTATAATTTTTCAGTGAGATGACTGTGAAGATTCTCAGTCATCCAGGTGAGGTTATCTGGAAGTTGAGTCATGGCAACTGGACTTCTTTTCTTGTGAGTTCAAAATATTTTGCTACTCCTCCAAGCAGCTTCATCAGTCTGAGGAAAGTTAGTGGTGAGGACTCCAATTTAAAGTTCACGTTGACTTTACATCACCATGGTCTGAAGCTCACTAGGTGGACAGTGGCCTGAATAGGCTCGTTAGGTAGACAATGGCCTGGTGTGTGTAAAGGTCCCACATATGCAACCCTTCCTGACACCATTAAGTGAGTCATTAGTTGTGGCCTTCCTGGTGAAGGTATGAAATGCTTCTGATTTGTCTGGCAATGATGAAAGCATAAGTGGCAGGCACATTATGCCCGAGTTCCTCACCTCTGCTGAGAGAGGGCTTTTCAGTACACACCATCTATCTTCTCTGTCTAATATGTGTACATCCCCATCTTTGAATGAGGGTCCTTTGTCCTTCAAACGAAGGTACAACACTAATTCTAGTTCTGAGCTGTTGCCCTTCCTGTGTTGGGCCATCCTCCTGTTTAGTGGCTGTTTGGTTTCTCCAATGTAGAGCTGTGCACACTCCTTGCACCGGGCCACATATACTATATTGCTCCTCTTGTGTTCTGGTGTTAGATCTCTTAGGTGGACGAGTCTCTGCCTTAGTGTGTTTGTGGGCTTGAAATAAATGGGGATGTGGTGTTTACAAAAAATCTTTTTAATCAGTAAAATGAATAATTTCAAGGCATAATGGTATGGTGCTTTGAATCCCATATAGATCTGATGTTTCTCTGTCTTGATTTTCTGTTCATAAGCCTTTCAACATTTGGGCCAAGATGTAATCTCATGACATTAAGGAAGAAAATCTACTGAACCTACGAGCCAGCTTAGACAACCAGCTTGAGTTCTAGAATAGGTATGAATACGATAGACAAACACACCTAAGGTGTCTGAACTACTTCATTGCTTACCATCTCCTCTGCTCTCACTGCCTCAGAAGGAATGAAACTGACACATCTGTCACAAAAATGCAGAACAGAAAAGGTTGGTTTTCGAAGTAGAGACACTAGTTATGTAGTACATGTACTACAACAAAGTTACAGCCTTATAAACTTGCTAATGCTTAGACTGAAATCAGTGAGAGATTTTTGATATGTCTAGAGATGGCCACAAACCACTGCTTCCATGTTTTGTGCTGGTTTGTCTTTCAGTTAACAGGAGGTATTCAGTGATTCCCAGTCCTGCTTTCTCTGGTGGGTGCCCACTTAAGAGGCAGCCACCAGAGCAGGCAGGGCAGGAAGGGGTGCTATCTCCGAGTTGGTGCCCCCTGGAGAAGGCAGGACTGGGAACAGCCAAATGCCTGTTAGTAAAAGACAAACTGGGACAACCATCAAAGCAGTAGTTCGTGCCCATCTTTCGTCATGACTAATTTAAGTCTCAATAATTTTAATGGGCCTAGCAGTATTTAGTATAACTAGATCTGAATTCCACCAATTGTTTTAAATGACTCTGCTATTTAACAAATAATGCAAAATTATATTAGAACAACAAAATGTGCTTTTGGCTTTTCTATCTATACCCAATAGCCTAGTGAGAATATGAAATGTAAGCAAAATAGCCATAATTAGAACCTTGCTTGGCTGCAATGACGTCTAGCTAATCAAAGTATTAAGAACTAAGTTTAGTTTTGTCACTCAAAATGTATACAATGCTATTTTTTTTTCCTAAAATCATAGAACTAAAAATTAAGGGGCGTCATGTACACGGAAGTAAGCCTTTCCTGAGGGGTGGGGTGGTGGAGAACCCAAACTGATCTCGTTGCTTCCTTTCCTTTCTGTGTTCTGAAGACTCCTCTCTACTTTGTTCCTGCAAGAACGGACCCTTCTTTTCAGTGCAGAAAAGCTTGTGGGTGGAGCAACCCACTAAGAAGTGCCCTTTCATGCTAAAAAGGGACCAGATCCTGCAAGAACAAAGCAGAGAGGAGGGCAAACAAGCACTCCCAGAGAGGAAGTAAAACAGTGAGGTCAATTAGGATTCTCCTCCACCCCACTCCATTTACCACCACCCCACTCTTTTCTTTTCTTTCCAGAAATACTTGATTTCCCTCCTCTCTGCTTTGTTCTTGCAGGATCAGACCCTTCTTTTTAGTGTGAAAAGGCACTTCTTAATGGGTTGCTCTATCCCCAAGCCTTTTCAAGCTGAAAAGAAGGGTCCGTTCCTGCAAGGGCAAAGCAGAAAGGAGTCTTCAGAACACCGAAAGGAAAGGAAACAGCATGGAGTGGGTGGAGGAAAACTCAAGAAGGATTTATTAATTTTCTTAATTTGGGGTCTTAAAAAGTGGGTGGGCATCTAATATATGGTGGCAACTTGTAGATAGAAAAATATGGTATTTTGTACATTAATATACCAATTGTATACAAGAAAAACTGTCTCTCCATTTAAGTATTAATACTGTACCAAGACAATGAGCAGTGAGCCTGACAACTGCTTGTCTAAGAAAGATATTAACAAGCGGCCTACTGTAAGGTCAGTGCATACTTTTTTTTTACTATTTGTGTCAAATAGTCTTTCATAATTCATTTTTGAAAAAGAATCAAACCCTGCTAACTTAAGTTCTGTATTCACCAGAACTCCTAATCAAATAAAATATTTTAAACAAATTCTCCCACCCAGTTCAGGGCTTTTAGGAACCAAATTTTGACTTTCTTCAACTGAACCTACAGACCTGCTGAGCAATCTGTCCCAACACACTTCTGTAAACACAGTCTGAAACGGTACTGCTAACCAATAATCAATTTGATTGTGACCATTACAAAATTTTCAAAATCCACCCCATTTCCAATCCATCTATTTCCAATGCATTTGTGAAGGGTTATGGGGCAATCTAAGTCATTAATGAACATAACCTGTACTGTATTAAGTTCTAATCCCTAAGGAATCCTACTAGATACCTCTTTCCAGTTGGATGATCCATTCATTAATACTGTCTGGATGAAGTTGTTCAAGCAAATGGAGTGACTCATCTTTATTACCTGAAAGCAACATGTACTTCATAACCATGTTGTTGATGTCAAGCAGCTTTAAAAGATTAAAACTAGTCTACACAACTACACAAAAAAAACAGTAAGTTTTCATCTTGTTATGCTCTTACATTCAATAATCCTGACATTTAACAAAAGGAAATAGTAAATTAGAATGGATACTGGTATTACTACATATCACTACACTGGAAAGTGAGTTTTGATGGACTTCTACAGTAGAGGTGGCAGGAGGCTATGAGCCAAGGCAGCAGACACAGGCTTCTTTGTATCAGGCAGCACAGGATATGGATGGAAGGAGGAGAGAGGCAATCAAGTGAGAAAAATGCAGTCTGGAAGCAATAAGAGGATGTAGAGCCATTGCTAGCTACATCTCCATTTTCCATTTTAACTTTGTTCCACACCCAAAAACAGACTTTGGCAATGAGACCTGAATCCTATCCAGCTTCCGAGCATCAAAGAAATGAAGGAAAAGTACACATAGAAGCAAAAGAAGAGATGAGTTGAAGTACACAAATTTTGTGGAATTTGTCGTCTAAACTCTGTACCAGGGCTGTCCAACTTTGAACAGCCTGCGGTCAGATTACAGATTCCACACATCCCCGCGGGCTACTTTCACAAGTGCGCACACTTGTGTCTTGCCGGTGCTCCTGAATGGAGGGCGGAGTCTCCTGCTCAGAGGCATAGCAAGGGTTCGAAGCACCTGGGGACAAAGTCAATTTTTCTGCCCCTCCTCCCCCCCCCACCAAGGAAGGGGGGGCTAATCCTGTGGGAACAGTAGGGGAGTGGGGACTTGGCGCCTAACACCTGGGGGAAGCAGCCCAGCGGCTCACCCCGACTCACACGCTCCCCACTCAGCTCTCCCTCCTCTCCCTCTTCTTCTTCCTCCTCCTCCACTGCCGTGACCAGCTCCAGGTGGCAGCCCGGTCCCAGGATGGGCAACTAGCAGAGCCAGGGGATCCCAAAGCGATGGAGCAGTCCCACTGCTGCGCGTTAGGCTGCCCGGGGAAGGCTCGGACGGCAGCTCACATGCCATGGGCAAGGCGAGGAGGAGGACGGCACCGCAGCCACCACGTTCCCCGCACGTCTACCTGCCTGCCTGCTGCGCCACTCACCTGGTGCAGCCACTGCCTCTGGCCATCTGTTTGGCATGCAGCCGGGCAGCGGCTCCTTCCTCCTCACTCCTCCTGCAGGAAGGGAAGGGCCACTGTGTCTCCCCGTGGAGGCTGAGCAGGGCACTGCCTTTTACAATTGGCTGGCCTGCCCTGCGCCTGAGCGCAAGCCCCGGCTAAGAGGCAGAGGCCTCTCCTGTCTCCACAACAAGCCATGCCCAGCCTCACCTGCCACTGCCATCAGTGGCAGCAAGAGGTGGAACGGCATGTGCTCGCCCATTCTTCTATTCCAGCTGCAGCGGTCGCTAAGGCCTGTCTCTTTCCTCTCACCCCTCCTCCTCTCCCTCCTCTTCCAAAGGAGGCCATGTGTGCTCCACTCCCTTTTATGCTCATCCAATTGGGTCACATCTCGAAATCAACTTGATAGTGCATAATACTGTATATCTGCAGTTACATACATATCTAGAGAAATGTGGTCTGTTTGAACTAAAGTCAGTTAAAAATCTGAAATCTAGTTTGGCTTTAGCTTAAGTTGGTTTCAACTGAAACCACAGTCCTCTGGCTTCTACTCTCCTCAACCCAGGTGTTGGGGAGGGCGACAGAAGAATGATGTTATAGCTAATTGTAATCAAGATGGATTTTTTAAAAAAAAATCCTACTGATTCAATCACAGTTTAAATTAAAAATGTTTTTATTTAAATAGTCCAAAATCCTTTTTTATTTAAATGCAATTCATTAACTCAGGATCACATAAATCATGGTTTTAATTACATATTTGTATGCAAGCACAACTTCTTTCATTCTCATTTTCTATGTCATTTACAGTGGAACTAGTCAGAGCAATTGTGAAGCAGAGACAGGTGAGTAAAACCTTGTAAGCCTTTCTGGGTAGCTTATGAACCGCAATTCATCTGATTTCAACCAGAAATAGTCTTTTTTTGCTTTCCTATTATCTCATGTTTCTACTTCCATCTTATCTATCACCCTCCAGAAAGAGACAGCCCCGTTTGTTACTACCCATTCAACCACAGTTTTTCAGTTGTGATTCACAAGGGAATGGATGGAATGAGTGAATGGAGTTTCCCAACACATTAGAGCTCTGGAAACAGGTTCATTTACTGTTGTTCAACAAACAAACCAGAAAAATAAAAGATTTGATCCTGATTTGTTTAAGCCAAAAAGGCATAATAAGGTCCATAGGCTACATACAGCTTACAGTTCAATTTCTGCAGACACCCAGTATTGCCTTAAGAAAAACTGTATTGCAACCTGCTTCCAAAAAAAATAAAAATCAAAAATCAAAGAAAAAAGTTACATACCACCCAGCTGTTTCCCCCCCAAACTATCTGCTGGTATTTTATACACAAACATCCTTGTTTACATTTCATTAACATTTACCCCTTGTCCTTGGCTTATTTTAATCTAAACTGACCTTATTGGCTCTGGATTTGCAGATGGAAATCAGGAAGTAAATTATCTCTGAAGTACAGTACTTAAGAGCTACTGAATTTGTGGTGAAATTTTATGAATATAGAGCAGTGGTGGCAAAACTTTGGCACTCCAGATGGTTTGGACCCCAACTCCCACAGTTCTTTGTCATTGGCAGTATAGGCTCAGAATTCTGGGAGTTGGGATCCAAAACATCTGGAGTACCAAAGGTTCGCCACCTCTAGTATAGAGTGTTAAAATAATTAAAATATATAAAAAGTAGACCTGAAAATGCAAGTACTGTACTATAAAACTGAGGCTTGAAAAATAGTTTACCATAGTCATTGCAGAACACTTGGGAAGCTCCCCAGTTGAGCAAGATAGCTGTATCATAACATCCTGACAGTTGAATTGTTTATGTTTAGATAGAGTATGCAACTATGGAGGTGACAACTGCAGGTCTTACAACTTGCACTATATGTAGTTCTAGTATCATGGAATTATAATATTCTGATATTCAGGATTTTGATGAGATAGACCCTTATTCCTCAAGGATGGTGTGGCTGGATGTGAAAATTGTTTAGAATTTTTCTGTGTTCTTAATAAACTTTAAGATTAAGAAAGCCATTTTCTTCAATATATTTTATACTCTTTTAACTCTTAAGAATATTTGAATATTAGAGCTCTATTCCCCTCCTTTGATATTTGTTTGTGCTTTTTTAGAATATAAGCTCTTGCATTTTTAGAATGTAATTGAAACATTAATATTGTTCTTTTAACTTTTTACTTTAAAATAATATTTTAATTGAATTCCAACTATTTGCCTACAACTTAAGTTTAGTTTTCATGTATTTTATGTATTTGTGTCAATTATTTATCATACCTGTAAGGCTATAGAATATATTCAAACTATGAAGGATTTTTGTACTTATCCAATATAGAAGCAATAAATAAAACTTGTGGAATTAAGACAAAGAGATGTTGCCTGGAATAATTGCAGCAATGAAAAGACTTATATCTTGATACTCAGATGCTCTAAAATGACTGGAAATGATTGTTTGGTTTTATTCTTGAATGAAATTCATTCTGATGTTTCTTTTATTCATCACATTTAACTGGTATTTGTTTGACCTTTTTTGGTATTTTTGCATACTTACTGCTTTTAGCTTTAAATACAGAGGTCCTCCGACCTTTCGCGGTTCATATACTGCGGTCCCGCTATATCACGGGATCGCAGTATATGAAAAAAGCCCCCCTGGGGTAAGAGGGGGAAAGTCCTGTTTCAAGCCTCCCATACTTACCCCAGGACTAGAGCTGCCCCAAACAGGTCTGTGATGGCCTTCCTGGCCTTCTGAAGGCCCGAAAAGGGCCTCCCTGCGAACCGGAAGTGACTTCTGGATTGCTGAAAATCATTTCTGAGGCCTCTGAGAGCCTTTCTGGGCCTGTTGGAGGCCTCGGAAATGATTTCCAGTTTACCGGATATCACTTCTGGTTCACAGGGAGGCTCTTTTGGGGCCTCCAGAAGGCCCGGGAAGGCTCTCACAGGCCCATTTGGGGTAGGGCCAGGCTGGGGGTAAGTACAAGAGCCCCCAGCTAGCCTCCCCCCCCCGGTCTGATTCGACCTGCATCCGCATATCACAGATTTTCAATTATCGCAGGTCAGGTCAGGTCCCTAACCCCTGCAATAGGCGAGGGATCACTGTATTGCCTTTAACTAATGTAAGCCACCTTGGGTCCTTTTAAAGAAAATAGGACAAAACTATTTTAAATAAATAAACAGCCTTTCATTGGGATAAATGCCAGCTGTGGCAAATAGTCTTCTGATTTTTCACTAGAAGTCTATAAATTTCTTTAGAGTTCTTAGGGGGGATAGTCAGGTGTCATCAACTCCCAGTTTAAAATGATCATAGCTGAAACAAACCAGACTTCTCCACATTAATGAACCTAAGTTAAGTAACAGAACAGAAATATATTTCCTGATATTTACCTAGCAGCAATGAGAAAATATGCAACCTGGAAGTTTGTTGCATCTGATGTATATAATGCAAAGCAATGGCTTAGTTATTTTGGTCTTGCCCAATATGTTCAAGTACATAGGTTACAAGGATTTTTTTATATTGATTACTAATTCCAATAAAAACTAAAACAGAAGAAGTTTTCCTTATTCCCTACCTCTATCAAGCGCATGGGCTAACCAAATAAGCTTGAGAAGAGCCCGTGTTAGCCTATCTTTAGCCTAAGATCATATTCATTCCCAAAATAAATTAAATAAGCACCTGTTTTTATAATGAAACAGAACTGCTAATATCTGAAGAAGTCAGTGTTACACAGGATGCTGAGATACATTGTAGAACAAAGATTTCATTTATACCAGGGCATGGCCAGGCCTTTATGGGATTCCACTACCCTATGAATTGAGAACACAGTGCAGAATGTGCTCAGCCTTCTTGTAACTCAGAACTGCAGAAGATTAGTAACTGTGGACTGTGGTCAAACATCTTTCAAGGCTATTTGTCCACCATCACTGATCTTCTCACTGAAGAAGCCCAGGGCTCCTCAGAAAATGAAAAAAAAAGTCAACCATACCTTCTCTATTATCATCCATGGATGATGCAGCTTCAAAGGGTATGGCAGAGTTATCAAAAAAATGAGAGCCAATGCTTATAAATCCCATTATCTTTAATTGCAACAAGGATATCCTTTTCACTGATCAGCTGAGCTACTGAGAAGAGAATCCCAAATCTTGATCGAGTGGTGACCCCATCTTCTAAATCAATGTGTATGAACCTATGGCATCAATGAGGAAAGAACTAAACTTATAGATACAGTGTAATGCTAACTTTTCCTGAAAAATAAAATAAACCAAGACACATTTTAAATTTCTCCTTTATTTATACATCACTTCTCACTGCTATATGGTTCACTTTCTATTATCATTCCTCCATAACTTTTAATTGTAAACTGTTTGTGGATACCAGTGATGTGTAGAGAACGGCAAATGGTTCAGCAAAGAACCAGCCCACGAGTGAAAAAAGGGTGTTGTCACCAAGCAATCAGATGAGAAACACCAGTTTTATAAGGTCCCACTGGCTCCACAGGTCCTTAAATCCTTGTTGGGCTAGTAACACAGTCTTGCAATGGTACTGTAGGACAGCAGAGACCCCACCAGCATCTTCCTTAGTTTGCAACCCATATGGCATCCCAGAGAGTATAACAGCTACAATCAACTGGTATTTTACACTAGCCAGCAACCTCCCTTCAAGTGAATTTCCTGTCCCTACACCTTTATGTATCTATATATAGTTTACAACAACACCACTTGTATATTCATTTCTTGAAAAAAATGTAGAGACTATCAAGTTACATGAAAGAATAATATCCTATGTAGGTTAGAAGTACGCTGCTAAAATTATCCATTCACTTCCCTGCCTTTGCAGTAATATAATAATAATTATAATAAGCCTCTCCCCACCAAAAAATAAAAATAAAGTGACACTACTTTTCTAAACAGTGAAAGCAGAGAAAATACTTTACGAATAAATTCCATTCTACTTCTAGGACACAGTTAGGGTATTTAAAGTAATATATGCTGTCAAATTTGAAAAGCAACAACCATATGTTTTCAAAGTCTGAAGACTTTTGGTCTTATTCCTCCACTTGCACATATTAGAATCTGGGGAAGAATCTGAAATCCCAAGAACACTAACATTCTAGTATCTCTTAAGTTCTATAATTAGAAGCAGGCAATGTGGAACTAATAACAGCAAATCGGCAAGACTTCTCTGGAGAAGTATCAACTTCGTACCATGATGACTACCCCCCGCCACTCTTATCTAAGCATTTTTCTATGGCAGTCCTTTCCTCCCAGTAATGTTTCCTTGCAGTCTCCATTCCAGACCTCTGTTTTAAAAATGAATGTTTCCTAAACCACATTTTTAAAAACTAAAATAGATTTCATTTGGATTATTCTTGTTCCAAAATCTGATTGGCCTAACTGTAGTTCTGAAATTCATTTTTTTAAAAGTAGTCTCTTCAGAATCTGAGCCTTGTAGGAAGTCAGATGCCAGAAACAATGATTGATCTATTTTGACATGTGGGAGCAAAATTAAAGCAAGAGGATATCTAACAACTGTACCTTTCTAGCTGCACAACACTGCATGTACAATATGACGTTCTAACACAAAACCAGAGCTGCTGATTTTTAAGAATTCTGAAATATCTGGTTCTTGATCGTGCTTCCCAAGTAATTTTTGAAAGGGTTGTTTTCATTGGATGAGAGCAGAGAAATACTGTACATCTGATGGAACCCTCATCCAGTAACTAGCAGAACAATTTCAAACTCACAGGAGAAGGGTATGCTGGCCAGGTGTGAGTTTTAAAGGAACAGTCCACCTTCCAAATAAAAGATTCAGAGAATGCCATACTTACGTGTAGTACAAGCTGTAGTAGTAGCATCAGCAACTACCAAGAATTCTATCCTGAATATTCTGAGAAGGGATGGGAAGAGAGAGAATATAGTCCATTGGGCTTCTAAGGCTCAAAAAGGATGAACTGTGAAGTGCATCTTTTGGGCTTATTTGGCTAGTGATGTTGAAAAACTGTATTATGTTACTGTACTGTATAACATGAACACATTTAGAATAGTTCCTTTCCATTAGAAAACATGCATAAATGACCCCCCTGCTGCCAAGTTAACTAACTCTTTATACTTTTATTTAAAAACATACTACTGTAGGAGTATTTCCTTTGGGTTCTGGTTTCATAAATATACACATAATCACAATCCAGAAACCACAGAGGTCTTTTTAAAACCTCAGAATCAGAAGTTACGGTTGAAAACATACATCCAGAATATTATGGTCTAAACTGAATTTAAAAAGCTGAAGCTTTATGTGTGCATTTTTGAGGTTAGATTCTTTTCACTGACCATACCTACCAAAGTTTTTCCATTATTTCATTACAACTGAAGTGGAAAGGAACTAATGTCACTTTTAAAGCAGCAAGGAAAGAAGCATTCTTCTCCACCTCCAGTCCAAGAGTTGGAGAATACTGTACCGCCTATTCACCATAACTTATGTTATGTTGTAGGTACTTCACAAGTAATTTCTTTGATGTACAACTTCTGATCACAGTTAGATTTCAGCCCTGATATGAAACACACATACTAAGTTAATACTGTACTACTTTAAGGTAAACCAGAAAACAGGAATGTAGGACAGCAGAATGACTCACATTTTGAAATAGATAAACATACATACCTATCCTTTCAGATTACAGGAATTGAACTAAGTCTTAACTACAAGCAAAGGCTGAAATCCAATTGGTGTAACTCCACTGCATATATGGTAATATCACTTGGGTGATGTTAATTTTTATTTCAATTTAATTTAAAACTTCCTATCCTCCCTTCAGATTCCAAATCTCCTAGGGATCCAATCTACCTTTCTGGAAAAGAGTGGGGTGGGAGCCACCAGCAGTCTTGCCACTAGATCTTAAAGTGATGATTTATTGATATTAAAGCACCCCCTTCCACTTGCTCACAAAGGCTTCCCAAGGCAAATGGGATTCCTATGGAGCCTCACAATCTTATGGGTGGTGGTGGTGCAGAAAGCTTTAAATTAGAATAAACACTAATTTTGTCAGATGATGACATCATCATCATTTATGCCCTGTAGTTGTGCAAAAGGATTTCAGCCAAGAAATTGTAGTGTACAATACACTGTTCACCGTTTTACTTAATTGTTTCTAACTTTCCAGTTAACACAGAACTATACATGAAACACATGTCCCAAATTCTAAACATGCAGTTTACTTATGTGCTTTGTATTACCCAGGACTAATTAAAATACAGTATCTACAGCATACAGTTAGGAAACAATGCTCAATGAATAATGTTATATTCTACACATATAACAATTTGATTTACTTTGTCTCTATTGCACTTATGTAACTTTTCTACTTGGTGCCCTGGTCAATAGTTTGAGAAATGACAGCATTTAGCCGATTTTTAAAATCATGGGTTGGGTCCAGTTAGCCTATTCTGCTCACAGAACAAAATCTTCCATTCAAAAATAGGTCACTTTACAATTAGCAGCTCCACTCATTATTGAAATTTAAACTTTGACTTAATTAACCACACAGTGTAGTTCAGGACATCTTAACGTTTTGGTGTCTTATATCCCAACAACCATGCCATCAATGAATGTCACCTCCAACATAATAGAAACAAAAGACCACTTATTCCAAGGATTTTTATTAGAGATGGGTGTTTTGTTTCCGAAGGGGACTGGTTCCAAAACGAAACACATCAGCACAGCTGGTGTTCGGAACCCAGTGCCACCCTGCGGAACAAAATCAGCCACTGTCTTACCTGGCTGTAATTTGCGCTGGGCGAAATTTCAACCAGGAAGCAGCCTCTGATGAGTCATCTTTCCTTCTCCCTGGCATTGGCCAATCAGGAGCTGTGCAAGGACATGCATCATCCCGCCTCCCTGTCTGACTGGCCAGTGCCAGGAAGAGGGAAATATGATGTATCGGATGCTACTTCCTGGTTGGAATTTCACCCAGCATGAATTAAGCAAGGTAAGACAGTGGTTGATTGTGTTCTGGAGGGTGGGGCTGGCTTCTGAGTGCCAGCTGTGCTGATGTGTTTCATTTCGGAACCAGTCCCCTTCCGAAACGAAACACCCATCTCTAATGTTTATATGCTCGCAAATATTTCACTACTACAAACGTTTATAGATTGAGAATGGAGGATTAGGACAAACAAGAGTGCACAGAATTACTACTAGCATGCCAAAAAGCCATACATGGCTATTCAGTGGAGTTAAGGCTGGAGGAAATTGCCCATGACACTTGCAGGACATGGCAACTGAGGGACAGTGCAACTATTATGAGTATCTTGACCTATTCCTCATGTTAGTGACCACCAGCAACATGAGAATCACTGGCCTAGTTTCTATATACAGGAATTCATATAATTTGGTGGAAATTCCACCCAGAATAGCCGTGCAGCTAGATGGAGCGGTATATAAATTTAATAAATAAATAAAAATACATAAATTTATATCTCCTCTAAAGCAGGAAGAGGCAGATGTTAGACTTCTACCATTCATCGTGCTCAAATACTGAGGTTCACCACAGGCAAATTAAAAGCTCAAAAAGGTTGGCATACATCTAGAAATACATATTAGGGCACAATGTAGCACCTGATCCACCCAGGAATGTACTTTCACTATCAGAACTGAAGTTACATGTGTAAACTCTTACTCATTCCTCTCACACATCCCTACACTTCTTTTTGTCCCTCCCCATCCCCAGTTTCATAATCATATATTGAGGACAGAGTAGAACATTTATATTGCTGCTACTGTCTACCAACCTGGAAGCAAAACTTCTGATCTATCCTCTATCCACCACTGCTCCAAAATAGAAATAAACTATTTTATGGTGCTCTGTTGTTTTGCACTTATGAAAAACAGTTTAATCCTGAAGATACACTTTGTAAATCTACCAAGGATAATCTATCAAGTGTTTCTTTATTTCCTATTAGTTCCTCTGATATGTCAAGGATTTTTTAAAACCAATGCTGAAAGTGGGTAATTATTATACTTTTGAAAATAGTATAAATATTACAAATAGGAAATTAGTTCAAATGCACCTCAGTGAGAGAGTCTATTTTCTGATAAATCTTACTTTCTTTTCTTCCATTATTCCAACAGAAAACTGGAATATCTTACTTAAAGAAACAAAAACAAAGGAACATGCAATTCCATATATGCTTGTCTGGGAATAAGTTCCACTGAAGATCCCATGGCTTACTTCTAAGTAAACATTCACAAAATTGCTCTGCAAGTTCAAGATATTAATGAATTTCCGTATATTGAAATAAATACTGTATGCCACATATACTTTATTCCATTCTATTACCATTATCCCTACCACATTAAAGCACAAGGTAAAAAGGTAAAGGTCCCCCCCACATGCATGCTAGTCATGTCCGATGCTAGGGGCAGTGCTCATCTCTGTTTTCAAGCCAAAGAGCCAGTGTTGTGCAAGTCTGTGGCTGTGGGGCCAGTAGGGCTGCATGGAACTATGTTTACTTTCCCGCTTTTTACTGAGGTACCTACTTATCTACTTGCATGTACATGCTTTCCAACTGCTAGTTTGGCAGGAGCTGGGGTTAACAGTGGGAGCTCACTCCACTGCATGGCACCCGGGATTCAAACCGCCAAGGTGCAGACTTAAGAGAATTGTTTTTGCCAAATATCTGACAAAAATGAACACTACCAATGTTTGCTACTCTTCAATGTACAGTACTTCAATACATATTATTGTTTTACACTTTGTATGTTTTATATATCATCAATACCACCTTTAAGCCTACATAAGAAGGCTGAGAGGGGATATGATAACTATGTTTAAATATTTGAAAGGATGTCATATTGAAAAGGGAACTGGTTTGTTTTCCATGGCTTCAGAGACTATGAGGCGAGGCAATGGTTTCAAACTACAAGAAAAGAGATTCAGTTTAAACATTAGGAAGAACTTCCTGACGATTAGAGCTGTTTGGCAGTGGAAGGGGCTGCCACCATGGAGGGTGGTGGAGTCTCCTTCTTTGGAGGTTTTTAAGCAGAGGTTGGATGGCCATCTGTCTGGAGTACTATGATGGGGTTTTTTGCATGGCAGGGGGGTTGGAAAGGATTGCCCTTGAGGTCTCTTCCAACTCTATGATTCTATGAACTCCATTATCTGGTATGTGCTGTCAAATCGGAACTGAGTTACAGTAAGTAAGCCTAATAAGGCTTTCAAGGTAAGTGGGATATTTAATAAGTGGTTTTGCAAATTTCATCCCTACCATGTTTTTATGGCCAAGTGGGGATTTGAACTCAGATAGTTTTGATCTGTCACACTATTCACTACACCAGTGGCTCTCAACCTGTAGGTCCCCAGTTGTTCCTGGACTGCAACTCCCAGAAGTCTTCATCACAAGCTGAGCTGGCCAGGATTTCTGGGAGTTGCAGTCCAGGAACATCTGGGGACCCACAGGTTGAGAACCACTGCACTACACCATATTGGGTATTGTGAATCTCATACATTATCTGCATTTTTCTCATCTTTTTATCAAGAGAAGTTTAAACTTTAATAATAATAATAATAATAATAATAATAATAATAATAATAATAATAATAATAATAATAATAATAATAATAATAATAATAATAATAATAATGACCTAAGCAAGTATCTAGAAGAAATTGGAGTGGACAAAGTCACCATCAGTCAGATGCAGAAAGCCACCTTACTGGGATCTGCTCGCATAATTCGCCGATACATCACTGAGTCCTAAACGCTTGGGAAGCGTTCGACTAGTGATTGGTAATGTAAAATCCAGCGTAGATAGCTGTGTGGTTAAATAATAATAATAATAATAATTTATTTATTTATTTATTGACATTGTGTGTATATACAGTATACACATACAACGAAATTCAGACACCCAGAGACCAGATTCAACACACACACACACACACACACACACACACACAACTTTACATTGGTGAAATGTTAGCCACCATAAATTCTACCCTGGATACATCACCTGGAAATAAGAGCTTCCTGCCCAACCACTAAATGGAAAAGATAGGAGTACGTGACTCAGTTAGATGTCATAGTCTGGTGGCCACTTTCTAATTCCAAAAAACTGAACCTGTAAACTACGTCTTATGTAGGCTATAACCCTAAGCATGTTTACCTGAAAATATCTTTCCACTGATTTCAGTGAGATTTATTTCGGAGGAAATGTGCACTAAATTTTATTGTTAGATTGTGGTCTTGTAAACTATTTGGGGATAAACCCACCGAATAAAAAGGAAGCTGTTTCAGAAAAAACATGTAGTGACAAAGTGTTAGATAAACAAACTGCCAAACCGCAGATCAGAACACACCAGTTGAGATGCAGCACAGAAACAAATGAGGGTTAGGAACAATGCTGAACAAAGGCCTTAAGATGGCTTCAATTCTATATGAAAGGATTAGATTGACAGGTGGGTTCTGGCCACTCAAAAAATTCTGATTGCTTTCTTCAGTAAATAGATCACAAACCAAATAACTGGCATTAATCAGGTCACTCCAAGAGGTAATTGTTAATATTTGTTATCTTGGGATATCTGTTCATTAAAATATATATCCAAATGTTGTCTATAGAAATAGTAAAGCAAAAGAGTATCAGGGAAAACAAAATTGAATGAGGATTCCCTGATAAAGGTATTCACTTGTGCAAAAAATCTCTATAATCCAAAACCATATAATCTTGATGTTCTAAATAAAGTAGACTGTCAGAGGATGCATAAATATGTTGTTAAAACAGTAATAGCTGATCAGTATTCCTGGGAAATTACAGTATTACATTTTGTCATCTGGAGCCATTATGCTCTAGTCTAGGCCTTACAACATACTGAGCACACACATGAAGCCTAGCTCTTCATGTTCTATACTTTGCTTAAGAAATAGGCTGTCAATTATGTAAGACAGTGAAAGCTACCATATGTAAATTAATAATGTTAGTTGCAGAGAGAAGGGTTCTACTGTTTTAAAATACTTCTTTAAACTTTTAAAATGCAAAGGAATTTCAAGAATATCCGAGGTATCAACATGGGGCTCAAAACATTTAAAATGAAAAATAACAAATATCAAGGAAACAGAAAACTTTTACACACTTCATACAGGAATGCTGCCCAACTACAGTATATTCAAAAGAGGAATGCATTCTTAATTTACTTGATAGACAACCCAATGAGGGGGTTATTTGCTTGCTAAGTGCAATTTGTCTTTTAAATAAATCAGTATGTCAACAGCAATTAGCACCTTAAGAAATATTACTTTTGCCATAAAATGTACAAAAATGTATTTAGAAATACATGCAAAGCCTATACTGTAATCCTAAAAAAACCCAGAGAAGGGGTAAGACTCGTAAGTTTTAAATGTGCCTGTATAATTCCTTAAAGGTAAGAAGGAACCTTGAAAAATATTTCTCCAATAAGAACAGACTATTAATAGAGCAGAAATGATTTCGTTTGAGAACCTTATCCCAAACGTTCAGCCATAACAGGGGCTTTCTGTCATATCAGTATTGTTTCTATGGGGGCATCGTAACACTAATTCAGTGCAAAGGCAGAGAGCAACTTGTCCACCATTTTAAAAACAAAACTGAAAAGATTAATAATGGCATGCATAGGAACTCACGTCAAACGTACACACACAACCACCGCAGCTACACGAGTCCGTCATCTTTCCCCTCCCCTAGGAAGACTGGTCTCGTTGATTTGCCTTTCACACGAATCACCAGTAAAATTAATCACCCACAAACACCGCATTTTTAATCGTAGTAGAGACGAGACATGTTTTGTTCATGATTTGAGAACGCCAGTCTCTTTTTATTTAAGCATATTAAGCCTATAATGTGCTGCAGACAAATGCACTGCATGGGGTGTGGAGGACCCAAGCTGATTAGATTACCACAACATCAGCCTGGGGCCGCCATTTTTAGAATCTCTAAAGGACAAAAGAGGGAAATTACAGTTTTTTTTACTCCACTTTTACCAGAAGTAAGTTTTCAAGTATCATGTATGCCGTCCAAGCGGCCTTCGGAGGTCATCTATGTCCCCAGACAAGGCTTTCTGTTTCTCTCACGTACGCGTTTATAAGAGGCGGCTTTCCAGTATTAATCTCTTTCAAGATAATGTAAATGAACCGAGGGGAAAACATCGAAATTTCAGACAGTTTGCTACGAGTGCTGTGCTTTAAAAGAGTGGCCTGGCTGGGAACGACTTCGCTTTTAATCAACACACCTTCTTCGACGATTGAGTACAGAGCAGTACGGGACCTTTCTAACTGGATTTTATTACGTTTCTTCTACCCTACTTAGTACTACACACAGTGGTCCGTTTGTTTCTCCTCCTCCCCCTCCGCAACACGTCTGCAGCAAGAAGAGCCTCGGCCGCCAACTCTTTTCCCAAGGAAAAAAAAAAGGTTTTATTTCCAGCGCTTTTTCAAGGATGCGAACATGGACCCGAAGGTGTGAACGACAAACAGCCCAAGGGATGATAAATATAACCGCGTACGATCCGTTTCAAAGATGGGGATCAGGGATAATCCCCACCTGCCACCACCACCCTTTTTGAACTGCTACACAAAAAAAAGTCTTCAGGACTGTTCGCCGTGGGTCTGTATAAACGCTTAAAACAGCGCCGAGGGAGGCGAAGACAGGAGGCAAACGAGGCGGGGGTGTGGAAGGAAGGGAAGCTTAGGCCCACAACCAGCCATATTCGTCCCACGAACCAGAAATAAGACAGGCAGGCGAGGCGGGCGGAATAAGGCTTCTTGGGTTTATCTTGACACCACACACATTTCAACAGACAGTCTATATACATATCTATCTATCTAGTGCAGTTAAAAAAATACAACACACACACACACACACACACACACACACACACACACACACACACACACACACACACACACACACAAACTGCGAACCAGACATGGGGGAAAATAGTTTGATCGCTTTATTTATACCCTCGAGATTTCTTTGAACATTTAACATGAAGCAGAAGGTTGGCATAACTGCCACCCAAAAAAAAGGGCAAAAAAAAAAAACCACCCTCAGGTCCGCCAGTTACATTAACGCGCCATATTCTCAAGATACAGCGACTCCCTTTCCCTTTGTGTGTGTGTATATGTGCGTGTGTGCGTGTGTGTGGTGTATGTGCGTGAGTGCGCGTGCGAGGTCAACCCCCCTCCCCCCCCCGACACGACGAGGCGAGGAGCCCAAGCGAAAGACCATCATCCACTGTTTGGAATTGCCAAGGAGAAGACAACGAGGGGGGGGGACGACGACAACACCACAATACACGCATATTGCACCGCAGGACAAGGAGGTGCTCTGCCACTTCTCCCCCTTCCCTCGTAAAAGGCCGCTGCCTCCCCCACCCCCGCCCCACCCCCCTCATCACAAGACATGACAACCGCGCCCCCCCCCCCAAATAATGCAAAGAAGAATGGCAGGCTCACCTGTAATGATCGCAGGCCAGGCGGTGGTCGCAGCAGCAGCAGCAGCAGCACCCTCACCCCTTCCACGGAGCCCCTCTCTCTGACCCCCAACCAAAACAATGCAAGCGCCCCACTGCGGATGTCCCTCGCCTGAACAGGACGCAGCCCTCGAGAAGCCTATGGGTTGTGGGGGGGAAGAGGGAATGGCAGGGGGACCCCTGAAGGCTGCTCGCTGCACAGAGCTCCGCAAGGGAGGAGGTAAGAAAGCGACTTCACCCCTAGGACTTCTGCACAAACCCCCTCACTGCCCACTGCTGCCGCGGCCGCCGCTGCTGCTCCGGCTCCCGTGTCTCCCTCCTCGCAGCCGCCTACGCTCCCTCCTATGTCACTGCCTCTCTCTCTCTCTCTCTCTCTCTCTCTCTCTCTCTCTCTCTCTCTCTCTCTCTCTCTCTCTCTGGGAAAATGGCGCCGGCTCTCCCTCCCTCCCTTTCCTCCCGTTGCACGGGGTTCACCCGTCCCGCCTGGCAGGGGCAGGGTTACCAAGGCGAAGCCAAACAGCCGCCATTTTGCTTGTGGGCTGGCGCTCGTTTTTGCCCCCGGGAACGCAAGCCTTCCTCGGGGTCCATTTTACGAAACGTTGGGCTAGCTAGCGGAGAGGTAGGAAGAAGCGAGGGTTCATGGGGAAATGTAATCAAATAAGCCACAGCAGCGAAGAGAGCCTCGCCTGAGCTTTTTTTTTTCTTTTTAAAGGCGCCGCACAGAAAAGGAGCTGGGATGTGTCGCTCTGCCACAAATTCCTGGCACCGCCGGAAGGAGACGGACGGGCTCAGCCGGGGGGGACGGGGGACGGCGGTGGAAAAGTTGTTTGGGTTGGCGACCGTGCGTATGTTTACCCTTGCAGACGATGAGGGGAAGAGTAGGGCAAAGTCCCAGGCGCATCCTGGGTGACTGGCTCTAGAGAACTGACTGGCTACGAAAGGACGTGAAAACGTTTGACATTCAACACGTCGCTGCTGGGAATCACCGAACCGCCGAAGCTGACTTAATACTACTGCCTATCCAAGGGCATGGGTGGCGACGAGAAGGCTTATCTCCAGTTTACTGGCATGACTATCACTCTGGGCACTCATAAAACCTTCTGTTTGACTTCAGGGATTTTTTTTTTTAAAGTCGGCGTTATCAGAAAATGCCCTTAGCTTTTGCGACCCTTCATGTTTACTCAGAAGTCCCTTGCGGTGGGGCTGACCTTCTGCTTCCTAAATGGGTTATAGGGTTTTAGCCGGACGCCTCTTAAAGATAAGACAAAGCTCGGCTCAGCCAGCGGCATCGCCAGCAAAACAAGCGCACGACTTGATCTTTGAAGTTTTTTTCGTTATTAGCAAAAAAAAAAAAAAAAGAGTAGCGGCTCCCGGGCAGGTGCCTGTCTTGCAACCCGACACCCACATCTCCCTCGGAGGAAACCCCCCCCTTTTTTTTTGGTGACTGGAGATTTAGGAGCGTCTGCCTCAGGAAAATAAAATCCTAGTCCCGGCTCCACGAGCAAATCGACGCAAGGGGTATTCCCCGTTTCGTGCGCAGCGCTCTTGACCACTGAAAGAGGTGTGTGTGTGGAGAGGGGGGGAAATCTGCCCGTAAACCGCTTCGTCTCCCTTTCTAAGCCAGTCTGAAGCGGCGGCCTTGGTGTTGTTCCGGCGACTCGCAAGCTTTCCCCCTTCCTACGCGCCGAGGTCCTCCGCTCCCCTCCCTCGTCCGCTTCCCCCTCTTTGCCTACGCACCGGCTTCGCTCGCCGGCGGCCGCCCGATGGTAACCCTTTCGAATGGAGGAGGAGGGGGCGGCGGCGGCGGCGGCGGCCGGGCTGGGGTTTCATTCGACGCCCACCAGGGGCTGAGCCGAGCCTCCTTCAGTGCGCAAGCTCGGCGCGACCTGATAAAAGCCGGCCTGGCAGCTCTTTCTCTGCCTTGATGGAGACGAGACCGTCGAGGGGACGGAGAAGGAGGAGGAGAGTTAGGGGCAGGCTAGGGTAGTTCATCTCTCTTTCCCCCCCCCCCACACCTTCCCAGCCCCCTTGCCGGGGTACAGCGAAAAGTCTGTGGCGGCTCGTAGAAGCAAGAAGCTGAGTTGGGGGAAAAGGCTCTCTGCCTGCTGCCCGACTGGACGCAAAGAAGGCGGCTGTCATGGGGCCACTGAGTATGCAGAGGGGTGAGAAAAGGGAGGGAAGATTAAATGTCTTGTGACCATGGTGGCGTGTGTGGAATTTTTATTTTTTTAAAAAGTCATTACAGTATATTTTTTAATTCCCCTTGTCTAATCCCAGTGTGTATTTTCTTTTTTTCTCTTTCCAGGGCGCCTGGTGGGGCTGCTTCGCTGGGGGCTCTGCCTGTTGTCGTACGAAATGGCGACTGGCGTCTCGGGGTGGTTAGTGCTTGTCGTGCTGTGTGTGCGTTGGCTTCCCCTCCCCCTCTGCCTGCCTGCCTGCCGTGGCCGTTTCTCCGCAGCGAACCGCGGAGAGCGCACTGAATCAGGAGGAGGGGGTGGTGGAAAGGGAGCCAATCAGCGTTCCGGCTGAGCCGCGGACTCGGGCTCTGATTGGCGGGTGTTGACATCATCCTGCAGTAGGAGAGACGCAGCTGCTCTGCTGGGCTGGGCTGGGCTGGGCTGGGCGAGCTGTCAGGGGTGGCTGAGGCAAAGGGAGAAAGCGGGCGCCATGATAGTGGCGGCTGGGTGTAGGGGAGGCTGTCTGGTCGAGAGAGAGAGAGAGAGGCCGTTGAGGGCGGCGGGATGAAGAGGCAGGGAAAGAGGGCTCCTCGGGCGACCCGAGTGACTCCCTTCCACCGAGGGCTAGGAGAGGAACGGGGAAGCGAGGAGGACAGCCGGGCCGTAGGTTGGTGACCGGCCTAGGCGGCTGCGTCAGTTCAAGATGGCGCGAGGTCTCCCTGGAGAGGGAAGGGAGCCGCACGTCCGCCGCCGGAGGTCATGTGACCGCGTTGCATTCTTGTGTGGGGCTTGGCCGTGCACCAAGCGGGCTGAGGAAGAGGCGGCGGTGGTGGCCGTGGGTGGCTTGCCTGCTGAGAGTCCTTTTTTTGTGTGTGCGGTCGGAACAGTTGCTGCTCTCCTCTGCTTCCCCCCCCCTTTTTTTTTTTATTTCCGACATAACCGCCACCCTCCTTGAATTCGCAGCTGTTTGGGGAATGGGTGGTTTTTTTTAAGCCCCCCCCCTTTCCCTCTCCAGTGAAGGGCGTTGACTGCTTTGGGAGACACTCCCCTCCCCCTCTCACATCTGCATAAAGCTGTAGCGTCTGCGAGGGAAAGTTCTCGTTCTTTTCCACCCCAGGGAGCAGGGAAGGGAGTGGATACCTCGTGACACCCCTGGCTGAAAGGGAGGGGGAGGGGGAGGGAGGGAGTTGGATTCTGGACAACACGCCAGCCTGAACCTATTAAGCGATTGCGTTCGTGGGATGAAAGCAGCTGATCACGCTCTTGTTTGGGAGGAGGCGTAGTTGATTTGGGGATTGGAGGGAAAGTTCAGGCAGCTTGTTTTAATTTACATGTACTATACCTTGTTTGAGGGTCTTAAGTTAAAATCATGTCGATACACTATACTAGGAGGCAAAAAGTACTACTACAGCCATACCCAGTTACTGAGTCTTTTTAAATGTTTTATGTTTTTGTAACATGTATTTTTTTCCAGAGCAAATATGACGTAGCATTGGTTGTGGTTGATATAGGAAGGAAGTTAGTCGCTAAACACTGGATTGGATTAGTTTGTGGATTTGCTTTTACTGTCTATTGCAAAAGACAGAAAAGAGGCTTAATCCTAATGTTGAAAATTAATGCTTTTCTAAATTCGTAGACTTCCAAATTGGGTTTTTTTATTCTGCCCCAAGTATTTATACAGTTATAATATTTTTACCCATAAGATAATCTGTCAATGCTGAATATTAATATATTGATACATTTGGTAATTTATAGTAGACAAGTGTCTGTAAATAATAGAGGCAGATAGTTATACTATCTTGTTTGTAAATACAGTATTAGATGGTGTGACATATAATTGTCTTAAATCTTACTAGCACAAATGTTACTGCCCAGTACTTTAATACATTAACATGAACAGCCATATTTTTCAATTATTGTTTTAGATTTACAGTTGCTTGTTGATTGGAGCATGATAATCTAAGGTATGGCAGTTATATTTCAGGATTAAGACCAGTAACCAGATTTAGTTCTCTTACTAGTCTCCAGCCTTATCTCTATTTCCAGTAATTGGCTTGAGTTAAAAAAGCAGTACAAAAATAAGTGCTATGTAATTGTGTAGCATATTTACTCTGTAGAACCAAACTCATAGTTGCCTATTGCAACTGAAGGATTTGCAGTTGAATTCATAAGCATCAGTTTTAATGATAGGTCTTTGAAATAGTAATACTGTACTGAAATTTGGTATTTGACAAGACATTATTATTAATCATAGTTCTCATATGGTATTTTTAATGATTTAAGAAACGTTAGTAAAAACTTTTAGCATATAATTGTAATAAAGTGGGCTTGAAGCTTATTTGGTTTTCTCCTGGAAGAATTAACCATTTGAAAATGCCAATAAATTTAGTATCTTTTTCTAGTGAAGGGCAGGTCGTATCTAGCCTTGCAACAGCTTTTTATCCATTTAATGTATTAAATAGTTTTAACTATGTTAAAGGAACCCCATGTTCCAAAACTGGAATAGAATGTCCTTTCGTGCATGATAGAATATAGGATTTTCTGCATCCTAAATAGCTGGATTTTGTTAAGTAGAAAGCTTTGTTTTAGATTTCTGCCTAATGTTTTATGTAGATGCAGTAACACATTGGGGGCTTTTATGTTTAATTTTAAAATCTAGTTCTGTATGGACAGTTAAATCTAGTAGTGCAAGTGTGATATTTATTAATTGTGAAATTTAGAATAGGAAATCAATTTTCTCAAAACAAGTTTGGAAACAGAAACATGGTAAAAATAGTGAATTGTAAGTAGCCAGGGCTCATTTTTGAAAGTAACTGAATTATAATATGATTCATCTGTTGTGGAAGAGAGTTGGCAACAAACATTCTTCATTTGTTGAAATACATTAATCCCCCATTATTATGGGGGTTAGGGACTCGTCCCAATCTGCAATAAAGGAAAATCCGCTATATGCGGATGCTGGGTAGGTTTGGGATGGGGGGGCTATTTGTGGCCTCCTACGCTTACCTTAGGCCTGGCACTGCCCTGAACGGGCCTCTGATGGGTTTCCTGGGCCTATTGGAGGCCCCCAAAGACACTTCTGGTTCGCCAGAAGCCATTTCTGGGGCCTCCCAACAGGTCTGGGTAGCTTGTTGGAGGCTCCAGAAATGGTTTCAGGCGATCCAGAAGGCACTTCTGGTTTTTCAGAAGGCACTTCTGTGGCCTCCGACAGACCCAGGAAGGTTTTTGAAGGTCCGCTTGGGGCAGCACCAGGTCTGGGGTAAGTGCAGGGGGCCTCAAAAAGGCTCACACTCCTTTCCCCAGGGGGCCTTGCGTTCATATGCTGTGGTCCTGCAATATACCAGGACTACGGTATATGAACCGCAAAATGGCGGGGGAGGACTGTAGTAGTTCCTGGTGCACCAGGAGACTGCAGCTGAACAAATACTAGTGTGATAATTAATTATGATAAAGTTTCTATTTTGTGCTATATACAAGGGGAAGCAATGTTCATTAAAAGATTTAATTCAATTTTTGCAATAAAAAGTTATTTTATAATTTAGAGAAATTATGCAGAGGCCTCTAGAATAAATAGGGGACGTCTGTAGGATGAGTTTCTTGGGAAATACACAACATCACATCAGTTTTGCTGTTAAAAACTTACCAAAATTGTTATCAGAAAGCTGATCATTTTGAATGCAGGGACATTAAATTCATTTTATTCAGTAGAGGAATGGATGCTTCTGGAATGATGGCTATCCCTAAACTTTTTAAAACTTTCATTTTCTACACCTGCTGAAGGATTTTACTGTACATTTTGAAAATGTTTATTCTAGATATCTAAGATAGGTCAGATTTTTGCTTAGTACTGCCACAGGGTGTGGCAGAGTCTGCAAACCTGGATCACAGAACTTGACTTGCATTAGAGCTATTAAAGTGTGTCACCTCCACTGTCAATATGCTTTGGTACAATAGTTGCAGAAGGCAGTAAGACCTGCTGATAGACATCCCATAGGAAAGTAGGTGGTCACTGCAGGAACAGGATGGTGAACTACACAGGACTGATTCAATGCAGCCTTTTGTTTGTGTGTGTAAGAGAGAGTGAGTCAGACTGTATCTTGGAGATGGAGTCAATAGTAATGGGGTTTGTTTTGACATAAGGATGTTTTCCTCAACAGATTGCTTGCATTTAATAAGTGCCAATTAGCTACTTGTCTAGTAACTGGGGGACTTGATAATGTTTCTTGTATTTTGAGATTCTGGCAGTGTGATAGCAATCTGTATTTTGGAGCAGTTGGAAAGTTTCCTGGAGCTAAAACTAGGTTGTTACATGGGATTAGTAAACACTAATATTTCAAAATATTATATATACCGTAATAAAATAGTGTAGGAATATCATATGGGGAAGTACTTAAGTTGCCCTTCAGATGAGGTGGGACGATGCCTGGAAGTAGTTTTCATAGCAGTGGCATTTGTGTCACTTTCAAATCCCTTACTCCAGAGATGAAGAACCTTTGGGCCCCCAGATGTTTTGGGCAGCAACTCCGAGAATTTTGAGCCTATATTGCCAATGATAAAGGACTGTGGGATATGTGGTCCGAAACATCTGGAGGGCCAAAGGTTCCCTGCCACCTGCCTTACTGAGAGGTTTATTTCTGTCACTGGCTTTACAATGTAGTGTAGTGGGTAAAATGCAGCACTGCAGTTGAGACTCTGCATTCTATGTGAGTGTGATCCCAACAGGCTCGAGTAGCTGGCTGGAGGGTAACGCTGCCTTCTGTTTTTCCAAGGTTGGTAAATTGAGTACCCAGATTGCTGTGAGGGCAATGTATAGCTTGTGCAATTAACTTCTAGGTTCCCCAGAGAATGCTTCAAGCACTATGGGGTGGTGTATAAGCAGCTGTTTGCTGTAAGTGGCATCTGTTTTCTTTGTTCTAGTCATCTGCTTGGTGCTTAAGATACTATTCTATAATTTTATTCCCACACTTAATTCAGTTGCATTCCCAGTCATCTTCAGTCTAGAGCTGTTTTGGGGAAGACGTGTGCAGTGCTTATTGCTTCTGGTGAAAAAACGTCCTTGCTTTCCTCTCCTGATCAGAGTTAATGAATGGTAGGATACAGATGCCTCAGATAGTCTTTGCAGTTGCCTGAATGTCTCCTTCTAGGTTAGTACACAGGTAGCATGGAACAAAATGAGCTCCATTTTGTTTCACAGTGTAAGGTTTCAAAGTGAGGTTTGCCCTTTTCTGTTGCAGTTCTAGTACTGTACAGTATTAGAAAAATACTGAACACTTCCTAAAGGTTAGCTATGGCAAACAACTCTAACCCCTGACAGATGTGACAGGATGTAGAAAGCTATCAGCCACATATGGATTTTTTTTGTCAGATTCCTGGCCTCAAAGCCAGTTGCTCCAACCTACTGAGCTGTTACATTTTTGGAGATTGTGGGCTTTTGATGAGAGATCAAGACTAAAGTTGATGTATTTAATTAAAGCCTTGTTTACGACTCTGTTGAAAAAAGTATGTTATTGTCTAAACCACATAAAGTATGTGGGCCCTGCCAAAAATGTTAGACTGCAGCTCCATTCATTGTTCAGCTTTGGCTGTGCTAGATAGGGTTTATGGAAGTTGCAAGTCAGCAGCATCTCTAGGGCCACACATTCCCCGCTGCTGATCTAATGGGAGGTGCTTGTGTGACTATCAGATCCAGAGTTTAAGATTAACAAACTGCACCACTGAGTATAGGAGAAAATAGAGAGAGAAATTAAGCTGCTAACTGGTTTACTCTTGTGTACCATATTTAAGAAATGAAAATTAGAGCCATGACTTTCTTTTGGTGCATATACCTTAACCGTTGTACAAAAATATCAGTTTTTGGCAATAGCATCTTGGAATATCAAATTTGGAATGCATATTTTTTGTCAGTTAAAGTTTGAATAGCTTACCGTTGGAAAATATATTTTAAAAATATGAAGTAAAATTTCAATGCCTTTTTACAGTACAGTAAACCCCTGCTGATCGCGGGGGTTAGGGACCCACCCCACCTCCGATCCATGAAAATCCGTGATATGCGGAAGTGGGTGGGGGGCGGGTGGGGGGCTCGCAAAAGCCTTGGAGGAGCGTGGGGGCGGAGCGACCCGATCGCCCGCCACCGCCCCCCGCGCAGCTCCGAGGCGCCCGGGGCGGCTGCGGAGGGGGACGCCGTCCCTCCCCGCAGCCCTCCCGCACGGCTTGGAGGCCCTCTCCGTCCCTCCCCGCGGCTCCGAGGCCTTTCGGGCGTCTCAGAGGTGCGGAGGGGGGCACACGGAGCGACCAGATGGCCCCCCGCACACACGTCGCGGTGCAGGTACACGATCCCGCAATGTAGCGGGACCGTGGTACCTAAACCGCGAAATGGTGGGGGGGGGGTTACTGTAATTGTAGATTAAAAAGAGGTAGCCATGTTAGTCTGTGCTGGCATGTCAGGCAAAACCAAAACAAAAATAAAGATGAAAACGTGGTGACTTACAGACATTTTTATAATATATATTTCTCTAGGGTGAAGTATCTTTTCTTCCAAATGTGTTTTTTTTTTTTTAACTTTTCATTTCTTTTGAACTACTTTCCTGGATTCCTGTATGACCATGGCTGTTCTTCCTTGACTCCTTCCCTTAAAATGCAGATTTATTTTTATTTTTTTTTGTAGAGCCTTTAGTTTGACAATCTAGTTCGTGCGTTCTATTGGATCAAAGTCTGATCAAACCTAAACACCTGTAGATGTAGAGCAAGTATCTCTTCCTGTGTCAAATTTCAGTGCACCAGTAATCCTGATGTTTGCTCCTATGGCATTGTTGTTTGCCACCCAGCTGGTGGCTAATTAATAAAATAATAGAAAAAAATTAATAGGGCTACCTGAGCTGCACAGATTAAGAGTCACAGCTTGCTTATTTGCCTACTGAGCAAATTACTTTTTTGCTCATTTCTTTGTTAGAGGAAGAAGTCAAGCAGTAGTGAATAAGCCATGTCCACAAGGACAACACAGTTAGTTTACTTAGGCACAACATGTTGCACGAGTTTTAATTTAACTTAATAATTTAACTGTTTTAATTCTTTGATTGTAAGCCACCCAGAGACCTTTGGGTAGTGGGTGGCATATAAGTTGTAAAAATAAATAATAAAAATAAATAAAATAGTATTTCACAATATTTGGTCTTCCATATGTTTTGGTCTTCAGTGCCTAGAATCCATTCATCACACTAGGATCCTAGACTTATTGGATCTTGAGAACCAGAGGTTAAAAAACATGATTACCGGTATACCATGTTCATCTGAGGGCATGCACATAATATTTCACATGCCTAAGTGTGTAAAATTACTCTGTTTCAATCAACAAGTGATATAAACACTCTGCTTTGCACATCAACTAAACAGGCAGTACTATGTATATAGCTGATGTCATTTCCTGCTTTTTGGAAGATTTTATAGTCTGATTTTCCTTCCCAGAAGTATAAGCAGCATGATAAAATTGTGCATCTGTTTGGCTGGTTGTAGCTGGGAAATTTTATGCTTTTTAAGAAGCCAGCTTATGTGTTCAATCTGTTTGTTTTTGGGTGGGGGAGAGAAAAGCATCTTTGAATCTTTTTTGCAGAGAAGCAGGATCTAAATGTTATACAGTGGTACCTTGTATAAAGGAATTCGTTCCAAATGAAATTATGTTAAGCAAAATTTCCTTTATACGAATTCCCATAGGAATGCATTGAAAATGGAGTGATCCCATTTTTATGTTGTACGGATTCTCCCCATAAAATTATGTTACGCAAATTTCCCCTATCTTTGGAATTGTTTATGTTGTACAAATTTTATGTTATACAAGCTGTTTGTTATACAAGGGTCCACTGTATTTAAAAAGATCCCCTGCCTCAGGATTTAAATGCATAAATAGAAGATTAGAGCCTGCTTCTTAGCAACTACTCTTACTCTAAATGGTTGTTCTTGTACAGGACAATGACAATAAAGTTTTATCTATCTATTCTATCCTATCTATCTATCTATACTGTGGGTGGCCAAAAGATCCTACATGCCTTACAAGCTGAGCCCAACATATTGTGCCTTCAGCTTGGTTTTACATTCACAGCTGTTCCAAAAGATAACCAACCAACCTGAAGAAATTCATGCTTCTATACGCTGCTGGTAATAGTGACGGAGTCTTACTCTGAAGCATACAAGGAAGACACACCAAAGACTTGATTTGGAGTTGCAGTTTTCAACTATAATTATTTTTTTATTTGAAGGTGAACCAGGCGAACACATACTTTAAAAGCTTGGCATTTAAGCAGAAGCAAGGAATGTTGTATAAACTCCCAAGCTTTGCTGTTGGTTGGTTTGCTAGTTGTTGCATAAGGCTGTTGTCACAATTTCCCTTTTTCATTAAAAGAGTTACTAAAAGCATGTGTACATCATTCTTTGCTAGCATTTCTTACGCAACTCAAACCAATTTTATGTTCTTGGTGGTTGACCAGAAACAAGCAACCCTGGTTTAAATGGACTCACCCAGTTTAAACTTCATGGATGAATTTAGGTGAGACTACTTGTGTTCATCTTAAGGCTTTTGCTAGTGTAGAAGAATGGTCGAGGATTAAACTGTAGAGCAGGGGTGTCCAAAGTTTTTGCAAAGAGGGCCAGATTTGGTGAGGTGAAAATGTGTAGGGGCCGACCATTCAGTCTGAAGGGGGAAGAAAGGGTGTAGGCCCGCATGCGACTGCAACAACCACAAATGCTCGTTTTGAGGCACCCAAGGGCCCAACTGCTGTTGCATGGCCCGGGAATCGGTGCGCACGCACCCAAAATGCACCACTGCTTGCATATGCTACCCTCCCTTGCAAGGAGGTGGGGAGGACACTGCAGTAATAGAGCTGCGGTTGGGAAGGCAGGGCACGTGGCTGGGGGGGACGGTAGGAGTCTGGGAGGGTAGGCAAACCATAAAACTACAAGCTGATGACTGCAGCCAGAATGGGGAGGGGCCAGCTGGTGGGGATGAGTGACAGGCTGAGCTGGTAGGGAGAAAAGGCTGTGGGCCGGCCACTCAAAATTTTAAAACGGTTTGCATTTGGCTCCCGGGCCAGACTTTGGACATGCCTGGTGTAGAGGTTTTACTGTGGATAACAGCCCCATGACCCTAAGTTGATCTTTCTGTCTTGTATTGAAGGGAATCGCTGATTATGTATATGTATAGTGCAGTCTTGCTTATTTGTGTCAAAGGATGTGAAATCTTTGTCTAACCTTGCTGTTTATTTTCCCCCACAAGGCCAGTCCTGGGTTTTATTTCTGTTGTTGTAGAGCAGAATCAATAATTTTGTTTACTGCAGAGGAATGATGGGATGTGTACGGGAATGTAGAAAAAAGAATAATGGCTACATTTACTCCGCTGCAGGGTTATGGCTTTACCAGGTTGTAACAATAATTGTTTTTCCTTATTTTGTAGACTTGCTTAACCTGGCCTCATCATCACTGTCCTGGACTCCAGAATCTACTAATTATCTTGTATGTGTTCAAGTTTTATATAATCAGTGTTAAAATAAATACAGTAATACCTCGTAAGACATTTTTAATTTTTTCTAAGATCAATTCGTCTTAAGAAAAAAAAAGTCTTACGAGGCACGGTTCCCATAGGAATGCATTGAAAACCAATTAATCCATTCCAGAGGGAAAGGATTAATAGGTTACCAATGCATTCAAATGGAAATTGAAGGGGCAGCCACCATCACCCCAGGGAACCCCAATGGCGCTTACCTTGCGGGCGGTTGGGCTCTCGCAGGCCACGCGGCTGCCACCAATATAGAGAAGATCCACCACTGCTGCTTGCCCGGGATGCTCAAAGACTTCTTTGAGCAGCCCATGCAAGTGGGGGTGATGGATCTGACCCACAACCGCCGCTTGCCCAGGCTGCTGGAAGACTTTTTAAAAAGTCTTGATGGTGCGCTGGTGGGAGGGGGTTCAAAGGGCTAGAGCTCTAGCCATTTGAAACCCACCTCTGCAGCTGCTGCCCTGATTTTTAAAATGTCCCACCACTAGTGTACTGGCGGGCCAGAGCACTCGTGCTGGAACATTTTGAAATGGATCTTTGCCCAGCCTGGGAGGCTTGGAAGGCAAGCAGTGGCACCACCGCTGCTTCCCTTCCAAGCCACACGGGCTGGGCTAGGATCAGTAGTATCTCGTAAGACAAATGTAATGGGAAGGAAAAATCAGCTTAAATTTTTTTCCTATCCCCAGAAATAACGTTTGCCCTACAATTTTTTCGTTGTAAGAGGCATTCATCTTGCGAGCTATTACTGCACTCAGCAGGTGTATTTTGTGTGTGTGCGTGTGTTGCGTCATTACAGTCGTGACCGACTCTTCATGACCCCATATCCATGGAGTTTTCTTGGCAGGAATGTTGGAGTGGTTTGCCAGTTCCTACTCCAGGCGCCTACAGCGCCTGGTATTCCCTGGTGGTCTCCCATCCAAGTACTAACCAGGGCCGACCCCGCTTAGCTTCCGAAATCAGGCGAGATCAGATGTGCTTAGGGCATTTAGGCAGCTAGGCGTATTTTAGCCTGCTGTAATTTATCAAGTGAAGAAAGTTCTTAAAAGTTATCCCAATGATTACACAAATTACTTTAATATTCCTTTTTAAGGCTGCTATGCAGTTCAAGGATCCTACATGTGAATCACAGTAACTTCCTAAGATCTGATTTGTTTAGGGTATAAGATTTGTTGGAGCACTGGTTTTCAAGCTGCTTTGAAGTTTCTCAACAAGAAGTTGTGTTAAGGTGAATTGATTTTGCTTTACTACTGCTTGTCTCTTAACTGCCTTGTTGCACAGTGATTTTGGGTGTGCCCTAGCATGTGATAATAAGTTTACTCAAACAAAAAGGAGGGTCCTACAGACTTTACCAGCACCGTGTAATGATTATCTAATGCTGTCAAGTTGATTTCAATCTACGGTGAACAGTCTGAGGGTTTTCTAAATACCTAGAAATGGTTTACCAGTACTGTTACATAGGATAGCTTGGGGCCATAGGACTTGCCCATGGACCCGCAAACCATTTCCTCTCTTAGGAAGCAGAGACGGATGTTAAATTTGCAACACATGGCACTGCAGTCAGGTGTTCTGTCTCACTGTTCTATTGAGCCAGCAGTCTATATGGCCCATTTTTGAAACCTAGAATCATCTAACATATGACAGTTTCTCAGCAGATAGAATAAAAGTGAACTTTTATTTACAGTTTTAATAAAAGTACGTAGAGGCTTAGAGGAAGGAACATAGTTCATGGTGTTAACTTGGGTGGCTAGATACCAAGCAGCTGAGAAAAATTGAAGCCAATGAATTTTTTTTTCTTCCGTAATGCTGGCAGAGATGCAGTAAACCTATCCCTCTTTGGCATGTGGATAACCCTGAATATAATCTTAACAATTTAGGGTTATAAACCTGATCTTGAAATCCATCCTTTAGAAGTACATTCTCCTGTCTGCACTGAAACTGAACAAGAATTCTACTGGGAGAGAGAATGCATGCTTGGTTATTCATTAAGGGTTGCTTTTTAGTCAGATTGCACAAACTCCCAAGACATCCTGTCTAAGCAGCAGATGATATAAATGCCTATTGTTATGCTTTATTTCACCCTCTGATCTAATTTTTCCAAGGGACATGTGGAAAATGTAAATCGAAAGGCATTTTAGAACTTCCTTGCGGATGCACTCCTGTACAGACACTCATTTGCTAAACTGTCTGCTAAACAAAATCTAGTACATTAACTCAGAATCCAGGACGAAAAAAATCCATTAAGTGAAGCAGTAAAACTGGTGTGTGACTTCAGGAGCGGAATACACTACATCTGAATACATCAACATGAACTTTTCCTTCAATACCAAACTGAAACAGTACCTAGAAAATTTGGTCCCATCTCTGAGATAGCAGGAGAGGACCTTGTGACTGCTACCATATTTTTCTGTTACCTTTCAGTTTTATACAACGGGGCATAGTTAGGGTCCTGTTTCTTACAACCGTGGAAGTGGAGCATAAAGTGACTGATGAAAATAGTAGGGTGAGAGGCATAAGCCTAAAAATCATTTAATGTTGGTAAAGCAGTTCTTAGTGCCACTAAGACAGCTTCATGCAGATAGTTTGTACATGGAGGGAGTTCTACTTCTGTGGCTACAAAAACAAGCCCAGTCACAGGAAATGTGCTGGGTTATTAATAGGCCTTCTGCTACTAAGGAAGTTACTTGCTTTGTAGTCAACAACCCCAGGTATCTCCTATATGTGTTGGAACAGCAATCCTGACATCTAGAGCTTTTCTGTATTGTCTCTTTATAGCTACAAAAATATTAATTGAACTGCACAAGGTTCTTTCAGAGATTTCTGCTTTCCCCTGAACTGCAGCCTTTCATATTCATCTCTTAAAATGATTTAAAGGGCCGGGAGAGGCTCATGGGAAGAATATGGAGGTATTGTCCTCTGTCTTCCCCAGTCTGGCTATTCAAACATCATATTTTACAATATCTTAAAATGAAAAAAAAATGTTTGGTATTACCACAATATTTAAAAGCATTGATTGGGGGTAGGCACTGTACATTGTTTATCAATACATGTGCGCTCCCTCCCCCAGAATTATATATGGGGTAGCAAGAATAAGTGCTTCAAATGCCCTGGTGTGGGATACTCATGTAAGAACAGATAAGGCCAGGTAGACATACATTTTCATCATTTTCTTTACCATTCCTCAGTCCTCGAGCAGTGGAATGTAATGAAAAGAGTTTTTCATTCACATAGGATGCTCACAAGGGGCCAGTCTATTTTTGAGTATTAAAATCAGGCTGTAATGAGATGGTGCATCAAATGACAGTGGAATGGTCTTAAGTGGTCAAATTAGAGAAGAAGGGAGTCCTCTAATGCAAATAAAGATTAGTAATTGTTATGAATAGTTCTTACTAGCAAACACCACATGAAATTTCACAGTGGAGGTAAGGATGCCTGGTGCCTGGCCATCCTTTGTTACTGTGTTCCAGCTTCCCAAGCCACCCATCTCCTGGTTGTTCTATTTCCCTCCTTGTCCTCTAGTGTTCTGCAGTTTTTAATGGTAATGAAAAGACACAGTATTCTAGGATAATATAAATTCTGAAGCTGCGATTCCTACCATTGGGTCCCCAGATGTTCTTGGACTACCATTCCTAGAAATCCCAGCTAGCACAGCTAGTGGTAAAGGCTTAGAGTTTGGGCCCAAGAACATCTGAAGTATTCCTTTCTAGTGTAAGTTACCTGTTGGGAAGACCAAAAACAGTTCTGGAATTAAAACAAAAAATAAATAGGAAACCAGATTGAAAGTAATTCAAATCTGTATCAAAAAGTAGCTGTCACAGTAATTTTATGGGGTCTCTTTTTACATATCCTGTTCCTGTTGATTTGAAATGTTTTTGGATAATCACTGATGATCTATACTAATCATCTGATTATCAACTGAGCATGAGCCACTGAGCTCTCCTTTGACACAGGCAGCTACATTAAAGGGGAGATTCGGTGCTGGTCAGGTTTTCTTGAGTGTAGACCTGACGGCCCTGGTAGTCACATAAGTGGAGCCAGGGCTCACAGGGTCAAGCTGTCGAGACTCTTGTATTAGCAGGGATAATTCCGCTGTCATCCCCTGTAGGCTTCCCTGTTTACCCTGTATGTAGTTGCAACTCTTATAGTAGGTGAAATAGCCCTGCAAGCAACAGTTTCAGCTCAGTCTTTTTCCAAGTCAGTGACCCTCCAGGCAAATGTGAAGTACAAGTGGAGGGGACAGGATTGCAGTTTGAAACTGATGAGAACAAATGCCCTTCACCCCCTAAGGTCTGATGAATTTCAAGAGTATTGAAGGAACTGGGTTATGAACTTCCACAAGCCCTGTTTTCTTGAAATAGTGGAGGATGGCTGAAATGCCAGATGAGTGGAGGAGGGCTAATGTCCCTATCTTCAAAAAGAAGGAACCTGGTTACTACAGATCAATCGGTCTGATACCTATCTGGGAAAAATTCTGGAGCCAGATATAAAGAAGTCTCTTCAAGCATCTTAATGCAATAATGACCAGAAGCCAGCATTGATTTGTCAATAAATTCTGCCAGACATCTTACCACATTTTTATTTTGGTAATGTACCTTGTACTTTGATTTGGATTCTGGCATTAAGCAGGAGATTGGTGTTGACGGTCTTACAGGCCTTTTCCAACTCCATTATTCTATGACTATTAATTATCAACACATGTTACAGTAGTTCCTTCATTTAGTACATGTGCAAGGCCTTGTCCTGCAATTCCCTTTCCTTTCCAACAAACTAATACAGGAATACCTTTGTTTATGAGCATAATTTCTGAAAACATGCTTGTAAGCCAAAATTTGCATCAAAGCAATTTTTCCTATAAGAAATAATGGAAACTCCCATAGACCATTTACTATGCACACAAAATGCCAAAACTCACAAAAGAAGTTGACTAGAAGTTGTTCATGTTCACACCATGGTTTAGGTACCTAGCTGTGGAATGCGCTCTCCTTGAGACTAGCAACTAGATTTTACTGTGCTTTTTATGTGACTACACTAAAGTGCAATTTGTTGCCATATACACACATGACTAGCTGCTCCATGACTAGAAATGGTTTGAAAAATAAGAAAGGATGTTGAAAAGAAATATAAATAATAAAGAAAAATAAAACCCTAACCTGCACTCTCCTTTGAAAATCTTCATGGCTGGTGCAAGGGAGACCTCCCTTCCTGTCTCCTCCACTTTAGAGGCCACCTGAGATGGATTATTCCAGGCAACCCCCCACAATCCAGGAGGAATAGAGAGAGATCCACCATTGGCTCACTTGTGATCATGTGACCTGCTCCAGTGCTTGTATTGCAAGACATCACTTGTTCAAGGCAAAATTTAGAATAAACATTTGCTTGTCTCGCAACGTGCTCTTAAACCAAGGTACAGCAATCCCCCACTTATTGCAGGGGATAGGGACCCTACCCAACCTGCGATAAAGGAAAATTGGCAATATGTGGATGTTGGGTCAGGTCTGGGGGCTGGCGCTGCCCCAAATGGGACTCCAATGGTCTTCCCAGGCCTGTTGGGAGGCCCCAGGAGTCGTTTCAGGTGATCAGGAAGGCACTTTCTCGGGGTTGGTGTTTTTTTGTGTGTGTGTTTATTTATTTTGGGGGGGGGTGGTAATCACTTCCAGTTCTCCGAAAATCACTTCTGGGGCCTCCTACAGGCCCAGGAAGCCCGTTGGAGGCCCACTCGGGGCAGTGCCAGGCCTGAGGTAAGTGCAGGAGGTCTCAAACTGGCCCATGCAGGTTGCCCCAGGGGACCTTGCTGTCATATACTGCGGTCCCACGATATACCGGGCCCACAGTACACGAACTGTGAAATGGCGGGGGGCGACTGTACATTGGTGCCTCTTAAGACAAATGCCTCATAAGACAAAAACTCAGAAGAAAAAAAATTCCAGAAATAGGCATGCTTTGGTAGGCTTCACAAGATGAAAAACTTCTGCATGGACCTGGGGGGGAAAACCCCGGAATATGTTAACTAAATGAACTTTTTCAGTGAGGTAGGTTTCAGGTACCCAGTAATAACCCTACATGATTCATTAAGAGCTGTGTCTACTTTGTCATGTGTCAATTTAGACCACATGGTACTAGCATATTCTGTGGAGCATCACAAAGACAACACTGCTCTTACTGTTTGGGTGTGCACCCAAGTCTGACTCAGCCAATTTCCTATGTAAGTTATTTCTGGTGGTTAGTCCTCCAGTTGTGATTGCATCTTCCATGGTCCATAGTTGGCTGGAGTTTGACGTTTTGCAGCCTACCATTGGGAGAGGCTCCTCTAGGTGACTGATCTCCAACTGGTAGGTCATGATCCTCAACCCTTGATTCACCCAAGTGTGGCTTAAGGAAATTTAAGAGGGGTGTTTCAGAAATGGAGAAAATGGGAAAGAAGACATGCACCCAATAACCACCTATCTCATATTGTTATTGTTAAAGGTAGGTCCCAGTCATTGGACTTCCTGTGCTCTTTACAACTGTCAAGAAGTTAGACCAGTCTGAGACACTTCAAATCCAGAATAGTTTTCTCACAGCTCTTTGCCTAGTGTGTCAAGGTGCAGCATTTCCATTGTAGATAAGATAACAGTATGTTTGCACAGTTAACAGCAGAGCAGAAGACAAACAAAAGGCCTTTTTTTGATGGTAACTCAGACAAACTAAATACATAATGTGGCTTGTCTGAATAATTGTCCTGAGCTGAAAGGGTTCTGTGGTTGGACTTCCTTTATCAGCTCTCTCTTTGGGTCCTCTCTTTTTTTGAATTGTGCAAACATGAAAAAAGGCCAGTTGTTTGGAAGTCACGCCTAGGGTAACTGCACTAAGAAGCGGGAAACTTTGTGATCCACCGTCATGTATCTAATCTGTGGTTTGAGTGATAAAAAGACACTTCTGCTCTGCTGTCAGTATCCTGGTCTGCTCCTGGGCAGTGTTCACTACCCAACATCACTCAGAAGAAGAAGAGAGCCAATTGTTCAGCAGTCTGTGGCCAGTATTACATTCCTTCCAGTGTAAGAGGTACAGAAGTATAGTTCGTGCTATTTAAGCAATAAAGGCACCTGTCTTGTACAGAGCCGGCCTATTGGTCCATTTTACTCTGTAGTCAACATAGTACCTACAGACTACAGTACTATGTTTGTTGGCAGAGGTCCAGGGTTTCAGATAAGGCTTTTTTGGTCTTCCCTGGAGAGAAAGAAATATACAATGAACTGAATCTTTTGGATGCAAAAGGAAGTGCTTGACCAGTAAACTAGATCCTTTTTTTCAGTCCTATCTACCATGTCCACACACTGTGTGTTGCCATTAACAGTATGTGTGTGGTCTCTGCCTGTTTGTCATTTCAATTTGTTTACTCCTATAGGCACTTTTTGTCTGAAAGCACAAGTCTGGAGCCAAAAACTCCTTACTAATGCTAAGGGCTGCCTTTGCTGCATGCAAGAAGGTCACCAGGGAATTGAATTCTATGCACTTTTCAGCCAGAGCAAAAGACAGATAAACACTAATAAGCCTTTTGCCTTCGTGTCCCTTTCTTGTAATTGTTAAGGCCCTGAACAGGAGGATTAAAGTTTCTGGGAATTCAAAAGGCCTATGGCTATATTCCAAGTGAATGTGCACTTACTTACCTTTTGTTTAGCACAGCATGCCACATTTTATTAAACACAGAGTTACAAGCAGTGCAACCATACATATGTATATGTGTGTTGTTCATTTTATTTGCTACATTTAAAACCTGTGTTACCTCCAGTAAACTCATAGCTGTGTTCCTCCCATCTTTATCCTCATACCAGTCTTGTAAGGAGGTTCAGGCTGAAGGATTGAGGCTGGCCCAAATGCTCTCAGCATCATGGTCAATTAGCAGTAGGAACCCAAGTTGTCTTAGTCCAAACCTCTGATACTGTCTACTCTGAAGAACACCATCTTGTCCACTGGGACTTTGTGCATTTAAGAACTATAGGATTTCAAGTTAAGACATGAAGCTCACTGGTATAGTCCCTGTCCATGTTTTTAGCTAGGAAACCCAACACCATGCAGACAAGCTAGGTAACCTCGTTCCCTAGAAGCACAACTATTTAGATTTATCTCAATATGTGGTTCTTATTAGGTTTGAGAGTTTGGGGGAATGCCTTCAAGACAAACTGGAAAGCAGAATCTGACTGATCTTATTTATTCCTGTTGACATGATTTTACAGAGCTACATAATGCTAACATTTTCAAGATAAATGCAGGGAGGGGAAAACAATATCTTTGACATTCAAATTACAAAGACTGGAGAGTGGACTGGACTCCACACTCTTTCCCCACAATATAATGGAAATGCCCATTATGCACAAAGCTCTTACAGTGGTCTGCAATTAATTTATTTTAACGTAGTGCCTTGAGCATATTTATTTTGGAGAAGTTTCACTGGGCTTGGTGAAATCTACTCATAAGGAAATATACAGTATATGCTGCTACAGTTTTTCTTGGAGGAGAATAAAATGTCTTCCCATTCTGCAGTTATGTCACCTTGAAAACGAAAATTGCTGCCCATCAGCACTTTTTACAGCGGCAGGGCACTTGGTGTGGCGAGTTGAAAAGAGCAGGTTGGTTAACCATTGCCTAGAAACTGAAGTGAACTAAGGAAGTCTCCTTTGCCTTCCTGCTTGGCACCTAGGTGTTGTGCAGTATGCTACATGGCAGCTAATTATGCATCTGAGTCAGCCCGAAGAAAAAATAGGGCTGTGGAAAAGGCTAGCAAACAAAGTGCTCTCCTGGGATTATAGGTTACTGTGTGGAATGAAAGATCCTGTTTAAATGAGCTGTCATGAAAAATTGAAGGCCATTCATGCTTGGGCCATTAATAATGCAGAGTTGGGTCCTGTACCTCCACCCCCAACTGTTTTAAGTCGGAGAGCCTCCAGCACCATGCTTATTCTAAGGGCAATAATTCAATACTATAATTGATAGAATGTTAATGCTCCACCTTTATTGCACTACATGCAAGTCTACAATCAGGCTTTTGTAGTCAAATGTGTACCTTTCCAGCACAGGACTATCAAGTGTCAACGTGGATCTTCACAACCTGGCAGAGTGAAATGTTAGTGTCTGGTCTGGTGAGCCAGCTGCAAGTAATCTTGTATGAGCCACACTGTTTAATAAATGATAATACCCTACCTCCCTTTACCTCTGACAGCCAGCGCTGCTGAACCCTATACGTAGTACACAACTATTATTTCATTCAGTGGATGAGGAACTTGTGGCTTAGCCATCCTGTTTAGATTGAGCTTTGGTTTTTAATGCAGCAGCAGTATTTTAAATTCATGATTGGAAGGTCTTGCAAGGATGTGATGAATGACAGTGCAGCACAGCCACAGGCTGCCTTGTGTTGTACTACAGATTGTCCCAAAGCATTCTCCTTGTTTAGAATCAAAACATGGCATTCAGTTACAAGTGTACAGCATGAGCAATGTCTCTGTATTTGGGCAATATCAAACACTGGCAAAATGATAAAGATAAGGACTCATTCCCTTTCACCTACTTTATCCCTTCATTACAAATCTAGCACTACTACAATCTAGACCAGGGGTCCTCAAAGTTTTCGAACAGTGGGCCGGTCCACCACGCCCCAGACACCACTGGGGGCCGGACCACAAGCAGGTGGGCAGGGGGGGGGAGGAGCAGTGGTGGGGCCTCAGGGCCATGGAGGGAGTAGGAGACCTTGCCACAGCCTTCCTATTTTAAATTGCCCCACTCGGCTGCACCCGGCGCCCTGACCATCTGGGCGGTGGGGGGGAGGTGTGAGGGGGACCTTGCCATAGGCCTCCCACTCTGAATGCCCCACTAGCCAGCATGCTGATCATCTGGGCGGTAGTTAGGGGGAGTGGGAGGAGCGACATAGCCCACTGCTTTGAACTGCCTCAGTAATAGAAGCAGCTGCAGAGGCTGGCTTGCTTACAAAGCAGGGGGTGGGGGGGTTGCAATTGACTGGGGGCCGGATTCAGGACCTTGAGGGGCCGCATCCGGCCCCGGGGCCTTAGGTTGAGGACCCCTGATCTAGACGCACAATATTTTGCCAGGAGAAATCACTATAAATCTAACATAACACAGTTTAGAAGCCACCAGGGCTGGCAATGACTTCATTTCTTGTGAGATTGAAACAGTTCACTTTTCATCCAAGCAGCTTTGTCACAAAGCTGCTTGGAAGAAAAGTCCAGTTGCCACGACACAGCTTTTGGATAACCTCACCTAGATGGCTAAGAATCTTCACAGACACACCAGGGCTGGGAAAATTCCTTTCCCTTTTTTTTTTTTACTAGTTCAGCTCCCAGAGTTCCCTTAGCCATTGACTATGATAGCTGGCAGTTCTGGGAGTTGTAAAAAAACAGATGGATAAACACACAAACAAAAAACCACCACAACCAAAGGAAGACATCTACTTAAAGACATGCTGAAATAGCTCCATCATTACCCGGTTTGTCTTGTCCGTAACCATATAAATGCTATTGGGTAGTATTCTCCTGAAGAAAAATGGATTAAAGCCAAGTTTGTTCTGGATAAAGTTTTATTAAGGAAATGGTGCCCGCGAGGCATATGGAACAATACCTGGCAGGGGAAAGGCAGTCTGTCCCCGGTGATTTGAACAATCCCTCAGTTGAGTACCAAAACACAAGTTCTCGTCTTTGGCCAAAATGTATCCAGATTATTTGTCAGGAGAATTCAACCATTCCCAGTCTCTTGGGAAGACCCTCACGAAAAACAAGACCAGCCTTGCTCCCTGCTTCAGCCAGATAAGTACTAACTACAGTGTTGATGTTGAGATGTAGAGTGGGAGGGCTTCCTTCCAGTGTTTGATAAAATGCCAGACATTTCTTAAGCCATTCACTCTTTGGACTAAACACTAAAGCCTCAAGTTTTATCTTGGAGCATTTACTTTATACCTTTGGCTAATCACAGAAAAGGGTCCTGTACAACGTGGTGGGTAGTGCCGGAAAGCAATGTAAGCAGGCTGTTTGAAACTAAGCTTAACAAAGTAAACAATTTCAACAGAAGGCTGGAAAAGGATCTACAGGTTTTCTGCCATAGCACAAATAATAATAGGAAAAAGGTGAGGAAGGTTATTACAGTACTATAAAAACATTCTTACAAAGATGGCTTATGCTCAGGACAATAAAACCATAAGGCTGTGTTGATCTTCAGGAGTTAACAAAAAGCCACTGGGGCAATGCCACCTTTTAAAATTATCAATTCTAAATGTGCAAAGTTTGCAAACTTGGCTTGGGGCTGGGTGGGGTGGGGATTCCGGTTGTTGTAGTACCAAAGAGGAACTTCTCTAAGCCTATCAGACAGAAAGAGAAAAAGAAAAAACACTATGCCTTTTTGTTTAGCTCCACCAATCAAATTGAAGATGAGAAGAATATAATTCTAATAGCTGCCAACTCAAGCACTGCTTTTAGAACGCTGAGCTGGAGGATTCTGGGAGTTGTGGTCCAAGTGACTTTCCTAAGCTTGGTTTCTCCCTGGGGATTCATGTGTCCAGATGCACAGCAGCCCATCAGCCTAAAAGCAGCAGTGGGAACCCAGTGGTGTACTGGGGGCGGGGGGGGGGATAGCCATTTTACATTACAATTGCCCACTCTGCCAGCACCTCCCCAGTCAAAGCCACAAGGAAAGACAGGCAATGGAGACTGCTTAGCTGAAGAGTGGCACGAACCTCCAGGGATGAAAACATCTGATGCTTCCTGGCTTTGGTTGCTAGGTAGCAGGTTACTGGAGCGTGTTGTGGGGAGGAAAGGATATTTCTGTGGTTACACGGAAACCTTAGTTTAAAGAGCAACTGGTGGTACTGATCTAACAGCAGCAATACCAGAAAGTGGGTTTTTATTTTATGTTATTGCGTCACTCCCTCTCTTGCATCTTCATTTATAACCCTTGCCCTTCTTTTTATAGGCATATTTGTTCTTATTTTCTTGCACTAACAATTTTCTTGCACTAACAATTTTTTCCCCAGGCAGAATGGAAATGCTTTACATAAACACACATACATTTTTTTTATCAAGGGCTGTAAGCCCACAACTGGCACCCTTGAGACTTGAAGCTGGGCCTACACCTTTGAGATGCTGTAGATCACATTTAGACCACTGGCCCTGGAACCCTTCAGACCCTGAAGATGCTTGAGGCTTTGGTTTTCTTTGCAGGCAAACAACAACAACAGCAACAACAACAACAACCCAAGGGTTTGCTGGTCCAAGACTCAGTATGAGGAGCATGGCTGACATTACCATTCCAGGCCAGTAACTGACCTACAGGGTCATTGGCTACAAATGGAAATAGGCTGGCTGTGGGTGTTCACAGACAAACCTTGGGTGGGCAAGGATGACAGAATCAATGAGTTGTTGACCAGAATGTTGTTTTCATCTGTCTACATTTAAAAAAAAAACAAGTTTTAAGACCCCAATGGGACCACCAAGCACCCATGAAGACACCCACAATGGTTTTGTAGACTGAAGTACGGTCCCCACATGGCCTCAGATGATTGCTGCTTATAAGTTACTTGAGCTGTCTGAGAAAAATCTGCATCAATTATATCAGAAATAACCTTTAACCCTGCAGCTATTTTTCCCCCGACTAAAACTTCTACAACGTCATGCCACTGGTGGTGATAGATGGAAATGATAGGAATTGTGGGCCAGAAATCTAGAGCGCCAAGGATATACCTTCTATAAAGTTAGGATATGGACACCCAGTGGGGTTCAATGAATACTACTGCTAATAATAATTACATGCCGTCAAGTCAATTCTGACTTATGGCACCCATTTCCAGAGGTTTTTTAGGTATACAGCAGTAAAAGACCCTGATTTAATGTCTAACCATTAATTCCAAAAACTTTCCAAACCATTTTGAAGTACTCTATACCTAGAAAACCCTGAAAAGAGTTGCAGCAAGACTTAATTGCATGTTGTCGCCATTGTCGTCATCTTTTCCCTCCCTAGTGAGACCTTGAAAGTTAGCCTGCTTTTTAAATTTTGGCTGCCTAACAGACTATCCACTGTTGTTGTTTTTTGCACAAGGACCGGACAGCTTTTTTTTTAAAGGTGAGGGCTGCCCACCTATGTAGACTTTTCTGCTGACTATTATGGTCTGTTGGCTGCTCTTTCCAATCCTTTCCATTTGTAAAAGTAGAGGGAGCTGCACTTGAACGGTGAATGGGAGAACACTCATCTTTCGTGGCTAAACGGCAAATCTTGTTTGCTGTAACCCAACTGGAGGAATCCAGGTGAGTGTTCAATGTTTATATTTCAAGCGGTGCCTCAAGGGAAAAGTCAGTTTGGCTGCACTGAGCTTATACCTTCCCAACCTCCGAATTCTAGCCGATCAAAGCCCACCCACCCCCAGGCAATTCTGGACAGGATGAATGCACTCTCTGTGTTGGGACTTCCTGTATTTGATGTGGCAACATGCTCAAACCAACCACTTGGTGCTTGCGGAGTCTGGACCCATGCCTGTGGGAACAAGGATGCAATTCTTACTCAGCCAAGTGTTGGTAGCTTAGGAGGCAGTTGGTGAGCCCTTCAACATTGATTTAACTCCAGTACTGCTGCAGCTGCGAAGCTGCCTGGATGCCCTAAGCACACCCCTCCGATCTTGCTTGATTTTGGAAGCTAAGCAGGGTCAGCCCTGGTTAGTACTTGGATGGGCGACCACCAGGGAATACCAGGTGCTATAGGCGCCTGGAGTAGGAAATGGCAAGCCACTCCAGTACACCTGCCAAGAAAACTCCATAGACATGGAGTCACGTAGAGTCGATCATGACTGTAATGACACAACACACTCTCTCACACACACACTGCTGCAGCTGCACAAAAACACAGGAGTACTCCAATGTAAGCCTAGATAGGGCTTCCAATTTAGAGAAGGATGAGGCAAAGAAAGGAAATCAGGGGAAATTAGAACAGGGCAAAATTAAAGAGGTGGGAAAACTTACCTGTTTGGACTGCAAGTCCATCAGTTCTCCAACTGTTATGGCCCCTTTCCGTGTTAGGGAAATTCATTGAAATGTAATATTAAATGTTACTCTTCCAACCTTTGTCAAAGAGTGATGAAGATGGATGATGTGTGTGTGTGTGTGTGTGTGTGTTGCATCATTACAGTCGTGACCAACCCTTCGTGACCCCATGTCAGTGGAGTTTTCTTGGCATGATAAACAAGGATAAATGTGCAATTGTCCCATTGAAAAGGGCAGTAGATTCCCATAAAGCCATTTCTGTTCAAATCGTGCGCGCACTGCAGGACACACCTCCATATCATGTGGACAAATGTTTCACTGGCCTGTTGATGCTCTGCCATGTCCTTGATATCAATGCTAAATACACTTCATCGTGCTTGCTTAATCGTGCTTCCTCAACTACAACAAAGGTCAAATAAAACTTTATGACAATTGTCCTCTGTTTTCATTGCCTTTTCTGTCCTCCATCGCCTTATCCCTCTGGTGTAAAAATTGCTTCCAGGAAGTGGCATTCTTGCTTTCTATTGCTTTAGAGTGCTGCACACAGAACAGGGACAGCTCTGTAAAATATCGTTATTTATTTACCAGAGAGGACTATGACTACAGCACGTTGCTTAACAATGAATAGACGTCATTTGTCTTTCTGTGTTCAAATGCAAGTCAAGATTTTAAGAAACATGTTGGGTTTTCCCTATGGTCAACTGGCCAGCAACCAGCTGCACTCAACTTTAGTCCATTATTTTACTGGCTTTCTTGCAGCAAGTGGTTTGGCTCACCTGGATGAATCATTTGAAGCCTCTGGTTTCATGAGCAATTCTTGGGCAGGTGGCTGCACTCGGGCTACCATAAGCTCACCTTTCCGTGCTGGATGGGAAATTCAGTGAAATGTAATATTTAAATGTTACTTTTCCAAGCTAAGCTTTAACATTAATAACCAACTACTAATCCCAAAGTAACAAGCAGTACACGTCATCAGATGATGCCTTTTAGTTGCATAATTCTCTTTTCGACATTGTCAATAATTTAAACCAGAAGTTTAGGAAGAAACAATACATACATCTAAAAGGTGATCAATTCTTTTGCCTAAATGAGTCTTAACACTTCATTCTTAGGCATGCAGAAATAACTAGCTGAGTTGAATGTACAGCACTGCAGCCTAAGGATGTTCTAATGGAGGGAGAGATGAGGACAGCACCTTTTTGGACTAGGACTTCCAGAACGCCTTATTCTGGGAATTATAGTCCAAAAAAAATCAACTTTTCTTATCTCTGAGTGAGAGAAGCAGCCAAATTATTCATGCGTTTAGAATGAAAGTTATTGACTTCACTGTATGCTGCCATTGGAAAGGCAGCACATGGCTTTTAAAAATAGATGTACAAAGGCATATCACTTTTCCAATTATATAAAAGGCACACAAATGAGTTAGTGAAAGTTTGCCACACCCTGTGAAGATAAAATAGGATGCCATTGGTTTAAATTCAGCTAGGCCAATGTAGGTTGTTAGCATGTGGCTGACATTATTAGTATATTAATTAGAATAGCTTGTAATCTAAAAGAAGGTAAGAATTTGTTTTCTTAGAATATTAAAAAAAACTTGGAAAGGAGATGATCAAGAGTGCTTTAGGATTTACATGGGGCACTAGAATCTGTTCTAGAGACATGAATCCAAGAGGAAAAGGCTGAACAAGGCAGTTCCAGCTAAGGCCACATTAATCCAATCAGTCCAGCCAGAGAAGACAGGAGATGCTTCCCACATGAAGAAACAGCAGGGCAGAAATAAGCATGCCCTGAAATGCAAAAAACAAACAAACCACGGTAGTTATGTCAGAGTAACAAGTCTTGCAACTGAGAGCATTGCGAAATGCCTGTTCACCGAGGCAGGTTTTTCGTTGCACGAGCTCTTACTTGCACTCCTGGATAGGAATCTTGTTGAATGTAGGGCTACGTGATTTTATGTAATTGCACTGAGATTTTTCTGTGATTTGTGGTGTTGTTAGCCGTTCATTTTGATCCTGATTTTTTTTTAATCCCGACTTCTTGGCATGTCAAGACAGAGATGCAGAGGGAGCTTAATTGTGCTCAAAATAAGAGCTGTCTTTGCTTCAGGTCACCTGTTCCTGACAGATCGATCACTGAAGTGGAGATGATAACAGGTGACAGATGTGGAAGTCCAAAACAAGACGTCCCAGCCTCTTGCCTTCTTGAGCAACTGGGACACACTTTTCCGACACTGGAGGAGATTTATACGGTACTCACCCTGCATAACGGCCACTGACAGCCTCCACAAATTTCTCTACTCCCCTTTTTATTCCTATCATTGTTGGCAGTGATTCCTATATCTCATGGTAGAGGAAACACATGACAGCTTCTGAATGTCCCATTATTTGGGTTCAAGAGGATAACCCTGGAGGCCCTTTCAACTTCCTCTCTGCTATATGCAGACATTTTTCAACATCTCTGTTACATCCCACTTTTAATAAGGTACAGGTGGCATACTATTCTTCAACTGGACTGTTGCCTGAGCAAACCTGTAAATCATTTGGGTTGCCCTTTTCTGAGTCTACTTCTGTTCCCCAGAATTCTACCTGAAGAGTGGTGACCAGAATTGGACACGATATTCAAAGTGTGCCCACAAGCCAGAAAGTGGGTATACAACACTGTGATGTTGATGAGCTTATTGTGAGTCTCTTTCGTCTGGATTCTTAAGACAGAGTTTGCATGTTTCACATGGGCCACGCATGCTGTCTTCATTTGAACATTCTCAGTATCAAAATCAGCACTGGAAGGAACTTCATTTCTTTCCAAAGTATTTGATCTGGTTTTTTTTAAAGAAATCTGGTTCTAGCACAAGCATCTCTTCCAAACCACCTGTTGCAAGGCTCCAGCCTTCCAAGAAAACATATTTTCTAGGCTTAACATATTGCAAATATCCAAACAAAACAAGCTTTTACTATGAGTGACTAACTCTTATCCTACTTACAGGTTTGCTGGATCATGTGGGTGTAATAAATCATCTGTTGTCATTGCAATTCTGTACTGTTTCCCTATTACAGAAACATCCAGCCATCTATGATGTAGTCCTTGAAAAGTCCAAGATGGTGCAACAGTTCCTTCTTTTGCTTAACATCCTCCACATCAGCAAGAGATTTAGAACTGTCCCTTTTCAAATGAAAAAAAAAACACCATCATGTTTTAATATTCTAATTTATGCCAACTTTGCAATTTTGAATGTATCAGTGCAATGGATGTAACGAAACGTTTTCTAAAGATTCAGTATAATTTTACATTCCGTATTCATTTGTTGAGTTTTCAAAACATGATACCTCTGACATCAAGTACGAATATGGCACATATATCACCAAAAGAGAGAGAGAGAAAGAGAGAGAATTATAGCCATGTCTGTAACTCATCTTCCTCTGTTTTAAAGAAGCAGAACACTTAACACTACTCTTGGAAATACTTTTATTGTGTACTTGGAATATGTATCCGAGTGTTCATAGCAGTGAACACTGTCCTGGGTTGACACAACATTTTGTAGACTGCACTCTGACACTTTGTACCAGCTGTAATCATTGTTGTCATTCACTTGGCAATGTTTAATTGACACAGGAAGGTGAGCCTCGTGGCGCAGTGGTTAAATGCCTGTACTGCAAGTAAAACTGTGCTCACGACCTGGGTTCAATCCTCGGTAGCAGGTTCAAGGTTCACTCAGCCTTCCATCCTTCCAAGGTCGGTAAAATGAGTACCCAGCTTGCTGGGGGGGCAATGTGTAGCCTGCACTCTGTAATTAAAATTGTAAACCACCCAGAGACTACTTGTAGTAGTATGGGGCGGTATATAAGCAGGACACTTTTTGCTTTTGCATGTGTTCACACAGCAGAGAGTCAAAATATGGTACATTTCTCTCTATAAGTACATCATGCCCTCTTCTGTCATTACCCTAGTCCTCTTCCCCACCAGCTCCTCTCTTCTGTTCAGTACATGAAGTGACATAGCACTGAATTGACAATACACAGCCAGTCATCTGACATAGCACTGAACTGCTAACACTTTTTAATATCAAAAATTCAAATGTATGTGCCTGAAAGAAGCAATGCTGAGCTGTCGTATCTCAACCCACTGAATATACCATCCTCAGTGTGATCACTGTCACTGCCCCAAACAGGACAAAACAAAACAAAATCATTGCTGCTCCAACAAAATGTACAGAACTTTATGCTTATGGGAAAAGACTGGATCTGCCCGCAATTAAGTTTATATTGTGTAGTCAACAGAAAAAAACATTAAAAATGAGTCCAGCACAAACAGTGGAACAAATGCCTGTCTTTTCACACCCTATATTGTATATACTGAGTAAAAAAATGTCAACCATGTTTGTCCCACTTATGAAGAGAAATAAACACACATTTCTTTGCAGAAATCAGTCTGTTTGACCAGCTATATTAAAAAATGATTACGGTAATACAAAATATTTGGGTTTGTTGATATAGTCTAAGAGGAATACATCTCTGAAAACTTCACATCTTGATCACTGAATTCTAGGTACACTGCCACCTATTTCACTACCAACATCAGAAAGCTATTACAACTTGCATTGTTGCTGGGGATTATGGGAACTGTAGTCAAACCCACCAGAAGGATGCTAGAGAGAACTGCTGTAGGATAGCCTAGCACTTTAGGACACTTAATCCAGAGGAGCTGATATGGAAAAAAAGGGATGTGTCGTATGGGTAGGTAGATACTGTAGTAGGTACTGTATTAGCTATGAAGAAAATTCCCCTTAGAGGTAAAATGAGAGCCCACTCTAAAAGGCTGTGCAGACTTTATGAGCTTGAGGTAACTTGGCTCTTAGGAACAGGCAAAACTGTCCCAGCTGTTGTTGAGTCAAGCAGCAAAAGAGCTTGGAAGCAGTGGCCTTCAGTTGTTGCTGTTGGTGTTTACATTGGCAAGCATCACTAAAGCACTTGGGAGAGGCAAGAGTTTCCAAGCGAGAATAAAACTGGGGCAAAGCTGAGGGAAGAGGCCGTGGCTTCCTCTGTTGGAAACAGAAACAAATGCAGTTGACGGCAAAGACTGAAATGGATGCCAGGATTGCCCCTAAGCATGGATAAAGGGTGGGGGAAGGGCATTTAGTTACATCTAGGAAATGTTACGTTTCTGGATAGCAACCTCTAGAATACCCCCAAGCAAGCTGGCCATGCTAGCTGAAAGATTCTGTGGGATTCCGCATCAAACAGTAACTTTTCCAAGGTGGGATTCCACGTCTCGATTTTCGTGTATGAAAAGCAGGCGATAAAAAGGATAAAGTGTTTCTTTATCATGGAAGCAGGTAAGGCCATACTCATCTGTTATCTCAGTCAGGATCTGGTGCTCTGTTCTATACCTTGGGGACACAACAGGATAGAAATGTAATAAATAAAAACAGAAAGGGATTCTCTCTCTCTCTCTCTCCCCCCCCTCTCTCTCTCTCTGTGTGTGTGTGTGTGTGTGTGTGTGTGTGTGTGTGTGTGTGTGTGTGTGTGTGTGTGTGTGTGTGTGTGTGTGTAAACTTCATGTGCCCATTTCTGGATTTTGAAGACTCTAATTCTCTCCTGCAGTCTCCATTCCTGATTTTTTTCCTTACAAAGGAGGAAAAAAAGCATACTGGTAAAGTCCTCCTTTGCCTTTTAGTAGTAATGTGTGTTTCTAAAATTAAAAATGGGATGGGGGCTGCCCCTCCAAAATTTTCAAAACTACTTCAGACCTTGTTAAGAGGGACACAGGGGCATTTCCGAATGCCACCAGGGATGTCACAGGGATGTCACATTTGGGGCATTGGGTGCTGCATGTGGTCCTCTCCCACCTTGGAATTCATTCTAAAATTGTATCACGTCCTTAAAAAGCTATCTGTTGCACTATGGACACTTTATTCCAGTGGAATAAATTACACCCTGCAAATAAATTCCCACCACAACTGAACTGTTTGGCTCTGCGGCACCTTATACCCTGAGATTTCATGGGCAAAACCTGAGATCAGAGGTGGTGTTACAGTAATGAACAATTACAGTGGCACAAGTGTGGAGCAAGCACAGACTGGGAGGAGATCAGATACAACTTCTTGGCCAGCTTGATTGTGGCCATGGGTTCAAGACACAGCGCTTTCTGCCTTTCTTTAAAATTCATGACTCCTCACGATTGGTGCATAGTCATTGCACAGCCACTGCACTGTTGTGAGTTGGTGAAGAAGAGTACCATTACTTTAAAAAAGCCATCCCTCCCCTCCCCACAAACATCTTAGGTTATTTCCAGCCTATAAATTGCTTGCACTTTATTTATTTATTTATTTATTTATTTATTTATTTATTTATTTATTTATTTATTTCACCCATCTAGCAACATTGCCAATCTGGGCAAGGCTCTATCAAATAAAGTCAACAATGAACAATATACACCGAACAATATAAGCGACATAAATAACATACATCTACAAAATCCAAAATTTGAAAAATCTGAAGGATTAAATGGCAGACTAAATCAAAACACAACAAATTATCAATACAAATTATCAGTTTACAAGAGTGGTCAAGGCAGAGGCAGGAATTAATGCAAAGATGAGTGTATAGCAGAGTGTCGAGGAAGAAGTTAGAAACCAGAGAAAGATTGGGGAAACAGACATGTTTTGAACTGGTGCTTGAACGTTTTCAGTGAGAGAGCCAGGCTGATCTCAAGGGACAATCGATTTCACAGTGACGGGGCAACCACCAAGAAGGCTTGATTTCTTGTGTTCTTTCTTTGATCTTCCCTTTGGGTTGGCGCCTTCAGTTGCTTCGCCTGGGAAGAGTGGACCGGGCAGTTCTTTGTGGGAGGAGCTGCTTTGCCAGGTATTGAAGTCCTAAACCACTTAGGGATTTGTATGCTAACATTAAATATGTGGAGTACCTCATCTCAAGTTTCCTTGCGATCTCAGCTAGCAAATTACAGGAAACCAGCAGACATGTGGAAGACGGGTATGTAGTCTTTTGGGGAAGAGCTATCCCAACCTCAAACAATTAGTTAGTCATACACCTGCACTGACCAATCTGTTTTGACAGAAATCCCTACCCCATTTATTTTTCTGTGAAAAGCTTGTACTAGTTTCCAACTGCGGAGACTTCTCTCTCGTATGTGGGTGGTGACATTTTGGTTACATAATAAGCAGAACTCAGAGAACTGAGTTCTTTATTAATGTGTATGTTGAAGTATACAGCACAAGTAGGTGATATTCTGAATTAACTCACAATGGGCTGTGGGAGCTCCACCACTTGCAGTTAGTAGTATCAAGGCACATTATAGAACAGTTTAGATTCATGTATTAGTTATCATATGGAAATACTTGGCCATCTTCAGGAAGTGGGAGGAACAAATAATTGCTAAGGAGACCTTCGTATAACAAACGGACGGTCGTATAACAAATGGTTTGTATAGCATAAAATCTGTACAACATAAAAAATTCCAGAGATAGCGGAAGTTTGCTTAACAGAATCATCTATGGGGCGAATCCGTACAACATAAAAAAGGTCGCAATTAGGGATTACTCTTTCAATGCATTCCTATGGGGAATTTGTATGAAGGAAAATTTGTTTAACATAATTTCATTTGGAATGAATTAATTCCTTTATACAAAGTATCACTGTAATTAGCATCAGCTTCCATGTTCCTCTTTGCTATTTTAGGAACAAACCGATGGGTGCTGGTTCAGGGGCAAGGATTGTTTGGTAAAATATGTTGCTATAAAAAGATCAGAAATCAGTTATTGGTCAAGCTAGTTGGAAGATGATAAAATCCTAGGAATACCTAGGCCAGTGATGGCAAACCTTTTAGAGACTAATCGCCCAAACTGCGATTTAAAATTCACTGGGTTTTTTTTGGGCAATGTGCCAATACAGCAATTTAACCTGAATACAGGTGGCTGTGAAGGGTCAATGTCGGATGCCCACAAAAAAAGGCTCCGAGTGCCACCTTTGGCACCCGTGCCATAGATTTCCCAACAATGACTTAGGCAGATCTGTTTTTTTTAAGGTGGTGGGGGGTAGGGTGGGGGTGGTAGTAGAAGTAGCAATAGTAGTAAGAACTACAATGCTGGCATCTTTTAAACATTTTTGCTTATTTAGTGCTACTGTTTGAGAGCTACACTTGTGTCTTTCATTTGTGGCACATTCTGTCAAGAATCTCTGCTTTGCATTTTTTGCCTTTGATTTTAACTGCACCAGTTGAGCACAGGTTTTGTAGTATGACCTACAAAATACTACAAAATACTATAGTATCTCCTCCTTTTCCCCAACTAAGGATCGCTAAGCCTTAGACAAGGAAAGTCGGACTGCTGGCGGGAGGGTGCATGGCTTCCTCCTGCTCCTGCTCCTGTTCCTCCAGGCACCCCCAGATTGCTGCGGGCCCCGGGGCAAATGCACCCTTCTGCTCCCCCAGATATGCCCCTGCATCCAGCTAGTGAGTGCCAAAGATAGAACCCAGTGTAGTGTAGTGAAGAGAGTGATGGACTGGGACTTGGGAGAGCAGGGTTCAAATCCCTGTTCAGCCACAGAAACGGACATGGGGAGTGGAACTGGTAAAAATACTCCTTAAACATCTCACTTACCTTGAACCCTCTGTAAGGGTCACTATAAAATGTTTCCGACTTGATACCACGTCAACAAAAGTGAATGCCATCAAAGCTTCAGAATCGGCCATCCACAGCAACAATCTGCCAGCAGCTGAAACTGAACAATGCAGGCTAAAAATCTCTGCCGCACTCTCCAGTGCCCAACCACCAACATCTAACAGCACCAGCCAGGAGAGAAGTGCTCTGACATCCCTCAGCAAGGATGAGAACATCACCATTCTGCCTGTGGACAAAGAAAGGTGCACTGTCGTCCTCAATACTGTGGCCTACCACGAAAAGGTCATCTCACTTTTAGATGACCAACACACATGAAAAGCTAAAAAGAGACCCCCACCATCAATTACATGAATGTCAATGGAATTCTAGCACAGAAGTGACCACCAAATCCCAGATTTTCAATTTCAGATTTTCAGAAGACCACATCCATAAACAGACACACACTTTACGTAGCGGGGAGGCTAAGCAAATAGGGGACTGAGCATGCTGTCTAGGTACAAAGTGTTAAATATTTGGAGGATATAATCTAGAAGAAGACAGGCCCAGCTGACCAGCCAATTGAATGGGAAAACTCTAAATGTATCCTTGAAGGCTTTCACGGCCAGGATCTGATAGCTGAAGTTTTTCTTCCTGATGTTTTGTCAGACTTTGTGGCCGGCATCTTCAGAGGGCAAGGAGCTCAGGGAACTAGGAGTTCACTCTGGGGTCTGGCATAACATCAGGAAGGGGGAAAAAATCCAGAACACGGCCAAACAGCCTGAAAAACTCACAACAGCTATCTAAATGTTTTGTTGCAGGTTCTGTTTTCCATATCCTTTTGATTTGTTGACTGTCGTTCCTGCATGAGAGGAAGCAGGAAGTGAAAAATAAAGCAGAACACAATCAACTTAGGGCGTTTATACACGACCCCTAAGCTCCGCCGCAAATGGCTGCAAGGTCCGGACCTTAAAAATGTTTACCCACCAGCTCCGGACTTTGCAGACAATTAAGTGCGACCCCGCCCACTTTAGCAAGACCAAACAGCAGTTTTCTTGTACCTGCTTTTTGGAGGTGACAAATATTTGATCCGGTGTAAGGATAGTGAGTGCGGGGCTCTCCTGGCTTCTGTTTGTTATTTTTTTTGCGCCCCGCTCCTTTAAGAGATCTGAATGCTGCCTGGAACAAAAGGGAGGTAAGAAGGCATTCTTTTCTTTCTTTTTTCTCCCTCCCTCAGGCAGCCAGAAACCAGGAAGTGCGGAGGGGGGTGGGGACAGAGGAAGAGCGAGGAACCCCTAAAATCTCTGGTCTGAATTTAAGTGGCCAGCGGATCTTAGGGGTCGTGTAAAAAGGCCCTTACTTGCCAGTATAATTTCCTTTTTCCCTGCTCTTTTTCATTTGATGAAGGTCACCGCCCCTCTCCTTGAAGCAGCAGATGTGCGCTGCACACAGTTTTCTTTAGAAAAGGTTTTACTGCCACCTACTGGACAAAACAGTGTCATTCCGGAATAAATGATGCTGTTTTGCAAAGGTAGAAATGATCATACTTCACCATAATAGGTTTGAAGATTCTCTTGGTTGGCAAGTAGCATTGCTACAGTACTGGTGACAAGGAATCCAGAACACAACACTGGTAAATGCGATCCTAGTTCATGAGGCCAATGTTGGCTCTTGAAGGAGGAACTTACTTTATGTAGCAATTTGTCAATGTAGCACCTTTTCTCTTATTTGGATGCCCTTGCATTTAACAGCTGCATGGTGTGCATATAAGGAACAGGTGCATGTTTTTTTTCCATAGCATTGCCCCTCTGTGACAGAAGATAATTGCACCTGAAAATGGTTGCTTTTTAGGTGGGAAGGAGGAAAAGAAGAAGGGAAGAAAAGAGAATGACTACTGTATGTGGGGCTGCCCTCCAGATTAGTTTGCATTCGCTCTCTATAGGGATGCTCTGCCTAACCAGTCCTTGCAACCACAACAGATGATGAGGAATCATGTTCAACAACATCCAGAGGGTCTCACGTTGGCTATTTTTGATCTAGCTATGTCTTCTTCCCAGGCAATAAATAAGGACCTTGCATGTGGCACCTCTATATCTATCAATACTTTTAGCAAGCCCCCAATTTCCATCTTGGGACTGCATTGAATCACAGTCTTCAGTGGCGTAAAACACAAGAGCCAAGATGTTATTATATTGGCCTGTCATGCTTCTTTCATACTCCTCGTTATTTTAAAAAAATCTTACCTGATGAGGACATACAGAGAACACAAAACTGCAATTTCTCATTGGTCTTAGTGAGGATATAATTATCTACCTGTGGATCTTTGGGTGTTTTTAAACACATCCGAGTGTTGATGGACGCTGGATGTTCGTCGCTTAAGCCGAAGGAGAAGCACAGAGATTCTGGATTTTGGGCAGTAGCACGATGGAGTATATAGCCCCAAAGCCAAAGGATTTTGAAAGTCTGGAGACATCCAGCAGGGGCTTTGAAACAATTTTATTTCCACTGAGTGTATATTTTTTTACTTTATCCAACAGTAAATCACTCATGTGAAGCACTCATTATTGTAAGCCACCTTGGGGCTTTTTCCAAGGAGAAAATTTGGGTAAAAATATTCAAAATAAAATGAAAATAAATAAATAAATAAATAAATAAATAAATAAATAAATAAATAAATAAATAAATAAATAAAAATGTACTGGAAGAGTGAAGATTCTAATGTATATAGATAAATAGACTACATAGAAAAATTATTTTGATTCTATCTACAATTATTGCTTTTAAAGAGGACTAATGTGACAATCGAGCTGCCTAGATGCCCTAAGCAGATCCGATCTCGCTTGATTTCGGAAGCTAAGCAGGGTCAGCCCTGGTTAGTACTTGGATGGGCGACCACCAGGGAATACCAGGTGCTGTAGGCGCCTGGAGTAGGAACTGGCAAGCCACTCCAGTACTCCTGCCAAGAAAACTCCATGGACATGGAGTCATGAAGACTCAGTCACGACTGTAACAACACAACACACACACACACACACACACACACACACAAGTACATAACTGTCGACACTGAAATAGACCAAAACCTCCTCTTCTTTGTTGGCTCCAAGGATATCATTTCGGCTTCCGACTCCTCTTTTCCTGTGTTTTCCCCTCATGATTGTAAAGTCCCTTGACTTTGTGGCTCATTGCTGGGCTAGGAGGAAGTGTCATCTGTTGACTTTTCGCCTATTATCAAGATTTTAATTTACAGTGTTTCCTCGGGCAAAGCCATTATGGTACAATGCTTACAATGCTGGAGCCCGATGCTTGGATTTGAGTCCTGAGAAGCCACAAAAACTGAGCACAGCCTGTCACTCTTCCTTTAGCTCAGCCTGCTCTGTCTGGCAGTGCAGTTACCAGAACAGGGCCCGTGGCAGAAGAGTCAGCCATACTCCTTCACTCTCTCATGACCATACAAGTGCAACAAAGAGAACACAAGAATAGGATGTTCAATATTTAGAAACCAGCATTTTAAATGGAATAGGTTAGTTGGGGGAATATAGTGTGGCCTGTTGTACATATGAATGTGCGTGTGAGTGATAGCGAGATAATGGGTCAAATTGTATTTTTCAAATGGCTTGGTGTACACAATTAAACATGTGCTGCTTGTATACTGCTTTATAGTGCTTAAATCACACATTGGATGGTTTATAATTTAATTGTGCAGGCTGCACATTGCCCTACCCACCATGTGAGCTGGGTACTCAGTTGATTTTGGAAGAACAGAAGGCTGAGTCTACCGCGAGCTGGCTTCCATTGCGATTGTGTTCAGGTAGTGAATGGAGTCTTGATTGCAGTACTGCATTTTATCCATTGTGCCACAAGGTTAGCTTTACAGTCCTTTAAAGTATGGTCAGTGTTTTTCTATACAATATAAAGATGAGGCTGTGACCTGCCAATTATTCAGTACGGATTGGATATAGTTGGAGGATTCTGAGTAGTGCTTCTTTCAAAAGCAAGTCTTGTTGAAAGTAGCCAGGGACTGAAATGGGAGAAATGGCGTTTGCATCAAAGGAGTTAATTGAGCCAATGCCATGAGAAGGAAACTTGCAACAGTGATACATAGAAATGAAGATGGCAAACAGGACTGAAGATTGGCTTCAACTTGGTAAGACCAAATGAATCAGCTGGTAGACAGCACCCCAGATACTAAGCAGAAATGATTAAGTGGTCCTTAAGATCACACAAATACAAGAGTGGGTGATATCCTTTATTGGGCCACTAAAAAAAAATCAAAGGGATTTCAAGTAGGGATGGGATGTTCGTTTCAGAATCAGACAGGGAGGCGGGATGATGCATTTTCCCCTTGTGGGGGATACCATACCCCAATAGGCTCTGAACCCCAAAATAACCTGGCAGAACTGAGGCAGCCTAAGCCCTGGACAAACATGTCCAGAGAGCAGCAGGGAACCCAGTGTGGTTAAGCTGACCTGGAGCTGGCATAGCTCAGGAGGTCAGGGGAAACAATGGAATCCCAGATATCAGGCTATCAGGCACATCTGGTCTGTGACCAGCCTGAAGCTCCTTCCTCTCTCTCTTATCAATGAGTCCTCACTAGCCAGCATTTCCTCCTAGATAAGGATGCATATGTGAGGACCCTCATCCCCCCCCACCACCAATGGAATTCATACGTGACCAAAGACCATCCTTCCTCTGTCTTCCTCTGTCCTATTGTCAATGCTTCTCTCCACCCCATGTGTACTTGTTTACTGTTACCAATAAAGAGCCTTGGGTCCCAGGCGTGGCCCAGATACACTCTCACACACTCGCTCTCACACACACGCACACACACAGACACCCATGCACAGAGAGACACAGCCTGGGACCAGGAGATGATTGTACCCCAAATTCTGTGTATGCATAATTAGTAATGCTACAGCTCCTGATTGGTGAGCAACAGGAAGCAGGACAGATGACGTCAGGAGACTTCTTCCTGTTTGGAGTTTAGCCCGATGCGACCCTGCAGGAAGGTACGTGATTGGCTGCTTGCGTTTTGGAGGCTTCCGAACAGCACCTGGGCTTGTGTGGGTCGTTTCGGAAGCTACTGCTTCCGTCCCAAACACTAATCCCTTGCAACATGCTTGATTTTTTTACATTCCACTACAAAGACAAAAAAAAACTTTGCCAATTCCTTTGCAATTGCCTCTTGCACCGATCCACGTTTCATGCTTCCGAAACATAGTCTCTTTTCAGATGCGGAGCTGGTGCAAAAAGCAACACAGTGACATTAGCCTCTAGCACACCGTTGGTGTTATAATTTGGTTTTAAACATGAGTTGGAAGAAGTTCATTCAAGTCAAATCAAGGTCAGATTAATAGATTTGCCTGGTGAGCATAGGCAGATGTTTCTGCAGTTTATAGTCACATCTGGCTGATGTCAGTGGCTGGTGTTGAGAAATTGAGAGTGACCAAACCTGAGCATTGCCACCAGATGGCAGCAGTCATGTACAGAGGACGTCCGACTTGCTTGCTCAAGATGTTATTCCATTGCATGAGAAATCTTCTCCCTGACGTTGGCAGTCCTACCTATTACCTGCCTTTATTTGGGTATATATTAGAGAGAGACACACACACATACACAGTGGTTTCCTGTCATCTAGCTGTCAATTGTGTATTGCTATGTTGATTTTTAACACCCATTAGTAGTGTTGAGAAGGAACAACTTCCATGTATCCACAGTTTAGTTGAATGTGGTAATTATGACCATACTTGGTCTACTGGAGAACCAGACTCCCAGATGTTCTGTCTCACTGCGGGATCCATTCAGCTTGCTTACCTGATGACTAGAGAATGATGAATCAGTTGGGGTTCCCCCAGCCCGTGCTCACAAAGTTTGAAAACACAGGTTGATTCCGTCTTATCTCTGGCATCAGTTTGCACACTGTTTCAAATACATAATGAACCACATGGAAAAGTGTATGTATATTGTGTGCCCATGAATATTGGTACACATTTTTGTCATCCAAGTTCCCTTAATTTGCACATCTGGGGTGAAAACTTTCCTGTAACAATCTTTAATGCACATGGCTTTGTGGACCATTTCCACCTCTTGCACAACACGAAGGATAGGAAGCTGGACTTTGAAATTTGGAGAATTCTGTAGGACACCAAAGCACCACTGTGTTCATGCCTCTGGACGACTCTGGGATTTGTGAACCTGGTTGGTTAGGATTAAAATGTGAACTAAATCTGTTTCAACAACATTCCTCTTCATGTCTGCAATATTTTTGTACAAGTGTGATTCTAGTGCAAATAGGTTTCAGTCAAACTAGATGAAAGATTTAAGGATACAGTGGTACCTTGTATAAAGGAATTAATTTGTTTCAAATGAAATTATGTTAAGCAAATTTTTCCTTTATACAAATTTCCCATAGGAATGCATTGAAAAACAGAGTAATCCCTAATTGCGAACATTTTTATGTTGTACGGATTCGCCCCATAGGTGATTCTGTTAAGCAAATTTCCCCTACCTCCGGAATTGTTATGCTGTACAGATTTTATGTTATACAAACCGTTTGTTATACGAGGGTCCACTGTATTCACTATTTTCTAATATATGAAGTCTGATAAATAAATCTCCTCTTGCCAAATCTGGATTATGGCCAGCATCGTATTTGCATAATTTTATGCCGGATCAGGACAGCTTCCTGAGATCTAGTGGCAATTTTTTCCATTTAAAGTTTCCCACTCTTTCCAAGGCTCCCAAAGACTTCCCAGGGGAAAGGGGAAATGTTTCTCTCTTGGCAGTTTGAGCTTGCTGTGTTTCTCACAGAGATGGGCCCCCACATCAAAATTGTAGCCTATAAACTGGTCATGGGCCATAGGGTGGATACCAGCACCGCTGTCATCCGCACAGTTCCACTTGTGCTGCTTACAACTCTCAGAGTCCTCTAGCCACCAAGGCCACTAATCACGATAGCTGAGAGGACACAAGGAGGTTTTGTGCCTGAAAGTAATTTTTCCAAGCTCTGTCATACCTCCAAAAATTGAGGGTTTTGGTGCCATTCTTTGGCATTCCCTGGACTGTGAGAGAGGGAACGCAACAAAAACAGAACATTAGAGAACCAGGCAGCTGTTTTATTCATGTGGCACTAAGAGCACAGGGTGGGAATGGGATGTACACTCCTTTTGGAAATATAAAGATAATAAGAACTCCACAGAGGATAACAAGAAGGAAAGAAACCTAGACCTACACCGACAGCAAGGGTGTGGAAATTAGACCCTTAAGGCCTAAAACTGATTGGTAATAGCACCTAGTGCAGCCCACTGAATTAATGAGCATTATATAAGTACTGACTCACCAGCCATCCAGTAATTGATTCCAACTGTCTAACTGGAACTAGCAATCGGATTTAGACCAATGTGTCTTGGCTAGCACTCCACAAATCCCTCGTTGTTGGCTGTGAGAGAGCGAGAGATTATGGGGATTGAAGTCAAAACATTTGACCTCCAGACTAGACATGGGCATTTTGTTTCGGAAGGGGTCCTGTTCCGAAACGAAACACACAGAACAGCTGCCGTTCGGTACCGGGATCCACCTTCCAGAACGAAATCAACCAGTCTCTTACCTTGTTCCATAGCGCAGGGCCAAACTCCAATGAGGAAGCAGCCTCGGACACATCATCTTTCACTCTCCCTGCCATTTGGCCAGTCAAACAGGGAGGCAGGATGACGCATGTCCCTGCACAGCTCCTGATTGGACAGCGCTAGGAAGACTGAAAGATGATGTGTCTGAGGCTGCATCCTCATTGGAGTTTAGCCCTGCACTACCCAAAACAAGGTAAGAGACTGGTTGATTTCGTTCTGGAAGGTGGATCCAGGCGCCGAACGGCAGTTGCTCTGCCATGTTTTGTTTTGGAACTGGACTCCTTCCAAAATGAAATGCCCATGTCTACTCCAGACCTACTGCAAAGTGAATCTGGTTGTGGTTAGAGAGGCCTTCTACAGGTCTACTTCAGTTTCTAAGTCTCCGGCCTTGTCCCAGAGACTCAGGTTTTGGGTTTCACGCCTCAAACATTCTGGGAATGGGATAGTGCTGACTTAGCAATTCTGTTTTGGGGCTTTTCCTGAACATCCTGCAGACCACCCATAGATCTACGAGTAGATCCAGATTTACTCTGGCTCCCACTTTTGCTTTAGAAATTAGTGCCCCTTTCCCTTTCACTGGGACACTTGCTTCTTGCTGTGTATTTTAATTCCTAGCTCTCAAGACTCTTGACAGCATTACTTCATTAGGTTTTATATTTATTATAATGGCTCTGTGCTGTCTGTGGGCTACGTGCTTTCACACACTATTTGGCTGTTGCTGCTTAATGGTCCGATTCTATGACATCACAGGGATAGCTCTCTGTACTGTCTTAGAGGCATGCATCTGGATATCATCTGTTGACTTGAAATCTCATGAAACACAATCCTCTTGACCTGGCAGCCCTAAGGAAGAAGGCACACTTAGTTGCTCAGATTCATCATCCATTCACCCATCAACATATTCCTCCCAAAGCCAATGAGTGAGATGCAGGCTGCAGTGCTTTGCACATTTACTTGGGAGTAATCCCCATAAAACTCAATTTCAATACTCCCTTTGGTTTAAAATAGTTTTAAAAGTTCTACCTATACATATCTATTAAGGAGCTAATCTCACGGAGGTTATATCAGAGGGGACTTATTTTCAGATAAATGTGTACAGGACTGTAGCCTAAGATGCAAAAAAGGACAACAAAGAAAAATGGATGAAGGATGGGCAACTTGTGGCCATCAGCTGATGTTGGGCTGCAACTTCTGGCAGCCCTCGACAACATAGCCAGTGGTGAGTGGCCGGGGATTAAAACCCAACAATATCTCCAATCTCGCACTGGATAATAATTCACTATATTAACTTTGATTCCATTGGGTTCCAAGAGGGTGCAGATCTACTTCTAAAGAGCAGGGAATGAAATGCTCAGTCTGTTTCTGTGGGTAATCCCATTTTTCCTATATAGTGGTACCTATACTTACAAGTGGCTCTACTTACAAGTAATTCGACTTAAGAGCAGAAAACCGTTGACGTTTTAAGTGCTACCTTACAAATTTTAGATGTGGTCTGCTCTACTTACATTTTACATTTTTTTGATTGATTGATTGATTTTTTTTATTTTTTAGATACGGCTGCTCTACTTACGAGTTGTTCGACTTATGAGTATGCATTTGGAACAGATTGAACTCATAAGTAGAGATACCACCGTACTTAAATATACTCCTACAGTGATATAATCTAGACAGAACTTTACTGTTCTTGTTTTGACTTATATACCGTCTGATAGTGCTATCAGGCACTGATAATGCTAGAGCACTCTCTGGGTAGTTTACAACATACAGTATTTTTTGTATGTACAAGATTAACATATTTTTTGCCCTATAAGATGCACATGACCATAAGCACCTAGGTTTTAGAGGAGGAACAAGAAAAAATATTTAGCCTAATGTTTCATGGCAGGGGAATCCTGGCTCCAAAAGGGGAGGGCAGAGGCTCCGTGGAGGAGACATCATTGCAGATGAAGTGATTTTTGACTGGGGAATCCTGGCTACAGAAGGGAAGGGGTGGGGAAAGGAGGTCATTGGGACTGGGAGATCCTTGCTGCAAAGGGGAGGTTGCAAACAAGGTGATTGGAACTATGGAATCCAAGCTGCAAAAGGGGATGGTTGCAAATGAGGTGATTGGGACTGTGGAATTCAAGCTCCCAAAGGGAAGGGTTGCAAACGAGGTGACTGGGAATGTGGAATCCAGGCTGCAAACGAGGGGGGTTGCAAATAAGGTGATTGGTACTGTGGAATCCAAGCTGCAAAAGGGAAGGGTTGCAAATGAGGTGATTGGAACTGTGGAAACCAGTCTGCAAAAAGGGAGGGTTGCAAACAAGGTGATTGGAACTGTGGAATCCAAGCTACAAAAGGGGAGGGTTGCAAATGAGGTGATTGGGACTGTGGAATCCAAGCTGCAAAAGGGAAGGGTTGCAAACGAGGTGACTGGGAATGTGGAATCCAGGCTGCAAAAGAGGAGGGTTGCAAATGAGGTGATTGGGACTGTGGAATCCAAGCTGCAAAAGGGGAGGATTGCAAACAAGGTGACTGGGAATGTGGAATCCAAGCTGCAAAAGGGAAGGGTTGCAAACGAGGTGACTGGGAATGTGGAATCCAGGCTGCAAAAGAGGAGGGTTGCAAATGAGGTGATTGGGACTGTGGAATCCAAGCTGCAAAAGGGGAGGATTGCAAACAAGGTGACTGGGAATGTGGAATCCAAGCTGCAAAAGGGAAGGGTTGCAAACGAGGTGACTGGGAATGTGGAACCCAAGCTGCAAAAGGGGAGGATTGCAAACAAGGTGATTGGGGACTCCAGGCTGCAGCAGGGGACAGGAGAGGCTCCATGCAGGTAATTTCTCTCTAAATGAAAACATGAGATATATATGTAGCAGGGACTACTGTATCCGCTCTATAAGACGCACAGACATTTCCCCTTACTTTTAAGGGGGGAAAGTGGATCTTATTGAGTGAAAAATATGGTATATTTTTATCCAAAATTGTTCAACTAAAAGTTGAGAGTTGTCTTTTACATGGAAGTAAGCAAAGGAGAGAACCACATTGTTGTGAAACTGTAATTTTGGGTTATACTGTAATTTTTGCTTATACATGCAAAAATATGGGTAATTCTGCAAGGAAGGCTTTGCCCTCCCAGCAAGCTGGTAACTCATTTTACTGATTTCAGAAGGATTGAAAGCCAAGCACATCTTGAGCCAGCTTCCTGAATCTGTCAGGATTGAACTTAGGTCATGAGTGGAGGCTTGACTTGCAGTTCTATATGCCTACAATCCACTATAGACAAATGACCAAATTCTCCATAGAGCAAAAGAAGTTGAGTATTTCATAGAGCAAATGGTTTTTAAGCTTGCTTTTTTGCAGCCACAGGTTGCTCCTCAGTTACCTACATACATTCCCTATTACATTATCTAACATTTTTACAGTTCAGAGGCGTCAGAATGGAACGGAGTATATGGTAGGGCTGCGGTATCTATGAGGGATTGATTCCATCAAGCCAAGTAGCTTATCTGCCTTTTGGCTAAGATCAAGTGTAGTATGCTATATATAGCACTGTCTCTGGCTCCCTCTAGTGGCTAGTTATATAAATATTTTCAGCCTGTGGATGTGAATCTGTAGATGCGGATCCAGAAGACACTGGGGTCCTCCTCGCTGTAGATTAATCAACACTCTAGAGTCTTCTTATGCCTTTCTTCAATTAGGTTCCCATTCCATATGAGCAATTTGAAATAGGAGTGATCTTTTTGCAAGATCAATGATATGTGTGTTTCTAAATAAAAGCTAAATAAATGCTAAATCTCAGTGTGTTTTACAAATGCAACCTATGCAACTTCTAGTAAATACTACTGAGTTCAATACAGATGAATTCCTAGATATTGGTAGACATGTCCCATGAACCTAACTGCAAGTAGCTGCTTGGTTCGCTTCTTGTGTATATAGGTGTGTATGTAGGTATTTTATAGTCGAGTTTGTAATCGGAATCATGGCAGCTTTGAATACACATTAAAATAAACATAGGTTTGTCCATCTATGAATTGATTATATCTGTGGGACTGCAACTACCAACACGATTAAGACTTGCTCGATTGTGTCAGCTCCTCTGAGTATACTTGTGAAGCCAATAAAAATGGTGAGAGGAGGTCATATGACGGTCAACAATTGTCTTAAGGCTGCTTTCACATGACTCCTAAAATCCGCTGCAAAATGCTCGCAGATGCGGAACATAAAATTGTTTTCCCACCAGTGCGGACTTGGAAAAAAAAAGTACGACCACACCCACGTAAGCGTGCCCCAGCGCATTTTACAAGTACCTGGTCTCGAGGAGGTAACATTTTTTTCGATGCGGATTTTAAAGCTGTGAATGCCTGGCTCTCCTCCACTTTCTGTTTGTTTTTGTTGCCCCCCTTTAACAGACAGGAATCCCTAACAGGCCTCCTGTCCTACTACAACTAGCTGCTGCTGAGGGCAGGCAGAGGTGAGCCTGCATGTTTTCTCCCTCCCCTCACAGCAGACAAAAGCAATAGAATCAGAGTGCGGGAGGGTGGGAACACAGGAAGCAGAACAAAAACCACATGATCTCTGGTTGGGGGGATCCGAATTTAAGTTGCCAGCGGATTTTAGGGGTCGTGTGAAAGCAGCCTTAGTCAGTATAAGATTATAGTGTATATGGATACGGCCTCTCTGGATGTCTTGCCTTACAAGGCCCATCAGCATCCCCTCTAATTTTTGACCCCATTGTGAAAGGCTCTGGTCTGCTAATGCACTGAAGCCAAACTATCACTGTAGGTGCGTGGGGGAGGGGGAAAGCCCTGCACAGGTGAGAGGTGGGGCGCCCCGGCGGCGTTGGCGGCGGCCGCTTGGCTCCGCCAGGTGGGACGCGGCAGCGTTGGCAACTCACCGGCCCATGTCATCAGCATGTCCACACACACGGGGATGCCACACACACGGGTGGGGGGGAACCGGGGCTCCTGGGCAGGCGGGCCCCGCCTCCTCCTCCGGCGCCGGGAGCCGCGTGCGGGTCTTGCTGCTGGCGCCCCGCTCGCGGCACCCGCCCGGCCGTGCCGGGAAGCGCCCTCGCGGCACTGACGAGCCGCCGCCGCCTCCTCCTGTTCCTCCTCCTCCTCCTCCTCCTCCCGCCGCCGCCGCCGGAGGAGCAGCAGCAGCCACCCCCCCGCAATCGCCCGCCCCGCCGCCGCCGCCATCGCCCCCGTCCCGCCGCCGCCGCCACCACCCCTCCGCAATTGCCCTCGCTGCTGCTCCTCCGGCAGCGGCGGGAGGAGGAGGAGGAGGAGGAGGAACCGGAGCAGGAGGCGGTGGCGGCGGGGGGGCGATTGCGGGGGGGGGCTGCTGCTGCTCCTCCGGCGGGTGGCGGCGGGAGGAGGAGGAGGAGGAGGAGGAGGAACCGGAGCAGGAGCAGGAGGCGGCGGCGGCGGGGGGGCGATTGCAGGGGGGGGCTGCTGCTGCTCCTCCGGCAGCGGCGGCGGGAGGAGGAGGAGGAGGAGGAGGAGGAACAGGAGGCGGCGGCGGCGGCTCGTCGGTGCCGTGAGGGCGCTTCCCGGCGCGGCTGGGCGGGTGCCGCGCGCGGGGCGCCGGGGCCAGGAGCCCCGCGCGGGTCTCGCTGCTGGCGCCCCGCTCGCTTTCCCCAGCGGAGGGGGAGGTCCACGGCGGCGGCGGCGGCGGCAGCAGGAGCAAGCAGGGCGCCAGCAGCGAGACCCGCACGCGGCTCCCGGCGCCGGAGGAGGCGGCGGGGCCCGCCTGCCCAGGAGCCCCGGGTTCCCCCCCACCCCGCCCATGTGTGTGTGTGGGGGGGAGTGGCACGCCCGACGCCCCAAGCCGGTAAGTGCCGCCGCTGCTGCTCTCGTGCCTCCCCCTCCTCCTTCCCTCCCATCCTTTGCTTTCACCCCCCCTTTCGCCTCCCTGCCGGACCCCCCTTTCGCATTCTCCCCCCTCCCCACCCCCACCCCCGGGCCACAGAAAAATTTTCAAAAATTTCCCGGTCCGCGGGGACAAAAAGGTTGGGGAGCACTGCTCTAAAGAATGCTGCCCTGTGCTTGTCTGGTTAGGGTGCTGGTGACCTATCCAATTTCAAAATTCCCGGCCAAAAAAGCAGGCGAAAATATGCTTGCCTCAGTGAGGGCACCTACCAGAGAGGGGTGGTTTCTGGGGGGGTCCCCGGCCTTCCCCCCCTCTCCTGTCCTGGGCTGCTGGTACCAGGCTGGGGGGGCAATCCTCATCGTCTCCATTTGCCATGCGGTGGGGGGGGATCCAAAATGGTGACCGCAATATTTATTTTTAAATCGTGGTCCAAAAACCCACCAAAGCACCACAGAAACATTTGAAAATTAGGTATTTTAAATGCCTGATTTTTTATAGTAGCAGCAGTGGGTTTTTCTTGCAATAAAACGTCTCCATTGATTTTATTTTATTTTATTTTTATTTATTTATTTTACACCTGTGCAATGATGGGCTGGCCATGGGATGGGCCCATGCAAGTTTTTGGACCCATTCCACCAATCGCATGGCCAGGTTTTGACTAAGGCTTCTGGATGTGCCAGAGGGCATAAAAAGCCCACTAACCCTAACCCTAACCCTAACCCATATGCCAGTACACTGTCCTTCTTAGTGGGTCAGAGGCACCCAGAGGTGCAGCCCACTAACCCACCCTAACCTTAACCATAACCCTAAGCCTAGCCCTTATGCTAACCCCAACCCTAACCCAGATCTGTACGCAAGTACACTTTCCTTCTTAGTGGGTCCCAGGCACCCAGAGAGGTGCCTCCCAGAGCCCACAGCCCACTATCCCCTACCCCTATCCCATTCCCTAACCTGTACGTCAGTACGCCAGTACACTCCCCTTCTTGGTGAGTCAGAGGCACCCAGAGAGAGAGGTGTCTCTGCCACTTACCCCCCACCGTTACGTAATGTATGGTACGCGGCGGCTTCACGTTACGCTTCCCTTCCCTTGCCTTCTTAGTGGGTCAGACGTCAGAGAAGCACCCAGAGAGGTGCCTCCCAGAGCCCACTTACCCCAACCCCAACCCCAACCCCAACCCAAACGACAAACGACAAACGGAAATGACAAATTTTTGAAAATTATCGCGACAAACGGAAACGAGCCGAAACGGACCCGTCCCGACAATCGAAAACTCGACACGTCATTTTTTCTGGTTGTGCCCATCTCTATTCTCAAGTTGTTAAGCTGTTGTTTCGTTAGAGTTGTTACTGTCTCTTTGTGACTCCATGTCCATGGAGTTTTCTTGGCAGGAATACTGGAGTGGTTTTCCAGTTCCTACTCCAGGCACCTACAGCCCCTGGAATTCCCTGGTGGCGGCCCATCCAAGTACTAACCAGAGCTGACCCTGCTTAGCTTCTGAAATCAGGCGAGGTCGGATGTGCTTAGGGCATCTAGGCAGCTCTGGTGTCAAGTACACCGGTGGTCCCCAACCCCCGATCCGCGGACCGGTGCCGGTCCGTGGACCGGTCGGCACTGGGCCGCCTGGGGAGGCCGGGGAGGCTCCTCCCCTTTTCCTCCGCCGCCCTCCTCCTCCTCCTCTTCTCTCCCGCGGGCGGCCGGTGGAGGAGGAAGGCTGGAGGAGCGCAGGAGGAGCCGCCGCCGCCGCCGCCGCCTTTGCCTCCCTCCTCCCCTCCCCTCCCCTCCTCCCAGGCCGGCCAGCCGGCGACTCCGCCCCCAAACGCTGGCGCCCCGGCGGCGTTGGCGGCGGCCGCTTGGGCTCCGCCAGGAGGGACGCGGCAGCGTTGGCGGCGGCGGCACTCACCGGCTTGGGGCGTCGGGCATGCCACTCCCCCCCACACACACGGGCGGGGTGGGGGGGAACCCGGGGCTCCTGGGCAGGCGGGCCCCGCCTCCTCCTCCGGCGCCGGGAGCCGCGTGCGGGTCTTGCTGCTGGCGCCCCGCTCGCGGCACCCGCCCGGCCGTGCCGGGAAGTGCCCTCGCGGCACTGACGAGCCGCCGCCGCCTCCTCCTGTTCCTCCTCCTCCTCCTCCTCCTCCCGCCGCCGCCGCCGGAGGAGCAGCAGCAGCCACCCCCCCGCAATCGCCCGCCCCGCCGCCGCCGCCATCGCCCCCGTCCCGCCGCCGCCGCCACCACCCCTCCGCAATTGCCCTCGCTGCTGCTCCTCCGGCAGCGGCGGGAGGAGGAGGAGGAGGAGGAGGAACCGGAGCAGGAGGCGGGGGTGGCGGCGGGGGGGCGATTGCGGGGGGGGGCTGCTGCTGCTCCTCCGGCGGTGGCGGCGGGAGGAGGAGGAGGAGGAGGAGGAGGAACCGGAGCAGGAGCAGCAGGAGGCGGCGGCGGCGGGGGGGCGATTGCAGGGGGGGGCTGCTGCTGCTCCTCCGGCAGCGGCGGCGGGAGGAGGAGGAGGAGGAGGAGGAGGAGGAACAGGAGGCGGCGGCGGCGGCTCGTCGGTGCCGTGAGGGCGCTTCCCGGCGCGGCTGGGCGGGTGCCGCGCGCGGGGCGCCGGGACCAGGAGCCCCGCGCGGGTCTCGCTGCTGGCGCCCCGCTCGCTTTCCCCAGCGGAGGGGGAGGTCCACGGCGGCGGCGGCGGCGGCAGCAGGAGCAAGCAGGGCGCCAGCAGCGAGACCCGCACGCGGCTCCCGGCGCCGGAGGAGGCGGCGGGGCCCGCCTGCCCAGGAGCCCCGGGTTCCCCCCACCCCGCCCATGTGTGTGTGTGGGGGGGAGTGGCACGCCCGACGCCCCAAGCCGGTAAGTGCCGCCGCTGCTGCTCTCGTGCCTCCCCCTCCTCCTTCCCTCCCATCCTTTGCTTTCACCCCCCCCTTTCGCCTCCCCGCCGGACCCCCCTTTCGCATTCTCCCCCCTCCCCACCCCCACCCCCGGGCCACAGAAAAATTTTCAAAAATTTCCCGGTCCGCGGGGACAAAAAGGTTGGGGAGCACTGTGCTAATGCACTGAAGCCAAACTATCACTGTAGGTGCGTGGGGGAGGGGGAAAGCCCTGCACAGGTGAGAGGTGGGGGTGTCAAGGCTCCCATGTCATCAGCATGTAGTTTATATGTGTTGATGCTATACATTGCAGCAGCCATAGAGTTGATATGCGATTTATAAGGTCAACTGGATGGGCTACCTTATAAATGTTCCACAGTCCTTTGTCATTGGCAATACAGGCTTGGAATTCTGGAAGTTGTGGTCGAAAACATCTGGAGTGCCAAAGGTTCACCACCGCTGGTCTATAGCATTTAGAGGAACACAGGTTGGGAAAAGCTATCATATGTCAGTATGTATTATAGAGGAGCAAAGCCCAAGTTGGAAACAGACAGGAGGTCTTGAAGCATGGGTCAGATTTGAAAGCCCATGTTCATTTTCATCTTTTTTTCCAAGTTTTGTTTCTCTCCCTCACTTCCGAAATAATTAAACATTCATCAAAAATGCTATTATCCATTAACTAAAACATTCAGCAGCTGAGCTTGCTAGATCAGAACAGGGATTTCCGTAAAGGTGCTCAGATCCTCTGCAATCTTTTGCAGCTTGTTTACAATTCAAGTTCAAATAGCTTGGACAATCCTGATTTACCAGGGATAGATGCTTTTACGTATGTGGCTTCTAGCTTACTGTTTGCATACTTTAAATTGCTTGTTTTATTATATTCCTGATATTTTTGTAAGCACTTTGAGGGAGTTATTTTGAAGGTAGAAATAATATAATATAATATAATATAATATAATATAATATAATATAATATATATAATATAATATAATATAATATAATATAATATACAGTCTACAGAAGAGATCTGGCCATCATACAATGTACGTTTGTAGATGGAGCCTGTAAATTTTTCTTACAACTTTACTGGTACCTCAAACATGGTTTCTATCAGTGCTCACTTTCATTTTGGGAAAGCCACAAAGAAACAGACTGGGGGAAGCTCAGAAGAAGGAAGAGAGGGAAGGAGAAGGAAAGAGAAGATAGCCACTTCCTGAAGAACCTGGAGAAAGGCACTAGCACACTTTATTCTATTATGCTACAAAAAAAAATCATTATTGACCTTTGTTGGGTACTTTAATAACAAGCATACTTTAGAGTAACAAAAATTATTATTCTTTGTTTCCTCAGAAAGTCAGGTATTCCAGGTAAAGTATTTATTTACAATTTGGGGAAGCATTTTGTTTTTAAAAAAACAGACTACTCACTTCTAACAGTGTACATATTTTGACCTTGTTAAAATGTTTTCGTAGATTTTCACGGGTATAGTATCAGGGGTTTCATTCACATTTTAAAAATTGAAAACACCATTCTATCTTCAGGCTGGTTCTAAGATGACAAGTGTAAACGTTCTTTTCTAAAATGCTTTGCTTCCTTTATATATATATATATATATATATACATATAAACAGACATATATCTACACAACAAATGGCAATGGAAACATTCACATCACTTTGCAAGGTTTTGGCATTAACACGGCTGGGCAACAGTGAGAAATAAGATACCAGGAACTGAGTAAGTTTTGCTTTTATGATCTGTGTCTAAGGACCTTTTTACACGACCCCTAAGATCCGCTGGCCACTTAAATTCGGACCAGAGATCTTAGGGGTTCCTCGCTCTTCCTCTGTCCCCACCCCCCTCGGCACTTCCTGGTTGCTGGCTGCCTGAGGGAGGGAGAAAAAAGAAAGAAAATAATGCCTTCTTACCTCCGTTTTGTTCCGGGCAGCATTCAGATCTCTTAATGGGGCGGGGCGCAAAAAAAGAACAAACGGAAGCCAGGAGAGCCCCGCACTCACTATCCTTACATCGGATCAAATATTTGTCACCTCCAAAAAGCAGGTACAAGAAAACTGCTGTTTGGTCGCGCTAAAGTGGGTGGGGTCGCACTTAATTGTCTGCAAAGTCCGGAGCTGGTGGGTAAACATTTTTAAGGTCCGGACCTTGCAGCCATTTGCAGCGGAGCTTAGGGGTCGTGTATAAACGCCCTAAGAAACAGAGTGCTATTCTGGAGTTATGGATGGTTTCATAAGGTAATGGAAGATGGCGAGTCCACTTTGAAGTAGAGATAGAGGAGTTCGTTTTGGGAACATCCTGAGCTGTGGGCGGAGTCATGTGAAGCATGATGGGAAGACAAGGGGCAAGGGCCACTGGTGAAGAAGAAAGTACAATAGGAAGGGCAGATGGAAGGGGAGGCTTTGCAGGTTTAGGGCAGGTGGGAAGGCGAGATTGCTCATGTAAGGGCCAGAGGCTGATCTGACAGCTCTTATTCCTAGTCAGAGTCACTGGGACAAATGGGAACCAAGGAAAAGAGGCAAACTGAAGCTCTGTGCAGGTCTTTGTTTTCTGTGCAATCTAAGCACAAAAAGGAGAAGTCTATTGGTTTCACAATCTCCTTCTGTATCCCCACGACTCTCCTCACATGGAGGACAGTGTTGTGAAGAGAACAGTTTTCTTTATCCACATAATTTCTGCATGTGAGTTTTGAATCGTGTGGAGAGCGTACGTACAGGGTGAGAGGCAGCTGTCCTCTTCACCAACTCACTCTTCTTAGTGAGGCGAGTCACAGACGTTCCTGGGCTGGTACTTGTGGGGGCTCCCCTCTTTGCATGTTTAGGCTACGAAGGAAATGGATGAATGGAGGGAAGTGGTGGGGCTACAAGGTTAAGCATTCCCCAGCAGTATGACCACTGTTGTCTGAAACAGTAATGTGTTATCCAAAAAGCATCTTTTCCCAGTTCTGTATAGAGCTCAAGTTGGTATTTTTTTTTAAGAGTAGGTCCTATTCTCATTTTTGTCTCAACAAACCAAAGAGCAGTAGGGAGGTTTGCAATGTTTTACAGATCACAGTGTAGTCAAGCCAGTTAGATTTTGGGATGTTTCACTTGCTCTTATGAATGATTCAAGACATGATGGTAGCATGGATGGTCACCTTTGTCACTGAGGGCCTTTATACACGACCCCTAAGCTCCGCAGGAAATGGCGGCAAGGTCCGGACCTTACAAGTGTTTTCCCACCAGCTCCGGACTTTGCAGACAATTAAGTGCGACCCCGCCCACCTAAGCGCGACCCAGCTGCACTTTCTTGTACCTGCTTGAGGTGGGTGAAAATCCCCAGGTCCGGATTTAATCTGGTCAATGCAGGGCTCTCCTGGCTTCTGCTTGTGTTTTTTTTTTTTTTGCCTCCTGCCCCTTTAAGAGAAGAGGTGGGAGGGGAAAAAGCAAGCAGAAGAGAAACGGAAGAGAGGGAGGCTCCTCCAGGTGAGCTGCATTTCCCCCCCTCTTTCTCTGGTGGGGAGGAAGGAAGGGCAACGAACCCCTAAGATCTTTGGTCCGAATTTAAGGGACCAGTGGATCTTAGGGGTCGTGTGAAAAGGCCCTGATATACTGAGGATACTCTGAGAGACAACAAACCCAGAGGTATACTAGAATTTTCACAGGAATGGCTACCTACCTACCCCTACCACATTGTGGCAGTTGTGCGGTTGAGATCCAGCTGATAACATTTCAGATTAGTTTCATTTTCCGCTTTGTTATCACATCAGCATTGGAGGCACCACCTAACATGGCTTCCTCGCCTTTTCAATATCTTTGAAAAGCATTTCTCTGCTTTCTTCTTGTAACTCAACTTGAATCTTGAATATGAAGGACACTTTCACAGTGTAAGACTTGAGATTAGATAAGAGGTATGCAATTCGGTGCTCTTCAGATGCGCAACTTCCATAAAATGTAATCAGCATGGCCAACATTCAGGACTACAATCTTAAATATTGGGAATGTATCAGGTTGGCTACCTTTAGATTCAAGGAACATTGAGTCCAGTGATGGCAAACCTATGGCACGGGTGCCAAAAGTGACACTTGGAGCCCTTTCTGTGGGCACCCGACATCACCCCTTCACAGCCACCTGTATTCAGGTTAAATTGCTGTACTGGCACTTTGTGAAGAGTTAGTGGGTTTTGAATTGTAGTTTGGGCACTTGGTCTCTAAAAGTTTTGACATCACCGATCCAGTCCATTCCAGCCCAAAGTATTCTATTTTAGCACAGACCAAACACTGCTTAACAAAGCCAATTAGAGTGGCAGTCGTGTAGTCATTGTCTTAGGAATAGATCCCATTGAACTTGCTTCTAAATATACCAGTGTAGGGTTCTTTTGTAATATTGTGGATCTATGCATGTTCAAATGACAATATGTACCTTGTAGTATGGTGATGGCGAACCTTTTAGAGACTGAGTGGCTAAACTGCGATTCAAAACCCACCTATTTTTGCCAAAGTGCCAATATGGCAATTTAACCTGAATACAGTGGTAACCCAGGTTACAAATGCTTTGGGTGCTACCTTTCGGGAAAGTGAGGACTGAAGAGCAGGCTTTTGAATTTCCCACGTCCACAGCACCCTTGCCATGGCTGAGGAAAATTCATAAATTCTCCCCTTGTTGCCTGGCTCTCTGCATGGAGCCATTTTGGTGGTCTCAGAATGGCTTTGCATGTGGGCTCCTTCATAGACCCAGTTTACTCTCTAGCCATGCCGCTTTTGGGATGCCCAGAGTGGTGTGTTTGGAGAATAATCTAGGGCTGCAAACGAGCTCACAAGCTACGGCCTCCCCTTCGCTCGTCTCTCTGCATGGAGCACAGCGGTATGCTCTGAGAGGAGGGGGAAGTGCTGTGGCTGTGAGGGGGCGATGTCGCGTGCCCTCAGAATGGGCTCCGCATGCCACCCTTGGCACCTGTGCCATAGATTCACCAACACTGTTGTAGTACTTCTTTCTAAATAATATGTTTATAATGGGCACTGGGTTATGTACAACTTCATTTGTGCTGCTTTTTGTATTATTTACAACAGTTTGCAGAATAAAGGCTGCTTGTTATGACCTTGAAGCATGATATAAGCTCGTGAAAGGAACAATCCAGGGAATCACAGAAAAATGTTCTGGCAACCCTTTCCAAAACACTTGCAGCTAATGGACAACTGTATTAGCACAAGGCCAACCAAGTAACATGTGAATCGGTGCATGCCTAGAAAATCCGCCCAACTGCTCCTTTAATTTAATGGTGGAACCACACATTGTAGGAAGCTTGGGTTATCAAATAATGTTTTCCTCTTTGCCCCTGCAATGGCTTGATCAACATCTCACGTTCTAAAATCATAGGGATGGATCCAGATAGGAATGCTTAGATTGGGACTACTTTTAGCCATGGCTAGCTTAAATCCTATTTCTTTGAGTTGGCCTGCTTGAAGGAATACTTCATGTGTCCCATGTCTCACTGTATCAGCTATGACAGATCATAGGTCAGAGTAACAAAGAATACTACACGTTTTATAGTGCTTGGAGGTAATTTTCTGAGTGTCATATATATGACCTTGACATTCTTGGTGACCAATCAGATAATCAGGTAACAGCCAGATAAAAACTCAGAGGCCATAAAAATCTATAGGGCTTTTAGAGGGGATATTAAGCATTGGGCTTTCTAAGATGACACCCAGACCTGTATTAAGGATTAATGAATCTCAATCCAACCCATTGTATAAGTGCTTCCCTGCTTCCTGTTGTCCATCTTTGGTAGTTATTTATAGACAAAATACCATGATCTGGGTTAAACTGTGTTAGTCTTGACAGAGAACTCAAAGTAAGGGAATCTTTTCTGTTAGGAATCCTGTGTTCTGCCTCAAGTCTTTATCACATTGGTTATGTAGGGCCTTTTTACACGACCCCTAAGATCCGCTGGTCCCTTAAATTCGGACCAGAGATCTTGAGGGTTTGTCGCTCTCCCTGCGTTCCCACCCCCTCCGCACTTCCTTGTTCTGTCTGTGTGAGGGGAGGGAGAAAAAAAGGGAGAAAAGAATGCACTCTTACCTCCGGAGTGCCGGTGGAAGTTGCTCCGACCCCCCGTCACTTCCTGGTTCCTCTTAAAGGGGCGGGAGGCAAAACAACAACAACAAAAAGAAGCAAGGAGAGCCCGGCACTCTCCGCATCAAAATTTTTCACTCTCCCAGAGCAGGTACTTGAAAGGTGCGCTGGGTCGCGCTTAGGTGGGCGGGGTCGCACTTAATTTTCTGTTAGCTCCGGAGCTGGTGGGGAAACATTTTTAAGCTCCGAAGCTGGGAGCCATTTGCAGCGGAGCTTAGGGGTTGTGTATAAACGCCCTTAGAAACACCCAGATACCTACATTTACCAGGTATGATCACACAACACTCTCGACTGCATATAAGCATACCATTCCTAGTTAACGAAGTCCTAGATTGTTTCAGGATTCTAGGATCCCCTCCATGGTGTTCAGGATGAATAACGAAGGTTTCACTGTAGTTCTATTGACTTTGGTTCAAGTCCTTGACAAGCCGTATTTGTCCTTGGAAACTCAGAAAAGGATCTCATTTTGCAGCTCAGCTATGGAAAGATGCTATGAATACCTGTGTTGTATAACAATGTTATCAGTCGTTTCCTTTAGCAAGCAGCACTGGAATACTACAGTAATAGAGGGCTCCATAAGCACCTAGAGAGAAGTCATTTGCCTTAAAAAGAAACCCTTATTTGTATATTGATAGCATGCCCACAGGAGTTCTCAAGCTGAGAGATGACGATTCTGAAACACAAATAGCTTTCTACAGATTTATTCAAAACTGTAAAAATGAAAAAAAAAACTAGTTGATTTGAAAAGCTGTTGCTATTATTACAGTGTAACTTCTCTTGTGATGGATGCACAAATGGACAAGAGTTAGAAGGAATAAGCAGCCATTTGTAGAACGCCATCCGTGGCTGTTTCACGTAAGTAATTGTAAGCCTTGTGGAGTATTAAGCGGCTTGAATGGTATTGTTCTTCCTGATCAGAACTTCTAATCCATTACTGTTAACGACTTATTTTCCTAATGCAGCGCAGGAGCAAAAATGATGGTGCTTTAAAGTCTGCTGAAGCTAATTCTACAGCAGCAAGCATAATGGGAAGACATCACATCTCACACCTCACATGTATTTTCAGCCTGATTTTTGAATGAGCTGGTCTGGTGCCTAGCCTTAGAAACAGTAGCTTATTGAGATGGGGAACAGCTATATACGCACAGGTCTTGTCCCGCATGGTTAAACAAAAAAATGTTGATGTCTAGAATTCGCTCTCTTGGCTTTCCCTATAGTGTTAGGTGGAGTAATTACTCTAGATCTTTGAGTCGAACATGGGATCTCTTCATTGCTGTTTGAACAGAAGTTTCATTTACTAATCACAGGACAAGAAAACTGCAAATGTGCTATACATCATGACATTTCAGGTGGCAAGAGAAGGTCCAGGGTTGCTTACGAATCTATCATATTTTCCCAAAAATGTTTTTGCCTACCGTTCTGGTTCTCAAACATATCAGGCGGTGTCTACTTTGAAAAACAACAACTAGTAAGTCAGAAACATAATCCCTCTGTGCAAAGTTGATTTTTTTAAAAACTACAACATCCCCAATTGCTAAGGGGTGGTGGTAGTTCTTGGAGCTATAATAATAAAAATCAATTTTCCCAAGCTCATCCCTCAACCATTTTCACATTTCTTACCCAAGATCCCAGCTAGGGCTAACTCAGTCATGAGGCAGAATGAGGTAGGTGCTTTCAGGAGCAGAATGTCACTGAAGGGTAGACTAATTGTCTCTCGTTGAAACATTTCCCTTTCCTTCGCTTTTCCAGCCAAAGGATATATCCATTTTGCTTTTTTTGGCCTGGGGCACCAAATTGACAAGGCCTGATATAGACTTAATACAACTGTCCACCTTCACATTACTCCAACCCCAAAGCAGGCAATCTGGAACCCTCAATCTAATTTCATGAGGCCCGCTGTGTCATTTTAAAAGCTCTTGGCATGCAAGCAGTGGAGATAACATGTTACAGCACATTCTTCACATTGCTGCTAGATTAAGAGTAAAGGGGTTGTCAGTATGAAATCAAAAGGAATTTTCCCAATGTTTATTATTTTTTACTCTGACCCTGCTCACTACCAGTTTAAGCCTGACCTACTACCTCCATGATCCTTGAATGGAACCCTTCTCCAAAGCATGGCTTGAAACAGAGAAAAAGATTCCCCTCCACCACTGTCACAGTCTCGATGACTCTCTCTCTCTCCTGATACATACTTTGGTTGGGAGGCAAAAAAAAGGTAGAACATTTGTTGTGTAACCACAGAACCTCCTGCTACCAACAACCTTCAGGTGAAGGATAATGCTTCTCTCGGAGTTTCCTGTGGGTTTCTCCAAGCATCTGTCCTTCCCTCTCTTCCTCAATAAGGTTTTGTATTCTAATATATCCGTTTGGGAACCACCATCTTACAGAGCACCCCTATCTTTGTAGAATGAGAAACAGTCACTGTTGAGTATGTTCGAACACACACAGAACACGTAGGCGGGAGAAATTGAGAGGGGCTGCGCTTCTAACTACCTGCAAACATGGCGGGGCAAATGAGGTGTGCAGAAACGGTGGCTTACAGCTTAACGCCACTTGCTCCGTAGCCCGCGAGGTGAGAGCGAGTCTTGCCTGAAAAGATGCTCACCTCAAGGTGATACATTATCTGCTTCCTGGCTACGGAAGCAGGAATCTTCTGGGTTCAACTGCCTCCGCCCTCCGAAAGGTTTTATTTCAACATGTCCCACTTTTCAGTCAAAACATTTTGTTTAAAAGGATGCAAACCTTCCTTGATGCATGTGTATTACTATGTTTACCTAGTGACAACAACATCCCCTTGAAAACTTATTCCCCTTGTGTGACTTTTCATGTGTATGCCTCCCAAAGGTTTCATTCAGTGACAGTTTCTAATGAGCTGGTGGGTAAATCTGGGATGGAGTCTCTCTCCAGAGATCCCGTCTGGCTGATCTATGCGTCGAAGGCAGCTCATGGCAACCAAGACATTTTTACACTTGTCAGCATTCGTCTTCGTCCCAGGCTTCCACCTCCAGTTTCTTCTTGTTTAATGTTGATGTACAAAAGCTGTTACTCAGTTTTGTTTTGTGCTCATTCTAGTGAGGACTGGCTTAGCAGAACTGCAAGACACAAGAAAAAAGAGAGGGTAGGAGCAAGATTAGTACTGCAGTATAGGGCATTTTTACAAAACAAGTTTTCTGGGGTTCCTTGAGTCAAGGAATGGAGACCCCAAGCCCTTAAGCGATATACCGTATATACCAACCTCCTGGGCCTCCAGTCTTGACCTCTTGTCAATACAGAGAGATATGTGGCCGATCACACAACTAAAATTGAGGGAAAGGAGGCGTGTTCACACTTAAGAAGCTGTTAAAAACTTGGCATTATATGGCCACATTCAGCGATGAAGGAGATTGATTTATTTTTATAAGTAGGTGTTAGGAGTTTGTTTGTCTGGCCATTTTTTGCCATCTTGCCTTAGTAATGTTTTATATTTTTAACTTTTTAAATTTTGGTTCTACTGATAGTTGCTGGGTTTGTTTTTATGTCATATTGTGGAACTGATTATTCTGTTGTATGCTATTCTTTAGCTGCCTAGATGCCCTAAACACATCCGATCTCGCCTGATTTCGGAAGCTAAACAGGGTCGGCCCTGGTTAGTACTTGGATGGGAGACCACCAGGGAATACCAGGTGTTGTAGGCGCCTGGAGTAGGAACTGGCAAACCACTCCAGTATCCCTCCCAAGAAAACTCCATGGACATGAAGTCACGAAGAGTCGGTCACGACTGTTAACGACACAACACACACACATGCTATTCTTTGTTAACTGCCCTGAGTTCACATCTGGGAAAATCTGGTGGTATATAAATATAAAAATAAATAAATAAATATTAAATTAGTTTCAAATCTCCTACATCCCAGATCAGTGATAGCGAACCTTTTACGGATCGAGTGCCGAAACTGCGATTCAAAACCCACTAATTTTTTGCAAACTGCCAATACAGCAATTTAACCTGAATACAGGTGTCTTTTGTCCACAGAAAGGGCTCTGAGTGCCACCTTTGGCACTTGTGCCATAGGTTCGCCAACACTGTCCTAGATGAAGTATCTGGGAAACCATATTACTAAAAATTCATTAAGCACCAGAGAAGACACACTAGGCAGTTTACAGACATATTCTGGAAGTTGAGTCATGTTGCCACGACTCAACTTCCAGATAACCTCACCTGGATGACTGAGAATCTTCATAGACATTTACATAGATTACTTACATTTCAGGCTTTTAGTCTCAGAAGAGATGTAACACACAAGAAACAAGACAGCAAAATGGAATAGAGGAAGGAAATCGTAAATCTTACAGGAGAGCTCTAGTGCTCACCTTTGACCAGGAGCACAGAATTCTAAGTAGTTCATCTAAGTATGTACAGTATTCCAAGATTTGAGGATGGCGCCATGGCAGTTAAAGTGGAATCAAACTGCTATAATTGCATGTTGGAGAAATTCTCTCAGTTCTTGTCCCCGTTTGAGCTTCATTTCATAACCTTTGCCCGGCCTCTTTCTATAAACCTGGCCTACCCCCCCCCCACCACACACATTTGTTCCTCAGCCGTGTGAGGTCAGTCAGGTACTGGGGTGTGGTGGGAGGAAGGGAATGTTGTAAACAATTAAATAAAACAAATATGCTGCTATAAAGAATGGGGTAGGAGAGGCCTAGATAGTTCAACAAAAACATCAGTGCCGTGTAGATGCAGAGGAAAGGCCCATGCCAGAGGTTGTTAAGGAAGGGGGGAAAAAGAACTACCATCATGACATAAATTAATGCACTGTCTGCTGTCAAAAATGATACTATGGAAAAGGTGCAGAAATGGGCATTTGAAATGGCCGGTGGATTTGAGTGCTTTGCGTACAAAGAAAAGAGCTGAAGCGGAGGTGGCGCTCCAGAGGTTGTGTGACTCCAACCCCCATCTACATATCATCAGGGATGATGGGAATGACAACAAAACAACGTCTGGTAAGTACAAAACCAGACACAGGGACTGGGATTCAACCAATTTTGGAAGGGTTTGCATTTCTGCTGGCTGGAAAGGAGGAGGGAGATCTAAACTTGTAAGATAAATTTTTCCCCCTATGAAAAATGAATAATGGTCACAAAATTAAAAAAACAAAACAAAGGAAATTTCAAAAAACGCTCCCAGGATGCTTAGCAACCCTGTAGCAATACAGGTATTGAGTCCTCTTAAAAAATGAACCCAGGATGCATTGCCTCCTTGTGGCAATAAATTTTTAAAAAATTTACTCAGGACCCATTGCTACCCAGTGGCTTGTGGTTAGTACGAGGCTTTGAGTGCAGAGGTTTGCACAGTTTATATGTCCTTAAAGTGTAATTTATAAAGAGGTCTCTTTTTTACATAAAAGGGTGTTTCTGTCTTTTTTCTAGACTTTGGAACAAATTAATCGGTATCCCATTCATTCCTATGAGAAACAGTGTTTTCTAAGACTTTTTTTTGTAAGAGGAATTGATCCGTAGAACAAATTAAATTCATCTTACAAGGCATCACTGTACTCAGTTTTTTCCTGTCCCTAGATCCCCAGGTGGCAGCATTGTCAAGAAATGCTTTCACGCAACTCTACTTAGCATGTTACCAAACTTTCCTGAGTTGGTCTGACTTGGCAGCAACCATCCCTGCCTCAATTACATTGTGACTGGCTGCTGCTGCCAGGACCCTGCCAGTCACAGAACCTGACTCTGAGGGGTTAAATGGTGAAGAGCTGCTGGAGGAGGCTTGCAGCTCAAGTCAGCAGTCAGCTGGGTCTGATGACTCAGCTGAAAACATATCTTCTCCCCCTAGAAGGGCTATGAGCAGGATTCTGCAAAGACGTGCTACCAGGAGAGCTAGGGAAAGGGTCTTTGATGCTAGACGCGGAATCAGGTCGGAAAGGCCTGAGTACTAGCAGGAGCCTTTCCAGAAGTAAGGGTGTGTTCCCTGTTTTGAGATAAAGCTGATAAGCTCACCTTGAGCTCTCTGTGGGAGCAACGCGTCATTTGAACTTGCAACCATGGTCCTGTCTGTGACCTTGGCTTTGTTTCCTGATTTTGGACTGGCTTCCTGGACCACGGCTTGATCTGTTCCCTTGGGGTTGGCGTCTGGTTTCCGTGAGCCATTCTGGTTTTGACTTGGACTGTTAATTGCTGGGAGTTGGATTCTGTTATTTATCTGGCACTTGATTGTTAGCAACGGACTTGAACTTGCCTGGCTTTCCACTAAAGATCTTGGCAAAGAACTGAACCCTGTTTGTGTGTGCTCTGTGTGTGGGGCTTGACAGTTTGCTCTCACCCAAACTTCTTCAAGCAGAATGGAAGAGGAGGGGGCTGTTGGGATGACACCGCTGGCAGCTTTGCAAAACCAAGTGCTGCTTTTATCTCAGGCAATTACTCAATTGCAGCACGCTCCAGCACCGGCTGGGTTGCAGCCCCGTTGCCCTTTGCTGCCTCCTGACCGGTTTGAAGGCAAGTTAGAGGAATTCCCTGCATTCTTGGCTCAATGCAAGCTTTTTATTGAGGTGCGTGCTCAAGAATTTCCTAATGAGAGGTCTAAGGTCTGCTTTATCATCAGTTTGTTGAAAGGACAGGCGGCTAAATGGGCTACTCCTTTATTCCTCAGTGCCTCACCTCTACTGGATAATTATCAGGCTTTCCTGAATCACATTTCTTCAGCTTTTCAGAACCCCGTACAGGCTGCTACTGCCAACAGGAGACTCAGAGTTCTGAAACAGGGCAAAGATTCAGTGTTTGACTACACTAGTGCGTTCTGTTTGGTAGCACAGGATCTGAATTGGAATGAACCGGCACTGATTTCTCAGTATATGGAAGGATTGGCAGATGAAGTGCTTGATGAACTCTCTAGGGTGGAACAACCAAACACGTTACAGGAACTCATTACCCTGTGTCTCAGGATAGATGAATGCCTGGAAAGCCGTCGTCTCTCCCGAGGCAAGAACTACAACCAGCAACCTCTGCCAGCTGTGCCTAATCTGCAATCCGGTGAAGCCTGCAGAATGGATCCAGAACCTATGCAACTGGGAGCTGCTCGACCACGCCTCACCCCAGAGGAAAAGGCAAGAGGACACTCTCATAATCTCTGCCTGTACTGTTGAGGAGGACATTTCGCTTCCAGTTGCCCCTTGAAGCGCTCCTCAGTAAATGCTGCTACCTCTCCAGCAGTAAAAGGGCAGCTCCATCCTTGAAGGAACCCACAGGAATGGAGCATACCGAAGGGTTCCCATACAATACCATCACACCCCAAGGACCTTTCCTGGTATCTGTAACTCCAGGGCTTCCTGATGGCCAGAAAGTACCTGTGTATGCTATGGTAGACTCTGGGGCAGCTCACTGCTTTGTGGATGCTGGGTTTGTGTGGTGCCATCGGATTCCAGTACAAAACGAGGGAACTCCTTTGCTGGTAGAATCCATTGAGGGTCGGTTACTTTGTTCTGGGCCGATAGCTCAGGAAACCTGTCCACTTACTCTTCAGGTAATGGACCACAATGAGCAGATTTGCTTTAATGTAACTCAGATGCCTCAGTTTCCTCTTGTCTTGGGACTTTCCTGGTTGCAAGCTCATAACCCATTGGTGGATTGGGTGCAAGGGGAATTGTACTTCAAGGTTCCTTGCTCAAAGAAAAATTCTTCTACCATCCTGGCAGCTGCCCATGCTACATCTGACCCTGTCTTGCCCCAGGTATACCAAGACTTTGTGGATGTATTTGAGGAAAAGGGGGCTGACAAGTTACCTACGCATCGGCCCTATGACTGTGCCATTGATTTGATACCTGGGGCACCCCTCCCTGTGGGATGAGTCTATCCTATGTCCAAACCTGAGTTAGAAACTTTGAGGGCTTTCCTAGACAAGAACCTTCGACATGGGTTTATACGCCCTTCTAAATCGCCATTGTCCGCAACTGTGATCTTTGTAAAGAAGAAGGGAGGGGAGCTTCGTCCTTGTAATGATTACTGGGCATTAAACAAGATCAGTATTCGGGATCGGTATTCTTTACCCCTAATCTCTGAACTTTTGGACTGGTTAAGAGGGGCAAAGTGTTATACCAAGCTGGACCTTCGTGGGGCGTATAATTTGGTGTGTATCCGTAAAGGAGATGAGTGGAAAACCACGTTTCGAACCCGGTACGGCCAATATGAACATTTAGTAATGCCTTTTGGACTGACAAACGCACCCAGTGTATTCCAGCGTATGATGAATGACATTTTCCATGATCTACTAGATCGTTGTGTGGTCTACTAGATCGTTGTGTTATTTAGATGATATCCTGATTTATTCCGCTGACCCAGCTCAGCATGTTTAAGATGTTCGTCAGGTCTTGCAGCGTCTCCAGGAAAACGGACTATATGCTAAGCTGGAAAAATGTGAGTTTGACATTAAGGAAGGTGGATTCCTGGGGCATATTATTTCTCCCCAGGGAATCCGCATGGACCCTAAGAAAGTAGAGGCTGTGTTGTCCTGGCAGCGACCACAAAACCGTTAGGATTTGCAACGGTTCCTCGGTTTCGCTAACTACTATCGCCAGTTTATTCCTGCCTATGCCGACATTGTTGCACCTTTCAACCATCTCCTTCAGCCCAAAGAGCTTTTGCGGTGGAGTCCAGAAGCAGAAGAGGCTTTTTCTACTTTGAAAACTCGCTTCACCTTGGAACCCTTGCTTCGTTATCCTGATCCACAGTTACCCTTCATAGTGGAGGCCGACGCATCTAGCGTTGCTTTGGGAGCAGTGCTATCTCAACAGGATGATCCCTTCCAAACCCCGCGTCCCTGTGCTCTCGACAGTTAAAACCTGCAGAGAAGAATTATACTATCTGGGAGCGAGAACTGCTAGCCATCAAGACAGCTTTTGACGTATGGAGGCATTACCTCGAGGGAGCTCGATACCCTGTTCAAGTATTGACTGATCATCGAAACCTTGAACATCTACAAACAGCCCGGCAATTGACTCAGCGACAAATCCGGTAGTCATTATTCTTTTCCTGGTTCGATTTCCGGATCAAATACATTCCTGAGGCTCAGAATAAAAAAGCGGATGCGTTATCCAGAAAACCTGAGTATGCAGTGCCTGTGAAAGAGACATTAGTAGCGCCCATCTTGCCTCCCTCTGTGTTCGCAGCCAAGAATCGTCTCAGCTTGGCAGAAGAAATCCATGAATCTCAAGCTTGTGCTTCATGGACTCAGAAATGTCTTCAGGAAATCCAGAATGGGAATCATGGAGAGTTTTCTGCACAGCAAGGGTTATTATAACATCGAGGGCGGTTATATGTTCCTGCAGGTCCTCTTCGTAACCAGGTGTTGCATCTCTCACATGACTCTTTACCTGCTGGACACTTTGGACTTTACAAAACCCTGCATCTTCTCACAAGGGAGTTCTGGTGGCCACATGTCCGTGCTGATGTTGCCCGATACGTGGGTTCCTGTGAAGTTTGTCGGCGGGCAAAGGATGTTGTGACCAAACCCTCAGGTCTGTTGCATCCTTTGCCAACACCCTCTGGTCCCTGGAATGCTGTCTCCTTAGATTTCATCACGGATCTTCCTCGCTCAAAAGGGTTTACCTGCATCCTGGTCTTCGTGCATTTGTTCACCAAAATGGCCCACTTTGTTCCTTGTCCTAAATCCCCTACCGCATCAGAAACAGCTCATCACTACTTGCAACACCTCTTCAGACTTCATGGTTTACCTGCACATCTCATTTTGGACCATGGGCCACAATTCACCTCCCGCTTCTGGCAAGCAATGCATAAGGCACTAGGAACACAAGTTCACCTGTCATCAGCTTACCACCCCCAATCAGATGGTCAGACTGAGCGCACTAATGCCACCTTAGAACAATATTTACGCTGTTATACATGCTACCAACAAGATAACTGGGCGGATTTGTTACCTTTAGCTGAATTTGCATATAACAATGCTGTACATTCTTCCACTCGCCAGACCCCATTCATGGCTAATTATGGTTATCATCCTCGGTATTTGCCAACTACCCTTCCTTCCACCTCTGTGCCAGCTGCGGATGCATACATTCAAGAACTCCATGGCATTCAGGAATTATTGCGAGAGCAACTTGACCATGCTAAGGAAGTATATAAGAAAGCAGCGGACAAGAAAAGACAGGAAGGGCCACAGCTAAATCCAGACATGAAAGTTTGGCTATCTACTCGATACCTGAGACATCCTGGGCGATCCCAAAAACTAGATCCTCGGTTCATCGGTCCTTATCCCATCTTAGAACAAATCAATCCAGTTGCTTTTCGTCTGCAACTACCTGATTCCCTTCATATTCATCCAGTATTCCACCGATCCCTCTTGGTTCCAGCTGCAGACCCTGACCCCAACCGACCACCGACTCCTGAACCACCTCCACAGATTTTAGTAGAAGGAGAAGAAGAATATGAAGTCTGTCAAATCTTGGATTCTCGAACACACCGTGGAGGATTGCAGTATTTGGTAGACTGGGAAGGTTATGGACCTGAAGATTGGTCATGGGAACCTGCGTCCAACTTGCATGCTCCTGAGTTAGTTCAACAATTCCATGACAGTTACCCTGATAGGCCTGGGCCATTGGAAGAGGGGGACCATGGGGAGGGGGATAGTGCCAGGACCCTGCCTGTCACAGAACCTGTCTCTGAGGGGTTAAATGGTGAAGAGCTGCTGGAGGAGCCTTGCAGCTCAAGTCAGCAGGCAGCTGGGTCTGATGACTCAGCTAAAAACATATCTTCTCCCCCTAGAAGGGCTATGAGCAGGATTCTGCAAAGACATGCTACCAGGAGAGCTAGGGAAAGGGTCTTTGATGCTAGATGGGGAATCAGGTCGGAAAGGCCTGAGTACTAGCAGGAGCCTTTCCAGAAGTAAGGGTGTGTTCCTTGTTTTAAGATAAAGCTGGTAAGCTCACCTTGAGCTCTCTGTGGGAGCAACACGTCATTTGAACTTGCAACCACGTTCCTGTCTGTGACCTTGGCTTTGTTTCCTGATTTTGGACTGGCTTCCTGGACCACGGCTTGATCTGTTCCCTTGGGTTTGGCGTCTGGTTTCCGTGAGCTATTCTGGTTTTGACTTGGACTGTTAATTGCTGGGAGTTGGATTCTGTTATTTATCTGGCACTTGATTGTTAGCAACAGACTTGAACTTCCCTGGCTTTCCACTAAAAATCTTGGCAAAGAACTGAACTCTGTTTGTGTGTGTGCTCTGTGTGCGAGGCTTGACAGCTGCAATGAGCTGTACCCGGGGCTACCCTTAAAGAGGGTTTGAGAGCTTCAGTTGGTACAACGCATGGCAACTAAGCTGTGACCTAGTGCACAGTGTTGAGATCATATGACTTTGAGCAGAAAGACACCCCCCCCCCGCCGCCGGTTGCTAATTCCTTACTGGACCCAATTGAAGGTTTTTGACCTTCAGTGTCCAAAATGGATTGGGAGTCTGGCTGTCTAAGGGACTGCCTTTTCAGTTATGAACCTGCTTAGATACTCAGATCTTCAGGAGAGTCTTTCCTGAGAATAGCAACAGGCGTCTGGGAGAGGGCCAACTCCTGAGGGACTCCCAGATTGCAGGATGCACTGCCCAAAGAGCTGCGATTGTTTTCTACTTTTGCTGGTTTTAGGAAATATGTGAAGACTCACCTTATTATACTGTTTAATTTACTGTGATAATTTAAACTCTTTGTATAGTTAACTGATTTTAATGGTTTTTATAGCTGTGTTTTTTGTTCTAATGATTCTATGGTTAAATTTGCTCTTTCTTGCCGTTTTTGTTGTTTTAATACGATTGCAGGATGTCCTTGGGCACCACCAAATACAGGAAAAGCAGGACAGAAGATTGATGAATAAAATTAATCATCTTGAAGGCCACAAGTCTGCCCTCCAACATCTTCAGTATCTGGACCCTTTGCATTCAGTTAAAAGAAACATTAATAAACAGGTGGAGCGAGAGTGTGAACAGCATGAGCTAACTGGATGCAGAAGATCCCAAACCATAATACTGTCATTAGTATTATGTCAGAGATGACCCCATGACACTGATCATTAAGAGACGGAGGGAAGACCAAACAGCTTACGTCTTTACACAGCTGAATATCCTTCAGATTTTACTGCCACAAGACACAGTAATGGCCAGTGACTCCGATGGCTTTAATGGTGGGTTACATATGTTCCTGGAATGACAGGTCCATTATAGTAACAGCCTGTAAATCAAATTTCCATATCCAGACGGTGCAGCCTGCCTCTGAATGTCACTCAATTGGGGCTGAAGGTAAATAAAAGAGATATGCTTTTGTCAACGTTGGCAGGATTTAGAAACAGAGTGCAAGATGGACTCCCATCACATTTTGATTTCTAATGGGACCAACAGGGATACAGGAAATGGCAGCATAAGTACAGCTGCAAGTACAGGAAGATAATGCAGCTAGGGCGCATGTTGGTCCATGCATACATGTGAGTAGCCCCTCCCTCCTGTCACCTGGGCTTGGCTTTCCTTGGTGGATGGTACCTCTTGAAGGGAGGGAGATAGGGAGGGAGGGAGCCAAATATGTATAGATGAAGTGGAAAGTTACTGAGCTGTTGGGTGTCCTGTGCTTGTACACCTTCACCCACTCTGGTGCATCTTCCCCATTACTCAGAGGATGCTGCCTGCTTACAACACTTACCTTACATAAATTCCAAGGTGTAATACCAAGGAAGGAGAGAGATCTCTCAGCTGCAACAAAACTGGTGTTGGTAGCGTCCAAACTTTGTATCAGAGACGAAGGCAACTTCTAAAGGCCTGTGATATTTTGGCTGTCCCCAAACCTTTGTAGGGCTCCACCTGTTCCCTAAAATCACCCCTCAAGTGACAACCTATGCCCCAAGAAACCTCAGGCCTAAATGCTGTTTCAGAGATTAAACTTTTTCAGGGTTTGGAAGGGTTGGAGGGGGCTGAAGCCCCCCCCCCTCCTGTACTGAAGTCCCAATTAGACACTACGTCCAGAGATTGGAAAATTAATATTTATGTTGATGTTGCATTATTGTTTAAATAATTTTGCCTTAAGCAGCTTAATTTTACATTTTAGGGGCATGTAAGACTGACATACTGCATCTATTTGGCCAGGTTTACCCTGACTCTAGGTATGCCAGTATATTCATCCGTTGAATTGCATGTCTCCAAGCAGCATGGTTGCGGTTATACGTAGATTAATCTTTTCACCTCCCTCTCTTGGCATGGCAACTCCATGGAGTGGCCAGTGGCCTCCTCTTGCGATTCAAAGCAATGTGAGAAGGAAAGGGAAGAAGAAATCGGTGCAAAATACATAGAGCACACACAGAGAGAACGTCTCATCCCCACTGCTTGTGCGTGGCGGGTGTTTGCATTTTGTGGCATGCAATGCAACAGACAGGAGGTGCTTGTGCTTGTCCCTGCTTGATGCCGCCTCTAGAGTTGGCCATGAACTACACAAGAATCTGGCACTCCTAACTCCAGGGTCATTGAAGGGGAAAGTGTAGTACTTATTTAAACCATTAATAGGCCCAATTCCCAAACTTGAATTAAAAAGTAAAGAAGTTTCTACTCTAGGCTTTGTAGAAGCCAAAATATAAGACAAGATAAGCATACCTCATTCTGGCAAATAATTTCACAATAAAACAACCTTTTTCACGTGATTAGCCAAAGGGTCAGGCTATCAAGAACAGGGCTGAGTCTCACAGACTTATAAATTTAAGACACATCTCTTGGAAAATCATAGGTAAATGTTTTGATTTTGGAACCTCCTAGCCCTAGCTGGTTTGCAGACCGCTGAAATCTGTTTTACACACCTGTCTGTAAGCAGTAGCACACAGGCAGCAGTGAAAATCATAGGAATGAGGCAAATGCAGTAAATACTAGGTATTCATGGGAAGCAGGGTAGAAATGGCTAGTACCTTAATAATGGGATAGTATTTAAGCTGCCGTAGCCTCTGTTGATCTCTGCTGCAACACAGGGGACACAGAAACATTTTACATTGTTTGTTATTTACTAGAATTTTCACGCTGGCTATGTTATCATGACAGGTGTAGCTTCCCCCTAACAGAAAGGTTACAAGGCTCTGATATTATACATCTGAGGGGAAAGTGTTCCAGTCCTTTTGTCAATAAGGGACCCAGAGAGACAAGCCATGTGTAAGAAGTTGGGCATGTGTGGATCATGTACCAGGCTCTGGACAAGTGTCAGAGCCAGCCCAAGACATGCTCTCACCTGAGGCAATGTAGGAAATGCACACTATTTATTTATTTACCCACTGACTCAAGGCCTGGTCAGTTTTAGTGCACCTAAAACTGACCAAACCTAGGGAGGGGGCTGTGTGGCACCTAATGAAGCATAATAATGTCTTGGCCTTAAAAATACAGTACAAACAAAGAAGTAGCATTTTTCTGCCCTTTTATGACACCTCCGACTATTCAAGCAAGACAGAAGAGGGTCACCTCGCTATGTCTCATGGTAGGGCTGGCCCTGATCAATTATTACTTGAAATAATCCCAGGTTTCAGAAGCAGCTGGAGGGCAGGACTCCAGGGATGGGGGCAGGAGTCCTGGTGGTCCCAAGCCTCGCAGAATGGTACATGAGAGAGTTAGGCAACACAGGAGTCAGATTAGAGGAAGGAGAAGAAGCTGTAGCTATGAACATTGATAAGGGAGATCCAAAGAAAGGAGGATCTTTCTTTCTAAGAGGGATTGGCAGAGGTGACGGAAACTGATTTATTGTGCTGGGGAGCAGGCAGGGCAAGGTAAAAGCCTTGACCTCTGAGCTGAGTTAGTATGCACTAGAGACCAACGATGTTTCCAAGACGGCACAAACATGATATTGGCTCTGAGAGGGCTTGTCCCACAATTCATGATGCTTTTCTTGGTCAGACGTCCCATCACTTGGCCTGTGCTCAGACACTGATGTGGGTTAAATCTCACATCGCCTCTAAGGTCAAAGTTGAAAAACCCGTAACACGGGTTGCCTGTTTTCGACTGAAAGCCTCCAGTGTCTTCAGTTAAATGCAGAAGTCTCTGAGATTCCAATTGAGGGACAAAGCATGCTGAAAGCCCTATCCATTCTCCTGCTGTATTTATATCTTCATGAAGTGATGCAGATGACAGAAGGAACTGCAGAAATGTCAGTGGCTAGCAGCTAATGCTCCACAGAGGGACCACTGCGGAAATAAGTCACTCCCCTCAATCTTTGCTGCACAGACTATTCTGGTCTTGTCTTGCATCATGCACACTGGAGTCCTTGAAGGTTCATTTTCATACAAGCTACTCCCCCCCAAATGGTTTTCTTTTTTTAAAAACTGACACAACAATCAAAGTTAATGAATGCAACATTTGGCCCCCTCCTCAGGCTCCTCTACCTTTGAAGCTGGTGTGCTCTGCTCTGTTTAAAGAGCTTTACGAGGACCTCTCTCCTGGTGAGATGTTGATTCCTTGTAGCTGAACAATTAACCTTGAACCCTTGTCATCCAAGAAGGAACCCCCGCATTAAACTTTCTTTCTTTCTTTCTTTCTTTCTTTCTTTCTTTCTTTCTTTCTTTCTTTCTTTCTTTCTTTCTTTCTTTCTTTCTTTCTTTCTTTTTCTTTTTATTTCTTTCTTTTCCTTCCTTCCTTGCATTTCTAGACTACTCAACGTAGACTGCTATCACATGACAGAAAAATGTGGTTAATATTAAAGTGTGCTTCTTCTCTGCTACAGGCCACGTGGTATACGATACACACTTTCCATCCCCGTGACAGCTGTTTAATGAGCCACATTTTATGCCCCCACACCAGGGATGGCCTGATTCCCCGCGCCACCCGCCTACCCGCAGCGAAGCGCTAGGCACTCCCCCCTGTTCCCCATGCCTACCGGGTGGAGGAGCGCTGTTAACTGACGGGCACTGAGTGTGCCCTCGATATCCGCTGGGTGAGACCCGGCAATCCAGTAGTTGATGGCTGCATGGGGGGGGGGGAATCATAGCCTGTGAGGCAAAAGGGTCCAGTGGCCCGACCCCCCTCTCCAACCCCCACCCACAGCCAGTTGCTGTGTGCTGTGCGCGCCCTCTGCATCCACCATGAGCGGGGCAAGCCTTGCAGTAGTTGTGCTGCTCCCTGGAAGGGGGAATGGAGCCGGAGAGGCTGCGGGAGCCCATTGAGCCATGGCAGGCTGCAGGGCAATTCCCCCCATTCTCACCCCACCCCACCTGGTACCTCAGAAAGGGAAACAGAAAGTGCAGTTCTTGTCCCCATTTTTGTTTGCTTTGTATCAAGTTCCCCATGAGATGCGATTCAAAGAAGTACTACCCCCTGAGACGGAAACAGGAAAATGCGGTGGGTCACCCTTCAGGGGGCATGGTCGAGGCTTTTATTTTTTTGAACCAGCTCCTGGTGGGGACAAGAAATAAAAAGCAATTTTAAGCGTCATGTGATAGAGGTAACTACTCAGGTAGTCTTACAATGGAACATAAACTCTTCAGAGCCCACCCTGCTGTCAAACCATAAAAAACATAATGGAATGAGTAAAAAAAACTGATAAAACTACAGACAAATAAATACTCTGATGCTGTGGTCAGACTGGCAATTTGAATTTATTTCTGTTCAGACTATATATCTTTAGCCTCCTTTGGCTTAGCTGTTTAATTGATGGACAAGTTTTCTTAAAAAATAAAATAAAATAAAAATAGAATCAGTAACTGTTAGAGGGTTAATTCTCCGCTGCCTTTCCCCTCCCACCTGGCTGTGATTGTTATCAAGGGTTAGACGGCTGCTGAGGGAAAGCAACTGTTTTCCAGATGAAGTAAAACCCAGTGGCCATCACAGCGTTCAATGATTAGCTGAGAGGCCATTTTGTAATGTTCAGCAGCGCAAATTTCCTTCTTGCCTCACGGCAGCATAAAAAAGTGTTCCAGAAATACAGGGAGTGAAACAGAGATGTTTTACCAAATTATGATGAGGTACTTGAGGAACAAACAGGGAAAAAGATGAACGGGCAATCAGAATGTTAAATAGACACACGTGCAAGCTAGACATAATATATTCATTCTGGCTGATCCCTGACCCATAAGTTGAAAGCTCACTAGTATTGTAAAGATATTTTTCAGGCATCCAACCATTCTGCTCTGGCTGATGACAGCTGGATCCAAGCATGCACTGATTACAATTAAATCCTGCCCTGCCTCCAGCTGAGGGTAGGGATGAAATTAATGCTCACAAATGCTCTTTTTCCTGGATGAAACAGGGTGTACTGACAAAAATGGGCCACTGCCCTAAGATTTTTCACTCCAAAAGAGTGAAAAGACCGGCACATTTCTTTTTCAGCAAAATCATTTGCAAAGAAATGTGGCTTTTGCATTAAAATGGTGCATTATACCTTGGACATTTTATATGTACATATTTTATATGTAAAATATGGGAGAAGTTGCAATAAGTTCTTGGTCTTCAAGCACCTTTCTGGTAATATACAATTCTTCTAAAGCACAGTTTCAAATGAGCATATTTTTTACATTTTCTAAATCTTTTCATTTTTATATATTTTCCTAAATACATACGGATATTGAGTTCTGTTAAATATAATGCAATTTTTATACTCAGTTTCCTCTAATATTAGTACTGTATTGTTGTAGTATCTTCCCCTTCCTTTCTGTTTTTTCTCTCTTGTATGTTTTCCTATTGTACAGTAGGGCCACCATATCCACTAATTCATTAACCCCTAATTCAGTTATCCACGCTTGGCAGAGGAAAAAAATTAAATAAATAATTCAGCAGCTGCAAAGCAAGTTACTGCCACAAACACCAGCTGCAAAGCAAGCTACTGTCATAAAAGAGCAACCGTAAAGCAAGCTACTGCCACAAAACAGCCATTTGGGTTTTTTGGGTGTTCTCTCTTATCCACGGTTTTCGTTATCCATGGGACAGCCTGAAACTGATCCCCAGCGGATACCTGGGGATACCTCTGATATTACAGAGGCTAGTCTTTTCCTTGCCCCCCCCTCCATGCAACATTAGCAGGAGGTCCCCAAAACTAGTGTCTATGGCCCTGCCCCTCGCCAGTAGGAAGTACCAGCATCTGGGCTTGGTCCTTGTATCAGTGCTCGAGGCAGGTATAAATGATCGTTTTTAATGAGGTGGAAAACATGTGGCCAGTATCCTCCTGTCTTGCTGCAATGTGCAGCAGCATGTGGGCAGAAAGACAGGAGAAAAGAAGGACTTTGGAAATGTTACTGTTTCTGGGCTCCTGCTCCCAGACTCCTGCAGCTAGAAGAGCTGGCTGGGGGATTCTGGGAACTGGACCCTCAAAATTTACATTTCCAAGCTGCAGGAGGTAACAGTAGAAAATGATTAGGGGGCTTCTCCTTCCACAAGGGCTGTTGAGTGTGAAAGAAAGGAGAGATTGCGGAAGGACATTCAAAGAAGGTTTGTTTGAGGCCCAGGAGAGACTATGGAAAAACACCACCAGGACCTCTGCCATGCACTCAAATGGGTAGAGAGAGAGGCAAGATGACAGAAGGTGGAGGCGCAAGCATGAGCTGAGGCAGGCACTGTCTGGCACCCAAAATACTGTGGGCGGAAAGTGGAGCTCAGCCGAGACACCGAGCAGATGGCTGGTGACTGGTGAGCACAGGAGCAGCAGAGTATGAGAGAAAAGAAGAGGCGAGGCTTAGGAATCAGCCAGCATTTGGGCACGGAAAATTTGTAGCAGGAGTGGCATGTGGCCATGTAGAGCAATGCCCGCCCTGAGCTTGCCACTATCCAGAGTCGCCTCATTTCACAGGGAAATGCATTTGCTAGCTGCTGTTCAAAGAAAGGATTGCAAAGGGCTATGGATAATGGTATATTCCCCAGAATGACAGATTGCACTGTATAGCTAGGGGGGAATAGAATGATCACACACAGACACAGACACAGACACAGACACAGACACAGACACACACACACACACACACACACACACACACACACAGACACACACTTTCTTTGTCTCTCTCTCTCTTAAATGGAAATCTTTCATATTTTGCACAAAACTTTGTAGAACACGATGTGTGAATTGATGCTCTTCGGTAGGACTGGACTATGTAGAGGGATTTTGTTTTGATTTATTTATTTATTTATTTATTTATTTATTTATTTATTTATTTATTTATTTATTTATTTATTTTAATATAGAGTAACCTTTGGATCTTGAGCATTCTGACTTCCAACCAGCAATAGTCCAGGCAGGATTTCAGGGTCATCTTTTTAGTAGGCCTTGTCAGCATTTCTGTCACTGAAAGGGAGGTGAGTAAATGTAGTGATAAGTGTCCCTGTCAAAACAGAAAGATGAAGTATTTCCCAAACCCCTATACATTTTAAAATAGTAATGTGAGTGGGAAATACCTGAATATGTCATGCCTGAAGAGGGAAAAACAAATCTTCAAATGTGTGGGAATAGGAGAATGCGTGCGGATCTAATAATGCATTTTAATGGCAGAAACAATCTGCAGATGTAATCTATATATTGGGAATGATGTTCTTATAAAAATGAAACCCACTGAAACTCAAGTCTGTCCTCAATTGATATGAATGGGACATCATTAGAGTTAAATGTCCCTGTGTAAATATGACATTGTTAGCTGTCACCATCTGCTGCTCCATGAAGAATGTAGGTATGGCAGCTGCAGTGGGACAGCTATGACACTACCTTTTTTGGGTTCAGTTTATATGGTATATGATTGAGTTTTTGAATAGACAAAATATCACTACACAAACGTTTGGCTTTCCCGAGGACAAGCCGTGTCCTTAGAAAGCTGTCTTCTGGGACAGTAGGTAGTGTGAAGATACACTTTTGAAGTAACTGCCTCAATACCATATTTGGGCAGTACCGTACATCCTAAATGGCGGTTACATGCTTCTGCATTTAAAATGTTCCCTTCACAGATATTACAGAGTTTTATGTGTTTATATTCCCCATATATATACACTGAATTGGGGAATCATTAATTCTTGTTATGAGGCCTTATAAATGGATAGCACTTTTGTTTATCTTTTCTACTTGCTTATTAGGAAACCAGTTACTCTAAATAATGTTCATCTTTTTTCTCCTTTCACACAAAGTGTCTTCTACATGACATGGTTTTTCTCATGCTTTTCAGTTTTTCCATCTATTTTGTGTCATTTCTCATTTAATTTACAATTTAGACAGATGTACCTCAAGCAGCAAAATAAAATGCACACTTTTTTTCCTGTTGCTGTCTCTATTCACATAATGTTAAGTGTTATTGTTTACCTTTCCATCATGAAAGCTGCCACAAACCCGGTGAACTGCTTCTGTCAGTTATCTCACCAAAATTCCAAAACAATCTGTTGTTTTAGCAAACTGTTCCCAGCTGTATCTGGGAGCTAAGTCATGGCAAACAGACTTATTTTCTTGTGGTACCAAAATGTTTTCCTACAAGAAAAGAAATCTGGTTGTGGTGACTCAACTTCCGGACAACCTCACTTGGATGACTGAGAATCTGCACAGACACGTTTCCAGCTGGAATTTTCCAACAATTCTGAGGCACATTTTAAAAGGACTTTTCAATTTTAAAGCAATACTTCGGCACCCCATTTAATCAGTTTTCATATATTTTTCTTGCTACATATTCCTATTTAAAAAATAAGTAACGGACACTGGCTATTTACTCTGCGTGGCGTGAGGCTCTGTCCTTCTCTTTGCTTTGCCAGACCTGGAAGGAGACCAGCCAACCCTACTCCATCTCCCTGGGTAGCCAAGCACTCATCAGCTGAGCAGGGAGACACTCCATCCTGCCTCTATGGCTGATACTTCACGTCCATCTCATCGCTGTTTGCGGTCCTGCTGGGTACCGGTATGAAGAAATCTAACTGCATGTCCATTGTGAGACGAGGGGAGTTCGTCCTGACCACGCCCCCTGAACTGCGATCTAAGCGGGATGAGAGATTCCCCTCCCTGTCCTCGGAAATCTTCTCATCTCGCTTCTCATTCTGATACGAGTGCCCGTGAGGTAAGGCTCGTCACACAACGTGCCATTCTCCATCTAGTAGCAGGAGTGTGAAGTGCCATTCGCCAGTACATTCCCTATGGAGTCAGCAACACAGTGCAGAGAGATTAAAAGACAAATGCCTCAAACTTAGCTCCGTAACGCATTGAAGGCAAGGCTTCGGAGAATCGAAACATCGAAAAACGGAAGGTCAGGCCGAAAAAAAATGGAGAACAAAGGCATGGAACGAGGACGTGCGGAAACAGTCATGCCGGTATCATCAATCATACCCGTGTGTACACAGGAAAAGGGACAGAACCACAAGAATACCATGTGACTGCGACCGACATCAACACGCAACAAACTTCCTCCCGGGACGAGAGTGAACGTGAAGTAACCACCTATGTCACTAAGGGCGCTTTTACACGACCCCTAAGATCCGCTAGCCACTTAAATTTGGACCAGAGATCCTGGGGGTCTGTCGCTCTTCCTGTGTTCCCACCCCCCTCCGCACTCCCTTGCTCCTGTCTGCGTGAGGGGAGGGAGGAAAAAAGGGAGGAAAGAATGCAGGCTCACCTCCGTCTGCCGGGTCGCAGCCCTGGAAGCGAGCATTCCAGTCTCTTAAAGTCTCTTAAAGGGCGGGGGGGGGGCAAAAAAAAACAAAGACAATGCGAGGAGAGCCCGGCACTCACTGCTTTACATCCGCATCAGAAATTTTTCACCCTCGGAGACCAGGTACTTTTAAAATGCGCTGGGACGCGCTTAGGTGGGCGTGGTCGCACTTAATTTTCTTTAAAGTCCAGAGCTGGTGGGAAAACAATTTTAAGCTCCACATGTGGGAGCCCTTTGCGTCAGATTTTAGGGGTTGTGTAAAAGCGCCCTAAGTGGTTGGCTGCACAGTGAGCCACCGAAGGGCCAGCCAAGCTCCTTCTGGGGTTGCTGCAACAAAGAGGAGGATGGAGCCTCATGTCATACAGAGCCTGCTAAGTGGCCAGGCCAGTTCAGGGGCAGGAAGGGTACTGGGCTGCCATGGCACCTGTGCATCCAAATATAAAATATCCAACTCTAGTTATGTGCTTCCAAGCTATGCAAAGCCAAGTACTTTTTTGCTTTTGAAGAAAATAAATACAGATCGACCTTTCAGAACATGCGCCAAAATATCTGGAAATCACCTGTATTTTAAGAAGTAAACAAACAAACAAACAAACAAACAAACTTGTTTTGTGCCTTTCATTGGAACTTCAAAGCAAAATAAATCTATACCGCTTAATAGCGTAAGCTAGGAAAGAATCACAGACATTTCACATAAAAAATAAAAAATAAAAAATAACATCACTTCTGTCATGTTAGTTTTTTTTTTGTTCCCCTTTTGGACAAAACATTTTGGATCCTTCCCTTCCCCCAAAGGTTCTGAGGCTACCACGGAATCCATTTCTTCATCAAGAAACCACTGGAGGCCACAGGATTTAGAGGAGTCTTTAACTACTGAAAATCATCATCAGGATAAACTTTTAACATTTACATTAAACAATGAACAATAATTTTTGTTAATTAACACTTCCCCTGCCCAACCACCACCAGTGGCTTCCTGATGATAAAAGGGATTTTACAGAAACCTTGGGACCTTTGGGGTGGGGGTGGGGATCTGAAATTTTATATAGAGAGTATGAATAATATCAACTGTTCATCACTTCAGTTTTAGGGCGAGGATTCTCAAAGCAATTATTGAAGGTACAAATAAAACTTCGGATCCATTACTATTCCTTGACTTGCACCGGGTATAATAAAAAAGCATTTAAAGGAGAGTAAAACGTAACACTTCAACTGCAATGATTTCACACGTTACAGATGTATAAAAACTAGGCTACAACTAAGGGGTTAAAGAGGTGAAAACTAAGGTGGAAATCAACAAAGAGGAGGATTACAAGCTGAACATCATATACAACATCTTCTACTGGGTTCCAATTCCTACAGCTTGATGCTGGCCCATACGAGGTATTTTGGCAGCATCTTGGCAGCACCTGATAGGCAAGATTTGCAACGTGGGCAATATTTGCATAAGGGCTGCAGTTAAATCATCATCATCATCATCAAACTGCCAAGATGAAAGGACCCTCTCGATTACTGAGCCCAGCCCATGTCAAGGAGACACTGTGAGGAACTGAGCTCCCAAATTTCTGACTCCACGGCCAGATGTCTGCGCCACATAATCATAATTACAACCATAACAAAAGTTGTGAAGGGACTTGGCTTGTGAATAATCAGAGAACAACATGTTCAGACAGGAGCATCTCTGACATTAGTAGGCAACATGAGTGAAAAACCTCAGGTGGCAGGGGCCAGGGGCAGCCCTGGCAGCCTCTTTCAAGGGCTTTTGGGAAACTAGGGAGAGCCTGCGTCCCAGTTACGGTAATCACTGCGTCACTTTTTCTGGAGGAGGGTTTTAACTGAGGAACCAAGAGAGGTTTGGGGACTTCTGGAACTGCAAAAATAAAATAAAATATGCCCATGGGCTGCATTTTGTTGACCCCCCCCCCTTTAGCAAAATCCGAAATTGATCCTCTGAGTTTTCAGGTCGGCACAGACTTGACAAAAAAACTAGCCACAATGCATGTGGTGTTTACATGCAACCCTGCCTTTTCTACCACTTCAGCTCCCTGACCTTGAAGCTATCCTTTATCAAACCAAGTACAAAGCGAAGCTCCCGCCCGATTTTGCCAAGTGGAAATCCACTTGCAAAGTTAATACTGTTGATCTTGGATCTAACAAGGATTAAGAAGGATGTCTCATCACATACAATTATTACCCCACTCAAAATGTTAAACCGGCCTTTCTCACAATATAGGAAATTCGGAAACTGACTTTTATTGGATAAAAATCTTGTTGCTTAGCCTAGTAAACGCTATATTAGGCCCACTGAATTAATGGGGATTTGGCGAGCCAGCTTGCCTGTCAATTCCATTCATTTAAATGAGCTTACTATAATTGTGACTTATTTGGCCTGGTAAGTGGCCGTTAGAGTGGACCCATTTGAACTAATGGAGGAGCTGACTCACTACCTCCCAATTGATTCAATGGGCCAACTCTAGCTCCCTTTGCTATGCTGAATAAGGAAAGGTTGGCCAGTGAGTCACAACATTGCTCCATTTAACGTAGTATGTCATCTCTGCCTGGCTGTGGCCCTCTAGACTTCAGGCAGGATCCTATCATAGCTCTATCGTGAGATCCCTGGTACTCCCTGGTTGTTTCCCATTTAAGTACTAATCAGACTCATCAAAAAAGACCAGACCTGTTCAAGGTGCCATATAATTCATCCTCATTAGCTGGGCCTTTTCCAATTTTTGGGAGGTTTTTGCATATTTCCTCAAATGGCCTCTTGAGTATTAGTGTCCAATAATGGCTCTTGCCATATCACAATGAATATGCTGGTGCTCCAAATGCTCCGGGATGCCTACCTGATGTCTCCTCTATGAAACAAATCTTGTATTAGCCTTGATTTAATTAGATGGTCATAGACAATGGACCTTTCCCTCAACCTCCGCTCCAGCCGCATGCCCTCACAACTGTAATATGGGTATAATAACAGTGAGCCTGCAGGTGTTTTGGAAAAGAATGAGATACTTTTGTGAATCCCTGTGAGCTCTTGGACCTGGATCAATGTCTTGTTATGTTATTGTTATCACCATCACCATCAGTACCCCCATCACCATCACTATCACCATCACCACCACCACCATCATGCTGATTTCCTCCATACTCCAAACAGGGATGGAATACAACCAACCACAGATGTTCCTTGTGGGGACAAGAGGGAAGCTTATCCCTCTGTAACACAATGTTTGTTTAGTGTTTTAATGTACACAGGCAGATGCAATGTGCTGCAGCATTGGGTCCTATGCATGCAAATTATGCTAATGTGAGACTATGTAACTTTGCCCGTTGCAGCCAGAAAAGTTCCTGTGTCTAGCCTTGCACCCATCTGTTTTCCTGTGTTCCTTTTGCCTTTCAATTTCACTGCATAAAACTAATTATCTGGTTCTATTCCCTCCTCTGTTGAATATACAGTATTTGCCAAATGTCAAGACAGCTTCAGGCATCTGAGAAAATGGGCTTTACCCAGCTCACATCACTATATGTCACAATATCATGTTTTGCTATAAAGAAAGATGCCACAGGACATACTACTTTGAGTGAGGAAGAGGTGATGATGTGTGTTTCATGGGGAGTGATTAAGATAGGGTATGAAAGGTGATATTCCCCCCACCTGGTAAGAGTCACAAAGGAAAAGATTGTCAGAATTCTGCTCCTCCGCCAATGCCATCGTCTGTTTTTTATCGCAGCAAGCCTACATTAGCATTTATTTGCTAAAAATAAACATAATTCAAATGCAGTTCATTATATAGCACATTAGAGTAAAGTCTTAATTCACAGCTCCCAGTCAGGGAGAAATTGTTCTAAAAGGCAAATTGTTTTATGCAAATATTCCTTCCATGTGTCAAGCTCACAAGTCTTGTAGCTGAGCTGCGGTTTGGTATCCCAGTGTTAGGGAGACAAAATATGTACGAGAAACTGAGGCAAAATTCTAGACAACAGCCTTGTTATATGGCCAGCAATGGGTTTTCTATCTTAAACCCCTCATGATACCTTTCCCCCTCAGCTCCCTGCTGGATCCATGGGCCTTTCTTAGGGAGTCTGGAGCACATTACAGGTCAAAGGCAGTGTTTCTCCCTGATGACAAATACCCTAAGCTTTGTGATGGTACCAGCTCAACCTAGAGGGCTGCAACTATAACAACATGGTAAAGCAATCTGAGGAAGCCATTTCACAGCTTACGACGCCTTAAGTGATGAACTTCGGCAAGAGGCAGTGGCAAGTTACACGAAATGACCAGTGACCCATCATGTATAGAGACAGAGAAAGATGACTGATTTAACTAACATCTCCTGAGATGAAAAGCAGCAGCATCATCACACCTCAAGTCAATTCTTCAAGTCTGTATCTTGAAACCTTGGTTTGCCTCCAAATTCTATGCCTACATCTAGCCAGGATGACCTCTTGATTTCCCATTTTCCCCCCTCCCCCACCTAAAGCTCTGCTATGCCCAGCCTAAAGAAGTGTCCTGAGGACTCAAAAGCAAGCCAATACATTTATTTGTAATCAACAACTACATGACATCAAGGCAATTCTGACTCATGGTGTCCCTTCCTAGGTTTTTTTTAAAACTTTTTATTTTTGACTTTTTGAAAATTTAACATAATACTATAACATAAATTACATTAAAGAAAAACATTTAAAGAAACAAAAACAAGCAGACAAAAAGCAAAGGTCAATACATCATAAGATCATATAATACATCCATTATGAATTGCCTTATATTTTTACAATGAGTCAAGAAAGGGCTTCCATATATCTATATAGATATCCTCTCGTAGTTGCTTTCTATATGATATTCGTTCAAATGAGGCTAGTTGTCGCAAATCTTCTGACCATTGTGTGAAGGGTGGAGAATGGTTATCCTTCCAGGCCTTTAATATAAGTCTGTTTGCCACCATGAGAGCTCTCAAAATCCAGTTTCGTCGACCCTTAGTTAGACCCCATACAGTGGGGATATAATTTAAGATAACATGAATATCCTCAAATAACAGAGATTTCCCCCAAACTTTATTAATATAGGCAAGAACTTCCATCCACAGTAGGTATATTACTGCACATTTCCAAAGCATATGTATTAAGGAAGCGTTTATACTATTGCACCTCCAGCATCTGTCTGAATTTATCAATTTATAAACAGTCGTTGTGGGGTCCAATATATTCTGAATATTATTTTTTTGTTGGATTAGTCTCAATTTCAAATCCAAGGAAACATCTTTTATAGATTCCAATACAACTTTCTATTGTTTAACTTGTATTTCATATTCTAATTCCCTATTCCAAATATCTTTAAGTTCTTGAATATCTATTTTATAAAAATCTATTAAATATTTATAGATTATAGTTATTGGTTTAGGTTTCTCATTCGATCCAATAATTACCTCTAAAAGTCCTGGTGGTTCTGAAGCACTCATTGCAGATGGGCCAAAAACAGACACCAAAAGGTGTTGAAGCTGAAGATATTGCCATTGTGTATTTGCAGGTAGGTTATATTTAGAATGTAAAAAGGCAAAAGGTAGAAAATCATCATCTATACCTATTAATTGATCTAAGGTAAATATACCACATTCTGCCCACTTTTTCCCACATAAAGGGCTTTTTCTCATTTCTTAATATTGGGTCCCTTCCTAGGGTTTTCGACATATAGAGAAGTCAGAAATGGCTTTCTGTTCCTTTCTTCTGGGAGTGCCCTGGTAATGTACAGCTTGCCCACAGCTGCACAGGTTGGCTCTGCAGCCAGATGCTAAATTCACTGAGGTATCCAGCTAGTTAACTCAGTTATTGTGGCAATTATGTGCTTTCAAGTTGGAACCCACTTCTAGTGACCCTAACAGGGCTTTCGAGATCAGTGAGATATTTAAGGACTGGTCTAACCAGTTCCATTCCCTCAACTGAGTTTCCAGGCCTCCTGAATCTTACCCATTACTCTATCCACTATACCACACTGGGCATCCCAACACGATTATTACCCAATACTTAATTCATTTTTCAGTTACACCTCCCTGTATTCTCCAGCCAACATAACCACCGAAAGCTAAACTAACACATTTATAATGTTCAAAATAATACTCAACCTCTGCCCGATATTAGCATTGTATACAGACACAATTAGAGCTTCCTACTTCAGAAAAAAGCTTAATAACTTAGTAACTGAGGCCACATTTACTTCATAGGCTAATGACTTAATAACTAACTTGAACATTAGTTGTTGTTATGTGCCATCAATCTCCCTCCATCTTATTTATGGAGACCCTATGAATGAGCAATCTGCCAAGTGTTCTGCGTTCAAGAGCCCTGCTCAGCTCTTGTAAACTCAAGCCTGCAGGTTCCATTAAGGAGCCCATCAATCTCATATTAGGTCTTTCCTGCTGCCTCCAGCCTTTCCAAGCTTTATTGTCTTCTCAGAGTCTTGCCTTCTTATGATGTGCCCAAAGCAGGATAATCTCCCTTTCAATATTTTTGCTTACAGAAGTGGTACAGGCTTGATTTGATCTAGGATTCGCTTGTTCATCTGTCTGGCATCTTCCATGGTATCCACAAAGCTCTCCTTCAGCACCATACTTCTCTCCCCCCCCCAACATCCTTCATTATCCATCTTTCACACTCGTATGTGGTGACTGAGAACACAAGAGCGTGGGTGATGTTGGTCTTGATCTCCAAATCTTCATCTTAAATCTTCAACTGTTGAGCTAGAAAGGAACTTATGGATCATTGAGTCCAGGTCCTGCCAAGGAAGCACAGTGGGGAACTGAACTTCCAACCTCTGACTCTGGAGCCAAATGCCTAAACCATAAAGCTATCCAGCAGCTCAGTGACACAGCCTTACACTTGTTGATCTTTTCTAGTTCTTTCATTGCTGCCTTTCTGAGTCTCTGTCTTCTGATTTCTGACTGCAGTCTCCATTTGGATTGTTGACTGAACCCCAAATATACAAAATGTTCAACTATTTCAATTTCTTCATTGTCAAGAATGAAACTGAGTAGTCCTCCCCAAAGCTATTTTTTGTCACCAGAGGGCTGCTGCACCCATAGTACTCTAATGCTACTGAACTAGAAGTTTTTTAAAAAAAGAAATAAGTTATTGTAACAAAACTGAATTTAATTCGACATCCCAACTTGTGTTTCTCAGATGAAGCATTCAATATTAGTTAATGATCATGACTATTGCATGAAGTGTGTAATTATGAAGATTATTCAAATTTCTCCAGAAAATCATGTTCACCAATCTTATGACTTGTCACTTTTACACTTACCAGTAATTCAGCTCCGCCACAGACAGAACATTTAAAATTCAGCTATGATTTATTTAACTTCATATGTCGCTTTGAAACTGCTTCTGGTAAGTCACAATCATGTGAATAAGACAACATTTAGCCTTTGTAAGAAAGAGACCCTCACAAAGTGGAGAAAAATCTATAGCTCTCCAGATTTTGTTCCTCTGTAGCTCCCATCAGAGACACCACAGCCAGCGGGGAAGAATACCAGGAATCACAATTCAACAATGTCTTAGATTGCTGTACAGCCTCCAATCTTGGTCTGGGGTGCAGGTCAGCAGCTATTTTATATAAAGGGCCATTCTCAAAGGAAGAGTATCTCCAGTCTAGAAAAAAATGATGGGGATTGTTGTGTTGGAATGGTGGAAATGATAGCCCTGATTCAAATATGGAAATATATTTGACAATGTATCAGAAGAGCTTTAATTGTTCACCTTGTCAGACAGAGCAATCAAAACTTAAAACACATTCTGTGTTCACTCAACAGAAATGTCTGTCCTTTATCCTGCAATTCTCCTGTTGAATTACTGTGTTTCACAACCCATCATGCAGTTGGTATGCTATGTCAAGAGTTCAAACGCAGATAGTTAGTCCTGTGTATCCAGAAATGCATTAATCTTTCATAAATGATTCAAAGTTGAGTCAACACACCACCAAATTGTTTTTAAACAAGAAGGCTTCACAGCTGAAACAGTGCCACTCAGAAGACTGGGCTGTTGGGTGAAGGAGGATCAGTAACATATACATTCCAAAACCACCACTTAGCACTCAGGAGCGGATGAATCATGTGAAACTTAACGAGGAACCAAAAAAGTAGTTTTATGACATTCAGCAAATCCATTTGCTGTGGATTGGACTTGGTTGTGGTGGTGGAGATGATAGATCCCGCAGATGTTTTCTGAGCCCCCCCCCCAAACAAAATCAAGATTGTTGAGAAATACTGAAGAAACATTTTTGACATCTGAACACAGCCACATTTGCTTTCTCCTTTGTGTATCTTATCTGCAAGCTACTTATTTCTGAAGCCTTTCCAATGGCCTAGATCAGTGGTGGCAAATGTTCGGCATGCCAGATGTTTTGAACCACAACTCCTACAGTCCTTTGCCATTGGCAAGCTAGGCTTAGAATTCTGGGAGTTGTGGTCCAAAACATCTGGAGAGCCAAAAGTTTGCCACCACTGGCCTAGGTCTGTCTGTCTGTCTGTCTATCTATCTCTCTTTCTAAAATATTAATATTGTATACCACTGGACTTATTCCAGTACCCTAGGCAGGTTACATTAAAAGAAAATTAACCTATAAACTTCATACTACATGGTCCCCACCCCTAGGTTTAGTCCCCGCCTCTTAATGTCATAATTCAAATTCAATTCAAGGAATGGAAAGTGGTGTTGTGAGGAGCACAATGTCCTCCTGTTTGCTTGTAATATTTATCGACCATGTCTAGCTAAAGTGATTAGAGTGGTTGCTGGGTGACCATACAGTCCTGCTATTTCCCCCCTTCCCTCCAAAACAAACCCCAACAATACTACTCTTTATCATAATGTGGCTAAGGACCAGCATATAGCAGTCCTATGGGCAGCAATCTATCAAAAAACCACTAGCGCTCACCTTGACTTTTGACAACAGCATCAAGCTAGTTGGAGAAACAGCTACTGCACATGAAATTTTGCTACATGAAATTCGTGTTTCCCTTCTTTTTCTTTAGAACCTTGCCATCAAATCCAGTCCCTGCAGAGTTCCCCTTTGTCTTTTCACGTCTTCTAACCCCTCTCCCCAATCAACTGAGCGCCACTTAGGACCAAATGGAAGAGTATGCCGAAACTGCCATACTAACATTCACTGTTAACTATGGAGCCTCGTGACGCAGTGGTTAAACTGCTGTACTGCAGCCGAAATGGTGCTCACAAGCTGGGGTTCAATCACAGGCAGCTGACTCAAGGTTCACTCAGCCTTCCATTCTTTCAATGTTGGTAAAATGAGTGCCCAGTTTGCTGGGGGGGGGGATGTGTAGCCTGCATAATTACTTGTAAACAGCCCAGGGAGTACTTGAAGTGCTATGGGGTGGTATAGAAGAAGCACACTTTGCTTTTGTTGTTGTTGTTGTTGTTGTTGTTGTTGTTGTTGTTGTTGTTGTTGCTGCTGCTGCTGCTGCTGCTGCTTTGCTTTGTGTACAGAATAGAAACGACAGGGCATTGGACTGGAACATCTCTCTTGGGTGCCATTTCTCGTATGGTAGGTGAAGTGCTTATTATGGGTTTTGTTTTTGCTGGTGAAGAATATGACTTCTTGGGGCAGGTGTACTGATGGAAGGCAGAGTGTGGGAAACATCATGGACTTTGCATTAACTAGGGAGGTTCATGTGCTTCCTATTAGTTTGGCCTACTACAACAGCTGTAGCTGCAAAGAGTAGCTCTTCATTATCTAAGTTCCACTGACATCCAGGCTGGGGTATTGTGGTGAAATCACGACACTATCTTGCTTGCCCATCTTAGATGAGTACTCATAGGAGGAAGGCTCATTATTAAATATCCTCATTTGATTTGTATCCCAATATGTGCAGATGATGTTGGTATGTTTCCTCCTCTACAGGGGATGCAAGGCGTAAATTAATATAAGTAGTGACAAAACCCCTAGATTTTCTGGGTTGTTAAAAATTTTGTGGTGGTTTCCCCCCCCTCTTTTTTTATTGGGGTGGATCAGATGGAGCAAGAGCTTCTTGTACCTGATGCTTTAAGGATCAGTGCCCACCCCCTCAACAAACAAAAACTAAAACCCAACAAAGAAGACAAATAAAGAGTTTAAGGGGTTTTCTCAATGTTTTTGAAAGAGCTGTTGCAAAAGACAGCTGATTTCTAAAACTCATAAGCAATAGAGCGAAACTTTATTGAAAACTGTCAATGAGATTTTTCATCTTTTAAAAGAAAAATATCGGGTACTCTCATTTTTAAGGTTTTCTTTAAAAGATGCTAATTTCTCTGTACTGCAGCCAAAATTGTGCTCACAACCCAGGGGTTCAATCCCAGGTAGCCAGATCAAGGCTGACTCAGTCTTCCATCCTCCTGAAGTAAATAAAATGAGTACTCAGCTTGCTGGGGGAGGGGGCAATGTGTAACCTGCGTAATTAAAATGTAAACCAGCAAGAGGGTGCTCTAGGCGCTGTGGGGCAGTATATAAGCATTACATGTTGCTTTCGCTTTCTTTTCTTAAAGAAAAGAGAGATGGAGTATTGGGAATAAGTATGGAAAGAACCTGTGCGAAGATCCAGGGTCATTCAGCATTAAGCAGCACGAAGATGGAAAGAAGTAAGATTATTTCTGGATGAGGCCCTATTTGGTAAAGATATAGAAGGGTTTCAATTAGTAGCCCTATACCAGAGATGGCGAACCTTTTAGAGGCCGAGTGCCCAAACTGTGATTGAAAACCCACTAATTTTTTGCAAAGTACTAATATAGCAATTTAACCTGAATACAGGTGGCTGTGAAGGGGCGATGTCAGGTGCCCACAGAAAGGGCTCTGAGTGCCACCTCTGGCACCTGTGCCATAGGTTCACTAACACTGATTTAAAGGAAACAAAAACAGAGAAGCCATAGGTTTGTTAACACTGCCCTATACCTATGAAATAAATCGGCTGTCAGGACACATTATTGCAATAAGTGCTCAGCAAAAAACATTCAGCTTTTACTTGATTGTGTTTTATTGGACTATTCTTGTTCTTTTTAGCTAAAAGTGAGCTTTAAATGTTAATACAGAAGGATCTCCCTATCTGCAGGATCACTTATCAGCTGGCTGAAAATATTAAATAAAAAACCAGAAATGTCTATTTTATGTATTTCTAGGGTGTATTTACCAGAATTGTTCGCTAGGGGGAGCCAGAGACCAGCAATGTATAGTGTTTGATGCTTAGTATTTTTTAGCATTTGTGGGAGGGATTGGGATCAACCCCTCCCCCCAATACTGCGGTCCTACTACACCAGGCCTGCCCAAAGTCCGGCCCGGGGGCCAAATCCGGCCCGTCAGCCCATTCTGAGTGGCCTGTGGCTGGCTGGCCCGCCCCTCCCTCCCCCTCCTGCGCCCCCCCCTTTTAAAAAAAATCTTGTGCCAACACTGACACTGCTGGGAAGCTTGGGCGGCTGGGCAGCTGGGAGGTCTGCCGCCACCGGCACCACAGGGGAAAGTGTGGGGGTGGACAGGCCAGCGGGCCTCTGCCACCGCCAAGGAGCTTTGGAGTGGGCTGGCGTGCGAGCCGTCGCCACCGCTGGGGAGCTTGGGGGGGGGGTGCAAGGTCGCACAGATCGCCTCTTCCAAGGGGCAACCTGTGGCCACGGCTCCCTGTGCTTCCTTTGGTCCCCACCTTCCTTCCTTCCTTCCTCCCTCCCTCCCTTGGACCCCACCTCCCTCCCTCCCTCCCTTCCTTGTTCCCCACCTTCCTTCCTTCCTCTCTTGGTTTCCACCTCCCTCCCTCCCTTGGTCCCCGCCTTCCTTCCTGCGGGTGGGGTTGCAACTGCAAGGTGTCAGTGGGTGGGGCTAATGGGTCAGTGGGTGGGGCTTGCAGTGGGGTGGCAGGGTCGGGGAGCAACCGGCCCCTGACACATTCTCAGCCACCAAATCTGGCCCTCCTTATAAAAAGTTTGGGCACCCCTGTACTACACTATTTATTCTAGTTGTTTGTAAGCATTGGCAGTGTTTATTTGCTATTTTATAAGTTTTATCGGAAGTAATTGTGTAAGCTGCCTTGGGAGGTCTTTCACTAGGACAGAGGGTCTAAAAACATATGAAATAAATCAAATAAACAGATTGTTTATTTGGATTATGTCCATAACAAGAACTGAATGCACAGCCGAGTAGCATAAGCTCCCCTTTTAGAAGCAATCCTACCATGATGCAGCGTGAGGAGTTGCTTCAGATGGCAGATTTTAGGCTGGTCCCAAGAGGGCTGCGAACAGTTCCTTATTTAATACGTCATTACTATATTTTTCTGAGATGGATGGGAGTGAAGTGCTTCTGTGATTTTCTGCCTCACATGGTTTATAACTTGTGGACCACGAACCATGACTGGTGTGGACTGGGAAGATCATTTGTTGCTCAGTGTTGGGGAGCAAAGTGTATTGGATGGCTTCACACCATCGAAAGCAATGAAGGAGGGGCAACACCACCATCCTTGGACTTCTTCTAAGTGGAAAAAATATTCTTTGATTGAAAAGCCTTTCTAGCTCCTCATTAAGTTATTTCCCTTCCAGGTTTTCTCACTACCTTTGAGTTTCCTGGTGCTCCTTCCCTTTCTTCTTCTGCTCTTCTCACAATATCACTCTCACTGCAGTTCTGTCTCTTTCATGTTTCTATCCAGAGAGTTCTTCTGAACCAGCAAAATGCAAAGTCCTGCAGGAACCAGCAGAGAATTCCCTTCTGTTCCCACCAGACATTGCTGCGGCAGCCTGAATTAAACTCAGCAGCTTGCTGCTCCTGGGAAGAGGAGCAGTTGGTCTCTCTCTCTCTCCCTCCCTCTCCCCCCACCCCACCCCCAACACCTCCCTGAAGGTTGCTGCAAAACTATATAGCCAGTAATTAGCAGTCCTGTCAGAAATGCATATGGGTTGTTAATCTCCTTAAAACAGAGTTTAATATCTATAAGGTAAACCAACTCAACCTAGAATCTCAATTGCAAAGAAGGCAGAGGTCGAACTCAAAAAGAAACGGTCTGCATACCAATGAGCCTATTTTGACAGGACTGAATACATTTTAAATAATAAGGAAAACCAATTTCCGCCTTGCTGAATAGTCAGCCTTTCTCTCATATATTTTTTATAATACACACAGACAAAGATGCTCTCAAGAAATCATGCTCGTACAGCCAAGCTGGTCAGATAGTAATTCAAAAAGCAAATAAGACATAATCACAACTACAAACTAGTAGTATTAGATGTCAACACAATCCCCTCAGTTATTTCACGGGAATTCTGGATTACATCCTCTTCTATTCCGAGAACTGACACTCAAAAAGGATAGGTAGAAGATGTCAACAGGCTGAAGCCCCTGGATTTCATGGCCAAGTGGGGATTTGAACCCAGTTTTCCTGAGTCCTCATTTGACATTCTATCCACTACCACAGCAGTTCCCTACTTTGAGTTCCCATATGTCCTTGGATTAAAAGTCCTAGAAGTCTTCTCTGCTAGCTATGCTGGCCGGGATTTCAGAAAGTTGTAGTCCAATAACATCTGGGGACCCAAGGCTGGGAACCACTGCTTGTATCAAACTGGCTTTATGGGTGTTTCCAGAGAAAGCATTTATGGTGCAACCCATGAGCCAGAAATACAGATTTTTTTGTTTAGGGCTGAGGATTTTACCTGTATCTTATCCCCTATTTATGACCCTTCTTTACTCCGTCTTTCATCTTTGTTCTTAGCACAAAACCCCACTGAGGAGGAAATTATGAAAATAAGTTCCATAATGCCTTTCAACTAGTAGATGTTGGGACACAGCCTGAACACATCACACCAGGAGAGCGCAGCAACTAGAATCCCGCCTTCAGTCTGACACAACGATAGTAGCGTTGTCTGGGGATGATGGGAGCTGTAGTTCCCAAAGAGTAACTTTCCCTGGTTCTTTACAGGAACTCTTCATCTGGATGTACCTTTTGCTTTAGCCTTCCAGACTGTTTTCTTGAAACCAGATGCAACTACTTTCAAGTGACTCTTGGATGGACAACGTGGTGTGATCCTACATTAAATGAATCTTTTATTATAAATGCCCCCTGGGGATGGTACTAAAGGGCAACACATAAATCATTCAACTCAGTAAAGACAAGCACGGGAAGCTGCTGGAAGGGACCCTATGAGTCCAGCCCCTCCCAAAGAGGCACAATGGGGAATCAGACCATACCTGTCAAGTGTCCTGTATGCACCAGGAAATCCCGTTTTTTACCCCTATTTCCCTGCTGTCTTCCCAGATATATTATTTTCCTTGAAATGTCACAGATTATATAATTTTTTTAAAAAATCCTCTGAATGGCATGGGCGCCATCAAGTTGGGGACAGGTATTGAGCATGCTTGAAGCATTGAACATGCTCAACAGGTGGTAGGGGTGGGGATACTGTGACCACAATCCCTTATTTTCAAATCCAAAACTTGACAGGTATGAATTAGACTCGCAAGCTCTGGGTCCACAGCCACAGACCAAAGCCACTGAACTATCTAGCACTTCAAATTCTTATACTGTATACAAGTCAATTTTATAGAATTAGATGTGATTCTAATTACACGTCCACTCTCCTAGATCCATATAATAAAGCAGATGCTAGGAAAAGCTACCAGAAGGCTAGACTCCTTTACTCATTGGGGAGAAATACCTTAGTAAACATGTGTAAGATTCTACTGGAAGATTCTACAAACTTACAAAGAATTAGGAACTATAACTATAAGCATAATTTGTAAAAAGCTACTGAGAACAACATTATGACAATAATTGCACCTGAGAATGTGGGAAAAAGTTCAGCACACATTCTCAGGTGCAGTGCTTGCCTATCTTTTATGTAAAGTAAAGAAAACGTAGACTGAAATAATGGCTTGGGGGAGGGGGGAAGAAAAGAAACACCAAGAAATGTTTTCCAGTGGAAAACAAAGGACTTACCGGAACAACATGAGCTTTTGGACAGATACTTGGAAACAGCAGAAATGGACATTTTGTCAGAAATACTAAAGGAGAAAGACCTACAGAAGGCAAGAGAACGCTGGAGACCTCTATATGTTTTCTATGAGAAAAAAAGGCGCTAATAGACTCTGACCCATAGTAGACTGAATTTATATTTAGATTTGAGATCAAGATTGGTAATGAGGTGTATTTTTATGTAAGGTTTCCTTTTTATTTATAATAATAATAAAATTATAAAAATTAAAAAAAAATGTTAGCATGGGAACATTATCCCAGAAGATACAGCTTACATAGGTTGTTGGTGTAGCTGCAATTTTTGTAATAAATCAAATTTAATTCCCATTTTATTGAGTCCATTAAGTTGTTGTAGACCAAGACCAACATAATCCATACTATTGTATTCCCGATTATTACGTCTGAGTGTGAACGCTGGATAGTGAAGTAATCTGAAAGGGGGGGGAAATGATTTGTTTGAAATGTGGTGCTGGAGGAGGCCGTGGGGTTAGTGAGTGGTGCTGCCAAGTGGACTCGTATTACGCCAATTCGAAAAAATTTACACTGACTGCCAGTTGCTGCCCGGGCCCAATTCAAAGTGCTTACACTTACATACAGTATAAAGCCATAAACAACTTAGGACCTGGTTACCTTAAGGACTGCCTTCTTCCATAGGAGCCTGCCCATACCTTAAGATCAGGCCAGGAGGCCCTGCTGAAGGTGCCATCCCTCAAAGAGGTGAGGGGGATAGCAAGTCAAAACAGGGCCTTCTCGGCAGTCCCTCCCCCCCCAACTCTGGAATGCCCTCCCAACAGGGATCTGCCTGGCGCCAACACTTTTAGCTTTTCAGCGCCAGGCAAAGACCTTCCTCTTCAGCCAGCATTTTAATTAGATAGTGTTTTTAGCTGATCTCCTGAGCAGCAGGATTTTATTGTTTGTATTGTACATTGATTGTTTTAAATTGTTTTGTATTTTATGGTTTTAATAATTATGTTGTTTTATGGTTTTAATACATTGTTGCATGCCACCCAGGGACCACTTTGTAGTAGGGTGGCTAAATTTTTTTGTAAGTAAATAAAAAATAAAATAAAGGACAAGAGAACATAAGAACATAAGAAGAGCCATGCTGGATCAGGCCAAAGGCCCATCTAGTCCAGCTTCCTGTATCTCACAGCGGCCCCACCAGATGTGTTTGGGAGTTCATGAGACTAGATATCTGTCTCCTGATACCACTCTCCTGCATCTGGCCCTTGAAGAGCAGTGCCATGATCCACTGTCTAATCCAGGGCCACTGACTACCTGTTGCATGGTCCTCCTACTAAGCTGTCACACGGCTGTCTGCAGCCTAGGTTCCACAGCAGCACGTGGCCTCCTATTCTAGACGCTGTGCTTGCCACTCCTCTCTCTGGGTATGACTACCTGGGACCACCCCCTCCTATCCTGCTCTGGCCTTCCTTACTGATCAGCAAAGCAGCTTCCCCTCTTTCAATCTCAGTTGGCTGTAACCCTGACATGGCAGGTGGGCTTGTGGCATTCAGACCACAATTCCGTATACTGGACCAGGAGCCTTTCTGGAACCCCACTTTGCACCCACTGATGCAGGCAACCCTCAGTGGGCATTCATGGGACACTGAACATGACCCATCAAAAAGATTTCTGGAGCTATTCTGCCTTTACCTTTAACAGTCTTTCTGTGATTTAATTAAAATATAGTATATCAAGCTGCCCGCTGGGAAAACATTGGCAGGGTTGCAAGTTGAAGACAGTGCTGTTTGGATACACAAAATGGCAGGTTCTATGAAAGAGGTGGGACAATGAATTTCTCATGGGGAAGATTCACCATAGGTCTCTTACATAGGCTGCACATGTGGACCTCCTTTACTTCCAGAGCATTGGGGCTGATGCATTGCCTTGTGAAAGACTGCTCTTGGATGGCTATTTCACACATCCAGGTAATCATTTGAATCCAGTACAGGCATTCAGAAGCCTAAATTATATGATAAATAGATGAGGACAGGCAGAAGGCACACACCACCCTCACCTTTGAACAGGAGAAACCTCCATCCATGAAGATGCTCTTGATAACTAGGAGTTACTGGTTTTCCAGTATCAAGAGCAATGGAAAATCTTTTTTTCAGAACATCGCTCTCCACTTTCAAAAAAAAATGATGCAAAGGATAAGCGCTGGGCTTAACATGCTCCTTGCTTCTTGTTTTTCCCTTGTTGACATTTAGAGCATCTGAGCAGGGCTCAAATGTCAGCCTTATTAAGAAATGAACATATATAGGCCAACCCAACTTGTAAGCAAAGGTGTTCATCTTCTCTGAGTCCATTGCCCACAGTGTATTGTTCAATAATAAGCCACCACTGATCAGGTTCATTTACAGGTCAGCTTTAAGGCCAAATAAAAAGGCTCGGTACTCTTTCCAGGTTTATTAGCCGCCGCCACCACCACCACTGTTTCTGCTCACTGCAGCCAGGTCTGGACTGAGCCAGCCAAATTGCCTCGCACTGTTTTCATTTCCTGCCTGAAATACCTCTTCTTAATGTTTCCACGACCCTTTCCCAAATGTCTCCCAAGACACCAAAAACAGGACTAAGCCTCTTAGGATGTTTCGCTCTGTGCTTCCTGATAAGAAGTTGAGTAGCGTAACCGCTAAGGAAGTCAAGTTGAATCCTTGGCAGATATGGTCATAGTTTGCAAAGCAAGCAACTTCATTATTAAAAACTTTTAATGGGAGCATTATATACAGTAATTCAAAAACATTTTATGAGAGGGATATTTACATGTCCCATTAAGAAGAATTTGATTATGATGACACATTTGCAGTTTCAACTATTACCCAAGTGAGTTCTGTTGCAATGGGTCCAATAATATATACTTAACAAATTCTAAGCCCCTTTTAAATTTTAACTAGATAGCTCTGCAATAGAACATTGTGGTGTAGCCATATATCCTGAAGAGGCATCCTTCTATAGCAGGGAGTTTCCTGCGTAATCCCGACTCCCCTGCAGGCTATTAGAAACCTCAATAATTCAATTTTCTTATTTTCTTCCACTACCAGTTTCTGCTAACTCCTTATCTGTAACCTATCTGTAAGTCAAGGGAACTCAAATACCTATAATTCTGCAAGTCTAAGAATTCCGCGCAAGGTTACACAAATTATTCCTATATATTTTGGTGGTCCAATTTTTTTTAAATAGTTAACCAAGTAATTTTGCTTGCAGTGGGCCAATGCTTTTCTACGATAGCTGTGCAAATTATTTGCTCCAATCCCCAATACTAAGCACAACTGGGGAATTCTGGGCCAATTTAGCATGAATGCCACCTCAACAGATTCAGTTGGCCAAGTCTTCCACATTCGGCCAAAGAATAGAATAGAATACTTTTATTGGCCAAGTGTGGTTAGACACACCCAGAATTTGTTTTGGTAAAAATGCTCTCTCTATATAAAAGGAAATATAAGAATCATATAGTCAACAATAAAAACACAGTACAATACTACAAGATAACCTATTATTTAAAAAGGAAGAAGAAATGTAAAAATTAATTATTCAACAGTTTGATAGCACTTGGAAAGAAACTATCTCTATATCTAGTTGTCCTAGTATGCAATCCCAGAAATCCCTTCGAGCACAGCAAGTGGTGGAGGCTTCTGGGAGTTGCAGTCCAGGAACATCTGGGGACCCACAGGTTGAGAACCACTGAACTAGATCAATGCCCAACTTGCTTTGGACCAACCCAGCTATTTAAATTTGAAAAGAACGCCAAACGGGGTGTTTCCAGAAAGTTGCAAAACAACAACATATAAGGAAAAGGGCAGCATGGTATGTGTGTGGTGGTGGTGGTGGTGGTGTCAATTTTCCAATAGATTCAGCTTGCAGTCGTAAGACTTACAAGCACTTTACAATCACTTTTTTGGCAAGGTGGGAATCTGCAGTGTCACTGAAGTTTATAAATCAGTTCTCTCTCACAGTTTCATTCTTTTGTTTTTCCTTAGCTGTCAGGAGCCGATTTCTAGAAATGCTGCAGTGTGTTGTTAGATTTTGATGTTAATCTGTGCCGTGAGTAATGTCTTGAATATGTCTTAGTACACAAGTGCCACACATAAAACATAGACACTTCTACCCCAGTGTGGAAAGCAGTACACAAATTTTAAGCCTACTAAAGCCAATGTTGAAGGCAGATAGCATACATCCTTTCAGATCCATCTGCATTAAACTTGTCCGAAAGCATTAGCTCAGAAGGCACCCAAATGTTAACAAATTCCATTTATTTATGTGGCAAAAAAAGCAAAACAAAAAAGCCCTGACCGTTTGTAAATTTTAAAAGCAGCTAATACAAACTACCCTAGACCTAGAGGTTATGACTCAGAAGGGGATATCATAACTCTAAAGGAACAAAAAAAGTTACACTCATAGTTTCCCTATGAAAATCAATGGAAAGTATGAGAACATATCAATATGGATTCAGACGGGAATCAGTTCAGGTCCATATTAGTCCAAATCCAATAAGTGAGTCCTGAGTTGTGTCAGAGGGGCCTCAAACAATCCTAACTCTTGCTTAATAGTGAATATTAATTGCATATTATACCTGATTTGATTGACATATTGGGACTGGATCTCACAACTTTGAGTATACCAAATATTCCAAATAGAAAATGTAGGTATTTTGAGAACAAGGTGTGTTGTAATGGCAACAACATTTAATATTTATATAGTGGTTTGGTTGCCCTAAGTGATTTATAATCCTTACAATAAGCCCGCAAAAAAGCTTCCCATAATATGCCTACCAGAAATGTTAGACCCGAGGATGTGGACAGGATGCTTGGATCTGTCCGTTCTACCACCATGCTGCTCGACCCTTGCCCTTCTTGGCTAATTGAAAGATCTGCCAGGGGGGTTCGCACCTGGGTCCACCAAGCTGTAAACGCCTCATTAAGAGAGGGAGTGGTCCCTGCTGCCTTAAAAGAGGCAGTAATCAGACCACTCCTTAAAAAATCTAACCTGGACCCAGGGCTGGTGGTGAACTACCGGCCAGTAGCGAACCTCCCTTATTTGGGGGAGGTGTTGGAGCGGGTGGTGGCCGGGCAACTCCAGGCGCTGCTGGATGAAACAGATTTTCTGGATCCATTTCAATCTGGGTTCAGGCCGGGTTTTGGCACAGAGACTGCCTTGGTCACCCTGTATGATGACCTTTGCCGGGAGAGAGACAGGGGGAGTGCGACCCTGTTGATACTCCTGGACCTCTCAGCGGCTTTCAACACCATCGACCATGGTGTCCTTCTGGATAGGCTGGCCAGGTTGGGGGTTGGGGGCACTGCTTTGCGGTGGTTCCGCTCCTTCCTGGCTGACCGTGTCCAGGAGGTGGTGCTGGGGGACAGTTGCTCTGCCCCATGGCGTTTACGTCACAGGGTTCCCCAGGGCTCTATACTGTCTCCCATGCTGTTCAACATCTACATGGAATCGCTGGGAGAGGTCATCAGGAGGTTTGGGCTGAGGAGTCAGCAATATGCTGATGATACTCAGCTCTACCTCTCGGTCTCCACCAATCCAGGTGAGGCGGTTTCTGTGCTGAACTCGTGTCTGGACCAGATAATGGACTGATGAGGGTTAATAAATTGAAACTCAATCCAGACAAGACGGAAGTGCTGTTAGTAGGTGCTTCGCCGGACAGGTTAGAGGGCCATTTCCCTGTTCTGGACGGGGTTGCACTCCCCCTAAGCGACAGGGTCCGTAGCTTGGGGGTGCTGCTGGACCCCGGTCTAACTCTGGAAGCCCAGGTGGACTCGGTGGCCAGGGGTGCCTTTCTCCAGCTGCGGAATATATATCAGCTACGCCCCTACCTGGATGAATGGAGCCTCATGACAGTTACGCATGCACTGGTAACATCCCGTATTGATTACTGCAATGCGCTTTACGTGGGGCTGCCTTTGAAGATGGTTCGGCGATTGCAACTGGTTCAGAATCGTGCGGCGCGGCTGGTAAGTGGTGGGGCCGCCAGGGATCACATCACGCTGATTCTGTATAACCTTCATTGGTTACCAGTTGCTGCTCGAGCCCAATTCAAAGTGCTTGTATTGACATATAAAGCCCTAAATGGCTTAGGACCTAGATACCCGAAGGACCGCCTTCTTCCATACGAACCTACCTGGCAATTAAGATTGAGCCAGGGGGCCCTCTTGAAAGAACCATCCCTCAAGGAGGTGCAAGGGATGGCTTGTAGGAACAGGGCCTTCTCAGCAGCTGCTCCCAAGCTATGGAATGCCCTCCCAACTGAGATCCGCCTGGCGCCAACATTGATGACATTTCGGCGCCAGGTAAAAACCTTCCTGTTCCAGAAGTTTTTTAATTGATACAACATAGACTGTGGGTCCTCTGATGGCAATTTTAGTGTAATGATTTTAGTGTAAGGTTTTTATTATTGTTTTAATTATTTATTGATATTTGATGTTTTAACTGTTTTAATTCTTTATTGTAAGCTGCCCAGAGACCTTTAGGTAGTGGGCGGCATATAAGTTGCAAAAATAAATAAATAAATAAATAAATAAATAAATAAATAAATAAATAAATAAATAAATAAATAAATAAATAAATAAATGTTTGTGGGGAGTGTGGGATTTGTAGCCTAAACCTCTGCCTAGCAATAGGTGGAAGTAGACAATATGTACGTTAATTGACCATAAGACATTTGTTAATTGTGTGCCATCCAGTCAATTTTTACTTACAGATACTGATTTCTAGGTAGATAATACTCTGACATGGTTTACCATTCTTTTCCCCTGAGTGTATCCTGAGATTGTACAGTTTGTTCAAGGCTATACAGGTTGGATCTTCTGGGATGCACAGTGGGGAATACAACTCCCTGCCCCCCGCCCTCAGATCTGCAACCAGTTACCTGAGTTATCCAGCCTGGAGGAAGCCATAAAATATAGCAATACTATTATTCCAGTATTGGAATGGTTCTCCCAACTTTGGATCCTCAGATATTCTTGGACTAAATCTCCCAGAATCTTTCACCTCTAGCTGTCCTGGCCAGGGCTTCTTGGAGTTGTAATCAAAGAACATATGGGAAACCAAGGTTAGGAAGCAATGTAATATTGCATATGGGAATTGAGGGCAGGACTGTATTTGAGGTGCAGAAACTGGTGCACAGGGCACCAAATGTGCAGGACAGCTCAATGTAAACTTCTTTTCCATGTACCAGGGCAGAGTGAATGGGAGGTGGTGTGGATAGCCCTGGATGCTCAAAGTGCCAGTTAAGGCTCTGGAAGACAGTGAGAAAAATGGTTTACGCAACATTGGCTTCGAATTCAGCAGAGGAAGGATTTAAACTACAGACTTCCTAAAACGCAGCTGACTCTTTTACCCATTATGTAGCAGCTATTAACATATCCATCCACCCACCCATCCATCCTTCCTTCCATCCATCCATCTCTCTCTCTACAGTGGACCCTCGTATAACAAGTGATTTGTTTAACAGAAAATCCACTTAAAGGAAAAGATTTCCGTAGATAGGGGAAAATCGCTTAACAAAATCGCCTATGGGGCGAATCCGTACAACAGAAAACGGGCACGATTAGGGATTAATCCATTTTCAATGCATTCCTATGGGAAATTTGTACAAAGGAAAATGTGCTTAACAGAATTTCATTTGGAACAAATTAATTCTTTTATACAAGGTACCACTCTATCTATCTATCTATCTATCTATCTATCTATCTATCTATCTATCTATCTATCTATCTATCTATCTATCTATCTATCTATCTATCTATCTAGTTAAGAGTTTTCCCTCTCAAACACCAATCCGAGAACCATCTACAAATTCACAAATCACTGATTACAGATCATGGGGGAGATAGTGAGCTGATAGAAATATACTGAGGATTGGTCCATTAATGAGCTTGCATGGAAGGCTGACATTGGAAAGCACATAGCTATAATGGCAGGTGAAAAACTGCACCATAGGAATGACTATATTCTGAAGGTTATATATCAAACATTTTTTGGCAGCACACAAGCTCACAGAAGTGGCCTGATCATTTGGCTTACTAGCTATCATAGTTGGAATTTCATGCTCACTTACTACAAAACAAATGTACCATTCCCTGGGGGGTCACCAATCGTTGAGGTTTAATTTGGGTAGATCCCAAGTAATTTATAACAGGCAATGTTCCCAGAATGAGAATTGTACCTGGACTTTCCTCTGGTTAATTGTATTAAAATTCTTGCAACAGACTCCATCACATCTGTGAGTTCTACTACCATTGCCCCTGGCACTCAGATGCCGAGGAGCCCCCAGGGAATAATTCCATGGGTTTTGGCTTGGTTCTGTCCCTCATGGCTCAATGTTAGGAAATATCTGGGAATGTGCGACTGCTTCGATAAAAGGGGTGCATTCACTACCGATCTTCTTACACACTCACACAAAAAAGCCACCCACTAGTGCAAAACCAAAATTCAAGAGTATAGTCGTAGTTTCAAGGGGAAAATGCAGGATCTTCCTTCAGTGTCACCAGAATGTGTTTAAAGAAGAAGAGGTGGGGGTGAGGATTTCAAATGTGTTTTTGGCATGCATGGGGAAGCAGACCACCCAAGGACTGAAGACGTATATACCCGATGCCACTCGGAAATACCATGTTCTCTGCAAGAGACCAAATGGAGCCTTCTAAGGTAGGGAGGTCTACAGCCTGAGTGAGGCTACAGAGGTTTGCAGCTGAAATCATTCATGTCAGAATCATGATACAAATCAGGGGTGTGTGTGTGTTGTGTCATTATAGTCGTGACCGACTCTTTGTGACTCCATGTCCATGGGGTTTTCTTGGGAGGAATACTGGAGTGGCTTGCCAGTTCCTTCTCCAGATGCCTACAGCACCTGGTATTCCCTGGTGGTCTCCCATCCAAGTACTAACCAGGGCTCACCCTGCTTAGCTTCCGAAATCAAGCGAGATCGGATGTGCTCAGGGCATCTAGGCAGCGCACAAATCAGGGGAAGTCTCCTTAATTTAACCTAATGCAGCTGATAATAACTCATGCAGCTTGCCTACCACATGCTGCGTAATAATGGCAAGCATGTTTGAAGAATTTGGCGGCACAACCTTGGTCAGAAATGGGAACCATTCCTTTTTTTAGAGTCATAATTCCCAGAATCCTTCAGCCTGTGGGATTCTGGGAGTTGTAGTCCAACCCTCACCCCCAAAAGGCTTCCCATCTCTGACCCTGTCTTGTCTGTATGCATCCTGGGTGGCAGAACTGAGAGGCCTCTGCTAAAAAGCTACATCAGTAATCAACTCAGTGCCCCCCGGCAGGATGCAGAAATAAATCCAGGTGTTGTATCTGCAAACAGAACTGAGGAGCATACTGTGAAAACATGATGGTGTCAGGAGCAGCCTGACCTGTTTTTTTTTTTGTTTTTCTGGGTTGAGCTTTGGTCGCTACTTTGGGGCAGGCCGGCTGAGTCATGCGTTTTTGTGACTCGAGTGAAATACAAGCCCACCCGCCCACCTGCCACATAAGGAAGACTTAGCTCAGCTCCTTTAAATCAGTTGTGTCAATTCTCTAAGACTCTCTTTATTACAGGATGTTATGACTCTGTTTGATCAAACCAGGGCCTTTTCAAAGACAAAGTGTCATTGAGTGCTTTTGAGGCACGAGTGTGGTGAAATATCATGGAAGACTTAAGAGATTATTGTTCGCATTTCTTCCCACCGTTAGTTTAAAGTGTTAAGCTGAAGTAGCAGCACTAGATCCTTCTTTCTACATATCCGCCTGCCTGGCACAAGACTTTGGGCCCAGTGTGCCACTTTTTCTGATATACTTTCATTCCTGGAAAAGATGGGAGGACACTAGTGAGTGCTTGTACGGCAGAGGAGCCTGTTGATTGTGTCAGGAATTGATAGAAAGGGGTCAAGAAAGGGTGCTTTCTCTGGGGAATGGACATGGACCAAATGAGCAGGTGCTACCTCCCGATTTGTGCGGTGGGTAGTAGTTCGTCCCTGCTGTGATCACAATCCAATGATGACTGAATCATTAAGTAAACTGATGAACACACTTCTTACTCTTCTATATACTGTGTGGATTATATATTAAAAGGATAATGTGGTATTGCAACATTTTGTACTGCGCCACCACTTCTTAAGGGGAGTGCTTCTCATGACCCTGCCTCAAGAAATAGCTTGAGGCAGGCTGAGAGATAGCACAGCACACTGAAGACTGCAGCTGCCGGGGATCCTCTTAAACTGAGCTTCTTCACTCACACCTAGCCCTACCATTAGACAAAGTGAGGACACTGGCTCTGGTAAAAGATCTCAGATGCCATGCAAGATACCAGCAAGTCACTTTTCAGCTGTATAGCAACCCTCGTATAGGCCATTTGAAATATGGGACGCTCAGGGAGTGGTTTACCACTGCCATGCACATGCCCCTCTGCGTTTCCGGGATTCAGCAGGGATTTGAACCCAGGTATTCTGAGTCCTAGTCCAATACTCGATCAAGTACATTCCATGTGTTAGTATTGTGTTATTACGGCCAAAGAGAGAGAGAAGTGCTTGTGGGATTTCAAAGTTGACAACCCTAAAATGAGGAGGAGGTGCCATGTGGGCTCTTCTCATACCATCTGGAACTTTACTCTCTCTACATGTAGGATGTGGAAGTCTCATGTGAAGAGATAGAAAATCACTGAGTTCAATGGCATCCACTCCCAAGAGCACAGACAAGACACAGTGGTTGGGATTCTGGCTAAGTATATGTACAGCCCTAGATTCCTTCTATGGCATCACCAGTTAACGAAAGCCAGTCAGATTAGTAGAACAGGAATTGCTGCTGTTCTCCAACAAGCAATTCGAAAACTGGACAGATAATCTAATCTATATGGTTAGGGTTGATCTTGTAAGAGGGAAGCCAAATTTGCAGCGCCCATTGGGCCACAAAGCTATCTTGGTGTTCTGTTCTGGTCCCAAGGAAGAGTATGTGGGGTAAGGAGAGCAAAGACAAGCTGTTATGTGCCAGCACTGAAGCCTCTAGTGGAGAACGCAACACACCAATTCTGGGATCAGACTGTATGTCCTGCTATCTGAAACCTTCCTTTCAGGCTTAGCCCTCTGCTTGGAAGGTAGAAGGCCTTAAGGAGGGACAGGCCTCTGGTCTAGTGTGTTATCACCCTGCAAACTACCATGCCAGACCATCCAACACCTTGGCTCACTGCTGAAGGCAACGACGGTGTGATTTAGGAAAGCACACTGTTTCCAGCCCAAGGGTTCCTTGTGTCTTGGGGCCTTTTTACACGACCCCTAAGATCCGCTGGCCACTTAAATTCGGACCAGAGATCTTAGGGGTTCCTGCTCTTCCTCTGTCCCCACCCCCCTCCGCACTTCCTGGTTGCTGGCTGCATGAGGGACGGAGAAAAAAGAAAGAAAAGACTGCCTCCTTACCTCCGTTTTGTTCCGGGCAGCATTCAGATCTCTTAAAGGGGCGGGGCACAAAAAAAGAACAAACGGAAGCCAGGAGAGCCCCGCACTCACTATCCTTACACCGGATCAAATATTTGTCACCTCCAAAAAGCAGGTACAAGAAAACTGCTGTTTGGTCACGCTAAAGTGGGCGGGGTCACACTTAATTGTCTGCAAAGTCCGGAGCTGGTGGGTAAACATTTTTAAGGTCCGGACCTTGCAGCCATTTGTGGCGGAGCTTAGGGGTCGTGTATAAACGCCCTTGGACAGGGGTATAGTATAGCGGGATGCGGGGCCAGTTGCCCCAGGTGTAAAATTCTTAGGGAGCACCACATTTCAAACGCCATGCCAGATGGTGTCAGTCCAGAGAAGGTGCCGGAAGGACAGGAAGACCCAGGCCAGGTTCGGCAGCTCCACCCCTGGCAGGGAGCCAAAAAGTCTGCCCCAGCGGTTCCAGCAGCAGTGGCAGCTGGGCCACCCTGACAGAGGCACTGGAGGTGGTACCCCCTCCACTGTGCTCCCTGCCAGCAGCAGCCCCTGGCTGCTCGCATCCCGCAGAGCCACACAAACTGAGATGGCCGCGGAGCCTCGTCTGTAGAGGGCCACTGGTCCAGATGGAGTCACCAGCTTGTGTAGCTCCATCCTAGCCAATTGCTGGCAGGCCTGGCTTCACTGTCCCGCCCACTATATTTGCCTTGCCCTGGGTGCTGTCAACCCATGCTACACCCCTGGTCTTTGATCCCTCGGTCTTTAGCTGTACAGTAATGCTTGGGTCTTTGTATATGCCATGTAATCAGTATCTCTGTCCAAATCATTTACAGGTCAACGTGGGCCTAGGTTTGTCATACTTTGATGAGGATAAAATGAAATATCTCATCTTTTCACATGGTTGCTCTAGACAAAGGGTAGGAAATCAAAATCAGAAATAATAAATAAGGCTTCTTCCTTGCAAAAATATCTATCTGAATGTGACAAATTGCAACATTTTGGATTCATCTGTCTAGTTCTTGAAGTTTCCCTTTGTAGCCAAATATCACCCCTTGACAGAGGAACAAATGGGGTTAGATATTTAAAAATACTCCTACACTGCTCAGAATTAAATATATGTGTTTAGATCTCTGAATGCTAATACTGTTTTTGACACATCATCCTGCCTTTTGCAATATACCATATATGCTTGAGTATAAGCTGACCCGAGTATAAGCCAAGGGCCTAATTTTACCCCCCAAAACTAGGAAAACGTATTGACTTGAGTATAAGCCGAGGGCATTTTTTCTGTTATACTCGAGTATATACGGTATATTGGCCGAGCTCTAAATCAGCTGGTGGTAGTAATTGGCAACATGTGCTGGGAGTGTGGAGTCAATTAGGGAGTTAATATCATAGAATAAACTCCCTGATTGCCTCCACAGTCCCTGCACAATTGCCAATACTACCCCCAGCCTCTTTAGAGCTTCATAACTAAGTCCCCTTACCCCTAAATCTTTCCAGATTTCAGGGGGGTTCCTTAAAATCGCTTCAGGAAGGAACCCCTGCTACTTTGGAGTCCCAAGGTAAGTAAATTTTGATTGCATATTTTTAAAATAATTTTGAGTGCATATTCTTAAAAAGTGTTTGGGGTACCAAAGTAGCAGGAGAACCTTCAGAAAGCGAATTTAGGGAAGCCCCTGAAATTTGGAAACATTTGTGGGGTAAGAGGGCTGAGTTATGGAGCTCCAAAGGAAATGCCCCTAGGACAAAACCTTGTAATTGGAATCATATGGGAAGCAGCAGCAGCCCTATCTCCCCATTCAATCAGCTCTGGAGTAGAAGGCTTTTTTCCCTAGGGGCACCCCCTTTGGAGCTTCATAACTCAGCCCCCTTACCTCCAAATGTTTCAAAATTTCAGGGGTTCCCCTAAAATTGCTTTCTGAAGGTACCCCTGCTACTTTGGAGTCCCAAGGCAAGTAAATTTTGATTGCATATTTTTTAAAATAATTTTGAGTGCATATTTTTTAAAAAAACATGCACTCAAAAATTACTTACCTTGGGGGCACCAAAGCAGCAGGGGTACCTTCAGAAACCAATTTTAGGGAATCCTCTGAAATGTGGAAACATTTGGGGATAAGGGCGGTGAGTCATGAAGGTCCAAAGGGGGTGCCCCTAAACCTTCTCTTTGTAATCATATGGGAAGCGGAGGCACCACTATTGCTCCCCCGATCAGGACTTGCCCTCTGCCATGCTCCCCAAGCTGTCTGAGCACCCAATTTTACACCCCCCCCCAAAACGGGAAACTTATTGACTGGAGTATAAGCTGAGGGTGTTTTTGTTTTTTTAGCCAAAAATAAGGGCTGAAAAACTCGGCTTATACTCGAGTATATACGGTACATACACGTTCTTAATATCACAGCTGGCTTCTACATTTTATTTTTGAAAAATCTCCCCCTCTAAGTATTCCGTTGGGAATATTTGCTTTTAGAAATATCAGGACTTTCTTATTAATTAGTGCTAACGTAACAGATTGCTGTTGCCAGGAAGGGCAGTTTTTGAAGCACACAAATCTAGGATAAACCACTTCAGGGGAAGCATGGGTTATATAAAATAGCTTATAACTTGCAATTCTGCTTGAACAGTTTATTCTCTGTCAAAATGTCTGAAGAAGGTCTTCGTGGTTGAACAGGTACTGTTATACAGCCACATCAAGAAAGAAAGAAAAAGCTAAGATCTTTGGCTCTGTAAAGATTTCTATGTATGAATAATTTCCTAATTATATAACCCTTCGAAAAAAAATAACATCCCACTTTGCCTGACAGACACATGACACAATATATACGCTTTACTGATATGAAAATACAACATTGCTGTTATGCTGGGCTCTTTACTATTGGATGACTCAGGGATTTTGATACCTGGCTGCAGATCCAGAGGTTGAGAGTTCGATTACCCACTGGGCCTCCTTGACAGGGCTGGAACTTATGAAGACCCTTAAGTGCCTTATGAATGCCTCTTTAAGAGAGGGAGTAGTCCCTGTTGCCTTGAAAGAGGCAGTAGATAGACCACTCCTTAAAAAAACCTAATCTGGACCCAGGGCTGATGGTCAGCTACGCCCCTACCTGAACGACCGGAGCCTCATGACAGTTACACATGAACTGGTAACATCCCGTATTGATTACTGCAATACGCTTTATGTGGGACAGCTTTGAAGGTGGTCCAGTGATTGCAACTGGTTCAGAATCACACGGCATGGCTGGTGAGTGGTGGAGCCTCCAGGGACCATATCACACCAATTCTGTATAACCTTCATTGGTTACCAGTTGCTGCCCGAACCCTATTCAAAGTGCTTGTTTTGACATTTAAAGCCCTAAATGGCTTAGGAACCTGATACCTGAAGGACCACCTCCTTCCATATGAACCCATCTGGCAATTAAGATCTAGCCAGGGAGGCTTCCTGAAAGAGCTATCCCTCAAGGAGGTGAAAGGGATGGCTGGTAGGTATAGGGCCTTTTTGGAAGCTGCCCCAAGGCTCTGGAACGCCCTCCCAAGTGAGATCTGCCTCATGCTAGCACTGATAACCTTTTGGCACCAGGCAAAAACCTTCCTGTTTCAGAAGTTTATTAACTGACATCATATAGATTGTGGGTCCTGATGGCAATTTTAGTGTTTTGTATTTAAATTTATTTATTGTTTTTAATTGTTCAGTGATTATTTTAATGTCTTAATTGTTTTAGCTGTTCATTTTAATTGTAAGCCACCCAGAGACCTTTGGCTATTGGGTGGCATATAAGCTGTATGTATGTATGTATGTATGTATGTATGTATGTATGTATGTATGTATGTATGTATGTATGTAAATAAATAAATAAATAAATAAATAAATAAATAAATAAATAAATAAATAAATAAATAAATAAATAAAGTGGCAGGCATTTTCCATTGTGGTTTTGCATGTCTCAGACATACGTGCTGATGGGCATCTACGCGACAGATGGGAAGCCTTCTTTAAACTGCCATCTACAGCAATGGGGAAAACTCTGGGCTAAAGCACTAGGCCACTTTCTCTGCCATTTGTCTCCTTGACTGCCATCTCCTCTAGAAACAAGCACTGCTGTTCAGTTCATGCATTTCCAGTGAGCCTTGCTTGATAACAGCAATTAAAGCAGGATGGACAAAGTTTCTCTTTCTGATTTTCTTCTGAAGATGCCCTTGGGCACAAGGAAGGAGGCAGTGGTATGACCAGACCTTTCTTAGATGAGATGATGACAAGAATTCCTTGGAGAAGAGGAGTTCTCATTCTACTGATGGCTTTAGGCATCCAGGAAGTCTACTGGAGAGTTCCCCATTTGTGGTGAATTAAACAGCAGCCCTTACCTTCAGCAGCTCTGATGAGTGCAGTGCATCAATTTATTTTCCCTGCTGGCTGAGTCAATGTGATAGATCTAACTGATTTTCCCTTGTGCAATCCAGCTATCCTTCGTTTTGTGTTTCAGTAACAAGGAGGAAAAGAATCAGTGCATACATCAACGTCAGAGAATAGGTAGTAAAGCTTGCAATCCTAAACATACAAAATAGGGCAGACATTCCATTGGACACAATACGACACGTCTCCCAAACAAACGGATATATCCCTCTGTGGCAGGTGAATGCTCAGGAGGATTTTGGTGGATATGCAAGGAGTAAAACATGTAGTACTGGCACAGTTTCTTCAGGCATTTGACTATCTGTCCCTTCCTGTCCTATTGGAAGAAACATGGTGCCAGTAAAACCTTTGCAAATTGAAAAGAGAAAAGGCTAGTGGTTCAGGTCATCCCAGGGAGGCTTGGCCCATATGAGCAGCATATGTACGTCTTCTTTTCTACTCTGCCTTCAGTTGTGACTTATTCCTTCCTTACTACTTGCTGTGTCCCCTTGGGCTCCTGATGCACTTCAGGATTTGACAAACCCAGTTATACCATACAGCCGCTTAGGTGTGTCCCTTCATAAGTCATTGGGACTGAACTCCCATCAAGCCTCACCCCTTGCTATGGCATCTTGAGCTAATAAGAGCTGCAGCCCAGCAACCTCTGGAGAGCAACAAATTTCCTATCTCTGCTGTACCATGTTGTCATTCAACAGAAATGCTGAACATTATTGCCAGTCATGCCACCGAAAGGGACAAAGCTTAGGGTCTTCTCGGCAGCTGCCCCCAAGGTATGGAATGCCCTCCCAAGTCAGATCCGCCTGGCACCAACATTGATGACATTTTGGCGCCAGGTAAAAACCTTCCTGTTCCAGAAGTTTTTTAATTGACACAATATAGATTGTGGGTCCTCTGGTGGCAATTCTAGTGTAATGATTTTAGTATAAGGTGTTTGTTATTGCTTTAATTATTTATTGATATTTTATGTTTTAACTGTTTCAATTCTTTTGATTGTAAGCCGCCCAGAGACCTTTGGGTAGTGGGCAGTATATAAGTTGTAAAAACAAACAAACAAACAAACAAAAACAAATAAATCTAGCTTTACACATTTCACCGAGTTTAAGTGGGCACATGCTGGTAAGGTGTTTCAGCTGCTATTCTGTCCAAAATACCAGTTTAATGACTGATGAATTGTTGATCGCTAGAATTCCCAACCAGATAATTGTACTCTCCATCCTCATGAGTCCATTCATGACATGTCAGGTTCTGAACACACTCGCCTTCAAACTTTTCCAGTATGGGAACTCACTCTTCATGGTTAATTGTGAGCTGCTTCCTCAACCCCACAAGCAATCAAACTTCAAAGACACAAACCATGCAAGCAGATACAGCGTACATGCTCCTCTCAATCAAAAGCCATTGTTCACTGGCACTTGGCACTGCCTTATCTCCTAAATAAAGATACAGAGCAGAAAGAAAATGTCTCCAAAATTAGAGCGTTGAGATAAGCAAATGGAAAATGGAATGCTCAGATTCAAGATTGTTCTGCAGGGTGGGCATTGCTGCAGTATCGCATCCAGTCACATGCAATTAAATGCTAGCTTAATTTATTTTTAGGTTAATAAAATGCTAACTTTTCTAGTCCTCTATCCCCTTCTCCTCTTCTCATTAGGTGATGCTGACTGAACACAGGGAAAAATGATTAACACAGAGAAGAGGTGATAAAGTGGGAAGGGAAATGGTTTTATTATGCCCTTCATTGCTGGCCAGCAATGGGAAACTGTAAATTATACTTCCATAAGGTTTATTCTGTTTTGAATATGGAAAAAAAGTTAATAGAATATCATCTGTCCCAGTCACTGCCTAAAATCCTCTTGAGGCTTTTCGCTCATACAAGAACGTTGCTGCGGCTACCTGATGAGGTGCAGGGCACTTGCTGATCAATCATGTGCCCAGTTGTGTTCCTGATCATATACAGGGCCAGCACTGGAAACCCATCAATTAGCTGTACAGTATGACCCCCATATCCACTGATTCAGTTATCCGCGGTTTGCAGAAAAAAAATAAATAAATAATTCAGCAGCCGCAAAGCAAGCTACTGTCACAGACAGCAGCTGTAAAGCAAACTGCTGTCATAAAACAGCAGTGTAAAGCAAGCTACTGTCACAAATAGCCAGAAAGCAAGCTACTGTCTCAAAACCGCCACCAGAAATAAAGCTACTGTCACAAAACAGCAGTTTTGGGTGGTTTTTTTGGCGTTCTCTCTTATCCATGGATTTCATTATCCACGGGTAGGCCTGGAACCAATCCCCAGCAGATACTGGGGTCCTACTGTAATTAGCTGGGGACATTTACCTGACTTGTCTTGCATGCAGGTAAAATCCAAGCAGGATTTTCACCCTTGCTGTTAGAGGAAGCAGCTACCAGTCTCAGTCAGCTGTTCCTTAGAGAACACGGGTTTACAATGCTGGAATGCAGCTGTGCATCTGGAATTTCCCCTTGAGACTCAGGTATGCATGTGCGTGGTTTGTGGCATTTCTCTCTGCCTCTGGCATACCAAGACACGGTATGTAGAAACAAAACAGAAAACCTTGCCATGTGAGTTGTTCGCAACTGTTGCTCTTCCAGTTTGTTTTCTGAGCTCAGCTAGGAGTCTGTAGACATACTGCCTCCCTGTCCCTTTTAGATGTGAAATTTTTACCCATTCAAATGTGCAGCATCCCCCAAATGCAAAAGCAAGTGGAACCGCTCCCCCTTCCCGGGCCAAAATGCATCCACCATTCGAAGAAACCCTGCTGCTCAGCCTCTGTGGCATACACAATAATTCAGAAGGCAGGTCCAGTCACAATAATTTATTCCGCTTTCACCTGAAGCCCATCACAGCTCTACATGCTCTGACCAGACATGTTCTTCTGGGGTGGGGGTGGGGGTGGGGGTGGGTGGGTTACGCATTCAGCAAACACCAGATTAAGGCCACCGTGCCTTCCCTATCGGAGCCTCTGCAAAAAACTCAGCCTCTTTTTGTTTCTCCCATGCCAGGCGACAGAGGGAATGGATTGAGGCAGATCAGCACGCAGGCCAACCTGCTGCCTCCAACCATCTGGTTTTAAATCATAGCTCAGGACACAATGAAAACAAAGCCAGCAGTTTCACTCTAAATTTCCTATTTGTAGGTTTTGTAGAATTGTGATAAGGGTTTAATGGGCATAGAAGCCTGCAGGAACAGAAAACCAGGGTGGAAAATGGAGGGATAGGAAATTATAATGGAGTCCTGGTGATGTAATCTAGCCCAAAAGGCACCACTTTATTTCTTTACTGAATTCCTGCTCTCTGAGAAATTTGATTGAGTATTTTGTACACCTTTTTTTGGGGGGGGGTTGTGCATCTCAGTGAAGACAGAAGGGGATGGCTCATGCTGATTGTTTTAGCAATGTAGAAAGGGAAAGGCATAGTAACTGTTATTTCCATAAATCAGTTGTTTTCACACTGTCTTTTGAGGAAACCTATGCCTGGATCTAATGAGAGGCTTGTGAAATTTCAAAATATCAATGGGGGAGCTGGTCTGCTATGTACGAAAACCTGACCTTTTTAAAAAAAAATCAAATCTATTTATTTATTTATTTATTTATTTATTTATTTATTTATTTATTTATTTATTTATTTGTTGACCGCCCGATTTTCCCACGGGAACTCAGGGCGGTGTACAACACGTTGCAAAAACAACTTGCCCAAACATACAAGCCCCAAACATACCAAAACAAAATACGAATTTTTTAAAAAAAACCCAATATTTATCTATTTATTTATTTTGCCTCACCTCAGCACCATTTTACAGCCTGGGAAACCAGCCCTAGTGGATTCATCAGCCCTCCCGGGTACATTTTTAGGGCTTGTGGGAGGGAGGAACTAGAGGGGGGAGAAAAAGAGGGGATCACATCCTACTCCTTCCATGGATGGAAGCAGCCCACTGGCTTCTGGCTGTTGCTCTGGGGCAGAGCAATTGGCTTTCCACACAGAAGCTCCTGAGTTGAAGCCATGGCATCTCCAGTCCAAAGGGCCAAGTAGGAATTGAGGCAAAGGAGAATCAATTTCAGGTATGAAAGAAATCTTTGCCAAAATGCCCTTAGTTGGAACCCATCTACCTAGGCAGGCTGCTCATCAGATTCTGGCCAGGTTACCCTCCAGTCCTCTTATTGGTGCAAAAGTCCAATGTCCCTGCAGGAGGTGGAGCTGAGTGTGGCTGCTCTTTGGCAGACTAAAGGGTCCAGCAGAGCTCATCCAAAGACATCCCAATGGCCTGCTGCTCACAGGGCCCTGGCCCACTCCAAGAGTGCCGTGATAGGCAAGAAGATGGTGGTATCATTACAGAACTTCGCCTTTATGTTCATTTGCTGACAGAAAGCAAAGCAAAGCAAAAGCAAAGTGTTCTGCTTATATTCCACCCCATACCACTTCAAGTAGTCTCTGGGCGGTCTACAGTTCTTTAATTACAGTAATGCAGGCTACCCATTGCCCCCCCCCGGAAGCTGGGTACTCATTTTACAGACCTCGGAAGGATGGAAGGCTGAGTCAACCATGAGCCTGCTACCTGGGATTGAACCCCAGGTCGTGAGCAGTTTTACCTGCAGTACAGGGATTTAACCACTGCATCACCTGTGCATTGTTTCTATCATGGAGATGGCAGAGTGAATGGTGTGCTTCTCCTTTTTATGGACAAGGGGCAGTGAGGTGAAGAAATGGGGGCAGGGCATATTAGGGTAAAATGTAGCAGCAGCACCTCCATATCCCATGGGGAAAAGGTAAATAAATGGAGGGAAATCCAGTTAATAGGGGCAAAAGAGGGACTTTGTCTGAGTGGGTTTTCTTCTCTAACATGATAAACGAGTGGGAAGGGAAAGTCTATCTTGGTTTGAATGTAATATTATTTTGGTTACTGGTTATGGTATTCAAGTTGTGTTTTGTCTCTGCACCTCACTCACAGCAAGGTACATAGGTGAGGTTACAGTGGATCATGGGTACCTCCCGCCCAACAAAGGCTGATATGACACAGAAGTGACTTCTCACCAGGGCAGAAATGCACACCTGTTCATAGCAGACCACGCTCTGGAGTCATCCTTCCCTCCCCTCCCTCCAGAAACAATTGATTCAAGTGAATTTGTTCTGACATCATTCCAGAATTATTTTGGGTTGTGCTTCTCTCCCTTCAATATTTGTTAAGTTATATTTCTATTCTACCTTTTTATCCTATGAACTCAGGATGGTCTTTGTAGCTTCCCTTCTCCAATTTTTATCCTCACAGCAACCCTCTGAGATGTCTTACATTTCCTCCCTGCAGTCAAAGAATAACCATATGCTCTTGGGTCAATTCTGCCCTATGGCAAGTCTTCCCAGGATGAGCTGGGCAAGAAATCTAACCAAGAATTAGTCAGCAACGTCTTATGGTAAAGAAATCTAACCAAGGACTAGTTAGTTACATCTTATGAAGGCTCCTTAGCAGCCAGAACAATAATCAACCAGGCTGCAACTTAGTTGGATTCTGGGAAGTATTTTAGGCCACATGAACCCCACTAGGACAGTGCTCAGACACAGCAGGATTTTATTGTCATTCAACCAAATCTTTGAATGTGGTTCACAAAACTCTCAGTGCACTGGAGAAGACTGAGTGTGGAGATATTCCCATTTTTTTATTGGAAAAACCTGTGATTTAGAAAGAACCCTGCAGACAGGCAAGATTTTTAAAGCAAACATATGTATTAATGCTAGTTCTTTGACTACTTTCCTGCTCTCACGTTACTATTTATCAGGCCAGAGAGCAGACATTGGAAAAGTCACTTTTGGGGGTTAAAACTTCCAGAATACCCCACAAATGGCTACAACTCTTTCCTGGCTAGTAGGATTCTGGGAGATGTAAGATGTATAGTTCCAACAGCTGCTAGAGATTGGGATGGTTCAGGAACAATGGTTTTGCAAATGTAAGTCCGTAAGGTTCTGCTTCAGCTGTTCACAACCACAATCCCAATCAACAATCCCTTTGCCAGATTCATTCTTCCCCGACTAGCTATACAGCCAGAAAACTCTCAGTCCAGGGCATATGGAAAGGGGTTTTGTTAAGAAAAGTGAGATGGAAAAGTAGGTGAGAAAAGGAGAATGCTGGGTCCCTTTCCTCCAAATGCTTACCTAACCAAGAAATGCCATGGCTGTTTAGCTTGCTTTCAACTACATCACATTTTTCATTGACTTTATTAGGGTTAATAGCTAACAAAAATGGTTATTATGGATTAAGTCCTGCACACACTTCTGCAGAGTAAGCCCCACTGGCATTGCTGAAATGTACCCCTCAGAAGGGAAGCACGATATCACATTAAGAACATAAGAACATCAGAAGAGCTATGCTGGATCAGGACAAAGGCCCATCTAGCCCAGCTTCCTGTATCTGGCAGTTGCCCCACCAAATGCATCTGGGAGTGCACAAGACTAGATATCTGTTCCCTAATACCACTCCCTTGCATCTGGTCCTTGAAGTACCCCAGTTTTAAGACTGGATATTACATATCTCCAACATGGTTTGTAAACTGTGATGGACTTTTCCTCCAGGAATCTGTCTAATTCCCTTTTGAAGGCACCCAGGCCAGATGCTATCACCACATTCTGTGGCAGGGAGTTCCATATACTAACAACACACTGGGTAAAAAAAAATTTTCTTTTGTCTGTTCTTACTCTCCCAGCCCTCAATATGAGTGGATGTCCCCGAGTTCCGGTATTTCGTGAGAGGGAGAAGAGCGTCCCTCTATCCACTTTACTCACGTCCTGCATTATTTTGTATATCTCAATCATGGTCTCTGTGTGGATTGTTGCTAAAAAAAATTAGAAGAAAATCTTATTAATATTCATAGTGACATGTATGAAACATAAAGCCCTCATAAAGTTCTGTTTTGAAGCATTTGAGCTATATGGTCATCCAGGCATATTGATGGGGCCCTGTTAGTTCTTCTACTTTAGGTATTAATACCAGAAATAAGAAATGGTGCAATGTAATTGGGATGTAACCAGCTCACTAAAAAAATAAAAAACAAGAGGGGGGGGGGGAGAGAGAGACAGAACCATATAGAACCCATATCCGAGACTGCAACCACCACAAAGCCAGGGATGTGGAAATCTGTTGTGAGGAGTACGAAATATCTATATTGCTGAACAAAGTACTGAACATGCTGCTTGATATCAAGGGATGATTGCAGAAAAGCCATGCAGCACACTTTGGCAGAAGCACACAATACAAGACACTGCATGTGCTGGAGGGCGCCATGCTTCAACTTACATTAGTCAGTTTCATACTATCTTTGCTTGTTTTAAGCATTTCCATCGTCTGCGCAGGAGGGAAGAACAGAAAAGAAGGTTGAAAAAAGACAAACCGTTCTCATTCTTGTCAGCCACTCAGTACAACGTATTTAAATAGATTTTCTAGTGCCCAGGATGCTATTCGACTTCAGCCATCCTGCAAAAGGCAGAAACCAATGTGATGTATGGAGATTTTTTCCAAGTATTCAATGCAAAACCTACCTCTTTTTACGGTACTTTCCCACATCTCAACCACATGCGCAGTGTAGGTACCCAAGTCTCTTCAGTATATGCATTGCTAGTGTGTGAGTGCAGCATGCAAATTAGCTAGCGTATGTACTGTGTATGTTAACACACAATGAGTCACTTACTCTACTCCTTACAATGGTGTTCCTTTACATGTGACTCATGTCATGCTGACTTTGGCTCCAAACCCTGGTGAAGGTGCACAGATGCAAAGTGGTTGGCCCAAATCGCATTGGCTGTCATGAAATGGCACTGGGCATGGCACCCCAAGGTCTGCTTGTACCGTCCTCCCAGTAGTGTAGGATGATCAAGCAAAACATTAAGGGAAATGTGTGTTATCAACAGGTCAACTGTTTCCCTTCCCACAACAGGATTTCATGAGAGGCATGTGCCTAAGTAATCAGACTTGCAAATTAAGTCCATGTTAACCTTCCACTGACAAGTCACCATCTAAATCAGGCATGTCCAAAGTCAGGCCCGGGAGCCAAATGTGGCCCGTTTTCATCTTTCAAGCGGCCCACAGCCTCTTCTCCCCACTGGCTCAGCCTGTCACACATCCCCGCCAGCTGGCCTCTCCCCATACCAGATGCAGATGCCAGCTTGCAGTTTTACAGTTTGTCTGCCCTCCCTGCCTCCCTCCATCCCCCCAGCCACCTGCCAAGCCTACCGCCCCCGGCTCGGTTCCTGCAGCATCCTCCCTGCCTCCTTGCATGTCCTAGAGACTTGTCCAAAGTCCAACCCAGGGGTCAAATGCGGCTGAATGGTCGGCCCCCACACCTTTTCACCTCACCAAATTTGGCCCTCCTTGCAAAAAGTTTAGACACCCCTGATCTAAATCATGAAAAATGCATGGTATATAGATGAGGCAAATAATGTGCTATGATAAAAAGATTTTTTTTAACAACCAGATGGAAAAACATGATAAATACATACTCTACTTTCACCTTGAGAATAACTTTCATTCCCCCCCCCCCCCCCCGCACATACACAAGGTCACCACTTCCTCCTACTGGGACCAAAACCTCTTGCGTTCAAAGATAATCTTGCAGTGGCAACAAAAACCCTCCATATCTTTTGAAGAGGGTAACTACCATAAATCTCTTTCCCGCTACAGCGCCTGTAGTCAGTACAGCTGCCACCACATATTCCTTTTCCAGCACTTATAAAAGTTACTTTTTGGATGCATCTCCCAGTTTTCCAACTATCATGGCCACTTGATACGCTTGCTGAATGGCTGCGCTTTGAGAGCTATAGTCCAAAAAGGCCTGCCGTAGTCCATTTTCTCACAAATGCTGTCCTGATGTTTATCCTAATGATGCAGTTATTTTTTTTTTACTAGTGTAATGATGCAGCGCTCTTGCGATGAGTAGGGTGGGGGACAAGTAGAATGCAATAAGCCAAAACTCAGAAGACGGTTACATAATATTTTCAATGAACCCTAACTGCGGTTCCGAAGAACACGTTTTCCTCCGGCATTTTAAATGCTATGTCAGCAAAAGAGACTTTAAAAAAACTATTTGAAGTGCTATGAAAAAAGGCGGCGGGGGGGGGGGGGAGGGTGAACCAAGTTGCCCCAAGTCAGAGCTAATAATTTTGCTCAAAGATTAAACCACATTTGAGACAGGCTGGTATTCCCAAACATGCACTAATTTATATACAGTTTTCTATGTGTAACCACGGAAACTACAGGGGGCAATCTTCAGTCTCAAAGGCTTATTCCTGCCATGGGCTCCTTCTTCAGAAGTATACTCAGTGTTTTAAGGCTCTTGCCCTACAAACTGTGGCTCATGTAACCACACATGACATTCTCATGCTGAGTTACTTAAGAGCCACTTCTTAGAGGATTTACGGTCAGTATTGCAATCAAAGGGACTCAAGGCCATATTCAACAGTTAAAATGCAAATGCAGATGAAATGCAGAGCTCAGAAAAGTTATCAGTGTTTGTGTGGAATTACATCTCCCACTATTTCCTCAGCCACCACAAACCAAGGGAATGTGCACTGTTGGGGGTTCAAGCTCACCTCCTCTAGCTCTTGGCCATGGAACACAGGCTAAGGACCAGGAAAAGAAAACGCTTTTGGATTTCGACTCTCAAAAACCCAATTTGGCACAGCCAGTAGTCACGGTGGCTGTAAGGCAGGCATGACCAAACTTCGGCCCTCCAGGTGTTTTGGACTGCAACCCCCACAGTCCTTTACCACTGGCAATCTAAGGTTAGAATTCTGGGAGTTGCGGTCCAAAACATCAGGAAGGCTGAAGTTTGGATATGCCTGCTGTAAGGTTTTAAGACTTATCCAACAAAGTGAATATTTCCTGCAACGAATGCAGAGCAGACATTTATATTGCACATAACGCTCGGCTGAGATTGAGCGGGCTGAGGAATGTGGCATGATTCAGTGGATTCTGTACCCGCAACAAGAGTTTACAGAGTGAAAGAGAGTTCATGGAGTCATAGGATCAGAGAACTGTGGAGCTAGAAGGGAGAAAAAGGGGTCACTGGACCTGATGAAGCAGGAAATTCGGGGTTACACCATCTCTGACAGATAGGCACCCAACCTTTGTTTTAAAACCTCCAGTGAAGGCAAGTGCACCACTTCCTGAGGCAGTTCATTCCTTTGTTGAGTAGTTGTTGCAACGGTCAGAAGGTTCTTCCTAATGTTTAGTCAGAATCTCCCATCTTGTAATTTTTTAATTCATTCATTTTGGTCCTACCTTCTTGAGCCACAGAAGTACAAGCCTGCTGCATCTCCCTTCCAAATGTTTGAAAATGGCTATCATTTATCTTCTTTGTCTTCTCCTCTCTATACGAATATTAAATTCTGTGATTACATATGCAAACTCCTGCAGTACTCTTCGGTACAATTTATCTGGTCTTGGATAGTAGCTGGGTGTTTCAGTATCAGATCTTTACTCATCTTGGACAGCAGTCTCACCACTGCCTCATTTATTCTCTTTTGTGCTAGGCTGAGCACTCTTGTCTATTTTGGGGGGGAGAAGATGGAGGCCAAGTAGTTGCTCAGCACTTCTCTCTTCTCTCTGTTACCGGCAAACATTTCTTCATCCTTTCCATGCAGCAGGCTTCCCATTTCTTTCTTCTCTCTCTTGCTCTGAATGAACTTAGCCGAAATGCAATCTCTCTCTCTCTCTCTCTCTCTCTCTCTCTATTTTTAACTTTTCTTGCAGGTCTGAGATCCTTCTGAGTGCAAACCCTGTGAGCCTCTCCTTGCAAATTATAGCAACTAATTTGTTCCACTACATGGTCATTTGCTCCACCCATTTCTGATAGATGCCCCCTTTAAATCTCAGATCACCTGAACGCTCTTGATGGAACGGTTCCAATTTCTTCAGAGGTCTTTCTCGAAGGAATTATTCTGCCTTCCCTACCTCGCCTTTAAAAAATTGGCATCCCTGCTGATCCCTTTTTTCCTCTGACTACAGGGTCTCACCCGGTATTTTTTTAAACTGATGAAGTCAGCTTTCTTGGAGTCCAGAAGGCATGTCACATGCTGCCTTCAGCTTTTCCTTTCCTCGGTTTAACAAAGCTCAGGAAGTGTGGTCACTTCCATCCAAAGTTCCCACTACTTTGGACATGATCCAGAAGAGCCCTTGTAGCTTCTTCCACATTCTGGAAGATGAAGTTGTCAGCAAAGCAAGGGGAAGAGTTGATTGGCTCTTACGTTCTTCAGCAATTTTGCCGAGCAGGACTCTCAACAGCTCTCAGTTGAAAATTCCCTTTGCAATTATTTCTATTTTCTTCAAACATTCCGCGATCTGATCTAGAAGGGCATCATTTAAGTTTTCATTCTGGCTCGGAACTGTATAGCAGAAATCCTTGGAGATGTCACTGTAATTTCCTTCTGTTTAGATTTCACCATTATGCTCCCCATGGTAGCATCATTTGTTCCCATATGGATTAGAAGTAGAGATGGGCACGAACAGAAAAAAAAGGTGATTCATTTTGGTTCATTTCGTTTTAGTGTTTGGTTCAATTCATTTCATTTTTAACAATTTTTTTTCCAAATATTATTTTGTTTCATTGTTCGTTTTGATTCGTTATTCATTTTTTCCTGCTTTGCACGATTTAATCCATTTGACAGCCTGTGAACGGGAAAAAAAACATTAAAAAAAACAAAAAACCCCCACAGATGTTGACAACAGCTGCACAAACTGGACTGGCAGCATCCGCATCATCCACATCTTCATCATCTTCAATCATAATTCATCACATCATCCTTATCAGGCAGCGGCGGCGGCGGCGGCGGCGGGCGATCCTGGCCCCTGTGGCAGGGGTTTTTGTTTGTTTGTTTTTCAGGTGCCAACTGCACGGCGCCTGGGGCCGGGTCGGCACTTCTTTTATTTTTTATATATTTTTCTTTATTTTAGGGCGCCAACCTGGCCACCCCTGGGGCAGGGTCAGTGCTCCTTTTTATTTTATTTTATTTATTTTAGTTTTATTATTATTGTATTTTTTTTTACTGCCGATCACGTGGCCCACACTACAGCTGTAGTGCAGGCCTGTTGGCTTTTTTTTTTTAACTTTTGCCAGCTGTGAGCTGGTTCCACAGCCCGCAGGCTGGGTCCGCCTACCAGCTGTAGCACGGCTGGTCGGCTTTTTATATTTTTTTTCTGGTCGCCCATCCCTGCAGCCAGGAAGACCAGACCATCAAGGAAGGACCAGCACCAGGTAGGAGACATCTCTGCCAATAACGAAATGAAACAAAATGAAAAAAAAAAATTTTCAGTTTGGTTCATTTTGTTCTAAATCCACTTTGAGGTTCATTTATTTGTGCCCATCTCTAATTAGAAGTAAAAGATTGTGGTTAGTGGTCTTTATAAGTCTTGCCATGCTGTCATGCCCTGGATCTTTGCCTCCCCCCCCCCCCCCCCAAGATCTCTGGAGTTTGCCCACGCTTGATCCAGTATTTGGCCACACTTGATCCAGTATTTGATAAATGAACACATATATTATGGAATTCATCTTAAGTCTACACCATCAAATGCAGCATCAGAATACTGGTCCTAGGCACTCTATGATGTGGGCAAATTGTAACAGGCATTCATAGTCATGCACTCAGTACTAATTGCTATACAATCAGTAACAACGGACCATCCCCATGGACAGTGATTCTGAACTGCTGGAGCAGGGACAATAGAGAGACGATGGCATGGAGGAGTTCTGTGGTTGGAAGAATTCCTGCCATTTTCTAAAATAGGTGCAGATGTGCAATTTGCAACCCTGAGAGGGTGTTTCAGAAGGTTGCTCTTTTCTTGGTGATGGCAAATTAGGGAAACAAAGATGCTGAATTGAATCTTATGACTGTCAGCATGACGTGTTTCCTAATGTTATAAAATCCTGGATCTAAAGACAAGAAGAATCACTTGTACAGATAAAGCAGAGGTGAAATATTTGGTGTTTATTGACTATAGGTCCCAGAATCTCACAGCCAGCACGGCAGCAGTGGGATCCTGGGACCTGTGATAAGAAAACAACCCCCTGTGTTGCCCATCTCCAAAATAAAGCATTTATTTTCTAAACTACCTCTAAGGTTTACTGCGTGTATTTCTCACAATAAAGCTACATGTACAGCATTTTTGAAAACTACATTAATTGCAGTTAAGTTTTAGCACCTCGGGTAGAAGTCAGAGATGTGCTTTTTATACATATATTACTTCCAAACAAAGAAAATAAAACCATGCTTTCCTTTAACCTATTGGATGATCTATTGCTTATATTTCCTAGGGTTGCCCTTTGGAATGCCTGCATTCCTTTGACAGGACAATATGCTCCAACAAGGATATCAAATAAGGAACATATGTCAATTACACACTGGTGAAACAGAATCCCTGCTGAGGTTTTTTTTGATGCTGGAATGCTTTCAAGGAGCTCCAAGATACCAAGTAATGCAAATGGCTTACACCAAGTGATCTACAAACCAAATTATCAGCACGCCAGCAACTTTATCCAATCAATACAGCATTCTCTTTTAAGAAATCACAGGAAGTGGCAATAAAAGCATAAACTTTCTTTTTAGCGCATAACTCAATTTCCATAATTCCTTGAATCTATGATTGAATATCTAGATTTTCTTGAGATATTTATTGGCTTGGTCCCGGTGGATGCATTATTCAAGCAATAAAACAGGGAGCTATCATTTTAAAGGAGACCTTGGAGAGTCATTGAAAGTAAATCAATTGACATTTCCATAAAGACAAGAAATTAAGGCAAGTCACTAACCAAAATTAGATTTTCAAATGTTTATTGCTAGATTATCATCCCTGTTTGTTAATATATGCTGGTATGTCCTAGTTTGTATAATATATACCAACTAATCAAGAGCTATAAAGAAATTAAATTATGAGCCTTGAGTCAATGATAAATGTTGTCCAGCACAGCGGCAATAAATCAAGGAGGCCTGGTAGTGATCCGTCTCTTAAAACCTTGATCTTACTAATATTAACAGAGCGGAAACTGAACATCTTACTTATAAACTACCATATTTTTCCATCTATAAGGCGCCACCATGTATAAGACAACCCCCAATTTTCCAGCCCAAAATAAATTTCTCTACTGTGTGGTTCTCTCAATGGCTTACTTCCATGTATAAGACAACCCTAAATGTTTAGTATAATAGTCTTAGTCAGTAATATAGTCTTATACATGGAAAAATACAGTGTATGTATGCACGTGTGTATGTATAAGCCATGCTTCATGAGTTGCTTTTATCAATCTAGCCACACAGGCTGAGGATGAACTGATTCAGTCTCTTTGCCAGCTATCATTTTCAAGATCATTAAGAGGGGGGGGGGCAGCTGTGTAACAGCCTTGAGAAACCTTTTTGTTTTAAAGGGAAAGATTCTTTCCTTTTAAAGGGGAAGAAAATCTCGATTGTACTAAACAGGGTTGCTGGAGGTGCAGCCTGGCTTCCTGGGTCAAATACCACATGATCCTCCCATAGGAATGTAAAGATTGCACCACACCCGTCTATATGTAACCTTATTATACCTTAAGCTGCCCTGTTTAATCTGATCCAGCCCCCTCCAATGTAGCCATGTTTGGCTTCTTAAGGGCTATTTTGCATCTCTGCCTGAATGAAGTACAAACTACTGGGTTTTTTGGTTTGACTGTTTTGGCTACAAGATATACAATATTATGACAGATGCACTTTGAAAAAAAGAACATACCCTATCTCTGTTGTTCGACTCAATTCCAGACTTTACTATTTTGTTTGCACTGGAACACAGAATTAATTACACATTGAAAATATGTTTGCTAATATTTAGTCAGCATTGTAAACAATTTAACTCTTTCAAAACACAGCTGTTGGCACTTTCAACTTTCACAACTGGACCCTTCTCACAGGCAAATCTTAAAACAAGCTGAGATTTGTTCACATCATCTTATAATAGATTTTATTAATGTTTGTATCCTTAAAATATTTTTTATTTCAAAGTTGATCTTGGCAGAAGAATTTGAATCAGTAAAAATGAATGACACAGTTTCTTGTTATATGTTTACTGAGAACATGCTGTTAAACCCCTGCCCCCATGTTCTTTCAGTGGCACCATAGAGGAATGAAAGAACATTTAAGTGTACTGTTGTGACTTTGCACTCATTGAGTAAATAAATGAATACTCTTCCCAAAGAGGGTGCTCTGCAGATATTTTGGACTACAGATCCCAGTATTCTTGACCACTGGTCATCTTGGCAGGAAATGATGGGTGTTAAAGATGAAAGCATTTGGACTACATCATATTGACTAAAGCTGGTACAAAGAATAAATCAGTCTTTTTATTGATCTAACATTAAGCAGCAGCATTTCAGGATACAATGAGTTATATTTAGTCCTTCTTTTTTTCTAGGAAGATATTTTTCTTTCAGGTAACTTTTAATTATGATGTTGCTACCAGTAGCTCAGTTTTCAGATTTTATGGCAGAATGTCTGGTTTAATTGATACTAACTAAGCTGGCTTTATTGTTCTTGCCCTAGTCTGGTTTGTCTGCTATCAATGTTTATTACTTTTAATATTAACATGGGCTCATTTTATTAATGAGTAGGATGTTTTGAGGGAATTATTTTTCTTAATAAATGAACTGAATAAATGAATAAAACATATAACATATGTATGTAAATATTCTTTCCTTCATGTATAAATTTTGAAGTGAAGTAATACCTTGGTTTAAGAGTAACTTGATTTAAGAGCATTTTGCAAGACAAGCAAACATTTCTTCTAAATTTGCCTTGATCAACAAGCAATGTCTTACAATACAAGCACTGGAGCAGGTCACATGATCACAAGTAACCCAATGGTGGTTCTCCCTCCCTCCCTCCCTCCCTCCCTCTCCCTGCTAGATGATTATCTGCAAGTTCCATCTCAAGCAACATCCAAAGCAGAGGGAGGAGAGAGGAATAGAAGTATCCCTTGCACCAGCCAGGAACATATTCAAAGAGGAGTGCAAGTTAGGGTTTCATTTATATTTATATTTACATTTATATTTGTTTTCAACATTATTTCTTATTTTTTCAAACCATTTCCAGTCATGTGGCAGCTAGTCAAGTGTGTACAGGGCTACAAATTGCACTTTATTATAGTCGAATTAAAAACACAGAGTAAAATCCAGTTGTTAGTCCAAAGCAGAGCAGATTCTACAAGCAGGTCCATGAACCGTGGTGTGGACATGGATTCTAGCCAACGTCTTCTGTGAGTTTTGGCATTTTGTGTATATAGTATGTGGACTATGGGATGCCAGAACAAATCATCTGAGTTTCCATTATTTCTTATGGGGAAATTTGCTTTGATATGAGTGTTTTGGTTTACAAGCATGTTTCTAGAACAAATTATGTTTGTAAACCAAGGTATCATTGTAATTTGAATATTTTCAAATGATGCAACTTTTAAAGACAGACAACACCCAGAAGCAATCCACCATTTTGCTAGTTTTGTTCCTTCTTGCTTCAATAGGGCGAGAGATGGGTATGCATGGAATGACTCATCCTGTATGTTTTTGATGTGCTTATTATATTCTATGCAATTTATAAAGCTTATCTAATTCATATAATTAACAGAAACAGAGCATCCATCAGTATCTTCTAAGCTATGAATTGGGATCATTGTGCTATAACCGATAAACCACTAAGAATTGATTTGCCCCTTAATTAAAAAGTAATTTGTTTGGTTAGAAAGCACAAATTGTTCCTTAATTTTCTTCACTTACTCTTCCTAATGGATTTGCATGCAGTAATGTCATGGTTTCAATCTGCTTTCATGTTCAAGAACGGTGGTGATCTATTCAGTGGTTTCGTATCCTGCCTCCTAAAGTTTAAACATGGGGATGTCATCTCATGAAATCTTTGCACAAATCTGCCCATTCAGTCAGATTTGCCCATTCAGTCCAATTGGTCAGACTGAGTCCATTTGAAACTCCAAAAGCCTGCAGACAGATTCAATGACATAGAAAGCAGCTATGAACTGAAAGCCAAGCTGGGTTCCTTCGTGAGACATTTCAGCAGACAGCCGAGGGAACAAACCACTGAAACAGTTTTGGAGTCATGCACGGTGGAAGATGGCATCCTAGAGCTGTGCCAATGCAGTGGCAGCTGATTAAGAATAAATGCTAGAAAAATTGTGCATTGACACAATCCAATCAGCACCAGACTGACCCCAAAATGGATCACACCTGGAGCAAGCTGTTATTTTGGGTTTCTCTGGGTGAGAGCAAATTTTACATGAAGATTAAAATGTGTTCTCTGTGGCAAAGAAAATAGAATAAAGAATAAAAACTATTGTAAGAGCACATGTTACAGTTTATTGTTGTTACATGGCTCCAAGTCATCTCCAAACCATCTCCCCTATGAATGAACAATCTCCAGAAGATCCTGTCCTTAACAGCCTTGCTGAATTCTTGCAAACTCAACTCTGTATCTCCTTTTAGGGAGTCAATCCATCTCACATTTGTCATTCCTCTTTTCCTGCTGCTTTCAGCTTTTTCTAGCATTAATGTATTTCCTCCTTGTCTTCTCATGCTGTGCCAAAAGTATGACAGCCCAAGTTTTGCCATTTTTGCCTCACGAGGTAGTTCAGGCTTGATTGGATCTAGGGCTCATTTGTTTTCTGACAATCCAGGGTGCTCTTCTTCCGAGTCTCAGTTTTGTAATTTTTTTGACTGAAGTCTCCAGTTGGATTGATAACTGAGCCAAGGTATACAAAATCTTTAAAAAGGTCTATTTATTTATTGTCATTGTTAAATTTGTGCAGTTCTTTAGTAGTCATGATTTCTGTCTTCTTAATGTTTGAATGTTCTCTTGCTTAGGCACTTCTTTTACAGTACTTTCATCAGAAGTAGTTTCAAGTGTTTCTGCTTTCTGCCCGTAAGATGCGGTCATCTGCATATCTTAAAATTACTGATGTTTTTTCCATCAATTTTTACTCCTGCTCCTTCTGAATCTAAGTCAGCTTTCTATATGATAGAGTCTGTATATAGTTAGTGTCAAATTATATGGTATCTTTGATAGGGAGATAAAACACAGATAAGGAGATAAAGTCGACAGACAGCAAGATAAAATACACCCTTGTCCGATAAGAACCAGTTACTTACCTGTAAAGGTGGTTCTTCGAGTGGACCTTCATGAAGCCACACAGATGGGTTCCCCAGGCGCCCTTGCGCCAGAAGTCGGACTTCCCTAGCAATAGGAGAGTTTGTTAGTCTCCACCCCCTGGCCCTGCGCATGAGTGGGGGTGTTCCCGACTAAACACCTCAGTTCCTCTTGACCACCAGGATGACAGGTAAGTACCAGTCAGGGTGTGACGGTCCGAGGGGAGGCGGGCGGGTGCTGTGTGGCTTCATGAAGGTCCGCTCGAAGAACGACCTTTGCAGGTAAGTAACTGGTTCTTCTCCATCGGGGCCTTTGTGAAGCCACACAGATGGGTGATTGCAAGCAGTACTCACAGGCAGGAGGGAAGTCACGTCGTCACAAAGGAAAGCACTGGCCTCCCGAAGGAAGTGGACGACCTCATGCGGGCATCCATTCTGTAGTGGGTTGCGAAGGTTTCTGGTCTAGACCAGGTGGCGGCATTGCAGATGTCGTCGAGAGGGACACCTCTGAGGAATGCTGCTGAAGAGGACATTGCTCTGGTGGAATGAGCCCGAATGGTGGCCGGCAAGGGCCGTTTTGCCAAGTCATAAGCTAGTTTAATTGTCGATACTACCCATCATGAGAAACGTTGGGAGGACACGGGACGACCTTCAGCCAAAGGGTCATAGCAGATAAAAAGTATCTGGGAAGTATGGACATTCTCAAACCTAGAGACGTAGAAGGCTAAAGCCCGTCACACATCCAGCAAGTGCAGGTCCTTTTCCATCCTAGTTGAAGGATTGGGAAAGAAGGCAGGGCGGATGATGGGCTGGGAGATGTGGAAGGATGAGGCCACCTTAGGGAGGAAGGAGAAGTCCGGGTAGGCCGCTACCTTCTCGTGGTGAAACTGAAGGTAAGGTGGGTCACACCTTAAGGCACAACAGTCACTTGCCCTGCGAGCAGAGGCGATGGCAACCAAAAAGGCAGTTTTGAAGGTTACCAGTCAGAAGTCCACAGTGGCTAATGATGAATATAGACAGCTCAATAAAAGAACAAGCAAAATATGCAAGAAAGATCCTTTCTGGATGAGGCACCCATGTTCACTGAACACACAAGGAGAGGAAGTGTATTGGCCTTGCCTTCTGCATTGATGGGATGGAGGAAGCCAGAGTTTGAAGCAGACAGCACACATTATCTGAGGCAACAGACCTCCCTCTGTGTGTGTGTGTGTGTGTGTGTGTGTGTGTGTGTGTGTGTGTGAGAGAGAGAGAGAGAGAGAGAGAGAGAGAGAGAGAGAGAGAGAGAACAATATTTGAGACATAAGATGTGAAAGTTGGGACATTAAAGGAAACATGTTTTAAAAGCATTCCTTTCAAACAAGGGGGGGTTATCAAATCAAGCCTGAACTATCACTAGAGGCAAAAAACAAAACAAAGCACCAAACTGAAACTGAGGTTGTCCTACTTTGGGCATATTGTGAGAAGGCACAATACTCTAGCAAAGACAATAATACTGGGAAAAGTGGTAGGCAGCAGGAAAAGAGGAAGACCAAATATGTGATCGATTGAGTCCCTAAAAGGAGACACAGGCTTGAGTTTGCAAAAGCTGAGCAAGGCTGTTGAACACAGACCATTCTGCAGATTGCTTCATAGGGTCTCCAGAAGGTGGAGGTGACTTGACGGCACATAACAACAAAGAGATTCCTCACTGTAGTACCGTGTTTCCCCGAAAATAAGACAGTGCCTTATATTATTTTTGCTACCAAAGGTGCGCAAGGTCTTATTTTCAGGGGATGTCTTATTTTTTCATGAAGAAGAATACGGTACACATTTATTGTTATCTTATTATCGGGGAGGCCTTATTTTCAGTGGGATGCCTTATATTTCAGCAAGAGGCAAACCTGTAAGTAGGTCTTATTTTTGGGGGATGTCTTATTTTCTGGGAAACAGGGTAGTAGTAGTAGTAGTAACAACACTTCCGTAAAGTGTTAAAGACTGCTCTTTCAGGAGGCTTTTGGCGACTTTTTGTAGGTTTTTTTGTTTTTTTGTTTGTTTTCCCGCCGTTCATATCTTGCATCCTAGAGAAGTTTCCCTGTTGGGAACTGCACGCATGGTCAGGGCGCTAAGCCGGTTAGAATAGTTGTTTTTATTTTATTTTGTTGTCTTATTTCATTGTGTTGTTACTGCTTATCATTGTAAGCCGCCCAGAGTTCCTACGGGAAGATGGATGGGGTATAAATGTAATAAATAAATAAATAAATAAATAAATAAATAAATAAATAAATAAATAAATAAATAAACAACAATCTGCTATATAATACCAGTCAATATTTATAATTTTGATTGACTATGCTTGTTATTTTTGAATAATAGCATGTCATCAAGTCAGTTCTGACTCATTGAAACCCTTTTCAGGGTTTTCCAGATAGGGAATACTCAGATGTGGTTTCTCCTTCTCTTCTTCTGGGGGTTCCCTGGGACTGTGCCGTTTGCCTATCTCTACAAGGGGCGGTTCTTCTTGCAGGAGGTACAGTGGGGAATTAAACTCCCAACCTCTAGTTCCACAGCCAAATGCCTAAACCACTGAGCTATCCAGATAATATTAATAGCAGGAGGGGAAAAAAGATGAAAATATGTTGATACATTTTATAGCTTAATTGATAGGGCATCAGGGCAACTGGGATTTTCAAGTTGACAGAAATGCTACTGTGTATTTCAATCCTACACGAGTGGGTGACGTGTCGAGAAATACATTCCCTTTCAAGAATCACTTTCAAGCGCCCAATTATAATGGATGCCCTAGAAAAATCTGCAGCATATTGTCAGCACCCATCACCCAGAAATATAGCAATAAGTAATCTATTTAGAGTGCTGTGCTGGATAATCAACTGTGCAGGATAAGCATAGTAGGACGTCAACAACAACAACAACAACAAAAATCCAAGCATTGTAGTTGCCTGCAATGTAAAATCCTAGATTAATCAGTTCACTGTGAACTGTGATAATGCATAAGAATATTACATTAGGGAGACCAGAATAGGATCAGTTCAAAGTGGGAGCCTGAGAACAAAGCAAATAAATCAAATGCGTGAGGCAAACCCATTGGGTATACTTATTTTGCATGAGCAAAATCCAGCTGTGATTATATAATAGAGTAAATCCATTGAATTAAGGGGATGTGTTAAGGCAAAAATACCACATGTCTCATTGAACTGATAGATTTTCTTTAGCCAACACTAACAACTGAATGTAGTCCTTTGGTCCAAATCCTGTTAGTTGTACCTACAAGCATAATAGAGAACTGCCTCTAGTTAAGAAATCACCATAGGCACTATCCGTTGTCTACAGAGTCCTTTGTCTCCGAGGGCTACAGACCACTTCTGCAGTGATTTCTTAACTTGGACAATTTGCCTTCAAAAGTGACCTTGTTCATGTTATGTCATGTCTGCATAAATCCCAATAGGCTTCGGCTTATATTTATAGAAGATCTGTATTCAGACGTTTGGTACCTATGGGTACTAAACATACGAAAGAGCCACAGGGCCACAAGTGCTGTGTGTTTATGTGTGACCAAATGACAAAATAGCATTTGTACTCTGTCGTATTCTGCTGTCCCCCCACCATGGGGTGGGGCAGAGTGAAATCCATGTTTGCCAAGGATGGCACAGATTATAGTTATGGCCTTGAATAACCAGCAGGAACCTTAGTCCTATTGCTGTGCACAATAGGCTCGTTCCTGAAGAGAGCCACTTCTATGTATGCAGGAATTCCTCCACAGAGATGGGAAAGCTGCCCATTCAGAAATATCCCAAGGGATACCCGCCTTCCTATATAACGTGTTGTAGGAAACCAACAACAAGTCTTGTGTAACTCCATCAAGTTTTATTTAGCCTGAACCTTGAGGGTATCCTTCATAATCTGAAGAAATTGATTAGGGTTTATGAAAGTTTATGTCAAATAATACTCGTTAGTCTTACTATAGGTGCCATTCTATTGGCTTGCCCAGCAATCAAGGTTATCATCTCTATGAAAGAAATTATACTGTACAAGAAGCGCAGTTCAGACCAGTATCATAGCTAGAGTATGGCAGACCCATTCCTAACATGTTCTCACTGCTTCCTAGGCCAGAGGAGATGGGGCAAACAGACCCCACTTCAAAGGGATGCTTTATCTCAGCCGAGAGTGCATGATTTTCATATGTTCTACAAAGAAAAAAATGTTGTTATGTGCCATTATTCACTTTATCCTCCCCCTTCCCAAACAATGAGGGGGCCTCACAATGTGCCCAGGCCTCATTAGAGCTCTCGGAAGGGCTGCTGGCTTCTTCATTTTCTGAAGGCCCACAGGTACCAAATATCTGGGCAGGCCTATACTTACACAGACAGAAACGTCACAACAAAAATTACTTCAGTTCATATCTTTCTAGCAAGAAATAATAACGATTTTATCCCTGGTTACTGAATCAGCAACTTATGATTTCCTGTTCAGTTTAGGCTTTTGTTGTTGTGGTGATAATGTCTTAATAAAAAAAACCTTCAAGGAAAATGTTGTGCTTGACAGTTTGAGGTGAGCTAGCAGAAAACAGCCTACTGCGTTTGACAAGCAGAAAATCACTCTGCTATGGTCAGAACCTGCAAGGAAACAGATGGCTTTATTTGCTTTCAGTCTATAGGCGTCCCTGGTTAGCGCAGGGACAAATACAACCAGTTTGTCTTTTATGATTATTCAAGGCATTCAAGGAACTGTGCCTCAGAGGGGTAACCCTTCCAGTGAACACCACTACCATTACTACTTGTGAAGAAGAAACATTGCACACCACAAGAAGAAACAATTACTATTATCTAGCCTTGGGAAGAAGCAAATGGAACAAAAATAATGAATGTTGGTCCTCCCAGCAGCTGCTCCAGGACAACTTAGAAAACTAAATAGATTTGTCCAGTGTAGAAGGGAGACCACCGGCGCTCCATTTTTCATTTTGAGAACACACTTCATTTTGCGAATGGGGATGGGGAAAAGAAGCAATGCCAAGTTTTTTGAGGAGTATTTTCAGAAAGAATATTTAAAAGGACTCTAGATTAATTCAAGTTTTGAACTGTCAGGGACTACTGCAGTACATTCCCCAGAAGGGAGGCAAGCTGAAGATGGTTGCCCAAAACTATAGATGCACAAAGCTAGGCACCATTTGTAACTTCTGCCTCTGTCTCCATCACACTATGTTCCTAAATTGCTCATCTGTCCCTTGCCAGGGCCCCTGTGGTCTTCCCCAGATACCAACAACATCAAAATCATGTACTGTATTCTCTGCCAGGATATCGGCAAGGCAATAACAGTTCAGCTATTATATCCTACAGTAGTTCCATCCTCTGGATAGACCTTGGAAAAGTTATAGTTATAGAGACCTTTGGGTAGTGGGCGGCATATATGTATGTATGTATGTATGTATGTATGTATGTATGTATGTATGTATGTATGTATGTATGTATGTATGTATGAATGAATGAATAAATAAATAAATAAATAAATAAATAAATACTTTTGGACTACAAGTCTCAGATTGTGTTGGAGTTTTCTTTACAACTTTGCTTCCTGCCTGTAGTCTGAGTGACTGGAAGGGATGTTTAGGTTTGGGGCTAACTGTCTATTTATCCAAAACAAAGTGTTCTACTTATATACCGCCCCATACCACAATTGATTTCTGGGCAGTTTAGAGTTTAATTACAGCGTGCAGGCTACACATCCCCCCCAGGAATCTGGGTACTCATTTTACCGACCTCAGAAGGATGGAAGGCTGAGTCAACCATGAGCCTGCTACCTGGGATTGAACCCCAGGTCATGATCACAGTTTTAGCTGTACTACAGGCATTAACCCCTGTGCCACAAGGCTCCAGCACTAATTCTTCCTTCCAGCTTTTGAAATTCAAATAGAGCAGGCATGCCCAAAGTCAGGCCCGGGCACCAAATGTGGCCCGTTTTCAAATTCTGAGTGGCACGCGGCTTCTTTTCCCCACCGGCTCAGCCTGTCACGCATCCCTGCCAGCTGGCCTCTTCCCAAACCATATGGAGACATCAGCTTGCAGTTTTACGGTTTGCCTGCCCTCCCTGCCTCTGTCCACCCAACCAGCCACCTGCCCAACCTACCTACCCCGGCTCTGTTGCTTCAGCGTCCTCCCTGCCTCCTTGCATGTTATAGAGAATTGTCCAAAGTCTGGCCCAGGGGCCAAATGCTGCTGAATGGTTGACCCCCATACATTTTCACCTCGAAAATCTGGCCCTCCTTGCAAAAAGTTTGGACACCCCTGAAATAGAGTATCACATATCTGTTGAATGTTCTGTCCCTCTCTTTTCTTGTTGTGGGTAGGAGTTTGTTGCTATTGATATGTTAGTTGGTTGCTAGTATGTGTAATTTCTTTCTTTTTCTTCAATACCACACATTAAAAACCACAAAAAAAAAACAGTTGCTGTGGCATCAGAGAGGAAACAAGTAATTAAATAGCCTACAAAGAAAAAGAACCAGCCCAAGGCCATTTCATTGTAAGGGAAAAGGAACCACTTTAGACCTTGTTAAATGAAGATCTGGTGGCCAATCACACCTTTTAATCATCTCCCTTTGCTCAACGCTTCCCTGGAGTGAGAGGGAGCTTGAAGAAGTCTCAGAGCCTAAAATATGGAATAGAAAGCTTTTAAATAGTGTAAAATATTTACACTATAAAGTCCCTTTCCCTGGGCACAGGGTGGGTGGCTGGGTGGCTTCTGCATGCCTCTAGAAATACCAACAATTCTTCATGTGGGGGGGGGAACCTCTCTTGAACAAAAAGAAAACAAATCTAGGACAAAATGACCCTTTCTGCAAGGATTTGCTATGGTACATTTTCTCCTATTGGTGATTATTCACCCTTTAAATAATATATTGCACAGGTGCACAAGTAGCTCATTTTAAATAGTTTTAAATTTTTCTTTTGGCCATTATTCTAGTATATTCTGGAGACAAGATTTACATTTTAAAATTGTGATTTAATGGCAGTTAAAGTGATCTGCGGAAATATGATCAAACAGAGGCTACATGCAAACTTAATTAGATGATCAATTTTGAATGCTCGTGCCTTTAGAATAATTCTTTAAGCAAAGGCATGATATCAGAATAAAAAAATTGAACAGAATATGTTCTTTTAATATATTGGATACAAATAGTTATTACTCACATTTTCTATATGAAAATTGAGACTATGGCCAGTCTAGCCCAGCTAATGTGTGTATCAATGAAGATGCGTAGTAAACAGGGATCATTTTAACTCACAAAACCATGAGGCTACAAGTTGAGCAAGTTTAGTTCATAAAATGGTTGTGGAGACTAAACATGAAGGGGAAAGACCATGTGAACCTTTTAGCAGAAATAAGAGACATTGATATAATAAACCAACCAACCAACAAATAAAAGAAAATTTATATCTACCGGTATTTGTTTCTGCCTAGGCTCATGTGTGTGTTTTTACATTGCATATGAAGCTTTCCAGTGATCACTCCTTGTGAGAGAAACCAAACCCTGGTAATTGTCTTCCATGTAGCTACTCACCAACTGGGGAAGTTGATTGTTCTGACAAATACATGAACAATAAATCCAAGCTCATAGCATTTTTTAAAAAAAAAAAAGAAATGTTGGTCCCAGTGAATCGTGTCAGAACACCTAAAGCTATAGTAACGGACTAAAAGGTATGGCAAGTCACTCTACTGTGGGAATGCCAGAAACCCATAGTAGGTCCTCATAAATAAAAATGTTGAGGGGTAGCTGTGGCATTTACCTGTATGATGAATAATGCATGAGAGGTGTCTCTTGCTGATTGCTGGGTCTGTAGACCAATGAGAGAGCCTGGGGAGTGGCCTGAGAGGATTCAAGGCACTGCTCAGCACTGTGTTAGTCAGATAGGGTCCTACACTTTCTGAAGAAAAGTCAGATAGGGGCTGACAGAAAGACCTACTCTTGGAGATAGGACTAAAAGACAGAGTCTGAGAGATTCAGATGGGGTCTGGTGCTGTCTAAGAGAAAGACAGGGCTAAATAAGAGATAGGATTGTTAGAGTATCTGTTGAGAAAATGAAGTGTTAGAGTTAGTAAACAGGGACTGGGTGTGCATTTATCTTTTTTTTGTTAGTAATCAAACTTAAGTGGGTTAGAGCAATATTCCTTTTTTATTTATATTTCAACACGTAACCACTGATTATTTTGATTCAACTTTGTAATCAATAAACCTTTTGTTTTTATTCAACTTGAAATCAGTCTGAAGGCCTCAATTTATTAGCTAAGCTAGCTGGTGGCAGCGGTACAGGAAAATTGGAAGCAGTGTTTGGCAATAATTTGTGAAACAGCCAGGGGCAAGCATGTCAAGACTACAGTGGTGTTGAAGCTGGGGGAGAAAGAGGTAAAAAGGAGGAGGAGGAGGAGGAGGAGGAGGAGGAGGAGGAGGAGGAGGAGGAGAAAAACCAAGAATAATACAGGTCAGTGAGTGATAAGAGCAGAAAGTTGGTACAGTGTGTGAAAATTCCAGGCAGATTGGACTTGCATGTGTGTGTGTGTGTTTATAGGACTGCTCTCTTTTTTTGATTATGTCTTCCGTTTGAAAGACAGTACAATCCACATGGGATTGGAAGAATAACGAGGAGGAAAATCAGGGATTTTGAAATTCACAATCCTCAATAGTACCTAAACAGTGGATTCAATAGACACACAGAATCACCTGACCACAATATTCTCTATTGAAGTCAGGTGTATTGTATTTCTGCTTAAACAATAACATTTAATGTGATATCTGGACATATAAATTCAGATATATAATTTAATGCAAACTGTGGCCCTTTAAAAAAATCTTTTCTGAGGCCTTCCCTGATTTTAGTTATGCTCAGGTGGCTGGCCTACTTGCAGATTCAACTCCAGTGTATTAAAAAAAAAACCAGGTGGGGATGCCAAAATGTGCCAAATGCCAACAAGGTCCAAAATTTATGGGGCAACTGTAGAATATGTTACGTAAAAGGCTGCCCTAAAAACAGGGGAATACTCACTGAACTACAGCATGTCCTGTCAAGTCTTCCCATGCTACTTTGTGTATATGTGTGAGCAACACACACCGTGCACGTGCACACTTACATTGCACAAGGGTGAAAATCTGCGAATTGCTAAATTTGGTGTCAAAAATCATGGCCCTCCTGCAAAATGCTTAAAGAGGCAGCATGTTTTCCTTTGGCAAGTAAATAATCTCACGGTTTGTGTCAAGCATGCAGGCATAGGTTCTTACTTGGATAGAAATTTTGAATAAAAATCTAAGGTCCACCTTGCTTTGGGTCATGTTCTGAACTGCCACATTTCCAACTGTAGCAGTGAATACTTGCTACTCCATGCTAACTTCACCTCTCCACTTGAGAATAACCCTCTTCATTCTAGGAGGCAGTAGGTTCCAGCCCACCTTCTTCTCTTTATCGGTTCATGATTAAGTTTTTGCTCTGTGTCCCAAGTCTTTAAAGGTAATGGCCATAATATACTTAATTTAATTCTTAAATAAATTGGCACCAGGACTGGTCGACCTAATGCCCCTTTCCAAATGATTATTGTCATACTTCATTTCTCTGAAGGCTTTGTGGGGAAATCGCCTTGAGAACTGCCAAGCCATGAAAGCTCACATGAACATCTATCCTGCATATTTTATTAGCTTTTTGGAGGACAAAGTAAAAGACAGCAAAGAGGAAAATAAATCTTCTTACTACTAGGACTGGAAGCTAAAGCTGATGTGATGTAAGAGTTAAGGAATTCAAGTGGAGCTATTTAACAAATTGAGAATATGTTTAGGATTCCAACCATTCCATTCTGTCTGTCCTTCCAACTTTGATTGCTCCTCTCTTCTGTTCTCCCACTGATCAGACCCCAGATCCCTTTGTATAATCCTTATTTGCTTGGTGGGATCCTCCCCTTTCAGTCTGATTTCCCCCCTCCATTTCTGGAAGTTGGTGTGATAGGGATGTAGCCCCATCTTATTCTTTGATATCTCTGCTAATGAATATGGCCAGCCCTTTCTTATCTAGAGGCATTTTCCCAATAGGTTCTCAGTGTGTACAGTGGTACATTGACTTATGAAATTAATCCATTCTGAATGCATTTTTGGAAGTTAAAAATTTCATAAGTCGAAATGTGGTTACCCATAGGAATGCATTGAAAATCAATCTGTTGGGGGATTGGCAAAAGAAAGAAAGAAAGAAAGAAAGAAAGAAAGAAAGAAAGAAAGAAAGAAAAGAAAGAAAGAAAGAAAAGGGAATGGATTAATTGGTTTTCAGTGCATTCCCATGGGAAGGCTGTCCCATCTGCCCTCAATCAACTGGCAGCCTGACAGACAGCTGATTTTGACAGATCTGACCTGTCAAAATCAGCTGTCTGTCGGGGGCTGTGGAGAGCAGCCTTTGGCTGCCATTGATTGAGGGGGTTTACCCCAACCTAGCAAAGGGGGGAAGCTTTTTGCCTGCTTTACTGGGTTGGGGCAGGGGAAAAGCAAAGAGATAAAAGCAGCCAGGAGGAGGAGGTGGTGGCAAAGGGGTGGAGGCGGTTGCTTCTATCTCCTGGCTGCTTCTATCTCTTTGCTGGTAGCCGCTGGGCACTGCAAAGAGATCAAAGCAGCCAGGAGGAGAAGGAGAAAAGGGGTGATCTCCGCCTTTGTCACCTTGCCCCGTCCTCACCGACCTTCTCCTCCTGGTTGCTTGGATCTTTTTGCAATGCCCAGCGGCTGCCAGCAATGAGATCAAAGCAGCCAGGATGAGGAGGAGGAGGGGAAAGGCAGTGGGTACCAGCCACAACAGAAGGTGGGGTAACCCAAAGAGCCTTCTGCTGTGGTGGGCGCACAAAACACAGCCCCCCCGCACTTGCACTCACACCCTCCTCCTGACTCTGCAGTGTGTGTGTGTGTGTGTGTGTGTGCTCCCCGTCGCCTGCCACAACAGAAGGTGGGGTAACCCAAAGAGCATTCTGTTGTGGTGGGCAGCCCACACACATGCCCATACGTGCGCTCTTTCTCTCTCTCTCACACACACACACTGCAGAGTCAGGAGGAGAGTGTTGCCCACCTCCCAGCTTTTTTTGACAGCCTGAGTGCTAATGAAAAAAAAACAGCTGAGAGGCGTGGGGCAAGGCAGAACCGACCAAGCAGTGCTGTTTGAACCCCCCTGAAGACACATCTTCTTTTAGAGTTGACTCTTTTGTTGGTTCTTTTAGAGGATGGAAATACCTGTAATGGTTGGACTAAATCCCTCACTTAAGATGAGTCTGTGCTACCTTTCTCACAAGATTATTTCTGTGAACACAATAATTTATCCTGCAGTTCAGTAACCACAAACCTGCAAAGCGGACCCATGCAGAAGAACGTTACAAAGAGAAGGGGAAAACAAAGCAAGGGAAACCTAATTTCGGTGAGCTAGACATAATGGTGTAGCACCATGGAGTTCTTACAAAGCTGCCATGTATGTAGAATGTGTGTGCTGTGAGAATTGCCCCTGCATTTTAAAAAATTCTTAACTGACTCAAATATATTCATGTAATTGCTGTAATAACATTTAATTGTGCAATTAGTGTAAATACTATACATGCAATCATGTAATTAGGCTGTGTAATTACAATATGTAATAATATTAGACTGTTGCACAGATCCTGTTTTTCAACCACAAAAAAGTGAAACATGTATGCAGTATTAAAAGCAGGAGTGTTTTGAAATGCATGAGAGGATATAAATATATCAAGGTGAAAAGTCCACCCCTGAGAAGATGGATTTGTACATGAAGCCCTAATGGCTCTGTAATAGTGGTTCTTTCTGAAAATGGGGTGTGGTGCTTAAAGAAAGGCAATTTTGTTTTGATTAGAGGATGAAGAGAAGGCAACTTTAGGTCTAAGCACCCAGAGGGGTACAGTTCGTTGACATTTTTGGAATATTAGTCTAAAAGCCACACTGAATGTGTGCAAGTCATTAACATTAGAATTTGTTTGTGGGAAGGTCCTACCTCAAGACCTGAACCACTTAGCTAACTCAAATGAAGCCTTAATGTGTGCATCATTCTTACTGAGACAGATGTAGATACAAGCAGTTTCAGGACCATATTTTCTTGTTTTTTCCAGGATGGTATTGAGTCTTAGAGACCAGTGTCTTCAGAATCAAAACAAAAACCAAGAAACAGAACGACCATCTTTCTTCTACAACTTGGTAGAACTTTTCCCAGCCTCCAGTGGAGGAGCTTTGTTCCAAATGGCATCCTTCAGGACCTACCAATACTGTACAGGCTTTCAAGTGGGCCCCTAATGTCTGTTGTTCACAATGGCTTATTACCGAACAGAATTGCAAAGGGTATTGTGATGTATGTGGTGCTTCAGTATCTAAGTCAACAGTCTACTCTGATTTCATCAGTTTTCTTCTTCAGGTTTAAAATTTGTTCAACACCCCCTTGAAAGGGTTAGCTCTACTAGTAGCCTGTGATACATCCATCATCTATATAAAGAATTCCCTGCCCCTACTCCAATGCTGGTCTGTTTTAGTAATGGGAGGTACAAGTTAAATTTGGAAAAAGAAGGCTTATTGTTCAGAACTTCCATAGCAATGGAGTGCCTCTATCTGCTAGTCCATAGATATGGTACCAGCAAGATTGGCTTTTTCTTTTGTGGAGTCTGTAGAACTTCAGTTCTGATGAGGAGATTAATCTCTTTGAAAACACCTTCACATTTACAAGTAACCAGCCATCTGATTGATATTTTCTTTTCTTAATTCAAAACATTCCCTATATTAGAATTAAGGAGGTAGAGCCATGACATAAACACAATACATGGGACCCTTGTATAACAGTTTGTATAATATAAAATTTGTACAACATAAAAAAACGGAGATAGGGGAAATTTGCTTAACATAATCGCTTATGGGGCGAATCTGAACAACATAAAAACGGGATCACTCTGTTTTCAATGCATTCCTATGGGAAATTTGTATAAAGGAAAATTTGCTTAACATAATTTCATTTGGAATAAATTAATTCCTTTATACAAGGGACCACTGTAGTCCTTCCATATTGCTGCTGTTATGTGCCATTGAGTCATTTCTGACGTATAGCAACCCTATGAGTTAGTGACCTCCAGAGAGTCCTAGCATCCACAGCTCTGCTCAGGTTCTGCAAACTCAAGTCTGAGGCTTCCTGTGTTGAGTCAATTGTCAATTCACCTCCTGTAGGGTCCTCCTCTTTTCCCAGTGCCTTTGGCTTACCACTGGAACTGTCTTTTTTGTAGAGCCTTGCCTTCTCATGATGTGCCCAAAATATGTCAGCCTCAGTTTTTGCTTCTTTGGAGAGATGTAGCTTGATTTGATCAAGAATCCACTTATTTGTCTTTCTGTTTGTCCACAGTATATGTAAAGCTGTCCTCCATCACTACATTAATAATTCTTTTCCTTAACATCTTTCTTCACTATTCAACTCCCATTACCTTTCCAGCCTAAACTCCCTCACGCAGTTCCATCAAACACTTGTGATTTGCCTCTCAAAGAACCACTGATAGATGAACTTCTCATCGTGACACTATAAAGAATAATGTTATTATTTACAGAAAGAAACAAGAAAGAGAGTTTAGGAATGCATTGATTACTAGCATTGTTCAGAAGAAGGCAATGTTTCCAAATTATGTTTAGACCTCTGATCATTTAAAAGAATGGCTAATTCTCTATGCCTGGATCATATTTCAGATTTGTATGCTAATCATTCCTAGCCCTAAGCAGTGTGGTGTCCCTATTGTGTCTGCTACAGTTATGGTTTGTAATTAAAGAATTATTTACCAGCTATTAGCGTGTGTCTTTGATACCTGACTGATATGTTAATTACACCTGATTGAGAATTTGCACACACATGGTTCCGTTTCTCTTCTTATTTGACACCTTCCATTAATTCCTTGTCAGTTGAATGATAATGAATATAAATCGTAGTAGGGTTTTTATGAATGCTATAAAACTTAAATTTTAGTTAATAGCTTAAATTGATCCCACTTTCTATTTTTAAATATCCGTAACATGATTCATGGCTCATGCACCTTGTTTTGTATCAACATAAGTTACATAAGCTATGAATTATACTACAGATATTTACAAACAGAAAGCACAAAATTAAATAAGTCTGCAGTCCTGCAATACAGTTACATTCACATGAAATACTATGCTTCAGTTCTGGAGCATCCCGGTTTACTCTTCACCAAAGCATGAAGACACATGTGACTTGAGAATTCCTGCTAAGTTTTTCATTCCAGTAGGAGCCATTTCAGGAACCAGGAGCTTATCAGAAGAAAAGAGGTTTATATCATATTCTGGTTTGTCACCGGGCTAGTGAGCCACCTCTGAAAACGAAGTTTTGATGTTGACTTGTGCGTTCTGCCCTGCCTCTACATAACACTAAGCATTTCATGCTGTGTTCCTGGTTAGTGAATTCCTTCTGCTGGTGAGAGTTACCAAGTGGGAGTGATTGCATCAGCATGCTTGCTTATGAAGGATAAACCACCATTGTTGAGAATTCTGGATTATCGTTTTGTGCAAACATGGCCAATGAGTAAACATACCTACAATTACAGTGTACATTACTATGTTATTAACACATACGTTAAATGCATATATTACTGTATAATAATCCTTGTGTAACATAATACAGTAACAACCACAATTCAGTTTTAGATTATATATAACAACCCTTAGGAAAAACACAAAAAGTAGCACATGCATTTTGGCTCTATTAAAAATATCATGACACTCTTCACAAAATTCATTGAAATCCTCACACTTTTGATTTATTGCTATTTTGATAATATTTGCTATTTTAAAATAGCAAAATAGCAAATGCTATTTTTGATAGTATTTGCTATTTTTAAAGTTGTATTAAAATCAGTAATGGCAACTCTAAAAATATTATAGAACAAATGGGAGATTGAGTAGTTCTGCCCTGTGCATTTCACTGGAATTATGTTGGTTTCCAGAAACATCAAGCCCTCAAACCAGTTGATGGTCATCTTAGGGATATTGCCGTATTGACACTGCCCCCAACATCAATTGTTGCTGCAACAGTTGTATGCAAATGAGAGCCCCGACAGTTCCACCCTTAGACACAGGTTTGACTTCCTGGAAAGAAGCCATGAGGAATTTCCATAGGTCGAATCCTGCTCATGTGCTTCTCCAACGCAGCCTATGAGGAGCTTCTAGCTGTGAATGTCCCCTTCCTGTGACAGTGGTCCTTCACCTCTGATTGTGGAAAACAGTACATGATGATTTAGACCTCTCTGTAATGGGTAAATTGTGTAAATGTGTCTGTGTGTGTGTGTGTGTGTGTGTGAATTGTGCATGTTTAGGAAAATGCTGTGTATGCATGAGTGTCTAAGCATGTTAGAGTGGGAGAGTCTGATGTGAGAGGCAGCAGAGAGAAAAGGCATATGTATTTATTTTTGTGTCAAAATGTGAGGGAAAGGATTTATTTATTTATTTATTTATTTATTTATTTATTTATTTATTTATTTATTTATTTATATGCAACGGCCATTCCAGGATGAGGCTAATTCTGATATCCCAGGAGGAGTTTAATTCTGACTTTGGGCTTAAAATGGTGGCTCCCCCTGCACATGTATCTTAAGTAAACAATTGAAACATAGAGACGTTGTACCTTTTAAAAAAACCTGGTCTCAGAATACAACTTTTAAAATGTTACTTTTTGGACTACACCTCCAAGAAACCCTAAACTGGCATGGTCACAGAGCATAACAGCTGAGGCCTCCTGGGAAATACAGGCTCCCCAAAAGTAATTACTCCAGGTTCTGCACCAGCAAAGCTGAAGAGCCTTTTGTTGCCCTTTAGCAGAGATGGAATGGGTAGCAGAGACATCTCATCCAGAACAGACAAGAGTGCTGAGGACTCCTCAGAACCAGGGAAGAGGAGGAGAGCATAAGTCTTTGGTTGCCTCCTGTCATGCATCTCTTGGGCAGTGAATGGTCCTGCTGCCTCTCTCTGGGGATGGCGCATATATTCACCCTCCCTATTCACCTTCTTTGTCCTTGCAAAAGACAGTGTGCCATGTGGAGTGATACAAAAATACAAACTATTATGCCAAAGAAAATGCCTGTTATGAGGGATGGAAGTGGGGCTTTAATGCTGAAAGTTTCCTGAGGGAGGGGAAAAATAGTCCTGTTAGAAGGAGAGGAAATCCCCCCCCCTCAGTGTGGCTCTCTTCCCTTATCTGTGCGACCCCTTTACAGAGCCCGGTGGTTACCTAAATGTAAATTAAAACAGAAAAATAAACTGGAAATTAAAAATAAGTCCCCAGTCTGAAGCATACTTTCCTGTAAGTTAACACCATCAAAATACAGAATGGGAAGACAAAAGTAAAGAATGCCTTTTCTCTTTCAGAAATTTTTATATACGGAACAATATTCTCTTCCTATTGCATCTTGGCAGTTAGGTGCTCTCCTGGTGACATCCCAGGGTATAGCCATTGTCTGTCAGAGGCAGAGAGAATATTTTTCTTCTATAAGCCTTCTTCTATAGCCTTCTATAGCCTTTCCCTCTTGAAAAATTATGGACAACCTTTTACTTTGATGGGAGGAATTATATCAACTTGGGGGTGAACTTTATGGCTTCTGCCCGGCCACCTAAGCCAATGCAAATCTAGCCTGTCACCATAACCCCACTTTGTCGTCACAGAACTTCTGGAAAGCTACATAATTCAGGTATGCCGCTACGAAGCCAAAGCTTGGGAGTTCAGTTCCCCACTATGCCTTTTTGACAGATGGTGGACTTGATGGTCCATAGAGTCTCTTTCAGTTCTGCAGTTCTAAGATTAACATTTTGTTCTGGTCTCTGTTTCGGGGGTCACACTCCAGTGTGACAGAACACAGGGGACTGATATATATAGGTAGATAGATCACCTCAGCTGACGAAGCATAAAAGCCAACTAACGCCGCATACTGTCAGCGTCTCCATTCTCAAGACAAAGCATGCAGGGAGATCTTTAATCTTGCAGCAGTCTGGCTCATGCTGAAGAACCTCCACTCATCATCATTATTAACGATATCGCCGAGCATTAAAGTTCTCTCTTAACAAGCAAAGGAGTGGATTGAAAATGTCAGATGGACTCTGTTTTTGAGAATTACCATCATGCCTTAGAATGGCATACTTTTAAAGCCTCTTCATGGGGGCTGATAACCAAATATCTACAGCATGGTTTTTGCATGGGCATAAAAATTGAAATACTGTATGCACTGTAAAATGAATTCCATAAAATGATGAGCTTCTAATACATTCATTTTTACTCTCAATAGGGTTGCCAAGAACTTAGGATATATGGAGGATGCTGAGTCAATGAAAGGCTGCTAAAATTGTAGGTACAGCACAGGAAGAACATATGCAACACGTACATGGGTACACTTCAGAGAGAGTTCTGGGGATAGGATGGAGTAGAATACAGTAACCTCACCACTACTAATGCATATGCATCAAGCCACGCAGCAAGCCTATTTCAGCCATTACAAGGGATTACCCAAATACAACCATGTAAATTTCCCCCCAGATTTGAATGCCACCCTCCACCATCCCCACAATACACACATAATATTCCCTAGGAGAATTCAGACCATACCTATCCACCACACATAATGCCTTCCATATATCTGAAGGATCATCCTAAGCTGAAGTCCCAACTGATATAACCAGTGATCTGGAATGGTGGATGATGCTCACAGGTTGTTCTGGAAGGATTTGCCTCTGGTTCATCACTTCCCACTTGTCCTAGTTAAGGGCCAGCTGTAGAGTAGGTAGGAAAGTATGCATGACTCTTGCAGTTCTGCTGGGCTCCACAGGCAGTTTTAAATTTTCCCTTGCCCGCTGGCCAAACCAGAATGGAGGGAACCTTCAGTGGAGAAAGTGCTGTTAAGCGTGGAAGGAAAAGGCAGGATGCTATTCACAGCTGTTGATAAGAAACAAACACCCAGCCCTCTTGCCTGCTGACTGAGCAACTCTGCCATCTCAGATTCCAGCCCCTGCATTTATATCACCTCTGCAAACCTATGGTTGGGATATCATAGAGAAGAACAGCCTTATGGTAGGCCAGAGTAGTACACCATTGCCATCAGCTTCAACTGTTGGTCTCCAATGATCAGAAATGACAACTGGAATGCAGTGCTGGTGGTAGCAACTGGTCCAACAACACCATCAGACAAATGTGTAACAGTAAGACAAGCAATGGTGCAGCACCAAAAAAGTGAGTCTTGTACAGTTGCTATTTTTATAAAACATCCTGCCGAAACGATGACAGTGTGGCAAATGAAGTTTCCACTTGAGGAAATAAAACCCTTAAAATGAATACTGCTCATGACTGTTGGCATTGGACTGACTGTCTCTTAAGCCAGAACAGGTGTTAGATAGGTATTGCTACTATCCATCTTATTCCTATCACCTTCCGTGCCCCAAGCTGTGCTTCCAGTGGCTTTTTCTTAAGTCAGACTGGAGATTGGGGAAAGATAGCCAAAGGGAGGGCCGGGACCTATCCTAGCCTATGAGAGTGCTGCTGCTGAGCTCTCCAGGGGTCGCCATCAAACATAGCCAGTGTAGCTAATGGTGAGTAGTGTGTGTGTGTGTGTTGTTGTTGTTGTTGTTGCTGTTGTTATTGTTACAGTCATGACCGACCCTTTGTGACCCCATGTCCATGGAGTTTTCTTGCTAGGATTATAGGAGTGGTTTGCCAGTTCCTACTCCAGGCGCTTACAGCACCTGGTATTCCCTGGGGTCTCCCATCCAAGTACTAACCAGGGCCGATCCTGCTTAGCTTCAGAAATCAGTCGAGATCAGATGTACTTAGGACAATACCAGGAGTTAAAGTACAACATCTGGAGGGCTGAATATGGCCCACTCCTGTTCTAAAGCTAAGAACATTATTTCCCATTGTGAGACAGAAGTCGGTGAGCCGTCCACAGAGGAAAAAGAGAAACAGGAAAGAAAGGACAGTGATGAAATAGAAGCTGAAATGAAGATGATGAGCATGAAAAGCAATGAACTAAGAAACAGGGAAAGAGGATGGAAAGGAGGGAGATTTTGATAGTGTGGGAAGAAGTGAGGGTCAGATCAAAGACATAGCAGTAGAGAGAAAACAGGAACCAATGGTTGAGGGATTCTTTTTGATAGACATGTCAGAAGATGAATGGAATGTGAGAAAAGGTAGATCGGGAGAGGTTATAAAGCAGGCATGTCCAAACTTTGGCCCTCATGATGTTTTGGACCACAACTCCCAGAATTTCCAGTGGCAAAGGACTGTGGGAGTTGTGGTCTAAAACATCTACAGGGCTGAAGTTTGGACATGCCTGTTATAAAGGGAACTAAGGAGGTAGGAATTCAAGCAGAATCCCTTGGGCAGGATGAAGGGACACAAACGGAGAAGAAAGTACTGATAGTGGTAGAGAAAGGCATCCAAACAGACTAAGAAATATTAAGTGCTAAAGAAATAGGATTGCTTCTTCCTATACCAGTGGCAAGTAGCCCCTTACCCATCATCAACTCCATTACAGTAACCAGGGGCATCAGCAGACCAGCTGGATGGATCCTTGGTTGGGGTTGGGCGAGCATGAAGGATACTGTTCAACACCATCATTAGTGAGAACATACCCACAGCGCAAATAGGCAACCAAAATCCGTTTCTCGGCGGAGTTATAGTTGAAAATAGTGTAATACATAACTCCAGTTCAGAAAGTTTATTGTTGTTGAATGTTGAATACGTAACCAAGAATGCAAAAGAAGTTGTGCCAGCAAGTAATGTTAATAAAAGTTTATTGCATTTTGATAAAATCCCTGAGTTTGTCAACGTTTCTCCATCAGAACCTTTAGTGGTCCTAACTAAACCCTCAAACCCATCCATCAAGTTCAGAAGCGATCTTTTCCCCTTCCATTGAGCAGATGGGGATAGACAGTGGGTCTTTTCAGGATGGTGAGGCCAGTGGCTGGTCCATAACAGAATGCAGAAGGGTGCTAAATGCCAAACAATGCACTAGAGGCCCCATTGCTAGAAGAAAAAAATCCCTTAAATGCTGCAAATGCCTCACTGGTGCAAGCAGGAGTACTGTATTTAACCCCCGTTTGCAAATCCTTGGCTTTGTGGTTGGCCTTTAGGAAGTCAGCACAGGCTTCATTTGCAAACCTGGTTGCTTACTCACGAATGTCTACCTGACTCACATTTCTTGAGTACTGATTTCAAAGCAAAGTGTTCTGCTTATATATCGCCCCATACCACTTCAAGTAGTCTCTGGGCCGTTTATAGTTTTTTAGCAACAGTATGCAGGCTACACATTGCCGCCTCCCCAGCAAGCTGGGTACTCATTTTACTGACCTCAGAAGGATGGAAGGCTGAGCCAACCATGAGCCTGCTACCTGGGATCGAACCCCAGGTCATGATGAGCACAGTTTTACCTGCAGTACAGGCATTTAACCACTGTGCCACAGCTATGTAAAAGGTAGACTGACTTTGTCTGCTTGGTGTTCCAGCATTAATTATGTTTATGCCAAAGGCCAGCGTCACAATCATTTAGTCTCTCGACATGATGGAAATATTGTTGCACAAGAGGATATGGGAATCTGTGGCTGCCCAGATCTTGTTAAACGGAAAGACCACGTCAACTTTGTCTTTGCTGAGGGACTTGTAGGGTGGTCGTTCAGCAAGACCTGAAGAGTCAAAGATTCTCTAGCTCTGTGTGACAAACTAGACAGAAATAGTCCCACCCTACGCTACTGACATTGGTCCCCATGAAGAAGCAGGGAGGAGGCTTGCAGTCACGTTTACCCCCCAAAAGCAACAGGGGCTCAATTGCATAGATGTGGCAGACAGCTCCCCTTGCAACATGACAGGACATGTCGGGATCGACGGTTTATGTACCTTTGCACCTCACCTGAAGTTTCACTCAGCTCCAACTTCACACTGTTTCACAGATGCTCTTAAAAAACATTGCTCCTTCATGGAAACTGTTCAGAGTTTGGGAAAACTGCTTTTAAAAAAAACAAAACCCACACAAAATTCCCAGAATTTGGCACAATTCCCTAGCCAATATAGGCACTAGGCATGGGAGATTCCAGGGGTGGTGGTGGTGGTGGTGGTGGTGGTGGTGGTTCTTCTTCTTCTTCTTCTTCTTCTTCTTCTTCTTCTTCTTCTTCTTCTTCTTCTTCTTCTTCTTCTTCTTCTTCTTATTATTATTATTATTATTATTATTATTATTATTATTATTATTATTATTATTCAAAATAACTGATCAAAGCTCCCCAACTGTTCACATCACTTGTAAAGGCTCAGCTGGCTCTTTTTACGGCATTTAGGGCTTTTAAGAACCAATCTCGCAGCTCATTTAAGATATTTCAGATTCAATCTTTTCATTTGTGACGACTTAGCAGCCCTAACAATTACCAATACGAAAATATATTAATACTTTTTTTAAAAAAAATAATGTTCTTAAGATGAATTGTTCATCATACGCCTCGCAGGCACGGCAGTTCATTTGCAATGCCAAGCGACCCATATTTACTCATATTTCGACGACAGGCTGACAAGATCTTTGTCATCAGGCAAAGAACAATCTGCCCTTCAGCCAGACTGTTTCCATTCCAGCTGCAGAGCACGAGAGAGAAAATGAGCCTTGAGCCCATCTTGAGTAATATATTTAAGAGGAGCTGTTATCAATTCAGCACCTGCCGCGGCACATCTGCCACAGAGCCCGTTTTGAAATTAATCAAAGGGAGAGGGAAACAGCTCAGCTTACCCACCTACTAGATTTTCCAGTCTGCAAGCAGGGCAGTCCTGCTGCAGATATTGCTGCTTAAAAGAAGGTTGAAGCAGAGAGAAGCCCAGGCTTCATTACCAAAGGGGCAACTAGGCCCACAAGCATTGAATTTAGAGGGTGCAAAATTATCCTCAACCTGGTGCATTTATAAGCCTTCCACTCATCACCACTTTTCAAGGAACCCCCAGTGTATGTTGTCAATCTTCAGACTCAGCTTGGCACCTCCTGCATCCCTCTCCTTCTTTCCACCCCCTTCTCTCCTGGCACAACTGGCTTGAACCAGGCTGCCTGCAAACATCATCACACTGCGGCTGCAGTGTGAGACAGAGGACTGTCAGTGGGGTGGGTGAGATTGTGCAGACCTCCTGCTGCATTCGATCACAAAAAGGCACCAGCAACAAAGCAGTGGAAAGCCTGTTGGTGATCAAAGTCCAGACTTTCAAAAGACCCGTGCCCACAGCCCGCTCCTTGCATGGCGTGCAGGTGTGGGTCTTTTGAAAAGCCTTGCTGGGGTGAGGCTCCTGGCTCCTGGCTGCCCCGACGATTCAAGGGGACGAGTGGGAGAGTGGTGGAGTCACCCCTTGCCCACTCAGCCCCTAGTGGGACGGGGCAGCCAGCAAAAGCCCTTTCCCAAAGACAGGAAAGGGCTTTTGCTGTCTTTGTTAGTGGTGGTGGTGGGGTTGAAAGTCTAAAGCGCTTTCAGAAAGAACCAGTTACTTACCTGTAAAGATGGTTCTTCAAGTGGACCTTCGTGAAGCCACACAGATGGGTGTCCCAACGTGCATGCGCGAGGCCCGGACTTCCCTAGCAATACTAAAGTTCGTTAAGTCTCTGCCCCCTCGCACTGATCATGTGTGAGAGGGTTCCTGCCCAAATGCCTCAGTTCCCTCGCAACTGCAGCGTGACGGGTAAGTACCAGACACGGTGTGACGAGTTGAAGGGAGGAGGGCAGGTGCTGTGTGGCTTCATGAAGGTCCAAATGCCCTTTCCCGTCTTTGGGTGTGGAAGGTTTTTGACACCCCCATTGAAGGCGGTCAAAAACCCAACACCACCAAAGAGGGGAAAAGGCTGTTCCCGTCTTTCATGGTGCGGGGACTGGCTTCCCATAGGAATGCATTGAAAACCAATTAATCCCTTTTTGGACTGTTTTCTGACCTCAAGAATGGATTGATGGGGTTTCAGTGCATTCCTATGGGAAACAAAGCTTCTCAATAAGAAATTTTTGTAAAATGAAGCGACCTGCAGAATGAATTAATTTTGTCTTGTGGGGCACCACCGTACTTCTTTAGAGGGAAAGATAGCATAGCAGAGTCTGTTTTAAAACCAGCAGCATCAGGCTATTCCTCTCACTCTGCACTGTTTCATTGCAAATTGAACATTATGAGAAGATTGTAACGTGAAGTCCTTGATGTTGCTTTTCGCCCACTCCCCTCCACATTGCCATTTTCTTTTGTGCCTTTTCTGGAGCTGGCCCTATTTGGTTGTTAACTAGACTCATAGAAGCTGCACAAGTTGGCTATTCCTATTTATTTGTCTGTTTTAAAAAAATAAAAATATATATTTTAAAGAAAGATGCAGATATATAATAAAAAAGTATTTCCTTTTCTTTATTTGACAGCTTTGATTTGTCAAGACTTCTTTCCGGTGCCGCAGTTATTGGAAAATACATAAGTAAAAGGGAATAAAGGTGTCAGACAAATCATTAACAACAATAGCTGTTGAGAAGCAAGGAGCTTTGTCACAGGAAGACGACTTAACCCTAATTATCCAAATAGACTGGACTTTGTGGAAGTCTACAAAACCCATTTAATTAGACCTAAGACTGATAAATATTCAGCATTTAGATTGGATAGGTGAAGTAGTCAGGATGCACATCTGTTTTATAATCCTTACAAAAGCAATTAATGGTAGCATAATCTTGTATTTTATTTCAGTGCAGGTAAGAATGGAAGTGATCTTAGTGATGAGATTGGATTTGAACTAAGGACTTCCCAGTTCATTAATTCCATGCCTCAGTCCTTCACTTATTTCGTGTTTCAATTTTTTAAAAAAGAAGCATGTAGTTTAAGCATCAGTTTAAGCACTGCTGCCTGAATATGCAAGGGTCAGATATATTATGAGGCACCCTGAGGAGAACTTATGGGACTAGCACAGAGACTGCAACATGGTGGAAATATCAGAAAAACCCAAATGGTTATTTTTTATTGGTTACCTTTATTTGTTACCTACATGCTTATTTGTTACCTTTATTTCTTACCTACATTTTCCTCCTGTGAGCTCAAAGCAGTATAAAAGGCTTCTGAGTAGGTCTGACTGAGAAAGCATGACTGGCCCATGGATACACAGTGAGTTTCATGGCCAAGTGGGATTTGGAACTCTCCAACTCCTAATTTAGTCACAATAATTCTCCACCCCACTGCTGCCTCCATATGGAATAAGGGCATGCAACTGTTGTGATTGAACAGAACTATATGGCCTTCTGCATGCACATTGCTATAACCACACACACACACACACACACACACACACACACACACACACACACACACACACACACACACACAGACACAGACACACACACACACACACACACACACACACACACACACACAGTATTTCCCCATGTATAAGACTGTGTTTTTGTTTAAAATTGTTAAGACTAAAAGTTGAGGGTTGTCTTATACATGGAACTAAGCCAAGAAGAGAACTGCACGATTGCAAAACTGTAATTTTGGCTTGGAAAAGTGGGGATCTTCTTATAGACCCATGGGTGTGTCTTATAGACAGAGAAATGGAGGTGTCTTATAGACAGAGAAATACAGGTAAACTCTACTGAGTTTCCGCTTCATAAATGTGTAGAAAAGCCCCATTGTTCCCCATGTTGCTCACTGTTGAAAAATGGCTCAGATAGCATGGAAAGAGATAACAGGAGGCCCTACTAAACTGTTGTTTGTAAGCAGAATGCTATCAATTTATTCCTGTATTAACTTCCGTTCTAGGTTGCTCATTTCTATTAACCACCCTTTGCACCCTGCATGTTCAGTCATCCAGAAACCCTACCTCTCACTGGCAACTCAACACAGCAGGATAGAAATTGCCACCCTATGCTTATTTTACAAACACACTCTTGAAAAGTTGAGTGTGACCGAGCTGTTACTTTTCATATGAAACATGGGACAAAGAATGTCATTCGTTCTGCCACAGAAAGATACAAGACTTTCCATTTGGTAGCGGAAGGAAATAAACGACAAAAGCCTAGCTGTGTTATTTACTTTGAAACCCTGCTAAATTGTTTCTTCAGACAGAAAAGAGACATTAAGGAAAAGCACAAAATGATAGAAACAGGAAAGCAAACGTGGTGGCCAGGAAGGAACACAGTCTTTTTAAAAAATGTGATAAATATGGCTTGGGAATAAAGCCCATCAAAGATACCGCATCAATATGAAGAAAAGATAGGGCTGGCCTGAGGCAAAGGATAAGGTGCACCCACACCCATACGCAAACTGACTATATTTACTTCGGCACTAGTAGTAAATTTAAACACATGTGAGACTAACAACAATTGTTATTGGTTGATTGTTCACTGCCCAGAGTTCCCCTGGGAAAGTCGGGCGGTATATAAATGGAAATAATAATTAATAGTATAAATAACAATCCAATTTAGGCCTTCCAAACAGGCCACACCAAATGTATCGCAAGAAAGAGCCTTACTTTTCTAGAATACGGTACCCAAACACCAACAGCTGCGGGACCATGGGAGCTGTCATTTAAAAAGGATGGGGAAAGCTTCCTATCTCAGGCATACGCAGTTCTCTAACAGAGGAGAACGACCAAGAGAAAGCGCTCAAGGAAAACTGCCAAGCAGCTGCTGCCATTGCTGTCACTGAATGGCACCCAAGGCAATGGCTCAAGTCTGCCTAATGGTAGAACTGGCTCTTGACAAATGGAATGGGATGCCTTAGAGCAGTGTTGGTGAACATATGGCACGGGTGCCAAAGGTGACAGTCAGAGCCCTTTCTGTGGGCACCCGACATTGCCCCTCCACAGGTACCTCTATTCAGGTTAAATTGCTATATTGGCACCTTTTGAAACATTTTTGAAATTGAATTGCAGTTTGGGCACTCGGTCTCTAAAAGGTTCGCCATCACTGCCTTAGAGATTCAAGAAGATATCCAAACCAAGAAGAGTCTAGCTAGGATTGGTATGAAGAATGCAAAGGGGAACAAACTAGCGTCTCACCCTGAAACAAGAAAAAAGCATTTGAGTCATATTCTTCTTCATATCCTTCAACTAAAAGGATCCGCAAATGTTTTATCCCCAGCTCTAGGAACTAGAGAAAACTCAAGGGGCTTTTATGGGCATAAATCTGATTCAATAAAACCTATCAGACACAGTTTGCTATTAAGTCTACACTTAATGTGTTTTAGGTATACATTAAAATGCAACATGGGTATGCTGCAGACCCCTTTCTTAGTTGTCATAGCTGTCTGTGGGGTATACCCTCTGTGATAAACCTGGTTTGAAGACTTTTTAGTATGTGAACATGTTTTCACTGTTTTAAATCCAGAGTTCAATCCTGTGCCTCTTATGTTGGAAGAAAGGCTCAATATGATGAAGCTAAGGTGGTTGTACTTTGGGCATACAGTCATCCCCCGCCATTTTGCGGCTCAGGTACTGCGGTCCCACTACATTGCGGGATCGCAGTACCTGCACCTCAGCGTGGGGGGGGGGCGTGGGGGGCCATCAGGTTGCTCCACGCCGCCCCCGCGCTCCTCCGAGAAGCCTCGGGGCCGTGCAGGGGGGTGGCAATCTCCATTGAAATGCATTGGGTCAACGGATTTCAATGAAGAAATTTTTCCCATTGGAAAGCATTGAGCCAATGTTTTCCAATGGGGGAATTTTTCTCCATTGAAAGGCATTGGCAATGCATTTCAATGGAGACTGCCCTGGAGAAGAAATCTCGGGCGGCACGTGCGGGCGGCGGTGGGAGGTCAGATCCCCCCAGGCCCTACCCCACCCGCTTCCGCATATCGCGGATTTTCATGCATCGCAGATGGGGTGGGTCCCCAACCCCCGCGATGGACGGGGGGTTACTGTATCATTAGAAGGCAAGCTTTGCTAGGAAAGACAAGAATGCTGCTAAAAATTGAAGGCATCAGGAAACAAGGAAGACCAAATGCAAGATGGATTGATTCATAAAGAAGTTTGCAACAGCAGAGCAGGGCTGTTGAGGATTTGAATTAGATCACTCATAAGAGCATAAGAACAGACTTACTGGAACAGGCCACAACCCATCCAGTCCAGCATTCAGTCTCACACAGTGGCTCACCATTTGCTTCAGAGTATTCCCAAGAAGATGTCTTCGCCTGCTTACAATTCCCTGCAACCCACTCCAACCCGGAGGTTGTCCTTAGGCATCCAGAATGATAGCCACTGATACCCTTGTCCTCCACGAACTTGTCCAATCCTTTCTTAAAGCTCTCAAGGCTGACAGTGGTCACCACTTCTTCTGGCAGGGAGTTCCACAGACCAGTGATCCTCTGGGTGAAAAAGTACTTTCTCTTATTTGTTTGAGATCTAGTACCCACTCAGTCATAAGATCCCCATAAGTCAGAGGTGACTTGACAAAATGTAAAAGCCTTCACCAGGACTTATTCCTATGTAAATAGGTATAGCACTGCAGCTCCCATGAGAACCTGAATCATCAACAGCCACTCGTTACATAAGATGTCCTTGTGAAGTATTGTTTGTGCCATCAATTTCCTTCAAACTTATGACAACCTTACCACTTCGGTCCTATTGTTAGAAGCCCTGCTCAGCTTTTGCAGACTCGGAATGGAGGCTTCCTTCATTGCAGGCATGTCCAAACTTCGACCCTCCAGATGTTTTGGACAGCAACTCCCACAGTCCTTTGCCATTGGCAATCTAAGCTTAGAATTCTGGGAATTGTGGTAAAAAACATCAGGAGGGCCAAAGTTTGGACATGCCTGCTTTATTGAGTGACCTCTTAGGGTGCAATCAGGCAGCAATATAAGATCACCTTTGGTTGTGCTAGAAACGGTCAACTCACTGTGTGGGTGTTATCTTTAAAGCAACTTTTCTGTCTATACATTATCCAGAACCAACTGCAAAGAAAGAGCAGCCGTATTGCTGGACCAAAAATATTTGGGCTGGACATGATGAAGAGTTGCAGTTCACAATATTTTGAGCTACTCTGCTCGCTGAACTCTAGACTAAGCCAGAACCAAAATCTAACCTAAATCGTCATCTGACTGCACACCTAGTTGGCTTCCTCTTTTTCTATTAAGTTTCCACTTTTTCTAGCTTTATTGTCATTTCCAGTGAGTTTTCTCTTTTTGTCATGTGCCCAAAGTACGGCAGCATCAGTTTAATCATTTATGCTTCTTGGAAGATGCTTCTAGGAAGAGTTCATGCTTGATTTGATCTAGAACCTACTTGAAATGTTTTTTTTTTTAAAAAAAATCTGAATTCCAGAGAGCCAATGAGATTTGTACAAGACTATTGATCTTCCAAGACACTAAGGGTACTTACATGGAAGATGAACAATTCTGAAAATTATTTCCATCCTTCTGAAGTCTATATTAATTTTGTATGCTGTTACTAGATTATGCTTCCTTCCCTACTTTCAACTTTTCCACCACCTCTGCCTGATAGAAAGTTGTGCTAAAACTCAAAGGCTGACCAGGTTTTTAGCCTTTTCATAATCCAGTCACAGGCATTACGGAGACTGGATGTTTATTACTATCATACAGTGTATCCTGTAGATATTTGAAAGAGCTCACTTCATCAATATAACATGTGGACAAAGAGTACTGGCCCAATACTGTATTGCATCAGTTAGGGCTAGTTTTATTGCAAGCAAACATTGCATTTAATTTTGTTTTTACACCAATACTTCACTTTTCTGTTAGAAAATAGTGGTCTCAGTGGCTTACAACATTTAAAAGCTCTTTTTCTGAAGAGATAGAAATGTTTTGCTGCTCATCCAAATGGCTTCATCAGTCTGAAGAAAGCTAGTTGCGAGTCCTCCATCTTATAGGCCACTTGGACATCTTGTCACCCTGGTCTGAAATAGGCTCAAGAGATGAACAATGGCCCGAATAGGCTCGTTAGGTAGCCAAACAGTATCCATAGCCTTAAGGTGAACAATGGCCTAAGGTGCTGAAACCCATAAAGTATGGGTCATTAGCTATAGCCTTGGTGGTGAGGCTTTTTGATTTATCTGGGTATTGTTGAAAGCACAGCCTGATAAGCAGAAGATAGACTGTGTCTAAGGCCCCCACCTCTGTTAAGAAAGGGGTTTTCAATGCTCATATGAATGACTTCCCTGATCCTTCTCTCAAACCACCTCTCTTCTTTGTCTGCAGCTTCCCTGACAACATTTGCTTTAAAAATGGGCCCACCTCCTTTTAAGGCAAATTTTCCGATTGTTCAACAACTTTTGCTATTAACTTTCCATCCATGTATTTTAGTCTCCTGTCCTGTGAAGCATTAGAAAACAAGTCTGCTCCATCTTTTTCTGTGATGGCCACTCGTATCTTCCAAGAGAGCTATTCTGTTACAGTACTTCTTTTTTAAATCTCCTGTGTAACTCTACTAGGAGGGCTGAATTAAATCTTATAGTCTTCTGAATCCCAACTGATGGAAGACTATTTTTTTAGTATGTGATTTTCTGAGGGATTACCATCTCTTCTGGTGACACATGTCTACATCAAGTATCAGTTAAATTCTTCTGTGAAGGCCTTCTCTCCAGGAGGTCATTCAAGGTGTATCACACGCACAAGCCTTTCCTTTCAAGTGAGATCGGCCTTACTAGAAACCTGGCTGACTGGCAGGCTCATTGGTGACCATGGGACTTGCACAGTCCCTTAAAAGCTGACACAATTTCTACTGCAAAGGCACAGCAGCTAATCATGTCACCGAGGCCTCAAAGGCACATATTCAAGAAGATGCTGTCAGCCTTCTTCAAGAAAATAACAAGGCTGCAATGATGGGATGTGGGGAAATCCCCCCCAGCTTTGTGTCATATTTGCCCAATGCGGATTCAAGATAAAAACCAACAACTGAACAGCAGCAGGAAAACACGGGGGTGCACATGGGGGAAGCGAAGAGGGAGACACAGAATGAAGGAAAGAAGGTTTCCTCTTTACCTACAGGCAGTGCAGCTGGAAGGCTAAAGGGTGGGTGGCAATTAATTCTCAGCAGGATCTCAACGATTGCTCTCTAAACTCTGAAACTGGAAGCCAAAGGCTAATTCTGAAATGGCAGAGGAGCATGACAGTAAGGCACAAAACGATTCAAGAACTTCGGCCTCAGAAAATCATCTCTTATGTATCCCACGGCTTTGTTTTCCACCGTGACAGCTCCCCTAGTTCTATTACGGTACCAGAGACCTGCCCTTTTGCGTCTGTTCTTCTAAATGTGTCATTCAGGGCATGCAAATCACAAACAGGGCTCTGAAATGTCTCTTTTAAAATAGTTCTGTCATTTTCAGGTGTACTCTGGTACTGGTGCATAGGGTGGTGGTGGGGGGGGGACAGGAGGTGCAGGAGTCCTCCCCTGGGAAGAGGTCTAGGGGCACTCCTTTCCCCCCCAGGAACAGGCAAGCCCTGCAATGGATCAGCATTGGTAGGTGTGTCTGCTTTCTCCAGCCTTCCCTCACCATGCTGGATAAAAGAGAAGCTGCAGACAGCTCAAGCGCGAGGGGAAAAGGATGGAGGAGGAGGAGGAGGAGGAGGAGGAGGAGGAGGAAACGGACAGGCCACTGCTATGGCTGGGACTGATGGGCAATCTGTTTCGGTGCACGCACGTACACACATAAGGTTTATGTGGATTGGTGGGAGAGACAAGCTGGGTGGACCAAGTTGTGGGAGCACCAGCACACACATGCCCTGATCTTCTCAGAAAGTTTAAACTCCTCCTCCTCTCCCCACAGCATAGGGCTTTCTTTATCCGTACAGACAGATTCCATCAGCCCAGGACATCTCAGGTCTGTGGCTCATTTCATCTTTTGTGTAGCCTGCATACTGTAGCCTGCATACTGTAATTAAACTCTAAATAGCCCAGAGACTATTTGAAGTAGTACGGGGCGGTATATAAGCAGAGCACTTTGCCTTTGCTTTTTTTTTTTTTCAAAAATTATTATTTCTATTTTGAATTTGCATTTAATTTGGTATGGACCACTGGGCTTCCCTTTCTTTCTATCAGCACTTGGTGGTGATGTCAGTAATGGGTAAATGAGAGCAAACGTCTTGTAATCAAAAAAGGCATTTCAGGAAATGGGAATTCCCACCTGTAATACTTACTCTGTCCCTTAAAAAGGTCTGGGTAAAAGGTGGACCTTGGAAATCAAGAACAGGTCCTCTTGATTTCATATGATTTTTGCATGGGATCCTTCCCAAATCACCATAAGAAAGAAAAGAAGAAGAAAATAATAAAAAGAAAAAGAAAATAATAAAAACTAAAAAAATTTAAAAGCATCAACCCGGCCCGCAGGCCAGGCTGTCGGCACGAGATAAAAAAAAAAAAAAAATATTAAATATTAAAAATGAGAAATGACACAAATAAAAATGATTTTTTTAAAAAAAAATTCATTTCGTTTTAAACGAAATAAAACAATGGAAAAGAAAATGGTGTTTCGTGCCCATCTCTACAAGGAATCACAAAGCAGAAGACTGAGGTGTGAGAAAGTCAACATGCAGATCTGCCGTGATGTGTTCACAAACTCTCCCGGTATGTTGTCTCTTTGACTACGTAATGAAAGACTGCTGGAAATGACATCATGCACCAATCCCAATCCAGAAACCAGCTTCTGGTGCCCCTCCGTTTGCACTGTACCATTCTGAACTAGGACTTGAGAAACAGGCCTCTAAAGTTCCACTTATTTTATTCTTGTAAAAGAAAATAAACCTTTTCAGATGTCCCCCCCCCCCACTGGGCTAGATTATTAGAGGTTTCGTGCATTTTTCACACATCAGCAGATTTTTTGAGAAACATTAATGGCAATGTGTTTTTTTTAACTTAACTCCAAGGATTTTGAAGCAGTACCTCAGATCATCAGTTTGCAATACGTTCTGATTTTCCTGATGTGTAAAGAATATACTTGTTAAAGGGAATGGATGCCTCCATGGTGTGAAGAGCCCACTTCATTTGTGACTGGAGGAGCCGGCCTTGTCACAGAAACCCAGCACCATAAGGGGGACCCAAGAAGATAACTGTCCCTATAACAAAAAATGCAGTCAAGAGTGGATACTAATTGGCATAAAACTGCATAACTTAAAGCAGATGTTCTGATGCAAAGCTAGAAATAATTTCCATAAGAGAAACAGAATTCCTGGGCACCTGGGAATGTGGAGAAGGTGGCATAGAGCAGCGAAGGCACATCCTCTCCAGAAGAAAAGGGAGTGAGCATAAGAACATAAGAAGAGCCATGCTGGATCAGGCCAAAGGCCCATCTAGTCCAGCTTCCTGTATCTCACAGTGGCCCCAACAAATGCATCTGGGAATGCACAAGACTAGATAGCTGTCTCCTGATACCACTCCCCTGCATCTGGCCCTTGAAATACCCTGGTTTTAAGCCTGGAGATTACACATCTCCATCATGGTTTGTAACCTGTGATGGACTTTTCTTCCAGGAATCTGTCCAATCCCCTTTTGAAGGCATCCAGGCCAAATGCCATCACCACATCCTGTGGCAGGGAGTTCCACAGACTAACAATGGGCTGGGTGAAAAAATATTTTCTTTTGTCTGTTCTTACTCTCCCAGCCCTCAATCTGAGTGGATGTCGCCTAGTTCTGTTATTTTGTGAGAGGGAGAAGAGTGTCCTTCTATCCACTTTTCCAGTCCCACTATGTCTTTTTTTTGACATGCGGTGACCAGAATTGTACACAATACTCCAGGTGTAGACTTACTATCATTTTGTATAATGGCATTATAATGTTGGCTGTTTTATTTTCAGTCCCCTTTTTGATAATCCGTAGCATGGAATTGGCCTTCTTCACCGCTGCCACACATTGTGTAGACACCTTCATTGAGCTGTCCACCAACACACCAAGATCTCTTTCCTGATCCCTCATGGATAGCTCAGACCCCATGAGTTGATAAAGTTTTGATTTTTTTGCCCCAATATGCATTACTTTACATTTTGCTACATTGAAACACATTTGCCATTTCGCAGCCCATTCCCCCAGTTTGGAGAGATCCTTCTGGAGCTCTTTACAATCTTCTATGTTTTTTACCACCTGGAAAAGTTTCATGTCATCCGCAAACTTGGCCACCTCACCGCTTATCCCTGTCTCCAGGTCATTTATGAACAGATAGAAAAGCACCGGTCCCAGGACAGATCCCTGGGACACACCACTTTTCACCTCTCTCCATTGTGAAAATTGCCCATTGACACCTACTCTTTGTTTCCTGGATCTCAACCAGTTCTCAGTCCATGAGAGGACCTGCCCTCTTATCCCCTGACTATGCAATTTTCTCAGCAGCCTTTGGTGAGGTACTGTGTCAAAAGCCTTCTGAAAATCCAGATAGAAAATATCCACCGGTTCACCCAAATCCACATGTCTGTTGACCTTTTCAAAGAATTCTAAAAGGTTTGTCAGGCAAGACTTACCCTTACAGAAGCCATGCTGATTTTCTCTCAGCAAGGTTTGTTCTTCTATGTTTTAAGATTTTCTCTTGGATGAGGCTTTCCACCATTTTCCCTGGGACAGACGTAAGGCTAACTGGCCTGTAGTTTCCCGGGTCCCCCCTCCTTCCTTTTTTAAAAACTGGTGTGACATCCGCTATCCTCCAGTCCCTTTTTGAAGCCTTCTCCCTCTCTAGCAGCAAATGACGAAAGTGGTACCTTTGTTAGCAGGGATGTGATTAGGGCTTCTTCCTCCTGTTCTTCCTATGGGAACAAGTGTTCCTCCATTGCTATAGGCTGCTACCACTGCCTTCATCTTCTTTCTTCCTTTCTTCCTTTTTCCTTTCACTTGGGAGCCACCAGCATCCTTTTCATTCTACACCCTGCTGCAAAATCCTTGTCACCCTGCTCTCGTTATGGCCCTGTGACTAACACCCTAAACAAAAACGCTGGAAGGTTTTCTTTGATCGGCACAGACTAGCCTGCAAACTGGGCGGTCATTAGGCAGTAAAGTTACTAAGTAGAAAAAGAACTACCCCAATTAATAAGAAAAGGCAGATTCTGGGAGTAAAATATGCATTATGTTTGTATAGTTTAGGCCACAGAGGGGCAATCTGGACTCCGCCAGGCATGTGTGACTACATCAATGGGCAAAGATCAGGGATTAAGGAGGGTGTAAGTCAAAAATATATGGAAGGCACCAGGTCACAACAACCTGTTTTAGCGAAAACTGTGTACAAAGGGAAACCCAATTTTTAATAGCTGCATTTTTTTTATTTATTTATTTATTTATTTATTTATTTATTTATTTATTTTTCACACTTATATACCGCTCCTACTTCCCAAACGGGAACTCAGGGCGGTTCACATAAAAAGCAAAGGAGCAAGGACGGTGGCAATGGCAGGGGGGAAAAAAGAAAAGAAAAAAGAAAAAAGAAAAAGAAAAAAACCTCTACTCATTTTTGAAGGTGTCCCTAAAAAGGAGGGTCTTAAGGCCTTTCCTAAAGGACGCCAATGACGGAGCCTGCCTTTGATGCTGGAATGCGCTTATGGAAGTCTGAAACTGACATGCACCGGAAATGGGCTACCCAGGCCATTATCTGGTTTTTAAATTGAAGACTACTAGGAGCTGCAGCATGAGTGAGATGCATGGAGCCCAGGAGGGTCACTGAATCCAAAAATTTGCCTCGAAGCCAGATCTTCAGAAGCAAACTCATTTTAACCCTCCTCAGCAAATCTTTGAGATCAAGCCCAAAACCTTGTAGTACATCATAGCCTGACTATAAACCACACTGCTACTAAGTGTATGTTAGGTGGGGAGGCAGAGGCATGACCCAAGCAATCCAAATACCTGCAAACTTTTGATACCCAGATGGCATGATATAAATGGAACTCAGGATCAGACTGAACCTTTTTTTTAAAAATCCCGCACATTGATATTTAGCATTGTAGAGCATACAGTATTCTCGATTCTTGTTACTTTCAAAATTAAATTTAGTGTTCACAAAGAGGTTACATTTCTGAAGTGCACTCACACAGTAATGCTACTAGCTGGGAAATGCAACAGTAAATAATTCCCAGTTTCTAAGCAAAGCAGCAGTAGCTCTCATTATTTAGTTAAGCCCCTGCCTGAGTGATTAATAAACATTATTCTAGCTGTGAATGATGAGTCCAGGGGAAAAACAACCTGCAGAAGAACAGTGCTGCTAATATCGGAAAGCCTGAAGACACAACCACATTTTGAATTTAAGAAATAACAATTTAGCACATTTCGTTATGGCCAAAGTCTAGTTTATAGTCCCAGTGAGAGGAGTCCCATCCAATCAGTGAGATTTATGCAAATGTTGATCTGCCATGAGCAGTTGATTCAATGAGCCTCTTCTCAATGAATGGCAATGAAACTGGAATTGAGTTTATGGCTTCAAATAATGATAACGACACAAAAAAATGGAAGAAGCATGACTGTTATGTATGCAGTTATAAAATGGGCATGTTTAACCTAGAAAAAAAATAAGAGTGAGGGGCAATATGATAGCACTTTTCAAATATTTTCCAACCTTGCCTTTGGATTATGTACCTATGGCTTTTCTCTCTTTTCTCCAGCTTCTTACAGTATATAACCCTTAGGAACTAAATGTGAAGGTGTTCACAAAGAATCATTTTTAGACTGGCACATCCGCATAGGTAGTGGCTCCAGTGTCAATGGAGCGGTGAATGTGCTCTGGGCTTTCACCCAGACTTAGAAGGAACTATCCAAGGTGCTGAAACTTATCCTCAAAATAAGTTCAGCACCTTGGAGGACTCCATTTAAAGTATGGACTAAAACCCAAGCTGGATTCACTGTTCCCCTGAGACTGGATCCATCACCTTCTAGTCTCCACATAAAGTAACTAAAAAGCATGCCAAAAGTGACTCAATGCAATTGGGCCAAGGAAGATCCAGAGTGGGCTCCTTTTGAATCATTCAGCTTCAGAGCCCACCTCATTATCTCGTCTTCTACCTACATCCACTTTTACAAAACAGCAGCTTTTTAGGTAGAAAACATCATGGGAGTTAAAAAATGACAGTGGAGGTTTCACCCATCCATTAGAAAAGAGGGAACATATGTAGAAGACGGTGATGTTCTGCACAGAGCTAGGAAAAGTTACATTTTAGCACTATAATTTTCAGTGAGCCAGTTACCCCCCCCCCAAAAAAAAGCTTCTCAAACACTGGCTACTCATAAGGCATAGATAATGACCGATAGAACAATGGAAGCTAGTGGAGGAACTGGTGATTGAAGTTATAAGGTGTGTGTTATGATAAGATGAAGAATATTAAGGGAACATTCACGAACAAGAAGAAATGGGGAAGTCAAAGATGCATTCAGTCTGAGAACCACAAAGGAATTGAAAAAAAGCAATTGAACTTGAAGGACAAGAAAATAGACAGACTTTTAGTCTTTGCCCCCAAAATACGCAAAGTAGCCATTTTCTCCAAAATTGTCCTACCTTTGCTTTCCAGTTTGAGTTCTTCTGCAAGCAAGCTGTCTTGTCTATTGCCAAGTACAAATGCCAGGAAGGAGAGGATGAGGGCATCCAGGATCCCAATAATAGCCAGGATATATGCCCAGCGGATCGAACAGGCCCCCAGGGTGTACTTGTCTGTCTTGTCACCACACATCCGTTTCACCTCTTTTGCATCCCAGCCATCAGGATAGATCATACAGCCAAGCACGAGGCAGACAGCTAGAGAGAGAGGGAGAGAGAGAGAGAGAGAGAGAGAGAGAGAGAGAGAGAGGATGAATGATACACACTCCATTTCTTGATATAATGGTTGTATTTCAGAGTTATGCTTTTGTGGTTGCCATGCCTAGCTCCACTTTATAACCCAGGAGCGCATGCAGAGGTTATTTCAAAGACATCCAAAACATATTTGGTATGGAGGAAGTTAAAATGCTGCTTGTTAGCTTCAGCCCTAAAAGCTCCTCAACCTGTCAGTTTTTAAAAATGACATCATCAAGTGCTCTGACCGCTTTTCATGCTTTCTGAGTCTCTTGTGGAGATGGGCACGAAGCTCGGTTCTTACACATGGCACCACAGGTGCTGCATGTTCCCTTCCCCCTTCTCCTTGGCTGGATGCCCCACTCACTAGCCAGTGTGTGCTCCTCTCCTCCATCTCTTCGGCTGTTTGACCAATCTCTGATAGGGCAAGGGACTTCCCTGCCCTGCCTCCTTGGCTGATTGCCCAATCAGACAAGGAGGCAGGACAAGCAAACTGGGACTGGTGGAACAGCCGACGAGGAGGAGGAGAGGAGTGTGCATCATCTGGTGAGTGGGTCATTGGCCGGAGAGAGACGACCCTTCTCTAGTCTGTTGCAAACCAAACTGGGGAACATGCACATCCATTGACAGCACAGAGCAACAGGCATACTTTATTTAAATCAAAAGTATGACGAACTCTATGTAAGCACACCAGCAGTGGCGAAGTGGAGCCAGGATTCACAGGGTCAAACCCCCAGGACTCTGCGAGTAAGAAGAACTATTGACATAGTCTGTCATCTCCTCAAGTTTCTCTGTTCTTTCTGAGGTTCTTTTCAAGTCTCATAGTAATTGGGGTTGGAATTGTTTTCCCAGAAACAGTGTATTTTTGCAAGCCATCCATGTTGTAATGCAAAGCATTTGAGAGCGATTTGACCTTTAATGGGCAATTCATAGCCATTCACTTTACAAAGGGTCTGTTTTTTTATTTGTTGATATGGTGCAATTCAGCTCTCTGTTTCTGGACTCTCTGGAAGGGGAGGGATAGCTATGGAGACAGTCACTATTGGCACCTGCACTTCCAAAATTATCACAAGCGATTGCATATAGGTGGGAAGAGGAACAGCTTTATTAAAACATCTCCACCTCCACGGAAGCCAAGAGGAAGGAAGACATGCACCTAAAGACAGCAGTTAAAGCCTGCAGTTAAAGCCTCCAAAGTGTGCCTTCAACAAAGCAGTGGCTTGACCCAGAAGAACAATGGATCAGAGCTTGAGACCCAGAGCCATTGGAAGAACCAGGTCGTTCCTTACATGGCTGGAGTGTCTGAAACGCTTAAAAGGATTTTTGGCAAACACCACATCCCTGGTTACTTCACACACACACACACACACACGAAGACAGAGACTCATCCACCCAAAGGACTCAACACCAAAACACAAGAGGAGCAATGTAGTATATGTGGTCCAATGCAGTGAGGAGTGTGCAGACCTCTACACTGGAGAAACTAAAAAACCATTAAACAGGAGGATGGCCCAGCACAGGAAGGGCAACAGCTGAGGACCAGAATCAGCGGTGTACCTTCATTTGAAGGACAAAGGACCCTCATTCAAAGATGAGGATGTACACATCTTAGACAGAGAAGATAGATGGTTCAAGAGAAAGGTCAGGGAAACCATTCATGTGTGTATTGAAAACCCCTCTGTCAACAAGGTGGGGAACTCAGGTACAATCTGTCTGCCACTTATTATGCTGCCATTTCATTGATCCATAAAGCACTTCACACCTCCACCAGGAAGGCCACAGCTAATGATACATACATTATTTAATGGGTGTTGGGAAGGGTTGCATAGGCAGGACTTTCACGCACCCCAGTCCACTGTACATCTAATAAGCCTATTCAGGCCATTGTCCACCTAACGGACCTATTCAGGCTACTGTCCACCTAATGAGCTTATTCATACCAGGGAGATGTGAAATCGAAGTGAACTATAAATTGGAGGCCTCGCCACTAACTTTCCTCAGACTGACGAAGCTGCATGGATGAGTAGTGAAACGTTTCAGTCCTTCAGAAAAAGAAGTCCAGTTGCTATGACTCAACTTCCAAAAAACACTCCTGGATGAATGAGAATCTTCACAGACAGTTTTATAGATAATGAAGGTGGTGGTGGTGGTGGTGGTGGTGGTGGACCTGCATGCAGTTCCATAAACCTTCTGTGGTACTAACATCTTCCCTCCTGGTGTCTCAGGGATCATCTTGATCAACAGGCAGTGGTGTGCTCCTCAATGAAGTGGCATGTCTACTTGGCCAATAGCATGTCAATGTGCCATAAGCCACATCTGAAGTTGCTCCATTCATTCTTCATGCTCTATGAAATCTGAGTTCAAATCCCCCTGCCTTAGCTATGTTACTCACTGGGCGACCTTGAGCCAATCACATCCCTCAGGCTAATCTCATCCCAGGACTGTTATAAGAATAAAGTGAGGAGGAAAGTCTTGTGCATCACCTTGCTAAAAGACAGGTGGAAATAATGAAATGCAATGAAAATAAAAAATAAAAATAACAAACCAATATTTTGTGGTGGCTAATATTTTCAAAATGCTCTCTGATACGTTCATACTTTGCTACCACCTTTTAATCCAGATTCATGAATCTGAAAAAAAGACCTTAGTGGTAGTGAGGAAATTCAACAATTCCTTGATAAAAGAAGCTTCTTCCTAGAATGTACTGTATTATAAAAGTCAGATCAGTTTCATGGATCTTACACCCAGTAAAAATAGTTGAATCACAAATATTATCTCAAGTCCTATATTTATTTTGTTGCTCCTTGAACTGTTGAATACGTTAGCTATTTTGCTGATTTGTTGAAGATGGGGAGAAGAAGGTACAAAATGGCACAGATTTGATTTTAGCTTTCAATCAGTTTGTTTGAAAAAAGAATATACTGTAATTTTTCCATGTATGAGACTATATTTTTTACTAGAATTGTTAAGAGTAAAAATTTAGGGTTGTCTTATACATGGAAGTAAACCAATGAGAGAAACACACAGTAGAGAAACTGTTATTTTGGGCTGGAAAATTGGGGGTCATCTTTTGGACGGAAAAATACAGTAGATGTTTAAGACTCCTGAATACATTCAGCATGTTAAAAAAATCATTAACAAAATGCAGCACTGTTCCGTAGTTATTTAAAGGTAAGCCTTAAACAATTTGGGAATAAGAACTAAGAAGAAAAATAAAATTTAAACATGCAACAAAAGAAATGCAGGGTTTTTTTTAAAAAAATTAAATAATTAAAATGGATGTCTACAATATTTTTAAACAAACCCCTGTGATGTCAAAATTAACTTCAGATACATCAAGGTGAGAAGACGTTATCAGAGGAAGGAGTTTCTTTCAGTTTGATTCCATGAGAACATGCAATCTTCTCAAGCAGTGAAATAATTCAAGTACATACCTATAGTCTTAAGCAAGATTACCTAACAAAGTTTCCCCTTGGAGTGCTTGGAAGTAATGATGCATCTTTCAGATGCAGTTCAGCAATATTACATCTATCAGATCATAAGCTTTATAAGATATCAAATCCAAAAAGGATAGATAGAAATTGTACTTACTCATGCGTCATCTGACTTGAAAAATTGGACTCTGATTTTTTAATCCTTCCTTGAGAACCAGACATTTGAGCGTATGCAATAATATCTACTTATTTTTGCCCAATTACTACCATTTGTGTCACTTGCCCTCTGCCACCATGTATTGGTAAAGAACCAAATGTATACAGGAAAAAAACCACCACACTTCATTTCTGCACTGATATAAGCTCCTATCTTTCTATAGCTCACAATCCCTATTTTAACATACAGTAGATCCCCTATAATTGGTGGCGATTGACTCCAAGCCCCTTCCTCCGCAGATACTGAAAGAGGTGGATAACAGAATGTTTAAAATTTCACATGCATGACCCAACTTCACCACTAGAGGGCATTAGGGACCATGCTATGTATTTTTCCACTAACTAATTCACAGCACAGTTTCTACCCCCCCCCAGTGGCCCCTTCTGGCAATACTTGCGAAAATAGATTTCTGGAAAATGGTTTCCAATCAACCGATAAGAAATAACAGTGTCATTTTGGAAGGACGCACGCTTCAGTCACATGTTTTGAAAGTATGGTATGATCCTCCGAATTACTACCTCTAATGTTTACCCTAAGTTAAGCATCAGTATGGCCTGAAAGAGGCCTAGGTTCAAATTCCCACTTGACAATAACAACTCACATGAGGGGGTCAGCACTGATAAAAACACTAATTGACCATCCCATTTACCTTGTAAGCCCTTTTAAGGGTCATTATCAGTGGGTTCGGACTTGATGCACAACAAGTGTGTGTTACCCCTTATGTAAGTGTGCACAGGAGATTTGCATATTTGTACAGTAGCAAGAATATGACAACAGAAAAATCTTCTTTCTTGCACCACATCTCCAAAATGTCACAACTGAGATAGCCCCAGCAACCAGCTGGCAAAGGCAGGATCGAGTCTAACACAAATACCATTTCCATACTTAGGAATCCTCTTCCAACTGCCATGGATTCCACAGCAGTGAAAAAATTAAAACAAGTAGTGGGGGAAAGTTTTAGAATAGGGAGAAATGAAGGAAATTTGGTGAGGGGAAAGTTACTGGGAGATAAACCACATCGACTGGTCACTGAGGAGGTAAAAAGGCAATTCTGGAATTAAGCAGGGAGAACATTTGAAAGAACCCCTTAAGTCCTGGTTTGGCTTACATATTTACCAACGGAAAATGGTCTTATGAATTCAAACAAGCCATATGTGAAGATGCCTTTCCTTCGCCATACGCAAACTTGCTGCTGCTGCTCACATCTTGCTTCCTCTCCCAGCTTCTCCATCAAACTGGCGAGAGTTGCGATCTGCAGCCTTGCTATTGTGCAGACATTTGTCAGGGGACCACTTCATGACTGTTGCCACTAGCCTTGACTGAGGGACCAGTTCCTGGCCAGGTAAAATGTGGCTGTCATGCTCCTCTGGGTGGCTCAGACAGGTATTTATTAAGCTACACTATGACATACAAGAGCCTGGATTTCTGGGAGATCGGGTTTCGTTTGCGCTCGCTTGGGATTTTTCAAAGAGCTGCCGTCAATGGCCAGAGGTCTTCTTTGAGGCTGGCAGCTGACAAATCAAATCCATCCATCACACGAGGAATGGAAGTCAGAGACTTCAGCTCAGGTGCTGGGAATGGCGCTGAAACCCCCCCCCCCCCGATGGGAGCAGCGCTCAGAGTTGCTCTTGATGGTGGCAGCAAATGGTTTGACACTGACGCACTCAGAAGGGTTCTTGTTCACCTTTTATAATATGCAGCAACCGAGACTGCTGAAAAGTTTGTGAGCTTGATGGGTTCGTGACATCGTTTCTCAAACCAGTGCTGAAAAGTTTTCTCATAGTCCCTGTACGATATCTGACGGAGGCAAGAAGGGTGCTAATCTGCCCACTGCCATCTTGTTTCCTAGCTGCAGGCAGATGTTTTCAGTGGCAAACCCACCACATCAACAAACCTCTCATAAAGTGTCATGGCCTTTCCCCCATTATGATGTGTAATCTGAAAGGCAAAGGAGAGGAGGAGGCAGCACTCTATTGGTGCCAAGACTCATCAAAAACTAGTAGTCCTGAAGCTGATTTTGGTGTAGGAATGCATTCAGGCTTGGGAGGACCTGAAGTAGAAAAGAGGAATGTAACGAATACTCAGATCTTCTCATTCCCTGTGGGGGGGAAAGTGTCTTCATACTTGGAGACGTTCTGCCAACTGCTGGGAAATGTTTTGTTCTGATCTTGCACGAAAAAAACAGTCCTTTCTGTTTTTTTGAGTCAACTACATTAGCACACACACACACACAAGTCAGTTAGTACAAAATACAACATTTTGCACAAATACAATGTGTTAAATACAAGCCTTGATACAAAAAAATCCCGCAAAACGTTCATTACAGATTTCCAAATCATCATCATCATCATCATCATCATCATCATCATCATCATCATCATCATCAACAACAACAACAACAACAACAACAACAACAACAACAACAACAACAACAACAAAACTCATCTGATGCAGGGAGATAATTTTGAAGTATTTTGTTCTCATCTGCAAAAATAAACTAAATGAAGATTTACATCCCCATTAGAGAATCAGGGAGTGTCCCAGAGCCTGCTCAGAATCTAGATCAGCATTCAATAAGATTCTAGCTGGGGTGAAGAACATGTGGCCTCCAAAGGCTGAACTCCAGCTCCCATCATCCAAATATGGCATGGACCGCAGTCTGGGTTTGGCTCCTGGGCCAACAATATCAGCCCTAGAGCCGCTAAACACTGGCTGAAATCCTGTTACTTAGCGTAATACATTACAATTAAAGCAAGCCCATTAAGTCAGTGAGGATTTGGTGAGCCAATTCCTCTGTAAATTCCATCGCTTCCATGGACTATTCTAGCTGAAATTCACTCCAACAGGATTTCACTCTCTGCATAATAAGAAAAGAAATTTCAAGTAATGTCAAAAGAACGCTTAGGAAAGGGGGTGGTAGTGATTAAGTAAGAGTTCTGTTTAAAGTGTTCTGCTTATATTCCGCCCCATACCACTTCAAGTAGTCTCTGGGCGGTTTATAGTTTAACTACAGTATGCAGGCTACACATTGCCCTCCCCCCCCCTCAGCAAGCTGGGTACTCATTTTACCAACCTCGGAAGGGTGGAAGGCTGAGTCGACCATGAGCCGGCTACTTGGGATGGAACCCCAGGTTGTGAGCAGTTTTAGCTGCAGTACAGGCATTTAACCACTGCGCCATGAGGCAGTGAAGAAAGACAGAGGAGAAAGGAGAAACTGCAAAATAGACAAGACTGTCTGTCAGGAAATGAATGTTTCTAATTGTGGGAAGACAGAAAATATTTGGAGGGAAGGTGGCTAGGGAGCAGCAAAACCAAAGCAAGATAAAAAATCAGAAAAAAAGATGATGAAATTTTAGGCTTAAAAAGGAGAGTACAAAAAGGAAGCAACAGATGGGAAGGATGGCAAAAAGAAACACACAAAATATGTCACTACAAAGCTGTTCTCCACTGCTCCAAATGTCAAGCGTATAAGATGTGGATCTTATTTTAGCAATTGCTAGGGATCGATGTGGAGTGGCAGCCCCTACCACACACAGCAAAACTAGGGTTCTACACTAGGCTGAAGGCAGGGCTGTATGAAGTTCAGAATTCTCCATGCTGAATTAAATATGACCATCTGGTGTGATGGCATTCCTAATAATCCTTGGCTTTCCCTTTCTGACTATCCTGTGCAGGGTTCGCCCAGGTTTTCCAGCTACATGGGTGGGAAACATAGCGTGTCCACACTGTGTGTGTGTGTGTGTGTGTGTGTGTGTGTGTGTGTGTAGCTTCAGCTGCCCTCCACAACCCAAAAGCCGGATCCGAGTTGATTCAAGTTGCATGGGACAGAGAGTGTCATTAAGTATTTACTTAAACCAGGCTTGCCCAAAGTCCGGCCCGTGGGCCAAATCCTGCCCGTCAGGCCATTCTCAGTGGCCCGCGGTTGGCTGGCCCTCCCCTCCCTCCTCCTTTGCCCCATTTTTTTTTTAAAACTTCTGCCAACACTGACACCACCGAGAAGCTTGAGGGGCTGGGCCGGCCGGCCGGCCGGCCGGCCGTGAGGAGAAGCTTGTGGGGCTGGGTGTGCAGGTGAGGGGGCAGGCCACCACCACCAGCACCGCCGGGAAGCTTGTGGGGCTGGGCCGGCTGGCCGGCCCAACCATTGCACAGGCTGCTGCCACCGGCACCACCGGCAACCATGTGAGGCTGGGCGCACGCGGGGGGTGGCGCGCGGGTGGGCCGCTGCCACCGGCATAACGAACCTTGTGAAGCTCGGTGCGTGCACGCAGGGCGGCGCAAGGGTGGGTCGCCGCCACTGGCATAGCTGGGAACATTGTGAAGTTGGGTGCACGCGCGGGGCAGTAATCGGGTGGGTCGTGCCACTGACACTGCTGGGAAGCTTGGGCGGCTGGGCAGTCTGCCGCCATCAGCACCGCAGGGGAAAGTGGGGGGTGGGCAGGCCAGTGGGCCTCTGCCACAGCCAAGGAGCTTTGGGGTGGGCTAGCAGGTGAGCCATCATCACCGCTGGGGAGCTTGGGGGGTGCAACGTCTCACAGATCGCCTCTTCCAAGGGGCGACCTGTGGCCACGGCTCCCTGTGCTTCCTTTGGTCCCCACCTTCCTTCTTTTCTCCCTCCCTTGGACCCCACCTCCCTCCCTCCCTCCCTCCCTCCCTTGTTCCCCACCTTCCTTCCTTCCTCTCTTGGTTTTCACCTCCTTCCCTCCCTCACTTGGTCCCCGCCTACCTTCCTGCGGGTGGGGTTGCAAGGGGTCAGTGGGTGGGGATTATGGGTCAGTGGGTGGGGCTTGCAGTGGGGTGGCAGGGTCGGGGAGCAACCGGTCCCCTGACACATTCTCAGCCACCAAATCTGGCCCTCCTTACAAAACGTTTGGGCAACCCTGACTTAAACCCTTACATTTTAGTAAGCAAATTCCCTTCTGCAAAATGGTGCCCAGAATCTTATTGGGATATTGCCCCAAATGAAAATGTGTGATTTATGACAGCAATTTTCAGCGAATTAACATGGTGCTCCTTGCATGCTTGGCCGTGTCCCAGCCACACAACTAGATCCATGAGCCATCGTGCAACTGGCATCTTATTTAGATGGAATTCACCCCCACGACCTGAACTAGTTCATTTACTCCAGAAGAGAATCCCAATAGGATACTAGCCATTATCCCTGCAGTAAATTCTTGTTACCTGCTTGGCCTGTCTTATGTGGTGGTATTTCACGTCATCCTTTAGCCAAGATGTCCCTGTTACTACTGAGTTTTAAAACTGTGAGTGGCAGTAGATATGAGTTGGAGCAAGGAGGCAGAAGGGAGTTCTGACAGACCCCAAAAGGAATTATTTCTGTTTTATAGGAAAGCACCTACAAAGGTAGAACTAAGGTGAGTGGTAACTCCAAGAATCCTCTCCCTGTCATATCTTCTACTCGTAATTAAGAACGTAGCAACCCCACTCCCAGGCCTAAATGAGCTGGGGGAGGGAACAAAGGAATAAAGGAACTGGCCCAGAGGGTACAATAGGCCTTTTTTATTTGACTAATTGGGTTCTTGTACACGGGAGGAGAGTTAGGGTTAGGGGAGGCTGAGAGAACATGGAAAGCCCACTTGTGGGGTACAGCTCACCTGCCTCATTCCAAGGGGCAAGGGATCTTCCCTTTTTCTATTCTAAATCAAACTAGTATCATTTTACTAATGAACCAAGGTGCAATACAATGAGCTGAGCTAGCAACAGGGAAGTGTTTAAGGAAAGGCAGAAGGACTGTTAAGATGTCTCAGAAACGCTTTACCTCTCAACACCAGGCAGACAAAAGCAGCCAAATGTGTGCATTTGTGTCCTGTGTAATTACCAACCATTAGCAGGAGTCAGATCCTCAAGAAAAGGAAAAACAACACAGCAAGCCAAGATGCTAGCCAAGGGGAGAGGGAAAAGGGAAGATTGTGACACACAGAGAATAGATGGTCCATAAAAGACAAATTGAGATAGGGTGTCAACTCCAGGGGAAAGGAACCATGTTATTCAGAGTTAACAAAAGACCAAAGGTTGCCAGGAGAAGAATGTGTTTTTGGAAAGTGGGTGACCCTTGATATTAACCTGCTTATTAAGAGGCATCAATGCCAAGTCACCAAGAGAAGAGGACCTGCCAGGCTGCAGAACAGATGGGACAGCAGTGACAGAGAAAACTGCCAACATCTGGCAGACAGGTGTGAGAATTCTGGTTGGTTGCCAGCCAGCAGCTCAAACGTACCTTTGAGGCAATATGAGTGTAACTGGGGTGAAGACTGTGTTAAGGAGAGAGAGAGAGAGAGAGAGAGAGACGCAGAATGCAAATGCTGAATAATCCGCCTGTCAAGTTTTCCACACTGAAAGATCAGACATGAGGGCCACGGTCCCTAGTGATTCTCTCTCTTTCTCTCTCTCTCAATCTCATTCAGCAACCAGACCCAGGAGACTCCTCTCTGCAAGAAGAACTGGGCAAGCAGATGTGTAGCTGATCTTCCGTTCAGCTGCCAGTTTGCCATCACACACTTGAAACTGCTATCAAACTTGGCTTCGTTGCCTACCATGCAAATGGGGCTGCTCGCACTTAGATGAGGCTTTCTTAATATTCTCTCCATTAGAGATGGGCACGAAACGAACAATTTTTCATTTCCGTTTTCGTTTTTTCGTTTCGTTACGTAACGAAACGACAAACGAATTTTGTCTCTAAAATGAAACCAAACGAACAGAAACACCGGAAATTTTGTCGTGCGTTTCGTTTCCGTTACTGCAATATGAGTGAATTGCTTAAAATCCTTAAAAAAATCACAAAAATGAAATAAATGGTAATGAAATGGTAACGAAACAAACGAAAACAAAAACGATTTTTTTGCAAAAATTCGCGAGAAACAGAAACGAACCAAAATGGACCCTCCAAACGACAAACGAAATGCAAGTTTTTTTATTCGTGCCCATCTCTATTCTCCATATGCAGAATACCTAACCAAATACTTCATGCAGCTTTCTTATAGCTATTCTACATTATACCAATGTGCTTCCTCTCCCTCCCCACAGTCTATACTTTGAAGTAGCCTAAGGTAGTCTTTTAAAAGATAACACAGGGAAGCTGTGCAATATTATGTCACAGACAATATAGATTAAAGTTTCCCCAACTTGTCTGGAAGTTGAGTCATGGCAACTGGTCTTCTTTTCTTGAAAGACTGAAATGTTTTGCTGCTCATCCAAGCAGCTTCGTCAGTCTGATGAAGGTTAGTGGGTGAGTCCTCAGTTTTATAGTTCACCTTGATTTCACATCAACCTGGTTCGAATAGGCTCATACGTTTGACAATGGCCTGAATAGGCTCCATAGGTCGACAATAGCCTGAATAGGCTGCATAGGTGGGACTTTCACACACCCTAGATCATCATCCACCTAACAAGACCAGTGTGTGTGTGAAATCAAGCTGAATTATAAAATGGAGGACTCACCACTAACTTTCCTCACACTGATGAAGCTGTTTGGATGAGTAGCAAAAAGTTTCAATCTCTCAAGAAAAGTGCAGTTGCCATGACTCAATTTTCAGATAAACTCACCTGGATGACTGAGAATCTTCACAGACTTTCCTCAACGTGGCACTACAAGTGGGACTACAACATTCACAACCTCTGTGGAGGTCAGAACTTTTTTGGGGGGGTGCGGTCGAAGTGCCACGCTCTGCTCAGTACTGCTTCATTCTAGCACAGGCCCCCCGTCGTCTCACGGACCATTGACCTGTACCCCTTTAGTCTTGGGTATTGCTGCCACCATTCAGGGTATCCCAGTACAGCTACTGAGTTCCAGACCAGATGTAATGCGGTAAAAATAAAATGTGTGTTTATTGAATACAGAAAGATTTTGAAATCAGGTTCACATGTATACAGTTACTTTAAAGTTACACAAAGCAGTTTCCTCAAATACTGATATAATTCCCTCACTCAAACTTGACAGTTCCCTAACTCTAGCTCAGTGGTTCTCAACCTGTGGGTCCCCAGATGTTCCTGGACTGCAACTCCCAGAAATCCAGGCCAGCTCAGCTAAAGCTGAAGACTTCTGGGAATTGCAGTCTAGGAACATCTGGGGACCCACAGGTTGAGAACCACTGCTCTAGCCTATCCCTGCCCTATCTCTCAGGATGGATGTTCCCTCACTTTACCCTAAGCGTGCAGTTTCTCTATCTGAATAACTACCTCAGGTGGAGCAATTTAAGCACTAGGGCTCCGCCTCCACACTCCTTATTTGGGCATAAGTGTTAACCCTTTATCTCCCTTCCTGTGTACAGTCACATAAACTGTAAAAGGGTGAACGCTACAACCTCAAATCAGCATACTTGGTCACTATGGCTACAAGTTGTAGAAGTCTGGGATAGAAAGAGGAGGTGAAATGGAAGGGCATCTCTCTCTCTTTTTAAAGTCAGGTTAAACTTGCAGGTACTGTTCCTCAGATAAGCATCTTGGTCCTTCAGTGGGGAAAAGAATTCAGCATACGAACAAATTTGTACCATGGTGAAGAGAAGGACAAAGACTGGTATTACTACAAGCACGGTCTGGTAAGTGGTAAATATTTTTTTTTTACAACCATACAGAACCCAGATAGTATTTGAAGAATGGAACCTTTCCCCAAAAAGAAGATTGCGTATTGAATGCTGTGTAAAATGGCACTGCTTTCCAGCCAACCTGGAAGGGAACTCTGTCTAGACCTGCTACAATGAATAAAACTCTACCTCTATTGCACTAGAAGTGATGATTTGGAAAGGCGCTTGTTCTCCGCTGACAACGATGGAACATGGCACCTCTCATCTTTGACCTCCTTCTGGAGGTTAGGAAAATGAACTGCCGGCTCCAAGTCAGTGAGTGAGTGAGTCAGGTAGGTAGAAATGGTGACAAGTTCATTTGGGAATGAGATTGCTGGATAATTAAAAAGATCACCTGAAAGAGGAGAGGGATTGACATGACTGTTCACATTCAGAAATCAATCAATCAATCAATGGCTGGGTCTGTGCCCCTTCTGCAGCAGAAATTCTGCCTCCTTGGGACAAAGCCCTAGTCACTGCCTTCAAACAGCAACGGCTTTTTGTTTTGAATCGCCTTCTGCCCTCCCCCGGTCACGTGGTCGCTGAAGCGATTCAGCATTCCGCACTTGGGCGTTTTCTCAAGAACCGGTTTCCCCGCCCGCATTTTGCTAAACCACTTTTTGTTCTGATTTTGTCCGTCATTTCCCCATCATCTGCTTCTATTTCGGATTTTTTTTTTGGGGGGGGGTAACGTCATGCCGTTGTTCTTCCATTCTAAGTAATGTAGCTAATTTTCCGCTTTTCCGACGGCAGGATAAGGCATACAGAGGGGGAAACCCAGAATAAAACGGTGCATGGTGTCCGCAGTTTCAGCCAAATTGCTTCAAAAAGCAGTCTAGAAATCAGTTTTAAAAAACACCACCCCTGGTGGCCGTTGCAAGAAAAACCAACACAGTGGCCAAAAATGGGCATGGCGAATGGGGGCTCCGCAGAGAGAGCGATTGGAAATGCGGTGGGTGATTTTAAAGGTGATTTGACTTTAAGCAAAAGGTGATTCAAAACCTAAGTGCGGCAGGGCAGCTGGTTACAGCTCTACTGTTTCCAGAAAATAAATGTCACAGAACTGATTCCAGTGCTACAGGGCATTTTCCTGAAGGCCCTGGATGCCTTGAGGCCTGTGTAGCCTCCAGAAAAACCCTATGATAATCCATGGATCCTCTTGTCTACTCCGACTTCTGATCCTTGGGGATTAAGGCTGAGATGCTTGCTGAAAGAAAGCACCAGTGACTTATGAGGGACTCGGGAGAAGTGAATGATCTGGTCAAGAAGCAGCGTTGAGAAGAAAGAAGCTGCTGCTCCCGATAGAGCAGGACTAGACTATCCTACAGGTGAAGCCATCCAGTGCCTACTTTATATCTATGGAGTACATGGCCATGCCTGCTACTGTGATAGGTATCTGAAACAGCTCATGGCACAAAAAAGGCAGTTGGCAAGGGCTACAATCCAGGGCCTCTCACGGCGCTTTCGGCTACCGTTAACAGCCCTCCAGCCCTTGACTTCTGCACGCCACAAGTAGTTGCTCTCCAGAGGATCATCCAAACAAGCTCTTCTCAGAGTGCCCTCTGATTCGGAGGTTAAGAGAATAACAAGAAGACAGCACTTTGGCCTTTGTTTAATTCTTAACACATTCTAAATATGTTACTGTTAAGATTTTGTATTCTAGTTCCTGAGGTATGATTTTAGTTCTTGAACCTAATTTTGGCCGGAGATTTTGCATCTATATTTTATGCAGTGCCACCATATGTTTATTGCCGTCACAATGCTTTGTGATTTTGCTGCACTATTATTATTATTATTATTATTATTATTATTATTATTATTATTATTATTATTATTATTATTATTATTATTATTATTATTATTATTATTATACTTGGGTTATATTTTGCTTGCAAACTTAAAGTACAAAAGGGAAACAAAGAAGACAGGCAGTTAATTACTCAAAGTTGCAGGTCCCAGCCAAGCCAATAAGCTTCACTGCCAGAGGTTGGAGTCTGTTCAAGAGGTTGGAGTCTGTTCAAGGGAGGCATCTCTTTTTAATCCATAGGATACTATAGAAATAATATCTAAATGCTAACAAACCCTATGTCTCATTGCAGAGTTTTGCATTCCTTTTTACTACACAGCAGAAGTACAGAGACTCATAGAAAATAGCTACCAGTTATTCAATTTAAAAAATAAATTTAGAAAAATAAAAAAATGGTTTTTAAAAGCCTCACTTCCCATAAAATGTGCTTCTCGTTGCAAATCAGCCCTAAAGTGCAAACAGCAGTTTGTCTATGACTTGCTTAAGAGAAAAGCACATCCCCTGCATTACTGCCTATCAGGCCGTTAAGCCGGCAATGGCCTAATCTTCTCAAATTTGAAATCTGGCATGTCTCTCTTGAAGGGCACTAATTTCTTTTGTAAGACAGCAGCCCATTTGACACTACACTGAGGTATCGCTACAGTCCCCACCCCAGCCTAGTGCCTGTGGTGCCTTCTCACACTGGTCCCCTCCAACGCCCAGCAGGCCAGGCTGACTGACTTGGGCTGAACTGGGGACCAGGGAAAAGAGACATATTTGTGGTTGAATTGCTCTCAGCGTGACAACAAACTCTTTGCTTGGCAGCCCAGCTATGGCATGGACAGCAAGGAGCAACTGGTTATTGTGAAAAAGAGGAAGAGCAAGAGAGACCAACTGTTGGTCGCACTAAGAAAGACAACACACAGCTATTTTTAAAACTATTTTTTTTAAAATCACCAACTCACATTGCAATGAGAAAAGAACTGTTTTTAAGAACACCTTCTTCATAGGTTCCCAGTTTCTAAAAATATATTAAGTATCAATTGTCTAAGACTTGCTTAGCAGAACAATCTTTTGGAAGAAGCCAGGGGTTGAACGTAAGAAGGCAAGAGATTTGGGCATTGTCATACCTCACAAAGCCCCAGAGGGGCACATGTTCAACTTCCTGGTTGTGCCGACTGTCACATGCTGTTCCTTACTTATCTCCTCTCCAGCGCTTACTGTTCTTTCTCAGCAGTTCCATTATGGGGGAAAGAAAAGGAATGGACAGAAGGCCTTTGAGGTGCTGCAGCCGTATCATTTCGTTCACAACAATATTCAGCAGTGACATTTTACTGCCTTTCAACGGGAAAGGCCTTGCTGAACCTAGCAGTGAGAGGATGAGCAGCCATCACCAAGGAGTTGAGAGACAAGAAATGATAATCTTAACGGCATTCAGACATTAGTGATGGAGGCAGCCAACCTTACTGCCTCCTCACTCTTTCCTGCCCTCCAAAAGTGAGGTCCAGGCCATTGCTCACAATTTATAAGGATGCAAATCTCTGCTTCCATCATCCCACATGTGTGAGGCCCAGGAGCTTCAGAAGCACTCTTGTCACGCCATGAAAGAGCAAGGTATTTTGTCATGCTCCAACAAAACAAGGTAAGAGTGACAATTTTTTTTTCAAAAATTAAGGAAAGACTACCGATAATGCTAGAAAGCAAATAATGAAACAAAACAAAATAAAATGCAAAATGAGAATGCCAGCCATTTTATTGCACAGCTTTTGAAGAATTAGAAGGGGAGCAGTTGTGACATGCATTTTATAGATAGATAGATAGATAGATAGATAGATAGATAGATAGATAGATAGATAGATAGATAGATAGATACCTCAGGAACTAGAATATCTATCTATCTATCTATCTATCTATCTATCTATCTATCTATCTATCTATAAACCCCAAAGAACTGGTCATTCTGTCTGTTCCCTTTTTATGTGCAGTTATTAAAGAGAAGGAAGCTCTTTTTGTAGCACGATTCAAAATAATGGATGCATGGATTATAGGCAAAATAAAAAACCAATTGAAACATCAGTTGGACTATTTTTGACCAGAACTGGTCCGAGCTTGAAACATGTGCATAAACTTTTCCTCAACTTCAGCTGTTATTGAGGGAGGTCAGCGTCCATGAAGGGGGTGAGTTCGGAGCTGCTCTAGTACAACATTTCTGGAAGTGAAGGATTTGCCTGCTTGCCCAGGGGACGCCCGGGTGCACTCACAATGCTTTCTCACTCATTGAGGAGGCTTCTTCTTTCTCATTTCCCTGCCTCTTCACTCATGAAAATGCTGCACGCAGATTGTCCACCCACAATCTCCTGTTTGGACTCCCCATTCTTGCTTCCTCCATTTGAAGCATTTACGGCACGCAGGACGTAACGTTTTACAAAGCAGAGGTGAACGTAGGTCTCTTCTGATCAAGCGAGGGCCGAGACATCCGCTCCAGCTCCTAACAGTGCAGCAAGAAGAAAGGGAGACACTTTGTTCATTGCCAAAGGCCTGCAAATGAATAGCAGAAAAGCCACTCGGTAACCAAGGAAACCAAACAGCAGTGTAGCTAAGAGCTTCCCTGACACTGGCATCAGGGAAAAGAAGCAAGGTGTTTTCGCAATGTATTGTGTCAAGAACATCAGTGTAACTCAGCTTAGGAAACACACCCACGCTCACGCACCCGACTATTGGTTCAAGCTATTTTTAGGAACAAAATTCTCTTATAGGGCCTCTATTTATATGTCTATACAAAGTGCAACCAGTCCCATCATTTCCAAACACATTTTTTTTCAGTACAGATGAGGGCAGAGGACATTCACTTTCCTTGTATCAGAACTAACGGTGAGGGCCACTTTCAAAATATAAGAAGAAGAGACCAGGCTACAGAGTTTGTAACAAATGTACATCAGGTCATGTACACACACAGCTGCCAACATACGGTAAGGTTTAAAAAAAAGACAAGTAAATTTTGCTGAGGGAGATTTTGCCCTCTCCATAGTCCTTGTTGAGAGCATGATGATGAACCACATACAGTGGTACCTTGTATAAAGGAATTAATTCATTCCAAATGAAATTATGTTAAGCAAATTTTCCTTTATACAAATTCCCATAGGGATGCATTGATAATGGAGTGATCCCATTTTTATGTTGTATGGATTCTCCCCATAGGCGATTATGTTAAGCAAATTTCCCCTCTCTCCGGAATTTTTTATGTTGTACAAATTTTATGTTATACAAGCTGTTTCTTATACAAGGGTCCACTGTATTTTAAATGTGTTGATAAGTACAGTTTTTTTAATAGAGTGATAGAAGCTTGAAAGCCAAATTCCTGATTTGAGACACCTCCAGTCTCTCTTCCTGCAGAGGGCGTGGCAATGACAACAATAAGGGGATTTTTAAACAAAGCTGTAAACGTAAAAGGCTCAAGCAAAAAAGATAGCTGCACCAATTACATTGTCCCCGACACACTGGCAATGGTGTCTGTTTATCAAAGGACTTCCCCCCCTCTTTCTTCTAAAATACAGAAGGATTTACAATTACCTTACACTTGTCCTTTAGGACCTTTAGGGAATGAATGACAGAAATGGGGGCAATATCAAGCTAATAAACTGAGGAATGGCAGACCTATAATCCAATTCCAATGGTCAAAGCTACCCCAGAGCTACTAGTGTCATAGGGTTACCGGATTCCCCAGGAATTACAACATTGGTAAATAGAGATGGACACGACTCAAAAAAAGGTGTTTCGTTTGTCGTTTGGTCGTTTAGGGGTCCGTTTCGGTTCGTTTTCGTGACGTTTTTTGCAAAAAAAAAATCGTTTTCGTTTCGTTAGGTAACAAAACAAAAAATGAAAACAAAAATGAAAAATTGCTGTTTCGTTAGCATTCTTTTTAGTTCAATGCATCTGCTGCAACGAAAACGAAAAACATGGCAAATTGGTTCGTTTCGTTTTCATTTTCGTTTTGTTTTTTAAAAAATTTCATTTCGTTTTCGTTAAGTAATGAAACGAAAAAACGAAAACAAAAACGAAAAATCACTCGTTTCGTGCCCATCTCTATTGGTAAACTAAAGCCATTGCTCCGGTCTGATTATGGTCAATGAAGATGACAATCTTCATCACTGGCTACAGCATTAGGACATTCAAGTCACACCTAAAGCCAGGTCCCATCCCCTCCTCCAACACCCCCTCCCCACAGACAAGTCAGGTGTCTGGTAGGTAGAATCAAGATAAGCTTTGATAAGATGTATGGGCAGATATGCTAATGCAAGACAAAATTACATTATTATTAAAATGCACAATCTGGTAGAGTGATTTCTAGAAGTCTGGAGACAAGCTTCAGACATCTGAATATTTATTTAGGTTTATTCACGTACAGGTATTACATACCCCATCAAAAGGGTGCTCCTAAGTGCATAATTTGTTTTGCTTTAATGATTTTAATTAATTTTGCTGTAGGCAAGCTGTCTAGCTGTCAATGTTGACACAGTATAAAAAAGGGATTGTTAAAAGAGAGTTTTTTTTAAAATATGGCAAGACTTTTTGAATTATGTATTAATGAAAGGTGAAGGTTATTTGTGCAAACATGAGGTAATGTTATTCTTGAAGGGTTATGGAATTTCAACAACAACAGCAACTTTATATGAAATAAATTTCTGTTTCTATTAGTCCCAATGGTGGATGCAATAAAATTAATTAAATTTGGGTTTGATTTGTGTAGACTTTAAAAAACAATTTTTAAGGTATGCCTAGGTAATTTTTTTCCATTTCTTTGTTTTCTATTATGGTTATGAAGCAACATGTGCCAGCATCTCCAGAAGTATTCCATTTATCTCAAACTTATAATACAGGCATGGCTGAACGTCATTGGAGATTCAGTATGCCTTCCATAATGGAGACTAAATTTACAAATAACTCCTATATAAGTAGAATACCTCTGCTATCACATAACCCACCACATGATAGCAGGAAAGACTGATCTCCTAGTTGTAGAGGGAGCTGCTGGGAGTTGTAGTCATGCTGCCCATAGGCTCAATAGGGGATATCTCCAGATGAACTGTACCTACCAAGAAGTACCCCTACTGAGGGAGCCCTCTAACTGTAGGCCATTCTCTCTTTTGTGGTGATCCCACAGAAGGCCACTTGCACCACAGCAACCATTTTTGGATCCTAATATCAGTAAATAAGCAACCTCAGTTTCCTAACATTTCAGCATGTAGTAACAGAACTGCATGAATAATTCTACAGAAGCCAGATTTGATTTTGCAAAGAAAATGGCTGAGGATGTAGAGTCACCAGAATCTAATGTAGAAGACATACAATCAGTTAAATAGTTCATTAAGAGCATCAGCATCTAACTACCCTAATAATCAATCCATTTAAATTAGGAGGAAAAGTTTTAATGCAAAATATTTAGCCATATATCACTGAAAGGGTTGGGGTATTTCTTAGTAAGTTGGAATTCGCAACTTGTAATTTTGGACAAATAAATAAACAATTAGAGGGGTTGGAGATGAATGTGTTGGGGGGGGAGCATGGTCCCAAAACTGAGGGACACAGCAAAAGAGGGCAAAATTTGGGACAAGTTGACTACCCCTGAACTAAGACTACACCTCGGTGCCTCAAAATTCCAAGCTTCATTTAATACAATGATCCCACAGGAAAAAACTGAGCAGACAAAATACAGAATCACAGAACTGTACAGCTGGAAGATATCCTATAGCTCTTCAAATCTAACCTACTGATAAAACAGAAAACAGGAAGCTGGACTAGATGGTCCTTTGGCCTGATCCAGCATGGCTCTTCTTATGTTCTTATGTCCCTGGTTAGTGCAGTGTGCTGATCAGTACGCTAGGTTTAGAGGAGAAAGACCTGGATTCAAATCACCACTTAGGAGATCTTGGATTAGCAACAATCAAGGGTCTCTAAGACTTATGTACACTGCTTTAAGGATTTTCAGGCCCCCAAGTGGTACAAAAAACATTTTTTCTGACTCCCCCCCCCCAGTTCCCTGCTGTGTGCCTGTTGGGTTTTCTTGTTTATTTGTTGAGGATACAGTGCAATAACTCCACATACAGTGGTACCTTGTATAAAGGAATTAATTCGTTCCAAATGAAATTATGTTAAGCAAATTTCCTTTATACAAATTTCCCATAAGAATGCATTGAAAACAGAGTGATCCCATTTTATGTTGTACAGATTCGCCCCATAGCAAATTTCCCCTATCTCCAGAATTTTTATGTTGTACAAATTTTATGTTATACAAACCATTTGTTATACAAGGGTCCACTGTATTTCACTGAACTTCCTAAGAGAACGGCAGAGGGAAGACCAGCCGATTTCCTGGCTGTGAGGAAATGCTTCAGTACTCCTGAAGGCAGCTGACACATGTAAATTATTTCAGCTCTTCTTCACCTTCAGGCACAGATTAGACACAGAGACCACTCTTGGCCCCATACACACTGACCCGTAACAGAGCATTCACTGCTCAAGACTACATCAAGACAAAGGCAAGTTCATACAAGGAGTGAAGAAAACATCTCTTCTACTGTTCCCCTTCATTGTCTAGCACACTCAAAGGCCAACGCGTCACTTCCTCAAAATAATGCATCATGATTGTGGGCAGAAGGGCTAGATATGTTGTCATATATTATGTGCCACATTCTAGCAGAGGGCAATGGTTCGAGACTTAAAATCTCATTAGGCAAAATCACTAGTTCCTGGCTTGTTGAGGTTATAGGCATCCAGTTTTCCAGCTATATATATATATACTGAGGAGAACTGTTACAGAAGGGTGTTGTTCCAGAAGATATCTGCCTCACCACAACTCAAAAGTCCATTAACTAACTTCCAGAGTGGAAAACAACTTTGCTTGTTACATGGCAGAACTATTCAGTCTACTTTTATTTATTTATTTATTTATTTATTTATTTATTTATTTATTTATTTATTTATTTGGCTTTTATACCACCCATCTAGACCAAGGGCTACTCTGGGCGGTTTACAACATGTGATAACAAACAAAAGAATACATTTTAAAAACCAAAATACAAGGTACATAATAAAATAAAATATACATAAATCAACAACAAAAACTAAAATGAAGCTAAAATGAAGCTAAAAATAGCAAGAGATTGATAAAATGGGGGGGGAGATGAGAAGAAAAGTAGTTTTAAAAAATAGTGCCTTACTAAATGTTTGAAGAATCAGGGAACACCATTCTATAGAACCAGGTCTTCAATAGTTTTTTTAAAAGTTTGAAGCGAGGGTGCCAGCCGAATTTCAGTGGGTAGATGGTTCCATAACTTGGGAGCAACCACCGAGAAGGCCCTACTCCTTGTTACAGCTTTCCAGGCCTCCCTCGGGGTTGGGACTCCCAGGGGTCCTGCCTGGCTGGCACGGGTTATCCTGGCAGTTCTTCTTGGGAGGAGCCGCTCTGTCAGATACTGAGGTCCCAAACCGTTTAGAGCTTTGTATGTTAACATCAAAACCTTGAAGTCAATGCGGTAGCGTACCGGCAACCAGTGTAGGGCTGCCAGCACGGGGGTAATATGTTAGTGCCTTCTTTGCCCCGTTAGAAGTCTGGCAGCTGTATTCTGCACTAGCTGCAATCTCTGCATTAACCTCAAGGGCAGCCCCACGTAGAGAGCACTACAGTAGTCTATTCTCGAGATTACAAGTGCATTGCAGGCAATGGAAAAAAATTCCAGTTTTGCTGCCTATAAACACTCCTGCTAAAAAGATGATAAAAGCAATGGAAAATGCACCCTTAATAAAAATAATAGCATGTATGCAATGCAGTTAAGTAGCTCATGCTGATCCTTCATATGCCAAAATTCAATACCTATTGTAAATGTATTTTCATCCATTCACTGGTTTTTGCTTCTGTTATGTTGTTGGTGTTTTTACTAACACAGAACTTAATTTAAAAACAATTATCCATATGCAGCACCTAAATACATATACAGCATGGAAGGCAGAACAAAACATATTCTCTCTTATCCATGGTTTTCCTTTCCACTGAAAGGCCTGGAACCAATCCCCAGCAGATACCAGGGTCCTACTGTATCTTAATGTTTGCATATCACTGTTTAATACTTATGCAACCCTTCGGAGGACGTGCAGGCATCTGTTCCAATTTTCCAGGTACATGAGCCACAAGGTTTAGAATGGATTTCGAAAGCAGGTAATTCAATCTGAAGAGGCAAATGGAACGACATATTTCCAAAATGATCCAACAAGAGAATCCCTAGCACAGAATATCCCTGCCACTTTAATTGAAACAGTCCATCCATCCATGCCTGAGAAGTGGAACAATATGCTGCGTAAATGCCTCTGCTGTACTCCTGCTAATTGAAAAACTGAATGATGTTTATCAAGACCTGCTCAGGATGAGACTAGGAAACCAGTGAAAATTTAGCTTCTGTCAAAGAAAATACCAGCAGGGCTGTTTGCTGCCAATAGTGAAATTTGCTCAACGACATTTGACTATATTAAAGCATTCCCTCTTTATCTTTTTGTAAGGCCATTTGGAGGATAATTATGACTTTTGGTAGCCTGAATAAGAAAATCATTTAGGGTTTGGGGAAATCTTAAATACTCTGACTGAATCAAGAGGTACATGTACTTAAGAGAACAATTTCGCTGCAGCTAGATGCCTAAACCACTGAGGATCCTATCTCACGCCCAATAAAAACCGCTTCAATCAGCTGGAAAATGTGGCTCCTAAAAGTGTGTCCTCATGGCCAGCGGGCTTATTAAAAAAAGTGCGACCACGCCCACTTTAGCACGACCCAGCGAGTTTTCCAACTACCAGGTTGGGAGGTACTAAAAATATTTGTCGCTGTTCCCATGCGGACTCGGAAACACCTCTTCATATTTTTGTCCCAGTTGCAATACAGCCCTGTGGCCCTCCCCACAACACACACACACACACACACACACACACACACACACACACGTCAGAGGTGGTGGCGTGGGGATTCACCTTGAGAGGCCTCTCCCGTGTAGGCTGCTCTTTCTCATACCTCAGGCACACCCAAACTTCGGCCCTCCAGATGTTTTGGACCACAACGCCCACAGTCCTTTGCCATTGGAAATACAGGCTTGGAATTCTGGGAGTTGTGGTCCAAAACATCAGGAGGGCCGAAGTTTGGGTATGCCTGTCGTACCTCCTTTTTGGAGGCAGAAGCTTCAGACGGCGGCGCTTCGCTCCCTCCCCCTCCACTGAGAAAACGGGGCTGGGGATCATTCTCTCCCCTCTCCTCCCCAGGCTGCCGAAGAGCTGCAGCAGGCGCCATTGGGGATAGTACCGTGGAAGCGCGATGTTGTGTGTGTGTGCGTGTGTGTGTGTGTATGTGTGCGCGTAGTCAGTGGGGTCGTGGGTACACAGGAACCGCATCTTCACCCACGTGACCGTTACTGGGGGGAAAGCCGGCTTTTATTTTGAGCTGTTTTTTTCCCCGGCCATGGGATAGCAGCCGGAGATATCTATCCATCTGTTGCCTGCTTTTAATCCCACATCTGTCTCTTTGCAATCCATTCTGGCATATTTTTAAGGGTAGTGACAGCGGAGCTAATCATAAAACATTAATTGAATCCTCACGTTTTATTTGATAGGGAGGAAAAGAACACAAAAGGCAAAGAAGAGAGCGAACAACCTGGGAATAACTTGCGAAACTAGATATTGAATTCTACTCCACACTTCTGCTTTTGTTAAATCTAAAGAAAACCTTCCATTTATGCTGCAATCCATTCTTGCTCTTTATTATATTGCCTTAACCGGGAACCAGATCTACAATGATGCCATTAAAATTACATCAGAATATAAGTTTTTTCTTCCTGGGTGTTTTTTTTTATTTTATCTCTGAATTCAGAGGGGAAGGGAGCATTATTGTATGAATTACAATCTGCAAATTATATTAGTAAGCCTCAAACATTCTGAATCGAAGCATTCCGGGTTTAAGATAAACTGATGACTTTATTCCAAAATCACATTGCACTCAAATTGGAGCCTTGTTTAAACAAACCTGAATGTGGATAAACGCATTTTAAGCTCACCCAGCCAGCAGATAAACAAAATTCCACTGGTACCTTCATTCAGGTGAAAGCCATTTCCTGTGCATATTAAAAAAGCACAATGCCCATCTTTGAACATGCTGGAGAGACGTTCTGGTCTCTCTCACACCTCTTCTGACCACTTCTGTGCCCTTCGTTGCTCTCACTAAGCACAATTTGGCCTTCACCATTTCTGCACGGTGCTCAGCACCGGTTGCCAAGCCTTTTATGAAGATCAGCTTTAGTACTTATAATCAGGTACTATCATGACCAAGGACAGCCAAGCGTCCAAGCTGGCCGTACCAGGATTTAAGGTCAGAAGTTGTGTTCAGCAGCCTGAATACAGTTCCTACAACTGGGGCAGCCATTTGAACTAAATCAAAAAAGTGACAAAGCTGACAAGAGACAGAAGATGAAGCAGAACTTGGAGCGTTATTTCTTAAAAGTAATTTGTTGCTGTTACTCACTACAGTATTTGAAAAGTAACCTGTTGTTTGACTTACCATCATGCTGGAAAAACAACTGGTTGCATTTCTTCTTTTGAGATGCATTACTATCCTTTATTCTCTTTTGGGGGGAATGCCTTAATGTCAGTTCCGAGTTACTATTGAAGGTAAACTAGAAAATGTTACATGTCACAAAAGCAACATTTATTCCTAGCTCATTCCTTGTTTAAAATATTGTTTGTTTGTTTGTTTGTTTGTTTGTTTAATGCCCATCTTCCAGAAGGAACTCGAGGCAGTTTACAACAATACAATAAATCTATAATAACACAGTATATATAATTTTTAAAACTAACACAATAAATAACACACACACACACACACACACACACACACACACACACACACACACACAATACGCCAGCAAGACAGTCTTGTTCTATTGGTAAATTAAATTAAATTAAATTAAATTAAATTAAATTAGTGGTTGCCAAACAATTATTTAAAGTGCAAGGTTTTTTTTAACATAATGTCTGGCTACTTTGTTTAGTTTTTAAGCATCTCAGTTTACTGATCATGTCTCAAATGCTGATTCGGAGGATCCTTTTGCATGACATTGGGCCATTTGAGGCCATTTTTTCAAATACTAGAAAATGTTACTCATTACACAAAGAATTCACAAGAGCTGAGCAGGGCTACTGACGTCAGTACATTTTGGTGATCACTCATCCATAGGGTTATCATAAGTTGAAGGTGACATAAAAGCATGTAACAACATAGAAGTTGATGTAAAGAAGGTCCAATAAAAGGTATCACCTACTCTGGGATATTCTCTCCCTGATACACCTATGTAACATCGATTTCTAGGCAATTTTTCTGCACCATCCATGAAGCAGGTATGCTTTAATCCTGAGGAAGTGGATTTCCTCCACAAAAGCTTTCTATTTGTTCATTTTTTTAAATGGTGCATTAAAAATATCACTTATTCTTGCGCTTGTGTAATATACCCACTATGAGGATATCAAGAAAGAGCCTCTTCCTGCCACCTCAGTATCAAGAAGAAGGCACATGGACTCAACACCAGCAGAACAGGACAGGAGAGGCCCTTCTGTCCATCCCACCACCCTCACAGGTACGTCTCATGGGAACACCAGAAAGGACCTTCTCGGCTGATGCGCCCAGACTCTGGAACTCCCTCCCACTAGAGATGAGGACTGCCCCCATCTCTGCTGTCTTTCCAGAAACAAGGCAAGCTTTCCTTGAATGATGGACTACCATACATGGCTACACAGACTTGTGTTTATAACCACTTATAACTTTGTACATGTATCTTTCCTTGTGGGATTACATTGACACTATGTTATCAACTGTTAGTAGTTCCCATCCCTCATTACTTTTAGAATAAACTCAGATGATCTTTGGATGACTAGTTGGTTGCCTTCCCACAAACCCTCTAGTACCCAACCTGGGGTTCTACAGCTTGAAACCGGATCAGTTTTTGATATTTTAAGACAGTAAAACTGTTGCCGATTCTTGTTTTGCTTTTTAAATTTTGGACAGAGATATGATCTTTCTCTTTACCTTTCCCTTCAGTTATGAGTCTTCTTCAAAATAATGGCCTCGAAACATTTTCTAGAAAAGTTGTTTTTCCTGTTGTTATACCCTAGCTTTTTTTGTAGCTGTTGTTTTATATACTTGAGAGTAGAGATGGGCACGACTCAAAAAATGGTGTTTCGTTTGTCGTTTGTGGGGTCCGTTTCGGTTCGTTTTCGTTTTTCATGATTTTTTTTTGCAAAAAACGTAACGAAACAAAAAACGAAAACGAAAACAAAAATTTGCTGTTTCGTTAGCATTCATTACAGTTCAATGTATTTGCCGCAACGAAAACGAAACGCACAACAAAATTTCTGTTGTTTCGTTTCATTTCGTTTCATTTTGGAGACAAAATTCATTTTTCGTTTCGTTACGTAAACGAAAAAACGAAAATGACAAATTGCTCGTTTCGTGCCCATCTCTACTTGAGAGATTGTTTGTCCGTTGGAACCTGTGGAATGTGCTGCTAAACCAGCTGAAGTGTCGTGTTGTAAACATGCTGAAAATTTCAGGCCGTGTTGTTTTTATGGCTAATTGCTGTTTGAACTTACTGTGAGTTGTGTTTCAGTTTTCAAGCTTCACTGCTGATCTGCACTTGAGATTCTTGTCTCTCTGTGAAGGGATTATCAGATATGCCAGCTCAATTCCCCATAGAAAACCACTCTGTTTACCTATGTGATTATGCAACTGGGCTGTGAGACTGTGATATTATCTTTGTGCATAAATATTAACTGCACTGTTCCGATTTGTGGTAGCCAGTCTAGAACAGCTGGGATGCTACAAATTGCCCTTTAGAGTATATGCAGAACAGTCCCAATTAAAGGTATCGTTGCCTGAATACATGGATATTTTGTCTCTATCCATGCTATTCAGAGGAGGGAGGCTGGCATTTTTAAGTCATATAGATATCTAATGAAAAGGAACTCCTTTATGCATGCAATTGTGTTTTTGAAAAATGAATGCAAATATTTATGAATGCCCCTCATTATTTTTGATTTTGTTCTAAACTAAAGCAAACATGAAGATAAACATGATGAACAAATCTGGAAAACATTTGTTTTCATTTCTAACTCCTTCCGTTTATTCGTCTTGAAATTAAACAAGTCATATATACATAGGTAAGTAAGCAGGGCGGGAGGTATTTATCATTTTTGTGTAATATCCCTCACTGTTTATACTGCCAGAGCAGTGTGAAATTCATTAAATCACAGCGCAAAATGAAACAATGACTGAAAATACTTATAAAAGGAATACAAGTGAAAATGCCTCATTATAAACAAGATTGAACAATATCTTATAAAAGTAGAATCAACAAAATTATGACTTGAGTGCCAGAGGTGAGATCCTCTAGAAGAGACATTCTGTAGTGAAGCCACCACTAAGCAAAAAACTTTCTTTGGTTAGCCTACACTGTACCCCTGGTACTGGAGGCATTTGAAAAAGTACCTTAGCAGAAGATCTGGTATTGTTTGCAGTTATGCTTCTGGAGGAAGAAAGAAAAAGATATTTACTAGTAGCCTGGTCCGAAATTTACTTAAATGGAATTTATGTTTCATTCCATCTAAGGAACCTCACTCTCACATTCCATGTGCAGCTGACGTTCAGCTTGAGCTTGTTTACTATGCATTGTACCTGCACCCTCTCCTGGACCAGTGTCTCCATCTTCAGGGGTTCTAGGTGGCTTTCCAGAGATGCTATTAACTTGACCACTAGACCAATTGAGAAGTGGCAGCTTCTGCTTCTTTCCCTTGGCATTCTGAGCAGTACTGGGCAACAAGCTTAGGTTTCATTTAAATTATTCTGCAATACCACTATGACAGAATTTGCGGCCGGGGGGGGGTCAGTTTAATCACCCACGGCATCTGAGAATGAACTGTGAGGAAATTATAATAGCAGATGAACCCAGTTGCCCATAGCTGCTCAATCTTTTCATTTAAAAACTTATTTGTACCTTATTACTTTAAAGAAAGTAATTGATTGACCCACTGAAATAAAAGGGGGAGAACCACGTGGCCATTACAAAATACAAATGCCAGACTACGCTGTAAGTGATACCTTTATAGGCCACTGATAAAAAATAAAAACGTCATTGCATGCGTTCATGGATAAATTCCACGTCTTCATGGCAAGTACTAAAAGTCCAAATATGGGAGGGAGGTTAATCTTAGATATAAAGTTCTTGTTAAGACTGATGAAGCTGCTTGGATGAGTAGCGAAACATTTCAATCTCTCAAGAAAAAGTCCAGTTGCCTTGACTCAACTCTTAGATAACCTCACCTGGATGACTGAGAATCTTCACAGTTCTTGGTGAGATGAATTTCACAAAGCACATCGGTCTTAGACAAGGTAGGACGCTGTGTCAGAAGCAGAAGGTTGGGTTTTATGCCCCAACCCTTCAAACAAAGGATCATAGGCTATGCAATGAAATACACTTCCTCTCCATTTGGCTCTCCTTCAAAACAAACACGTTCTTGTTTGGCTAAGGAAGTGGGGATCAATGCAGAAAATCAATGTCCTCCATGTGAGAATTTGGGTATAATCTAGTAAAACCACCAGCTATAGCTAATTGGGGTCAGATTAAAGAAAAAGGAATATTATAAGCTTTCGCTGAATGATGGACTACCATGTGCATTTTATATGAATCTATAGGTTCACATAGACTTTGTGTTTATAACTACTTATAACCTTGTAGCTTTAATGTAATGTTTTCTATAATGTTGTAAGATGCCTCAATTCCTTGTCCTCAAACACTGTACTTGAACATATCTTAATTGTACTGGACTGTATATTGTCCCTTGTTACTGTAAGCCGCCTTGGGTCCTTTTCCAAGAAGAAAGGTGGGGTAAAAATACTCTAAAACAAACAAACAAACAAACAAACAAACAAAACAAATATTTATTCAATGTATGAGTATTTTCTCCTTGGAAAAGGACCCAAGGCAGCTTATAGTAATGAGGGACAATATAGAGTCCAGTACAATTAAGACATTGTCAAGTTTAAGAACAGGGAATTGAGGGGCATCTTACAGCATTAGAAGACAACATTAAAGCTAAAATAGAACACAAGCTGTTAAGAAAAGAGTATAAATTCCATGTAATCCTCAACGGTAGACCATTAGATGCTGAAGCTTCAGACTCTGTAGCTAAACTCAAGATCCAAGGCAGAGGCTGCAGACTGTTTTTTTTAAAAAAAACAGTTTGAGGTATGCTGGAAGTATGGGTTGTCATCTCAGGGAATTGTCAGTGGTCTGTCTCTGTTTCTACAGATGGTAATCACTGGAGGGATCCCGGTTTGGACTAGGATCAAAGTACTCAGAAATGCAACAACCTCTCTTATCAGGAAAGCTGGAGATGAAACTAAGTGATATGCTAATTAAAACATAACTAATGGAAGCCAAATTCGGAGCATTCAAAATACAAAGGCTGAACAAGTCAGGGCTGAGTTTGATTCTGAGAAGAAAAACAGCATAAATAAAAATTTTAAATGATCATTCAGTCAAAAGGTAAGATAAACAAAAAGCAAACGACCTACCAATGCTTTGGATGTGACTTTCACATAAGGCAGGAACTACAAGAAGTGCAATTTAAATGACTGGAAATCAGCAGCTGCAGAAGAAAGTCAAGCAAGGAAAATGAATGAAAATAATTTCAGACCTTTTTGGAGGGCAGTGGGGACACAGAGAGACATGAATGCTAGTTTAGAAGGGCAGGATCAAACTACAGTCCCACTTCTTGTTTCAAGCCACACCAGGGGCCCATGAATCTTTCAGGAGTAAAGCATAAACATGTGCCCCCAATCATTAAAAGATGGTAAAATGTGCTCCCTTTTGACATTTTGCCAGGTAATTCTCCTGATACCAGTACAGTATTTGGAATCCAGATGGCATAGTTGGCATTGTACAGAAAACCAGCAATGTAGGAAAATGGGAGAGAAGGGAAGAGGATAGGAAAAACAAACACAAAAGAAGATAGAATGCTGGCAGATACCAGACATGCTGTGTGTTAGCCAGTCAGGGAAGAGATCAATCCATATACTGTACGACCAGGCAGGAACACTTCAATGACATCACCAAACATGTAGCTTGTTGCCCCCTCCCTCGCCGCTGGAATGGCACCAGCAGCAAGAACCTGGGTATCGAACAACTCAAATCATCCCTGCATACAGGTGATGCCACTCTCATACATATACAGTGGGCCCTCGTATAACAAATGGCTTGTATAACATAAAATCTGTACAACATAAAAAACTCCGGAGATAGGGGAAATTTGCTTAGCAGAATCGTCTATGGGGCAAATCCGTACAACATAAAAATAGTTGTGATTAGGGATTACTCCGTTTTCAATGCATTCCTATGGGAAATTTGTATAAAGGAAAATTTGCTTAACAAATTCAGATGGAACGAATTAATTCCTTTATACAAGGTACTGCTGTACATACTGTATACTCTCGTACACATACCATCAAGTGTAAAGATACCTTATTTGGAGACCCAGGACCAAGATGATCCACATTTTTGTATTTCCATTCACCATGCAGGGGTGTGAAAGCTGGACATTAATGAAAGCGGAGAGGGAGAAAACTGATTCACTTGAAATATGGTGCTGGAGGAGAGCTTTTTTCTGACTGCCAGAAAGACAAACAAGTGACTCCTGGATCAAATTAAGCCTGAACAACCTCTGGAAGCAAAAAATGTTGAAACTGAGTCTGCCCTACTTTGGGCACATCATGAGAAGGCAGGATCCTTGTCTGGAATGGACAATAATGTTGGGAAAGGCTGAAGGCAGCAGGAAAAGAGGAGGAAATATCAGATGGACAGGTTGAGGATAGGATGTTTTAGAGATCACTCATTCACAGGGCTAACACAAGTCAGGTATGCCTTGATAACACATATAACATACCACTCATACATGCATTTACAAGTGGCTACTCTTTTTGCAGGATTAAAACATGGGGGTTGAAGAATGGGCAGCCAAATATACCCCCCACCCCATCCAAAAAAGATCCACAGTCCTTAAATGATCAAAACATTTATTGATACAAGGGATGGGCACAAAATGGAAAAATAATGTTTCATTTCGTTTTATTTTGTGCTCACCGCCATCTTGTTTTGTTTCTTATGAAATTTTTGTAAAAGTTTCATATGAAACGAAATGGCTCCCCTGGGTCCTAGAGGCACCAGATTTGGTGGCTGGGACTCCGGGAGCCATTTTTAAAGGGCTCCTGCTGAGCTGTTATCGGCTGGACCCCTTTAAACCTGGCCCAGTTGGCACCAGGAGGATCCCCTGGTGCTGACTGGGCCAGGTTTAAAGAGGTCCAGACACTGACAGCTCGGCAGGAGCCTGAAAATGATGGAACGAATCAGTTCATTTCAATGGAAAAACAACCGTTTCGTTTTGACTACAACAAAATGCTGCTTCCTCATTTCATTTCATTACGTAACGACGAAACAGCATTTCGTTTTTCGTTTCCTGCCCATCCCTAATTGGTACCAACAAAAATTCTACAAGATTAAATCAGCTTTTGAATTCTCCAGAGCTCTTCACCGGGTTAGCTGATGTGTGTTTGGGGGTGGGGATACAGTAATGGGGCAGTGAGGGACCATGGAAATCCAAATATTTGTCTAGCTGTTTCAGCTGTACAGGGTATAAGAGAGATGGCCAAGTTACTGACAGATATGCAGATTTGGGATAACGCCTTGCAATCCATGTTGAAATGGAGAGGAAATTGTGAGTAACCTCTCTGAAAGGCAGGGTTGGCTGACACTGAACCAGAGATCTGTCTCTAGCTTGAAGAGAAACATACAGTATAGATTCATGAAGCAGCAAAGTTCAAAAATTCCCCACAGTTTACAGTGTATGTAAGCAAAGCCGGTGATAAAGTTTTAGATGGCACACTAGGTCAAAGTGTGAATATTATATAGCTGGAGAGGTGGAAACCTCATCAAAGGCTATCTCAAGGTGGTAAAAAATTTTTTTCCTCTGGTCCTAGATTCAGCCCTGAATGAGATTATGTAGCCAATGTAGCTAACACATTTTAAAATATCCATTAAATATCCATCCCTCATTTAAATATCCATTAAATATCAATCCCTCATTTTAAAATATCCATTAAAATATGAAATGATAGGGGAAAAATGAAATGATAGAAAACCAATATGTTGTGATAGCTTAGAGACTGTTCTATTTCCATTTGGGTTTTTGTGGCTACATCCTTCAGATACTTCTGAAAGCTTGCATTGAAACATAAGAGCCTTCAGGTTGCTGGATAGCTCAGTGTGCTTAAGCATCTGCCTGTGGAGCCAGACATTGGTAGTTCAATTCCTCACTGTGCCTCTTTGATAGGAACCAGACTCAATGATCCATAGGATACCTTCCAGCTGATGCAGTTCCAAGACCTTATTTTTGGTTTTGTGTGCATATGCTTGCACTGACTAACTTGGCTAGTTCTTGCCCCAAAATTAATTGTTTCACGTTTCCCGAAAGCAGCCAAAATTGGGACATCTGGTTACTTAAAAACGAATGCAGCAAGAAATCCATCTATGGTACAAAGTGGTGGAGTTTTGTTTGGAAATTTGCACGCCATCTGTCGTTTGTATTATTGGGAGGGGCTTTTCTTCACTGGAGTGATTGTCTATCCAACACCACCAACCATTCCTTCCAGCCTTTGAATTCAAAGACAGCCCTGTCTCTCTGCTGAGCGTGCTTTCCCCTCTTGTCAGCCTATTGGTAGCCATTGTTGGTTGCAATCAATCTGGCCAGTTGGTTGCTAAGAATGTGCGCAGTAAAGAAAAGAGTATACACATGTCTGTAATTTCAAGGAACTGAATTTCTCCTTTGTGAGTCTCTGTACTTTTACCAGATAGTAAAAGAAAAGAATTGTTTACCAAAAATTCAAAACTATTCAACATGAAACACACACTTCCACAGCAGAGCAGAAGGCACAGCAAAAACACGCACAGGAAGCATTATGAGCTTCCTCCTTTACCATTTAGTAACATCAGACTTTTTTTTGTACTACTGTTCCCAGAATTCCCCTGGTGGATGGAACTGCACATGGAATAGCTGGTATTTCAAGTGATTCCTATTGTTATGCCCTTTGTTGTTGTTCAGTCGTTCAGTCGTGTCCGACTCTTCGTGACCCCATGGACCAGAGCTCGCCAGGCCTTCCTATCCTCCACTGCCTCCCGGAGTTTTGTCAAATTCATTTTGGTTGCATCGATGACACCGTCCAACCATCTCATTCTCTGTCGTCCTCTTTTCCTTTTGCCTTCGATTTTTCCCAGCATCAGGGCCTTTTCCAGGGAGTCCTCTCTTCTCATGAGGTGGCCAAAGTACTGGAGCCTCAGCTTCAAAATCTGTCCTTCCAGTGAGCATTCGGGGTTGATTTCTTTCAGAATGGATAGGTTTGATCTCCTTGCAGTCCAGGGGACTCTCAAGACTCTCCTCCAGCACCACAGCTCAAAAGCATCAATTCTGCGGCGATCAGCCTTCTTTATAGTCCAGCTCTCACTTCCATACATCACTACTGGAAAAACCATAGCTTTAACCATCCTGACCTTAGTTGGCAAAGTGATGTCTCTGCTCTTTAGGATGCTATCTAGGTTTGCCATTGCTTTCCTCCCAAGAAGCAGGCGTCTTTTTATTTCGTTGCTGCAGTCGCCATCTGCAGTGATCAAGGAGCCCAAGAAAATAAACTCTGTCATTGCCTCCATTTCTTCCCCTTCTATTTGCCAGGAGGTGATGGGACCAGTGGCCATGATCTTAGTTTTTTTGATGTTGAGCTTCAGCCCATTTTTTTCACTCTCCTCTTTCACCCTCATTAAGAGGTTCTTTAATTCTTCCTCACTCTCTGCTATTAGAGTAGTATCATCTGCGTATCTGAGGTTGTTGATATTTCTTCCGGCAATCTTAATTCCGTCTTGAGATTCATCCAGACCGGCCTTTCTCATGATGTACTCTGCATATAAGTTAAATAGGCAAGGTGACAGTATACAGCCTTGTCGTACTCCTTTCCCGATTCTAAACCAGTCAGTTGTTCCATATCCAGTTCTGACGGTTGCTGCTTGTCCCACATATAGATTTCTTAGGAGACAGATAAGGTGTTCAGGCACTCCCATTCCTTTAAGGACTTGCCATAGTTTGTTGTGGTCTACACAGTCGAAGGCTTTGGCATAGTCAAAGAAGCAGAAGTAGATGTTTTTCTGGGAACTCTCTGGCTTTCTCCATAATCCAGCGCATGTTGGCGATTTGGTCTCTAGTTCCTCTGCCCCTTCGAAATCCAGCTTGTAGTTCTGGAAGTTCTCTTTCCACATACTGCTGAAGCCTGCCTTGTAGAATTTTGAGCATAACCTTGCTAGCATGTGAAATGAGTGCAATTGTGCGATAGTTGGAGCATTCTTTGGCGTTTCCTTTCTTTGGGATTGGAATGTAGACCGATCTTTTCCAGTCCTCTGGCCACTGCTGGGTTTTCCAAATTTGCTGGCATATCTTATGCAGCACCTTTACAGCATCCTCTTTTAAGATTTTAAAGAGTTCAATTGGAATGCCATCACCTCCACTGGCCTTGTTGTTTGCAATGCTTTCTAAGGCCCACTTGACTTCACTTTCCAGGATGTCTGGCTCCAGGTCAGCAACTACGCTATCTTGGTTATCAGGGACGTCCAGATCTTTCTGATATAATTCTTCTGTATATTCTTGCCATCTCTTCTTGATCTCTTCTGCTTCAGTTAGGTCCCTACCATTTTTGTCCTTTATCATATCCATCTTTGCACGAAATGCCCCTTTAATATCTCCAATTTTCTTGAACAGATCTCTGGTTTTTCCTTTTCTATTGTTTTCCTCTATTTCTTTGCACTGTTCATTCAAGAAGGCCGCCCTGTCTCTCCTTGCTATTCTTTGGAAGTCTGCATTCAATTTTCTGTATCTTTCCCTTTCTCCCTTGCATTTTGCGTCCCTTCTCTCCTCCGCTATTTGTAGGGCCTCGTTGGACAACCACTTTGCTTTCTTGCATTTTCTTTTCTTTGGAATATTTTTCATTGCAGTCTCCTGTACAATGTTACAAGCCTCCATCCATAGTTCTTCAGGTGTTCTGTCCACCAAATCTAGTTCCTTGAATCTATTCTTCACTTCCACTGTGTATTCATATGGGATTTGACTTAGGTTATACCTGACTGGCCCAGTGATCTTCCCTACTTTCTTCAGTTTGAGTTTGAATTTTGAAATAAGAAGCTGATGATCTGAGCCACAGTCAGCACCAGGTCTTGTTTTTGCTGACTGTATAGAGCTCCTCCATCTTTGGCTGCAGAGAACATAGTCAATCTGATTCCGGTATTGTCCATCTGGTGATGTCCATGTGTAGAGTCGCATTTTGTGTTGTTGGAAAAGAGTGTTTGCAATGACCAGCTTGTTCTCTTGACAAAACTCAATTAGCCTTTGCCCTGCTTCATTTGGAACTCCAAGGCCAAACTTGCCAGTTATTCCTTTTATCACTTGACTCCCTACTTTAGCATTCCAATCCCCTATGATGAGAAGAACATCTTTCTTTGGTGTCAGTTCTAGAAGGTCTTGTAAGTCTTCATAAAATTGGTCAATCTCAGACTCTTCAGCACCGGTAGTTGGAGCATAAACTTGGATTACTGTGATGTTGAAAGGACTGCCTTGGAATCGTACCGAAATCATTCTATCATTTTTTAAGTTGTATCCCAGCACTGCTTTTCTCACTCTATTGTTGACTATGAAGGCTACTCCATTTCTTCTATGGGATTCTTGCCCACAGTAGTAGATGTGATAGTCATCTGAACTGAATTCACCCATTCCTGTCCATTTAAGTTCACTGATGCCCAGGATGTCAATGTTTATTCTTTCCATCTCACGTTTGACCACATCCAGCTTACCCTGGTTCATAGATCTCACATTCCAGGTTCCTATGCAGTATATCTCTTTGCAGCATTGGACTTTCCTTTCTCTTCCAGGCACGTCTGCAGCTGAGCGTCCTTTCGGCTTTGGCCCAGCCACTTCATTAGCTCTGGAGCTACTTGTACTTGTCCTCTGCTCTTCCTCAGTAGCATGTTGGACACCTTCCGACCTGAGGGGCTCATCTTCCAGCGTCATATCTTTTAGCCTTTTGTTTCTGACCATGGGATGTTCTTGGCAGGGATACCGGGGTGGCTTGCCAGTTCCTACCCCAGGAAGTCTTATTACAGGCCTCATTGTCACCAGTGTAATTAGCCTTACAATGATGAAAGCAAAGTTCAGCCTGTTTTATTTTGTAGCCTCACTGATCAACTGGGACACAAAAGTAGAAATGTGCCCCATTTATAAGATATTGACTTGCTTGAAAATGCAGGATAATCACAACACACTACATCCACTACCAAGCTTGTCTGCCAAAAGAGAGAGGCACGTTATGCCCTTCACTGGAGCGTAATTCACAAACTCCATGTAGAGGCATAAAACCCTGTTGTTGGCAATGACTTGCATAACTGAAAGCAGAAGGCTGCCTGAACAAACTCAGAGCGTTCTGGAAACGGAACAATTAAACTCCGTTTAGAACAGAACCGTACTCTGTTTTCCTCCAAGCCCAAAGTGAACATCCAGTTTATCACTAGAAACAGATTGTTGTTGACATATTGGTACTGAAGAATAAGGTTAACAAAACCATGTAACGGGGCGTCCACTTTAAAAAAAAGTTTCTTGCTGTATTATTTTAAAACAATTGTTAGGAAAAGTAATTAACTACAAATAACTAGTTTGTAGTTCGTTATAATAATTTATAATAAACTCCTTCTGTGGAACCATAAAAAAAATCTTCCAGACAAGAAACTAGTTGACAAAGACATCATCGTGGTGATAAGCATATCTTTATTTAGAGCATTTTACAACTGTTCTACACTCCCACAAAAGCTTATATTATAATATAATAGTCTTTGAGATGCCACATGTTTTTGTCTTGCTTTGCTTTGCTTTGCTTCTTTGGATTTTGCCTGACAACTATACAAGATGTATGTCTAATTTTAATGGGGGGCACCAAATATAACACAAAAAAACAAGAACAGCTGGATAGCTCAGTGGCTTAGGTGCAGGGCTATGGGGCCACAGTCCAATTCCCCATGGTGCCTCCTTGAGAGGGGCTGGACCCAGTGACCCCATAGGGACCCTCCCAGCTCCGCAGTTCAATGGTTATCGTTATTATTAATATACCAGTTCTCTTACCTGAAACAAAGAACTACACAAGCAGCAAGCTAAGAGAATTGTGTCTGCGTAAATAAACTGGCATTAGTAAAGCATGTGCCTGAGAAGACTGGCATCGTTCTTCAAAATATAACATGCCCAGCTTCCTTATCTGTCCCCCATCTCATTCACATTTTTTCTCTGCTTAGCAATCGAACCATTTTCAAGTATTTCACTGTTGAGATGCTCAAGAACTTTGGTTTCGTACAAGTGCTGAAAGGGAGCAAACAATTTCCCCCCTCTAATTTTCATGGCTAACTTTCCTAATGCTTTATGCACAGTCTCCTACATTAATTCAGATTGCCATTCTGTGCACTTTTCCTATTAATTCTCAACTGACTGACCCTCTTCATCTCTAATTATTACCATGAAGGGTTTGAATATCATTAAACTCCTCTCACCGACTGCATTAACTTTAAAAGGTAATTTGATTAATTCAGCAAGCCACTGGTAGATGGATATTTAATGCCTCACGGAATTTGTACATTATCAGTGTGTTGCAGCCTCCAGATCTGAAAGATAAACACAGTCCTTGGGGAAAGGATGGAAAAGGTGGGTTGTTTCTCAAAAAGGTTTCAAATAATTTTGTTAAGCTTTAAAAACAGTGCTTTAAATTGTTTTCCTCAGAATAACAAACAGATAATTCCTTTGCCTCCTTCTACCAAAACCCTGCTTTTTTGAATTAATAACTTTTTATTTCAGCTGAATGCATACTTCCACAGTGTAACCAAAGGTTTTCCACATGGGATAACACAGTCACGCCACGGAGTTGAGGGGAAAACCTACCAAGGGATAAACTTCAGAAGACTCTTGTCAGCCAAAACAGACGGGCAGATGCTTTTGACCTATTTGCATGTATGTTTACTCCAATGGAAGTGTTAAAAACCTTACTTCCCCAATAAATTTGCCATTCTATTCACATATGCTCAGAACTATATGTCATTTAAGTCAGTGTAAGCCTTACCTCTGAGTAACCTTACAAACGATGGGACTGCAACTATGCTTAAGACCTCCAGCTGTCATCTTTAGAATTTCGGCAGCATCACGAACAAGACATCAAGGGAGTTTTCAACAGTGAGCTCCACTTCTAACCGTTTTAAATAAAAAGTTTTGAGAAAGAAAAGCATGAAAAAATGAAACACACACACACACACACACACACACACACACACACACAGATACATCAAAGGTCAAGCAGGGCAGAAGGGACAGAATAATGGCTAGGAACGTATACTTTGTACTAAAGCATCTCAAATAGTATTATCTAATGGTATATTTGTCGCGACTCACAAAGGCTGTCTTATTATGACCTGGCCACACAGCTAATTTCTATTTCTGTCAGCTAAGGTCTGTGATAAGATTGCCAAGCAGACCAATATTCATTAACATTTCATGAAAAGTATATAAAGGCTCCAATTAGTCTTTCTAAACATTCCCCCAATGGCCCAGCTAAGACAGAGACACCTCTTACTTACTTTAGCATAGTAAGTCACAGCTAGCTGAGGCCCATTTCAGTGAACAGAATTTTCGGAGGACTTGGTTCTCTCAATGCCCCATTTATTTATTTATTTATTTATTGAGTATTTTAACCCCGCCTTTGGGCCTTTTCACACGACCCCTAAGATCCGCTGGTCCCTTAAATTCGGACCAGAGATCTTGGGGGTTCGTTTTTGTTCCTGCATCCCCACCCCTCAGCACTTCCTGCTCCTGTCGGCGTGAGGGGAGGGAGGGGAAAAAGGACAAAAGAAGCCTTTACTAACCTGCCGGTGCCGGTCGAAGTTGCCACGATCCCCGTTACTTCCTGGTTCCTTCTCAAGGGGCTCTTAAAGGGGCGGGAGGCAAAAAAAACAACAGACAAGCGAGGAGAGCCCGGCACTCTTATCCGCATCAAATATTTTTCACCTCCAGAGAGAAGGTACAAGAAAAGTGCGCTGGGTCGCGCTAAAGTGGGCGTGGTCGCACTTAATTGTCAGCAAACTCCGGAGCTGGTGGGGAAACATTTCTAAGCTCCGGAGCTGGGAGCCATTTGCAGCGCAGCTTAGGGGTCGTGTATAAACGCCCTTTGTTCAATGGGCCTACTCTAGTGCAATTTACTACAAAAAGCAACAAGATTTTGGCCAATGAGATAAGGGCTCAAAACCAGAGAAAAGTAAGAAAAATAGGAACTGTCTTGTTCATCTGATAATTGGTCCATCTATTTCAGTATTGTTTTATATTTTAAATTCTTTATATTTCGTGGCAGCAGCAATTTAGAAAGCTAGACAGCTAGACAGCAGTCCCTCTCAACAACGAGTGTGAACATCTATCAATCTGAATTTCTCCAAATGTCACCTACCTTTTTTCCCTAGTCCTATTTCATACAGTATCAGGTTATTATGAAACGTTGTGGAGGGATTACAAATGGAAATTGGCACAGAATTTTAAAAATACTTTTCTGCCTAGTGTGCACATGTATTGATGCATTTTATTTGAAGACACCGTTTCCCCAACTAAAGCATGTTGGGATTTTTTAAAAATTGTGCACACTTAAATGTTCATATTTGGAAAACATACACATTGTACTGTGTGTTCATATTTGAAAATACAGTGGTCCCCCACCCTTTCGCGGTTCATATACTGCGGTCCCGCTATATCGTGGGACCACAGTACTGTATATGGAAAAAGCCCCCCTGGGTTAAGGGGCAAAGGCCTGTTTTAGGCCTCCTGCACTTACCCCAGGACTGGCGCTGCCCCAAACGGGCCTGTGAGGGCCTTCCCAGGCCATCTGGATCCCCAAAAGGGCCTCCCTGCGAACCCTTCCGGTAAACTGGAAGTGACTTCCAGGTCACCAAAAATAATTTCTGAGGCCTCTGGGGGCTTGGGAAGGCCCTTGCAGGCCCGTTCGGGGCAGCGCCAGGCCCCCAGTTAGCCCCCCCCCAGCCCAGCCTGGCCTGCATCCGCATACTGTGGATTTTCAATTATTGCAGGGCAGGTTGGGTCCCTAATCCCCGTGATAGGCGGCGGGGGGGGGTCACTGTATACAAATATATCCTTCAAAAGGCCCCATCAACTTCCTAAATAGTGTATGTGAGCTTTCTCCGTGAGGTATATTTCTTCCCACAAGAAGAAGCATCCTCTGGAACTGCCAGAGACATAAATTGAAGTGGCAACAGCAAACGGCAGTTGCAGAAGGCATGCATCTTTCCAGGCCTGTAACTAGGAATTCTGGCACCCAGGTTTTTGGTGCTCTCCTGGTCCAGTGAAGTCAAGTGAGAAAAGCAGACATGGGGAGAGGATGAAGGAATGGGGAGGAATACATACAGCAGAGCACAGAACAGTCATATTGATTCTGCACTGAGCCCTCCTGTGGTGCACGTCCAATCTATACGGAAAGAAGCAAAAGGAGGCATTAGACTCCATGAATTTAGGGTAGTCAAGCTAGTAGGCACTCTTCCAGAGGCAAATACTAACCTACAAGTTTGAGTTCTTCAAGCAGCAGGCTTTTTCCACCTTCAAAAAATCAGCACCTCAAGCCAAATTCAGAGTCACCCCTGCCCTGCATAGTCCTTTCTACTACAAATCCTCACTGGAGAAAACCAGAGGTTGTGCAGTCACTCCTCTGGGAAAAGAATGAGGCAGCAATTTTTAAAAAGTGTGTGTGTGACTTTCTCTAACTAGCTTCAATTCAAAGTGCTTGTGGTACCTTCGAGCTGACCAAAGCTTAGGGAAAACAGGGTGTCTTATTTCCATTGCCAGTGAAGAGCCACAGCCGAAGAACCAAACTCTTTCTGGAGGCTGTGCAAACCCGCTTGGAGTATTTGGCTGCAACACCACCTCACAAAAGACAGAACTCCACAGGGAACTTTTCCTTTGTGAGTCTCCTGTGACAGTCCATTCTCAGTTATTTATTACTCCATAAAAGCCTGTTCAGATGGAAATTTTTAATCAGCTGCTGGTGCTAGACAGTCCATTTAAAAAAAAAGAGATTGGATTTCTATTGTTACAGTAATTGCCACTAGTTGTTGTTTTTTTTAAAATGACAAAATAAGAGGGGAAGGTTGCTTTGAATGTGTAGAACGGATTATTACTTGATGGCTGGTAATTCTCAATTTAGCCCAGAATTCTTGAAGAAATATACAGTACCAAGGTGTATTCCTAAATTCAAGTCTTCTTTCATGGAAAAACATACTATGAATTCATCACCAAAAGGTGACAAAGTAAGAAGGTTAGTGGGAAGTGACCTTCCAAAGAGATAATCTGGGTCTCTGCTAATTAACAAGCATTTCTTGGAGCAAGGCATCTAATAACACGGTCAGGAAACAACCAATAAGGTATATATATTTACTATGATTAAGCCCTATGTTTCAGAAATGTTTGCAGTGAATGTCTGCTTTTCCCCTTCTCTATATGTGTCTTTATTTCTTATCGATGTATTTCTTTCTCTGCATCTCCCCCTTTTTTCTCTCTGCAGCTGACAGTTGACAGTTCTCATAATTGCTGTTTTGTGTCAGCCACAGAGGTCAAATGATAAAGCCTGGCACAGCGCACGGGCTGCTGGTGAAACAGCACCAGCAACTTCCTCGTTATTGATGGTGATTTGGAAGGCCTCCATTTTATAATGTTTCCTGTCAGCTGAGAACCTACTATGGGTAGTTGCCACACTATTAAGCATTACTGGGATAATCTGGCTCTCGGAAGGCAATTGTACACAAGCTTCAGTCCCTCAGCTGCACCAGGTCATAAGTAGAAGGCTAGGCTACTGCCGGGATGACAGCATCAACACAGTTTCATTGTCATAGTGCCACTAGACCAGCTGGTAGCACAATAATTTGTAGCGCTAGAAAACTCACAGGATGAGCTGCTATTTCAGATGTATCCATCAATATGATAGGCAGACTATCCAACAAGGAAGAGGCCACATATGGGAAGGTTTTCAATATGGAAGCAAGGAATACCCCCCTCTCAATCTCAATCTCAATCTCTCTCAGTTCTCCCAATACTCTATATATGACATGCACATGGAGTAAGGGCTGACCCATCTGGTGTGGTGGCGAACACTTGCTAGCAGAGATGAGCAGTTTGAATTCATATCCACATGATACAAATAGGAATTGCAGCCCAATAGGCCAGTAAACCCCGCCCCCTGAACCAGCCCAGCCAGTTACTAGGCTCTGTGCGGCATGAGGCTCCACCTTCCTCAGCGTCGCACCAATCCCAGAAAGCAGCCCCACCTGCCCTTCCAACCTCCCTACAAGGCTGAACACTTTGTTGAGGAGGCAGGACTGAGAGTCTCCCTGCTCAGCTGGTGAGTGGTTGGCTGTGCGGGGAGGTGGGAGGGGACAGCTGGGCTGTTTCTGGGTTTGGCATAGGAAAGAGGAGGATGGAGCCTTGCAGCAAGAAAGGCCAGATTTGGTGAGGTGAAAATATGTGGGGGCTGACCATTCAGCCACATCGGGCCCCTAGGCAGGACTCTGGACAAGCTTCTAGGACATGCAAAGAGGAGGGGAGGATGCTGCAGCAATGGAGCCAGGGTGGTTAGGCTGGGCAGGTGGTTAGGGGGACGGACGGAGGCAGGAAGGGCAGGAAAACTGTACAAATTGTGAGCTGATGCCTCCATCCAGTATGGGGAGAGGTCAGCTGGTAGGGATGTATGACAGGCTGAGCCAGGAGAGAGAAGAGGTTGCGGGCCACTCAAAATGTGAAAACAGGCTGCATTTGGCCCCCGGGCCTTACTTTGGACATGCTTGAACTAGGGGTTCTATGTCATGGTCACATTAGCGCAGCAGTGGATGGTCATCATGGCCTTCCAGATGTTTTTTGCCCCACAGCTTCCATCACTCCTTAATGAAAGGTTACAGTAGCTGCAGTTCAAAGATTTCTGGAGGGTCACACTTGACCACCCCAGTCTAAATGATGATACAGAATACCTGAGGATTTTATTTCTCTTAATATGTCCCCAAACCAGTGAACTACATACAAAGTACTGAAATTATGCATTACTAGTGGATGATCAGAAACCTAAAAAGATTACCTCTGCCAGTTCTGACTATTTGTCCACCTAGCACCGCAGTGTCTACATCGACTGGAAGTGGCTCTCTTAAGCCGAGCATGATCTTACCCATTATCAGGTATGTAAGATTCTTTTAACTGGAAGTGTCAGGGACTGAATGTGGCACATCCTACATACAAACAGTAAATAAATTATATAAATTATCTATATTGGTGGACATATGGAAAAGAGATACACTGACATGCTGACCTATTAAACAGAGTATCACTCAGCTTTCTGTGATCCCAGGATGGTTTGAAGATAAACTGCAACAATTTTGGTGTTTTAATGTGTTTTTTTAAAATCGTACATACAGCATTCCTTTCCCCCCACTATCATTTATACAAAAGCAACATTTTTATTCAAGCCTGCCTCTTCTGCGGATACATCTCTATGTACTGAAGACCTCACTGACCTTAAGTTGTCTTTTATGTCCTTTTGCTAAAGCTTCACAACTCGTTTTTGCTGAGTGCTTTTGAATATTAATCTTGTACTTCTAAAGAAACACCCCAATTAATTTCAAACACCATGTATGCCAGGTCAGTCCATAACAAAACTCCCATCATTTATGATCCCATCGTTGATGGTAGGGCTGACCTGGCATGCATTACCGAGACCTGGGTGGGCGCCGAGGGGGGGCTTCGCTCTCCCAGCTGTGCCCACCGGGGTTTCTGGTTCAGGGGGTGGGAAGATTGGAGGGTCAGAAGGGAGGGGGGTCGCCGTTGTTTACAGGGACTCCCTTTATGTCAGCAGGGCCTCGACATTGGCTAGTCAAGGTTTAGAATGCCTTCACCTGTTGGTGGGACAGCGGGACAGATTTGGCATTGTGTTGGGTTACTGTGCTCCCCGCAACCCAGCACAATCCCTACCAGAGCTCTTGGAGTTCATTGCGGCTGCACTCTTGAAGTCCCCTCGCCTGTTGGTTTTGGGGGACTTCAATGTGCATGCCGGCAGTGGACTCTCCGGTGCAGCTCTGGATTTCATGGAGTCCATGGCCTCCATGGGTCTGTCCCAGCATGTTTTATGCTCCACCCACAGATCAGGACATATCCTTGACTTGGTATTTACCTCCATGTCGGGGGATTCTAGTCTGGAGGTGGGGGACTTTGTCATGGTCAGACCATTACCTGCTTTCTTTCTCCCTGTCAATGGAGGCCCCTCCTCGCGGGGACCACCGGCCCCCAGTTTGGGGCCATCCCCGGAGGCTCATGGACCCTGCACGGTTCTGGGAAGCCCTCAGGGACTTACCTGGTGGCCTGACTGATGCTCCGGCTGAGGTTGTGGCTGACCAATGGTTTGAGAGAACTGCCCATACCATCGACCGGATCGCCCCCAAGCGCCTTCTCCGCAGCAGAGCCCGACCTTCGCCGTGGTTCACAGTGGAGTTGAGGGCGATGAAGCAGGGAGGCCAAGTCATCTTACTTCTCCCTGAGAATTGGTGAGGCCTCGAACCGCCAGGCAGAGCTCTTCCGGGTGGTCCGAGACCTCACCAATCCTAGTCTGGATAGGCCTCCTCCTACTGATTTCAGTAGAGATAATTTCACAGTCTATTTTCGATCCAAAATAGAGGCCATCCGGGCCAGCTTTGAATCCGGTTGCACTAGCCCTCCCCCGCCATCCCCAGCCGCTCATTGCTCATTGCCGGCCCGCGTCCACCCCCTTCGACCCTTGCCCGGCCTGGTTGATTAAAGCTACCGGTGGGCGTATGCCAGAATGGGCTTCTGTCATCGCCACCGCCTCCTTCAGTGAGGGGTTTTTCCCCTCCCGCTTGAAGGAGACGGTGGTTAAGCCCATTCTTAAAAAACCTGGCCTGGTGACAGACCAATTGGCCAACTACTGTCCGATCGCCAACGTCCCGTTTATGGGCAGGGTCATCGAGAGGGTGGCCGCGGTCCAGATTCAGTCTTACCTGGAGGAACAGCAGTGCCTTGATCCATGCCAATCCGGGTTCAGGCCCGGCCGGGGGACGGAAACAGCTTTGGTCGTGCTGCAAGATGACCTAATCCGGGCGGCCAACAGGGGTTGCTCTACCGTGTTGGTCCTCCTGGATTTGTCAGCGGCCTTTGATACCGTCGACCATGGTATCCTACTGGATCGGCTCTCTGAGGTGGGAATCGGAGGCACTGCTCGCAGTTGGCTCCGGTCCTTCCTGGAGAGCCGCCCCCAGTATGTGCAGCATGGGGGGGAGTTGTCGGCCCCGTAGATACTCCCTTGTGGAGTTCCGCAGGGGTCGTCTCTGTCCCCCATGTTGTTTAACATCTACGTGAGGCCGCTGGCTGTGGTCATTAGGAGATTTGGGGTCTGCTGTCATCAGTACGCTGATGACACGCAGCTCTATCTCTCCTTTTCCACCTCTGCAGTGGAAGCTGTTCTGACTCTCGACAGGTGCCTGGATGCGGTATTGACATGGACCAGGGCCAACAGGCTTAGGCTCAACCCCGAGAAGACGGAGGTTATGTTCTTTGGGAGCTCACTATCTGGGTATGGAGGCCCTCTCCCCTGTTTGGGGGAAGTTTCCCTCCAACTCGCGGATAGGGTGCGGAATCTGGGCGTGGTTCTGGATCCGGCACTCACCATGGATGCCCAGGTGGCCGCCGTGACCAGATCTGCATTTTACCATCTTCGCCAAATTGCCCAGATTCGCCCATACCTGTATGGCGACTCTCTGAGAACAGTGGTTCATGCGTTGGTGATCTCGCGGTTGGACTACTGCAACACCCTCTACATGGGGTTGCCCTTGACTCTCCTCTGGCGGTTGCAGCGGGCGCAAAATGCGGCAGCCAGACTGGTGGCGGGTGTGCGTCGTTATGACCACATCACCCCAGTTCTGGCTCGCCTGCATTGGTTACCCATTGCATCCCGGATTAGACTCAAGGTCTTGGTTTTAACTTATAAAACCCTCCATGGCTTGGGCCCGGACTACCTGTCAGAGCGGATCGCCCAGCGATCAACCTCGGCCCGACCAGTTCGGCAGTTGCGAGCACACTCGCTTCGGATCGCCACTCCTCGAGAAGCCCGTAGGACATCTACACATAACCGGGCTTTCTCAGTGGCGGCCCCCTCCCTCTGGAACACCCTCCCAAGCGAAGTGCGCTCTGCAGAGTCCCTGCAGGCCTTCCGCAAAGCGTTAAAGACTCTGCTCTTCCGGGAGGCCTTTGGCGACTTGTTGTAGGTTTTTCCCCCCTCCCCCCTCTTGTATTTTAGGAAAGTTTCCCCCTGGGAACTGTACATATTGTCAGGGCACCAATGCCGGTTAGAATAGTTTGTTTTTTGCTTTATTTTGTTGTCTAATCTTATTGTATTGTTTCTATTTATCATTGTAAGCCGCCCAGAGTTCCCACGGGAAGATGGGCGGGGTATAAATGTAATAAATAAATAAATAAATAAATAAATAAATAAATAAATAAATAAATAAATGTCTCTCAAGGTAAATTATTTTGTAATTTTGTTTTTATGGGCTGGGTTGCTTCCCAATGATTTTCCTTTACACAGGATATTTGGATCAGAGAAAACCATTTGGTGATACAGTATATTAAAAATTTGTAGAATGTGTCCAAAATTTAAATGTTAGATACCCAGCAGCTACACATCTCCTTTTGACATCCACCTGACCTAGTGACCCAGAAGTGCATGATTTCCCTGTTCTCCATCAACTGCAAAGAACTCTGTGCTACTTCATACTAAGATCATGAAGGATGCTTGATAGATCCCTCATTTTTGTCTACCCAGACTGTTTCAAACAAGTCCCTTGACATTTCTCATCTCTAGAATGAGAGCTAGCCAAGGAACACTTTTTTTTTCATCAGCACAGTTTGCACAAAATGTTACTTTTAAAAAACACCTCAGTGTCCTTACCCTTTGAGAAAGAAAGCAAACATACAGCCAGCACAGAACAGCTGTTTGATGGCTCAAAAGGATGTCTGTCAACAATCCTTCCAGCTAGTTGCAAGCCCACATAAATGAATTGGACCCTTGCGGTGACGGAACAATAAAATCTAAATCGATTTAAATTACATTTAAATGCGCTTCTTATTGCCAGTGTGGCCACAGCTTGAGATGCACTCTGGCACCTAATCAAAGAGCCACAATTATCAATGGAATATTACACAAACCTTACATAAACACCAGTTAAATTCTGTTTAGACAAGTGTGTGTGTGTGTATGTGTTGGGGAGTTAATCATTTTTCATAATTTCTGCTTATTTCCAAGCCCAGTAGAGGCCCTAGAATCTAGGCTGGAAATCTTGTCCCTTGAACCTCAGAAGCTGCTTATGCCTTGTACAGGACCAAGACTCTTTGGACAGCCTTCATCCTGACCCCTTGAAAGCACCCCCAAAGCACCCCGATCCTGCCCAATGTAGGTTTTAATTCATTTATTCTACAGTTAGATGTTTATGTACTGGGCAGATCTACCAATACTTCTGCATGCCTCCCAAAACTGGGGAGAGTAGGACTGAGCCAGTAGTACCCTACTGTAGATTAGGGGTATTTGAACATGCATAATAGGCAGGGAGACCTAAGGAATTCAATCTTTGTGTGTGCGTGTACGTGTGTATATGGGGGGTTGGGAGAAAAAGTTTTTTAATGTTCCCATATAAGTAAGTGGTAAAGGTTAAAAATATTGGGAAATTGAACCCAGCTGCGAAATTTAAAGCAGCAAACTCTGCTTTAGTTCAGTCCTAGTGATTGCACATGCCGGAAATGAACCAAAACAATTCTACCAACACCTAAAAAAAAGAGTTGCCTCTAACAAAAAGCCTGAATGCAGGAAGAAATGCTCTGGGGACAGTCTGCTTTGCACTGGTGCTTACGTTGTGTGGTTGCCGACAAAAGGGGAAAACCAACCACATGGTTTGAGGCTGTGATCCTATTAACTTCCTATCAAAATCCAATTGCTGTGGAAAGCCCATGTATAGGAAGGCATCCCTGGGTTTGATGAACGTCTTACCCACTGCAATTAAAACAGAGTTAACAGAACTAATACAATTAATTTGAATTTCATGTGTCATTTAACTTGTTCTCACAAATTTTCTTGCTCTTGATGAGAAAGGTCTCTCAATAGAATGAATTATCCATCATCATCATCATCATCATCATCATCATCATCATCATCATCATCATCATCATCATCATCAAAAAACCTGTTCAACCACAGTGAGATTTTTCTCTACTTCAAAAGCAGCAAAAAAAAACAATGTATTGTCCCCCAATCGGGAAGAGTGCCCCAAACAAACCTGCACTTGGCACAAAAGTGGTATGTGTGTGTTTGTGTGTGTTTGTGTGTGTGTGTGTGTGTGTGTGTGTGTGTGTGTGTGTGTGTGTGTGTGTGTGTGTGTGTGTGTGAGAGAGAGAGAGAGAGAGAGAGAGAGAGAGAGAAAGAAATACTTGGAAAAAAGAATGCTAAAATACAAAAATAGTGCATGAAGACTCAAACCCAGAAGTGTGAATGGTTTTGCATTTCTCATCTTTATGTACAAGAACAAAATATGCAATTACTTATATTGTCACTCCTACTCAGACTGCTAATACCACCATTTCATAATAACCAGATATTCCATGGGTATTAGTATCTAAAGGACAACTGCCCCCCCTTAAGGAGCTCTACATAAACAAAAAACCTTCCTCCAATGTGCTGGAGGGACTGCAGTGTTAGAGGACTGCTGATCTGTTGCTGATGAACCTGTTTACATCTTCAAAGTTTTTGAAAAGCCATCTTTGAAACTTTCTCAAGTATAGCTAATCAGCCTGTATGACTAAGCCCTTTAATAGCAGTTCTATTTTTGATTATGATTATAAATACCTCATCATAAGGACCTTATGCAATTATTATTATATTATTAACGGCACCTAAAAAAGAGATCAGCAGCAGACATGAATAAACAACTACAGGATACACTACAGCAAGGTGGTTACTAAGAATAGGGGAAAATATCACTGCCAGTAAGTAAACTGAACAAAGAAATGTGCTGTAGTTATGTACTATCAATCCAATGTGTGGCAATTCTATGAATTAATTACATCCAAAATGCCCTACTATTTACAGTACAGTAGTACTTTGGGTTACAAAAACAAATTATTGGAAATGGGGGATGCCTTGGGTTAAGAAAATTTTAAATGGAATGCTCCAGGTTACATTTTTTCTGTTGGGCATTGTGAAAAAAGTGGACCCAGGATGCATTGTGCCCCCGTAGTCTGTGGAGGTGTGGGAGGAGTTGGAGCTGTTTTTTCATCGAGTTTTAGAGCCATTCTGGACATTTTTTTTCACCAGGTTTTGGACTTTTTTTTTTTAAATATATATATATTTATTTTGTGATACAGACAAATTGGAAAGGGTATAGGGAAACATAAACAAGGGGGGGTACAAAATACAGAGAGGTGTGAGTTGGTAGTCACCTATATCTAATTGCCACTAGTTTCAATATTTCTACACATCTAAATTGACTCATGTTTATCATAACGTATGTACAATAATGCTTTTCTTAATTCTCTAGCTTTTGTTATTATTTTCTCTCTTCTTCATCCATACATAATATTTTTCCCAGACTTTATGGTGATTATTCTTCCTGGAATCGTCTAAGCATTCTGATAATTTATCCATCTCTATTGTTTCTAAAATTTTAGACATTAATTCCTGTTCAGATGGTATTCCAGGATCCTTCCAGTATCTGGCAAAGACTAATCTTGCTGCAGTTATCATATGAATAGCCACATATGTTTTTCCTTGTTCTAGTGAATCAGGCAACATATTCAATAAGAAAATCTCTGGTTTAAATTCGAGACTTATCTCTAGGACACCTTCTACCATTTGTTTAACTAACATCCAAAATAATCTTTTTTACATAACCACCACATATGATAAAATGAGCCCTCCTTCTGTTTACATTTCCAACATAAATTTGAGATTTGAACATTCATTTTTGCCAACTTGACCGGGGTCATATACCACCTATAAAATAATTTATATATATTTTTTCTTGAAGGTAACCGACTTGGTTAACTTCAGGTTTCTTTTCCATATTTTTTCCCATTTTTCAAACTCAATATTGTGACCTATATTTTGTGCCCATTTAACCATACATTCCTTCACTGTCTCTTCCTGAGTATCGAAGTCGAGTAAAAAGTTATATAAGCATTTAATATGTTTTTCTTTTGTTTCTATAAGAATTCTGTCGAAGGGTGTATTTTCTAAATAAAAACCTTGTTGATTATCTTTTGCATATCTAGATATTAACTGAGATCTCGTCCACCAGTTCATTTCCACTCCCTGCATCTCCAATTCTTGTTGTGATTTTAAAGTTCCATCCGGTTTCAAAAGATGTCGATACCTCAAAATATTCTTGTCATCTCTGAAAGGTGGAAGAGTGAATGCTTCTATTGGTGTCACCCACCAGGGTATTTTCATATACATCTGTTTCTTTATTTTACTCCATGACCATAACAAAGCTTTCCTTATTATGTGGTTATTGAATTGCTTAAAGTCCTCTACTCTGTTATACCATAAGAAACCATGCCATCCCCATTTCAGATCATGTCCTTCTAATTTTAACAATCTTGTATTTTCCAGTGTAATCCACTCTTTAATCCATGTCAGGAACGCCGCTCTGTAGTATAATAATAGATTTGGGAGCCCCATTCCTCCTCTTGATTTATGGTCTTGCAAAGATTTCCGCTTTATCCTCGGTCTCTTGCCCTGCCATATAAACTTGGAGATGCATTTCTCTAAATCCTGGAATATTGATTGTTTTAGTACTATTGGAATTGTTTGAAACAGGAATAATAATTTAGGGAGAATGTTCATTTTAATTGTTGCTATTCTTCCTAGCAGTGATAACTGAAGATGTTTCCACTTTTCCAAATCCTTTTTAATCTCTTCCTTTACTCTTAAATAATTGTCTTTCATCAAATTACTAGTCTTTTTTGATATAATTATGCCTAAGTATTTTACTTTTTTCGCTTCTTGGAACTTTGTAATCTCTAATAGCTGTCCAATCTCCTGTTCTCTCATATTTTTAGTTAGTATCATAGTTTTTTTCTGATTAACTTTTAAACCAGCTACTTCTCCAAATTCTTTAAGTTCCTTCATCAAACTTACTGAAGAAGTTAGAGGGTTTTCTACAACTATAAGTAGGTCGTCCGCAAACGCTTGAATCTTGTATGTTTCTCCTCTTACACTAAGACCTTTGATTTCCTCTGAAATCCTCACTTGATGAATCAGCAATTCTATTACCATCAAGAAGAGAAGCGGGGAAAGTGGACACCCTTGCCTTGTGCCTTTCTGAATATCAATTTTGGATGTGCACTCTCCATTGATTTTAATTTTTGCTGTTTGTCCTACATATATAGCTTTGACTGTTTCTACAAACCTCTGCCCCATCTCCATCTCTTCCATCTGTGCTATTAAAAAAGACCAGTTCACGTTATCGAAAGCTTTTTCTGCATCTATAAAAATTAAAGCCGCTTGTCTTCCTGGATGTGCTTCAAGAACATAATAGTGAGTTTGAAAAGACAAAATGGAGAGACTGCCACAAAATTGGAGGAGATAAAGAAAATTGTTGAGGAATTTTATGTGAGGTTGTATAAAGAAGTGGATGTAGCTCAAGAAAAGCAAAGAGATTATATACAGAAGAAAAACCATATCAGGCTTTCTAGAACACAACAAGAAGGATTAAATCAACCTTATTCAACGCAAGAAGTGTTAGAAGCAATTAGGAAGCAGAAAAAAATGAAATCGCCAGGAAGTGATGGGATTTTAATAGAATATTATAAAGAATTAGAAGACATTATAGTAGAACCATTAAAAAGAATGATGAATGAAATTCATGAAGAGAAAAAAATCCCAAATTCATGGAAGGAGGCATTAATCACAGTTATTCATAAAGAAGGGACAGACCCAGAAGATATACAAAATTATAGACCAATTTCGCTTCTGAATACCGATTATAAAATTTTTGCAACAATTTTAGCAACGAGACTGAAGAGAGCTTTGGCAGAGGTGATCCATAAAGACCAAACGGGTTTTCTTCCAAAGAGATATCTGCACTCTAATCTAAGAAATATTATTAACTATTTAGAGTATTATGAAGCACAACCAGGTTTTGGACTTTTCGAACATTTTTTGTGCATTTCACAAACGGTGGAAAAGTGCTTCCCGACACTCCAAGTTAGATAGTAAAGATAATGAATTTAAGTCAGTTTAGTGTGTGTGTGGGGGGGGGGATTTAAATAACATCATCTCTGGGATCTAAGAAACCTTGGAGCACTTAAAGGGCCTGACTGAAATAGACCCACTAGCAAGATCAGAGCTACTAGGTGGCTGGGATATTGCAAAAGCATCCTCAAGGAGAGATGATGGATGAGAACAAGCGATGTATGCCACATCAGCAGAACTAATCACTTTTAAGCCGCGTTGATTCCACATATGTAGTTGTATCTCTTCCACTGAAATCAATGGAGCTTAGAGGGGTTTAAATTTGGATTGATGGTACCCAGAGGTATTCAGATTTCACCCCATCACCACCACCACCCGGGACCACTCGATGTCCTATCGCCAGTCTCTCTTCTCCTTTTTTGACAACTCAAGTTCTTGCAATGCAATACTTCTGGAAATAAGTAGGGAAGTGAGTTGGGAGTGAGTCTTTTTGCTACTAAAGGCTGTAAACCAGGCATGTTCAAACGTCGGCCCTCCTGATGTTTTGGGCCACAACTCCCAGAATTCTAAGGTTAGTCTGGCAATGACAAAGGACTGTGGGAGTTGTGGTCCAAAAACATCTAGAGGGCCGAAGTTTGGACATGACTGCTGTAAACCCTAGCTATTCACTCAAGCAAAATGATACTGAATATAGCAGAACTGTTCAACTTTGAACAGACCGTGGTCTGCTTTCATCCGCCGCATGTTTCCGCAGTCCACTTTCATTACCTAATGAGTAGACAGAGGTTTTCTCATTTTTCTCAGGGGCAACTATTCATGCAGGGTAAACTTTTCTTCATACCATATAGGAAGGTGGGCATTTTATGCCTAATAAGACCATCAGATGGTCATGTTTCCTGGTGGGAGGATGCAAAGACAACATGAGGACGATTTCCAAGAGGAGTGAAATCATGGCAACCAGAAGAAGCTTGTGACAGGGTCAAATAAAGAGAATTATCCCTTTGAGACTGAGGAGGTAGCCAGAATCTACAAAATGCACAGGATGCAGACTGAGGTGTTACAGTATTTTCCTTGGTGTTTTTAGATCAATCTGAGTCCACATTGCTGGATCCCAGTGGCTGAGCTGAGGATGAAGGATGACCCAATGATCACTTTCCCCTTCCAAATATCAGCCAAGAAAAAGGAACTCAAGAGTGTGTGTAAGAAGTGGAATGCAGAAATGCAACTGAGAGACGTGAATATGAGTTGTTTCAGTTTCCAATATCAGAGAAGGTGCAGTCAGGAGGATTATCCCAAAACTGGAATGGCCCACAATCCCTTGTACACTGTCAAAAAGAAGCCAATGTAGAAAATGGAGAGGGCATTAGCTGCTTAATAGAAGATGGTAGGAATTGGGGTTGATGGAAATGCCAAAACCAGATCTGATCCATGAGGCTTAGTCCTTGTTTTTTTTTTAAATCTACCTGATGTTTTCTTCTTCTTCTTTAGGCTGCCTTCACCCTTTAATTCCCGCACAAGCCTTGTAAATATAGGAAACATGGGGGTGTTTCATGGTGTCGCTTGAACAAATGGAAATCTACTGGTGTTAAGGGAAGTAGAATGGGTCAGTACCAAGGCTTCTGGAGCTCTCATTGATAGGCTAAGGTTGAAAAGGCAAATAAAACCTTTCTTTGCACGAGCCACACAAGCTGTAGTTAATTTTGTCAATACTGAATAATTAGAAAAGCCACTTAAAGTGAGCTCTTTCAGGTAAACAGTCTTACACTATACAATAATATCTTGGTTTACGAGCATAATCCGTTCCAGAAACATGCTTATAAACCAAAGCACACATATATCAAAGCAAATTTCCTCATAAGAAATAATGGAAACTCAGATTATTCATTCTGGGGGCCCTTAGGTCACATGCTGTACACTAAATGCCAAAACTCACAAAAGTTGGCTAGAAGTCAACGTTCACAACATGTTTTATGTACCTGGCAGCGGAATCTGCTCTGCTTGGGACTAACAACCAGATATTACTCTGTGTTTTTAATATGACAATAATGCAATGTGAAGCCATATACACACTTCACTAGCTGCCACATGACTAGAAATGGTTTGAAAAATAAGAATGTTGAAAACAAATTAAAGAAAAATATAAATATAAAGAAAAAGAAAACCTGAACCTGCACTCTCCTTTGAAAACATTTGTGGCTGGAGCAAGGGAGACCTCCTTTACTCTCTCTTCCCTCTGCTTTGGAGGCTTGCCTGAGACAGAATGTTTAAGACAATCACCAGTGATCCATCAGGGAGAGAGAGAGATAGAGATAGAGAGATAGAGATAGAGATTTTGCTCACTTGTGATCATGTGGCTGCTTCAGTGCTCGTATTGCAAGACATTGTTGATCAAGGCAAAATTAATCAGAAATGCTTGCTGATCTTGCGAAACACTCGTAAACAAAGGTACTCATAAACCAAGGTATTACTGTATGCCCTGTTACAATGGTCTTGTTTTGACAAATCCTCCACAAATCTGTCATGCTTGTGTAAAATGTCCTTCCGTAAGGCAGTTATGTCAGCATGAATGGCTGCTGGAAAGAACCATCTTAAATCTACAGAGGGTATATTTTTGTAAAGGGCTTTAGAGCACAACCAAAGAAGGTTAGAAAAGAGGTGTGTGGGGGAGACTATGTACATGAATTATTACCAAATTTCTTCAATTAAAAGAAATGAAGAGAAATGAGGTAATACAAACTACAGGAACTATTAAGGCTGTGCAAAAGAAATAAACTAATGAAGAATGTCCTTCTGAGATGCCTGGTGGTTCTAACAGCTCATGAAATAGTACTGAGACATTAGACTGGTATTCTCCCCACCCCCACCCCCATGCATTGTCCAGTTGCAAACAGAACTACCACCAAATGTGGACTCAGTTCTCCTATGTTCTGAAGACTGGTTCTGTATGGCCACAAAATCCAACTGTGTGTGGCATAGAGATTATAGCAATGAATCCCGATGGATTTGCACAGGATGCATAGCCAATAGTTCCAGTGAACTCACATGAACTCCCTGCCACCCACTGTGCTCCCTGGTTTCCTTGTTTCAGTGTAACAGTCTTATGCCTAGTTGTACGCTTGATCTCACGATGGACAGCAAGTCAGTGGGTAACAAAAACAACCACCACCAACATAATTGCGTTTGAATGTGTGGTTTTTCCCAAATGGTTTCTGACAGGAAATTGTGCATTTAATAGAAAAGAATGAACAGCTTAATTGTTAGCAGGTAGAAAATCATGTCTCCCATCTCTGGATCCTACTTTTCAGGGGTTAACAATACTTAAACCTTTCCACATTGTTCATTAGTCATTTTTCATATTTACCTTTCTCCTGCCAAGACACAGAAATCCAATTCGGTCACGATTCCTTTGCACGCTAGCTCATGTTTCCTCAAATATCCAGGCTTCGAACCAAGATCATCGATGCCCAAAAGGAGCATTTCTGCATAACTGAAGTTTTTTTAAAAAAATCCTAAAAAGACACCCTTTCCTCATTCTCAAATGAAAAAAAAAACCTGAAGTGGTGAGAGAAGATACCCTCCACAGAGCAACATTCACCAAAGAGCTCCACTCCTCAATACTACATTTATAGAAAGTACTTCTGTGCTACTCACTTGAAAAACCAGGCATGCATTACAGTGCACCGATTGTTGTGAACACATTAAGCTACTGCACAGGATAATTCAAAATTAAATCAACACCTATTAACCACTGTATATTTAATCCTCTATTCCAAACATATCTCTTGGGACCCATGTTTTTACATTATTATCCTGTGAACCATCAGCAATTCAATGTCGTATTTCGGTAGCACTTTGAAAACAGCACTCTAAGATGCACAGCAAGACATTCTTTTGTAGCGGAGGATAGGTGAGCATGCATGGAGGATAAAAACCTGTCAGTTACACGCACGTGAAAGGAAAAGTGCAACCAAGGTTTCTTATTTCTTCTAATTATTCTGGAGACGACAACAAAATTGAAGCTGACATTTACTTAAGGGCCTAAGAAATTGCAATAAAAAGCTTCCTTATAAATACCTAGCTGTTTGGTAAATGGAAAACAGCATAGTATTCTGAGAGAAAATAATATTGTAATGTGAAAGACATCTCATTTTATAACAGTTTGCTGATTCCTTGTGGGTTTCAATTTTGAATGCAAACTGAAAATTCACCAGTACTACTCGATCATGGTTTCATCCATCAAGTGTCCAAGTTTCACAATTCTGAAGTCCACCAATAACTCAGATAAGGATATACAATGGTACCCCAGGTTACAAACGCTTCAGCTTACAAAAAACTCGGGTTACAGGAAAAAATGTCGAGGAATGGGGATGACCGCCAAGGTAAGGTCACTCCTGAGAGCCCTTTAAGGCAGGGGATATAGACACATACCGAGAGGCAATATCAAATTTGAGAAAAAGCATTAAGGTGGCAAAACATCAATATACATGTAAAGTGGAGAGCTACTTAGTAGACAATAACACGAAGCAAGTATGGCAGGGGCTGCAGCATCTAACCAACTATAAGGGTAATACAAGAAAAACAGTCAAAGCTGATGCCTCGTTGGCAGAGGAGTTGAACATCTTCTTCGCCCGCTACAAGGTAAGAAGACCAGGCATCGTAGCTTCATCCAGCCAGCCTTCTAATTCTCAGCCACTCATTCTATACAACCATCAGGTGAGAACTGCATTGAGTGCTGTGAATCCCAGCAAAGCTGCAGGTCCAGATGGGGTGCAGGGGATAGTGGTTAAAAACTGTGCTGAGGTTCTGACAAGGATTTTTAACATCTCCCTGCAGACGGCTTGTGTCCCATCATGCTTGAAAGCACCTACCATTGTCCCAGTCCCCCCCAAAAACAGCAATTAACTGCTTCAATGACTACAGACCAATTGCATTAACATCTGTAGTGATGAAATACTTTGAAAGACTGGTCCTCCAAAATCTTAGGACATGCCTTCCACTGGACTTTGATAAACATCAGTTCGCCTACAGGAGGAATAGGTCAACAGATGACGCTACAGCTACTGCCTTTCATCTTGCAGCTAGTCATCTGGAGAAACCTGGTAACTATGTTAGGATGCTGTTTATTGACTATTGCTCGGCTTTTAATACCATCCTTCCGAGCATCCTTATTAAAAAGCTGACTGATTTGGACCTTTCTTCTAGCATCTGTGACTGGAATACAGTGGAATCTTGACTTACATACTGCTTGACTTACAGCATATTTGACTTGCAGCAAGAAGGGGCCTGTTTGACTTGAGTCGCAGGCTTTGACTTACATCTCGGAGCCCCGGCACAAGGCACCGGAATCGGGCGGCATCCACGACCCAGCATCGCGGCTGCCACCTCCAAACTGTTCCTGCCTTCTTCCTCTCCTCCGACAGTGGCAGCTTTGGCGAGCATCCTCGGCCTCACCGATCCGCCGCTGCTGCCGGAAAAAAGCTGGGAGCTTGACTTGGACTGGTCCACAATTTTTAGTTGGGGAGCTGTACAGTAGCATCTGTGACTGGTAATAAAGTTAGCTTTTGCTGAACATTAAAAAGTGGAGGTGTCCGTCACAAACATCAGTAAGGATTGGTTTTCGAGGGTCCATGTTACATCTACCTCTATGGGAAAAGTTCTGAAGTCATTTTGACTTAAGTCAGACCACTGGAACGGATTAATCCCCACAAAGGTTTCTGTGTGCTTAGTCCACTGGCTACCTGTATTCACCTGTATTGTATACTTATGAATGAGAGAGAGAGAGAGAGAGAGAGAGAGAGAGAGAGAGAGAGAGAGAGAGAGAGAGAGAAGGTCAGGTGCCTATTGTTTGTCATAGCTGGCAAACCATCGCAGACAATCATATAAAAGTTCATTTGGGTATCATCATATAGGTCTTTTCACTGCTGCAATAATTCCAGGCAACATCAGCTTGTCTATCTATAAGGCTTTGTTTATCAACACTGCTTCACTTCCATGTGCACAAAATTACTTCAAGAATTGTTCTAAGACCCAAAAGTCTTACAGCCAGCAAAAGGCTGTAGGCACATGTCCTTAAAAATATATGAAAAATAAATGTAAGCTGTAAGGATATACTTAAATCAGAAATATAGGGGCAAAATACAGATGCAGTATCTGTGCTGGGCTCTCTTGCAGATTTGAATTCAATTCTGATAAGGGTTCAGTCTCACAAAAAGCTCTATAACTGTATTGAACTGAATGTGATTACAGAAGGCTGTACAATATAAACCTTCACTCTGAAAACACAAAGATCTGAAAAGCTGCCAGGAACATGGGAATATTTGAGGAAAGGACAGATGTGCCTACATCTTCACTTCTATATCACCCCTACAGACAAATAAATGCATGTTTACTATGATTTTTATGATGATCTCATCCAACTTCTTCCCTTTTGCCAAAACAACATGGCCAGATCACAGTAATTGTTCCATGTCACCTCCCTCAACAAAAAATACAAGAGTAACGCAGGAATCCATTTAGAATCCAAAAGAACTGCTTATTATTACCGGGCACCCAGGTATTGCTCAATGCCCCATGGTTTCAACCTCAGAGGGTTCCCAGTTTTTAAATTAAATTTCAAAATCATGAGCACACTTTAAACAACAAATCAGTTATCACTTGCTAATGTGTAAAGGGGCCTTTTTTCTAGTTCTCAACACTTTAGCAAATGCCTGTATTTCAGATACCCTCCAAAGGTTTCTTAACTAGCAAAAAGAGCACATAAGTATGGGTGGCTAGAGATTCTAAATCCATAGACTTAATTAGCCAGTACAGTGGTACCTCGGATAACAACTGCCCTGGATAACAAATGATTCGGATAACAACTGCAAATTTCCGGGTATAGGGCTGTCTCTGATAACAAATTTTCCCTATGGGCTGCCTCGGATAACGAATCGCAATTCCTAGGTATAGGTCTGCCTTGGAGAACGAATTTTCTCTATGGGCTGCCTTGGATAACGAATCTTCCTATGGGCTGCCTTGGATAATGAATTTTCCCTATGGACTGCCTCAGATAATGAATTTCCAGCATGCATCAGTAAAAAAGTTATCCCAGGTGGCATTGCATCTGTACCTTTAAAGTGCACTTTTTAAAGAGTTTTGAGCAAAAAACCAGGTGTCTGTGCCTTTTTCCTAGGCTCCAGAACGGATTAAACGGTTTCCCATTCATTCCTATGGGAAACTGCGTTTTGGATCACGACGTGTTTTGGATAACAACTAACCTCGGAGAACGAATTACCATCGTTATCCGAGGCACCACTGTATATTAAAAGAAACCCATAACTTAGGATATATAAAAAGAGAAGGTATTTCTCAAACTCGCTTTAACAAGATTGTATGGGTTGACATGACACATGTTTAGGTTGAGGCAGGAGTCTAACAGTTACAGCTGGGATGCCATGTCTATTCCTGAGAAGGTAAATCCCACCAAATCTAACAGAATTTACCCCTAAGTAGACACGAAAAAGACTGCACTGTAGAACTGCTTTTCAAAATGAGACACTGACTGCAACTGCACTTTCATGAATGAGCCAAGTCCATCCACAGCAATGTGTGTTGTTTCATATGGTGCAAGCCCTGGTGCAGTTTTTAAAAGAGCACATTGGCTCCCTTTTTAAAACAGCACCGGAGCCTCCCAGCTACGGACAGTGCTGGGCTGGGGTTGGACATCTTGCACAAATGGAGCCTGGAGGAAAGGGGAAAGCGTTGGTTCCCCGACAGTGCTGGCTAGCAATGTTGTTTTTGCCAAGAGTGGGTGCAGCTTCAGTGGCGCTTCCTGCCCTGCATGGCAAGTGGACAAGGTCTCCCTGATCCCAAGGCACTGTCATATGATATGTCTCCAAGCATTTAGTAGACTGCAGGCTAGGGGCAGCTCCCTGCTTTAATGCAAGGGTTACATGTGGTTTCATGCCCATTTCAGCTAACCTGCAATTTAGAAACAACACCTACTGAGAGTTATATGCAGTGAGCAGTTCCTACCACTGAGTGGAGAAGGCTAGCTACTGTGCCCGATTATGCTTCCAACACCCATCCCCACAGAGAAATATGTTAGCAAAAGAAAAGAGAAAAGAGAAGGCAAAATATTGCAGCATTTTAATGATAAGCAGGTTTTTTTTCATCATAGAAATTCATTATTTTATTTATTTTGAATATTTTTTTCTCCTTGAAAAAGGACCTAAGGTGGCTTACAATAAAGAGGGACAATATACAGCCCAAAATATTTAAAACCTATTCAAATTAAGAACAGGGAATTAGGTATCTTAGAAAATTAAAATGTAACATTAAAGCTACAAAGAGCACACAACAAGAAAAGAAAAATCCATTATGAGGGGTGGAAACTAACATGGAAATCACTGTTGTTCTTATGAAATCAGTCAATGCAGTCATGTATAGTAATCAATATAAAAGCCACGCAGTGAATAGACCCTCATTCAGGGAGAGCTTGCCTGAAGAGGAAGGTCTTTGCCTGCTTCTAGAAAGACAGCAGAGATAGGGCAGTCCTGGCCACCAGTGGGATTAGAATTCACTTCAGACCCAGGGAGTACAAGTATATATGCCATGTTGTCTGTGAAGATTCTCAGTCATCCAGGTGAGTTTATCTGGAAGTTGCATCATGGCAAGTAGACTTCTTTTTCTTGAGAGACAAAAATGTTTCGCTGCTCATCCAAACAAAAGAAGCCCAGTTGCCATGACTCAGCTTCCAGATATATGCCATGCCTAGGTGAACATGCAGATAGTAAGCAAAGTGACAATGGTTCATTAATACAGGAATGGGGTACACAAGATATATGGTAAATTAGCAGATGTATTGCAAGCAGATGTATTGCAAGCAGACTTGGCTGTCATATGAGTGCTAAAGAGTTGTTTTCAGAACACTGGTCAGACTCTATTTCATATTCACAAAGTATTACAGAAAACTGGATTATTATGTAGTGCAGTGGTGGCGAACCTTTTAGAGACCGAGCACCCAAACTGCAATTCAAAACCTACTACTTATTCGCAAAGTGCCAATATAGCAATTTAACCTGAATACAGATGGCTGTGAAGGGGTGATGTTGGGTGCCCACAGAAAGGGCTCTGAGTGCCACCTTTGGCACCCGTGCCATAGGTTCGCCAACACTGATGTAGTATGTTACAAAGCCTTAATCTGTATTTAGGACTTTAGGAAAACACTGGAATTTGTTTATGTAGCCACTTCTTATGTCTCCCTCTCAAATCTCTCCTTGTTGACAATTTCAGATGCATAACAGAGTACAGTAGGACCCCGGTATCCACTGGGGATTGGTTCCAGGCCTTCCCGTGGATAATGAAAACTGTGGATAAGAGAGACCGCCTTCCCACCCACCCCCAAACTGCTGTTTCCTGACAGTAGGTTGCTTTATGGCTGCTGTTTTGAGACAGTAGCTTGCTTTATGGCCACTGTTTGTGACAGTAGCTTGCTTTACAGATGCTATTTGTGACAATAGCTTGCTTTACAGCTACTGCTTGTAACAACAGCTTGCTTTGTGGCTGCTGAATTATTTAATTTTTTTCCCTCTGCCAACCGTGGATAACTGAATCAGTGGATAATGAATCAGTGGATATGGGGGTCCTACTGCTAGACTACTCTGAAACCGTTTTTTCTACTGATCTCAGATTTGTGTTCTTTCATTCCTTTGTGCAGAAGGGCAATTACATGACAGATCACCCAGCAGGAGTTCCACATAATTTCACATCTAAGATAAAAGATAAAATGTGTCTCTTGAATCATGAAAGCTCAGAAGACAGACAGAGAACAGGACAGAATCTTCAGAAAGCAGATAGTCCTGAAAAGGTGAGGAATTTCTCAGCCATGCTCAAAAATGGTAAGATGAAATGATGTTGATTTAGGGCACAATAAAAATTAGTCTGCAAATCAGAAGTCATGGGGGGCTGCTGAAACACCATGATTCACTTTCAGAAAAAGAATGCAAGTGATTCATTTTCTGAAGCCATTCATGCTCAGTCCTTTGAAGATTTGGTCAAGAAAGCTGCTTGTTGCAGAGAATAGTTCTGCAACTCTACTGAAGAAGTGCTTGTTCTATTTTAGGACTGCAAATCAGTCAGCTACAGAAACTGATTGATCAGTGAACCAAAAGGGAGAGTTTCATTCAAGTTACTGCGCTAAAGTGAGGCACTGGAAAAACAAAAGCTTTTGAAAATTTAACCTGAACTATTTTGAAATGCTGTCATGAAAATATTCAAGGGTGTCTTAGTCAAGGTCATTTAACAGACACTTTACAAACACTAAATGTATTTACACAAGAGAAAATGATGCATGATCGAGAAGCACAATGGAGTTGCATGGAAAATGTATCCTACAATCGCAGGTGTGAGCTCAACGGCTGAATTGAGATGTTAATACTAAACCACTGAGCATCAGCTTCCTCTAACTTGAAGCCCTTTCTCCTTCTTCCATACTCAGTTCAGGATCAAACCATGGTTTAAGATCCTAGTTTACACAAACCATAGTTCGTCACAGCCCAGAACAACAGCTTTTAACCTCTTCTATAATAGTTGCCTTAAGCACATCTGATCTCGCCTGATTTCAGAAGCTAAGCAGGGTCGGCCCTGGTTAGTACTTGGATGGGAGACCACCAGGGAATACCAGGTGCTGTAGGCGCCTGGAGTAGGAACTGGCAAACCACTCCAATATTCCTGCCAAGAAAACTCCATGGACATGGAGTCATGAAGAGTCGGTCACGACTGTAACAACACACACACACACACACACAATCATATACATACTGTAAAGGGAGAAGGGAGTACATAAACCTTTGGTGTAATACTGCAATGCACTCTATGTGGGGCTGCCTTTGATGATGACACAAATGCTGCAGCATGAGCCATTTGCAACAGCTAGACTGTCAGCTAGCTCACCTTTCAGAACCTGTATGACACCAGCTCTGAATGAACTGCATTGGCTTGACAAAATGCTTCTGAAATGATTTCAATATGCTGATGATGACTATCAAAGCCCTAAATAGCTTGGGACCTCACTATATTAGAGAATTATTCTCCCTATATATGAGGAAAGTCCTCCACGTTTCATCAGTACTATGTGGGAATACAAGAGATGTCTGCCATTGCATGGCCAAGTGAGGACTTTCTTGGCCATCCAGTAGTCTCCTGTTAATCACGGTGGTTAGGTTTCTTAACCACCCGTGATAAAGGATAATCCGTGATATGTGGACACTGCAGTGCCCTGCCCTATGGGAGTGGGTAAGTGCAAGTGCCAATGGGGTGAAAGCTGGGAACTTGTTAACATTATGGCTCACACAATAAACTTTACAGATACTGTGTATTTCTGAAATAGCCCGAAAGCTATGTGTGTTATTCTTTTGTCATATTTCATTATTTTCTATTAATAACAACAACAAAAAAGGGGGTTGTTTCAAATATGCTACCTAATATCTCTGCTTAAATCACTAACATCAGCTATTTTATTATTCCATTTCTCAGACATTTTGGGCCAGTTCAAATGTTCAGTCAGATGCACAGGCACAGCAGACACATAGCTTCCATGTGACTGTGCTCCACTCAACTCCAAAGAAGCAGACCGTGTTGTTTCAACACCTCCTGTGATCTTTCTCCACAGTGCACTGCACATGCCAGGCACCTCCTACTGTGAGATTGCTTTCACAATCAGCTCCAACCATGATTTACTTGTAAATCACACACACACAAAGAGAGAGGGGGGGGGACAGACATTTGCACTGTCATAATATTTGTCATAATACTGTGTCTAGTGCATACAGCAGACGGCCTTTTAGACCATGTGTTTCTAAAGTACTTTTCCAAAACAGCACTAGGTTAAGAATCCAATAGGTAGATGCACTGCTTTCAAATGTTTACTGCCCATGCTGGTTTTATTTTTATGCATACACTTCCTGTTCTCTCTCAAAAAAAAATTCTGATTGCACTCATACAGTAGAATGGGAATTGTAACGATTACTCGAGGAAATGTTGCAGTAACATTGCTTTGGTAAGAAAGACTTCTCAGCCATCTAAGTTTAGTAGTTGGCTATATCTGCCAGGTCAGTTTCCAAGGCACTCTACCAAATGCAAAATCAGATGGCAGAACCTTGAGATTATTACTATTTTCTTCATCAGAGGTCATCAATGAAACACCTTCCCATTGCCAAAACAGTGCAACGTGGGTAGTGCCACAGCTCCAGTATTTTAGGGGACCCAGTCCACCTGCCCAACCATGCACAGTGACAGCTGCCTCCTGTGCATGCCCTTCCCACCTGCCTGCTTCCCCCCTTCCCTTTCTCACTGGCTTGGTCATGGCTTAGGAGCCCATCACCAAGGGGTACCATCTGGGAAAGCCAGCATCAGTGGCAGGAGTGGCAGAGGCCCAGGGCCCTTAGTCCAGAGTAGAGATGGGCACGAATAGGAAAAATGACGTTTGGGTTTTTCGTTTTTCGTTGCAGGTCCGTTTTGGTTTGTTTTCATTTTTCATGAATTTTTTTGAAAAAATTTCATTTCGTTTTTTCGTTTTTCATTTTTACCTGCTTTTTGAGCGACTTAAAGCATTTCCATGCGCTGGCGTCCCCCAATGCCCCAGACCAGAGGGAAAACACTAAAAAATGATGCTGGCAGATACACAGTAGAGAGTAGGTACGCAGGGAGGCTGCAAAGGCAGTGGCGGGCGTTGCCCAGGGCATAAGGCAGCTGCAGAGTGACTGCACTGCGGGGCAGGGGAGGGTACTCACTGAGAGGTACGCACACACACAGGGAGGCTGCAAGAGAAATCTCTTCTTTCTCTCCCCTAAGAGCCAGGCTGCAGCCAGCAGGAACACAGAGACACACACCTGCCTGGCTGGCCTAAAGTAATGAGTCGCAGAGACAGCAATCCCACCCTAACTTCCACCGCAGACTGCAAGGAGGACGGGGGCTGCCAAAGCTTTTTATGCCCTCTGTGGCTGCCACACCTACCCCGTCTGCAACCTGGGCATGTTATTGGTTGAAATTGTCCAAGAATTTACATGATCCCATCACATGGCTTGCATCCATCTTGTGGCTGGAATCCATTTTGTGTCATCCTTAAAGGGAAAAGAAAAAAACATCACGATGGGAGAAAGACAAAAACAAACGTTTTAAGGACCGCAACCCCCTGGTAGGTAATAATTTCAAATAATTATCACTGCATTTTTATGGATGTCCAGGTCATTTTAATACCCAAGAAATCAATATTAGGCATCTGGGAGCCATTTTGGGTTGATATCCCCTAACTCCCCTTAAAGGAAAAATAAAACAGCGATCTGAGAAAAGACATAAATGCACGTTTTAAGGACCCCAACCCCCTGGTAGGTTTTACCAGGCAGGGTTTTTACGGATATTCAGAACGTTTTTTAACATTTAAAAACAGCTCATTTCATTGCGCGTCACCATTAATGAAAACGAAACGTAACAAACCTAATTTTTGTGGTTCTGTTCTGTTCATTCCAATTTCATCACAATTTTCGTTATTCGTTTCGTTATGTAACAAAACGAATAATGAATAACGGAACGAATTTTTTTTTCATTTCGTGCCCATCTCTAGTCCAGAGTACTGACTGCCCCAGGACTGTTTCTGTACCGGTTCCACTCAATGTGCCCAATGGATCAGTTGAACAGAGGAACCAATTAAATAAATAACTCAGCCACCGCAAAGCAAGCTGTTGTCACAAACAGCAGCTGTAAAGCAAGCTACTGTCGTAAAACAGCAGCCATAAAGCAAGCTACTGTCACAAAACAGCAGTTTTGGGGTTACTTAGTGTTGTCTCTTATCAACGGTTTTCATTATCCACAGGAAGGCCTACAACCGATCCCCAGCGGATACTGGGGTCCTACTGTATTTAGAATTGAAGTAGGTATTGGCTAGCAAGCTGGATAGCTCAGGTATCTGCTGTGGAGCCAAAAGCTGGTACTGTGATCCCAGAAGAGCCAGCCTGTGTGGCTTTGGGCAAGCTGCACAGTCCCAGGGTGCCCCAAGAAAAGGGGGATGGCAAACGACTTCTGATGGCTCTCTAGTCCAGCGTTTTTCAACCACTGTTCCGTGGCACACTAGTGTGCCGCGAGACGTTGCCTGGTGTGCCGTGGGAAAAATTGAAAAATTCTAAAGAAATTCAACCCAGGGCCGGCGGGCGGCCCACAGCTGGGAGGTGCTATAAATAGTGTCCAAGGGCCAGCTTGGCTCCTCCCCCCTGAGGCCCGCGGCGCTGGCATCACTTCCTGGTCCCGCTCATTCTCTTTAGTGTTTGCCCTGTGCCTGCCGCTGCCGCCGCGACTCGCTCGCTTCCCTCTCCCCCCTCCTTTTTTTTACCCTGGACCACCACCTCCCCTTTCCTGGGAGCTACCAATGGACTGAGCCGCCCGACAGCCCGCCCGCCGACACAAGCCGGCCCGGGAGCCCCAGCCCAGAACAAACCACCAGGTGAGGGGAAGGGGAAGAGGGGCGCCCGGCTGCCCCACGAGCACCGCGGCAGGGCTGCGAGGAGGAGGGGATGGAGGAGGCCTCCGCCGGGCCTGGGCTGAGGAGGCGGGCGGGGGGGGGGGCTACTGGCACGGCTGGACGGCCGGCCGGCCGGCCTTTAGGGTCTGGGAGGGGAAGAGCCATCTCTGAGGGGCCCTGACAAGCTCTCCTCTTCCTCCTCATAGATTTGGGGGGGGAATGGTTGCTTGGGGTCCTCCTTGAAGTCTTGCCCCTTTCTTTCTGTCTTGGGTCGCCCTCTTCTCTCTCTATGTCTTTTCTTTCTTTTTTCCCCCACCTCTCTCTTTCCATTTGTACCCTTTCTCCTCCTCATAGAAACGTGCTCATTTCTAGCCTGCATATGTGTATGTAGCCTGCCTACTGTAATTAAAACTGTAAACCACCCAGAGACTCCTTGAAGTGGTATGGGGCGGTATACAAGCAGAACACTTTCTGCCTTCTTTCCTTCCTGCCTTCCTTCATCCTCCTCCCCTCCTGTCGCTGGACTTGCTGAAGGCATCTGCCTTGGCCACAGTGTGGAGAGCAAGATGGGCTTTTGGGTCTTATTTGTGTTCCTGGAGAGTCAGTGCCCCTTCTCAGGTCTCCACTGGACACAGAAGTCCATGCAGGGCAAAATGTCTTTAAAAAAACAACACAGGTAAGTGGGAACTGGGTGCTAGAGAGCGGGCTGCCTCAATCTGTGGCCCCTCTGTCCTGCTTCTCCCTACACCAGCAATGGCGAACCTTTTAGAGACCGAGTGCCCAAACTGCAATTCAGAACCCACTATTTTTTTCGTAAAGTGGCAATACAGCAATTTAACCTGAATACAGGTGGCTGTGAAGGGATGATGTCGGGTGCCCACAGAAAGGGCTCCGAGTGCCACCTTTAGCACCCATGCTATAGGTTTGCCTACAGTACCCTACTGTTAATGTTTTGCAGCCAGTTAATGTTGCTTAGTGCTATCCAGTGTACACTGACGGACGGACACATTTTCTAATGGTGGTGTGCCTCGTGATTTTTTTCATGAAACAAGTGTGCCTTTGCCCAAAAAAGGTTGAAAAACACTGCTCTAGTCTATCTAAAACATGCTGGAAAGGGTCACCATAAATCAGAATTGGCTTGATGGAGCACTTATTATTATTATTAAAAATGCAAGATGATCTCTTTGACTGGTATTACTGTATATGACTGATAGAAGTTTTAACAAAAAAAACCTGTGCCTGTTAAATATTGGTGGACTGTATATGCTGTGTCTAATATTGCCATATTTTTTTGCAGCTCTGGTGGTGTTGTTTCAGGTATCTGCAGCTGATTATAACATTATAAAATTCTCCAGCACTGTTTCCAATGCCCCAGTGACTCTGGGAACCACTGAAATGTGTTTAATCCCCAAGCAAGTATTTCTATAGCCAGATTTCTGTATTTTGTTAATTTTTCCAACTCTTTATCTTCAGCTCTGGCAAGTGTCGATGTTGTTGTTGGAAAGAGTTTAAGAGTCTAGCCTAAACTACATCAACCCAATATTTCCCCGTTACTATTCTGTTCTATTGCTCTTAACAAATCATGCTTAAATTTATTGCTGAAGCAACTGTATTGTTCCTTCTGTTGGGGTACTGGAAAACCCCCAAAGTTTTCAACAGCTTAGACAACTATGAGAAAAGTTGTGTGAGTTTTTCTTGAAATGGAACTCAGTATTTCAACAGCCATTTGTATTTTAAAGCATAGAAATTCTTTTCCTGCATCTACATACCCTGAATTGTGCTTGGGCCTCTATTTTACCAGGACAATTCAACCAACATTTAATGAGCTACCACCACAAAGTTGCCAAAAATGAGTTGAACGGTGTCATGTTAAACATGCTCTGAATATAAATTAGACCTTGCTATTCTACTCTCAGCGTCAGTTGTTACCACTGATCCTAGAAAAATGCCTGCAGGCTCTGTGGCAGCCACCTCTCCTGCACTCCTTTCATGAGGTTTGGCTTTTGACTCATTAGAGCAATGGTTCCCAACCTGGGGGTCGAACGACCATTTCACATAGGTTGCCATGAGCCAGTGAAGAAAAAGGCACAAATGGCTGGGGTCAGGAGAAGGAGGGGGAGGAAGAGGGGGAAAGAGTGAGTTACAGCTTGATAGGTTGGAGGGGATGTCAGTCAATGGCACCGGAGGCTGCGATTGGCTGAGGGTGCCTCTAGACTAGAGGGAAGTTCTCTATGGCAGTGCTCCCCAACCTTTTTATCGCCGCGGACCGGTAAATGTTTGATAATTTTTCCCTGGCCCGCTTGTTTTGATTTAATAAGATAAAAAAGGTAAATGCCCCCCCACCGCTGACGCACATGCGTGCTAGTCGTTTCCCACTCTAGGGGGCGGTGCTCATCTCCGTACTCAAGCCGAAGAGCCAGTGTTGTGCGAGTCCCCGTGACCCCCCCCAGCCCTCCCTCTCCGCCCTCCATACACACACACACACACACACCAAGAGGGAGGAGAGCGAGAGCGAGAGCGAGAGAGGGGAGAGGCTGGCTTACCGGCATCCTGCCTTCATCCGTGCCACGACCGAGAACCCCCCTCAGCGGCCTCCTCTTCCTCCTCCCTCTGCCGCCGCCACCAGAGCCGCCACCACCCCCATGGCTGGCAGGCCGGTCGGTGGGTGGGTGGGCTGCCGCCGCCACCGCCACCACCACCGCGGTTGCTAAGGGTCGCTCCCGCCTGGCGGGCAGGCGCGCGCCGCCTCCGCCTTCTGCGAGCCCTACTCTTCGTTGTTCCTCCTCCTCCTCCTCCTGCTGGTGCTGCCGCCGCCGCCGCCTCCGGCCCCTGTCAGGAGGAGGAGGAGGAGGAGGAGGAGCGATAGCACCACCAGCGACCGCGGCGGAAACCCCCGCAACGCAACAAACCGCCCGCCCATTGGGCAGCGGGTCGCCCCCCAACAAGCGCAGCGCTCATTGGCTCCCCTGCCTCCTCCTCCTCCCTCCTCCTCCTTCTGGGGCGCGTGCTGAAGAGATCGGGGACAGAAGGGAGGAGGAGTTTCCCTGGTTTCCTCGGGCGGCCCAGTGCCGATTGATCCACGGACCGGCACCGGTCCGTGGACCGGGGGTTGGGGAACACCGCTCTATGGTACCTGCAGCAGTGGCCTGCCAAAGGGAGCTTGTAGCCTCTTCCAAGCAGGGCAAGGGGTCATCACAACATGAGGAACTGTATTAAAGGGTTGAGCATTAGAGGAACAACATCAAACAGAGACTCTCATGGACTTGCTACACATAACTTCAAGTAACTTTTATTTGAGAATTATGAAGAGATGAAGTTTTAAAAACTAGTAACTCCAGATAATGACATTGTGTCGCAGTAGCCCTGTAGTGGGGTTCTTTAACTCAGTTTCAGCAGCCAAAGGCTCCTACGCAGAAGTAGGTTTTGTTCTGTTCACCAGGGAAGGACAAAAGGAAATAAAATGGACCCTTGTATAACAAACAACTTGTATAACATAAAATTTGTACAACATAAAAATTCTGGAGATAGGGTAAATTTGCTTAACATAATCGCCTATGGGGAAAATCCGTACAACATAAAAACGGGATCACTCCATTTTCAATGCATTCCTATGGGAATTTGTATAAAGGAAATTTGCTTAACATAATTTCATTTGGAATGAATTAATTCCTTTATACAAGGTACCACTGTAAGCCTATTTGTATCAGGCCCAATTAAGTCAGAAGCTTCACAATACTCCAGTTAGCAATCATAGACTCATACTCCCTTCCATGCCTAGAATGGCCTCTGAGTGAGACCTTGGTGCACAGAGATTGCTCCCAAAGCCAGGAACTCAGAGGTTCCAGTTCAAGCTTCAGAATTCCATCTCCGAAATGCTCAAATGAAAACCATAAAGGCCAATGGGAAGCCAGTGGCAGTCCAAAGAACATGGTAGTGTCACTGATCTTGTGCCTTACGGAAAAACGGGACTGTAACTTCTTGGTTCCTATAAAACCCTACAATAATTTAAAAAAATTAAAAAAATCAACCCCATCCCTTCATACTATCTAAGGAACATGGGAGCAATTTCAGGCCTCTCTTGTTATATTTTAGGTTCATAATAGAGCTTTTAAAAAGGTCAAACACCCCGAACCAAATGGCTTTTGGAGGAGAGAGTCCTCCAAGCTGCCAAGGTAAAGACTGGCAGCTCCAGGAGCTGTAGAAACTAGGGGTGGGCAATTCTTGAACAAGCCCAGGTGGTGTTCGGAAGCCTCCAACACATAGGCAGCCAATCATTTACCTTGTTCTGCACCCGCATAGAGCTGAGCTCCAACAAGGAAGCAGGCTCCGTCATCATCTTTGCTTCTCTGTGGTGTTGGCCAATCAGACAGGGAGGTGGGATGATGTCTGTCCCTACACAGCTCCTGATTGGCCAGCACCATGAAGGTCAAATATGTCAGAGCCTGCTTCCTTGTTGGAGCTCATCTCCATGTGAGCACAGAACAAGGTAAGTGATTGGCTGCTTGTGTGTCAGAGGCTTCTGAACACCACCTGGGCTTGCATGAGAATTGCCTATCCTTAGTAGAAACTGCAGAGTATCTATTCTGTTCTGTTCTTTATTTTAATTAAAATATTTATACCCTTCCTGTCACCTTAAAAAGGATCCAAGGAAGCTTACATCATTAAAAGACAGTACTGAAAGCAATAATGAGAATGCAATTATGAAAAGGATAAAAAGCAACAACAAGATACTAAACAAATAAGCAACATCAAAGCACAGTCAAAACAGTAAGGAACAACAATCCATTTGAAAACATAAGGAACACCCAAGCACATTCAAAGCAGTAAGATACAACAATCCATTTTTAAAAAGACAACAACTTCGACAGCCAGTTATTCAGAGAAAGCTTGCCTGACAAGCGAGACCTTCGCCTGCTTCTGAGGAAGTAAAGATAGGGACAGTCTAGCCTCCTGTGGGATGGAGTTCCAAAGTTTGCGGGAAGCAAGAGAGAAGGCCCTCTTCCTTGTACCTATCAAGTACACCTGTGAAGGTGGTGGGGCGGTGAGAAAAGCCTCTCTATACACTCCTTACATTGATCACAAATTGTTTTGCTTCCTTTCAGTGGGAAAACCCAGGGCAAGAGTGGAAAAGACAGTTATCCAGTTAAAAACGGTATTCTCCCTACAATTCATGGAGGATAAGTTATAAGACCTACTACAGATGCCCAAAACAGTGCATAGTAGCCAACTCGCTCTACAACATAAAGGAATCATACAAAGGGACGGGACAAACTACCCCTGCTTCTAATATAAGTCAAAGGCCTTTGCTTGTTTCATAATAAAACACAGGTTCCCAATCTGTAGATCGTGAACTCCAAAGGGGCTGTAGAGTGCTTCCTGGGGGGTGCCAGTCTTAAACAAGCCAGTGGGTTCTATCGGCCTATGATGAGGTTAACAGGTTATCTTCCCAGCAAGGGTTAGTTAAAGGCATTGAGTGAGTCGGGTTCCTAGAAAGGAAGGGAGCTGAAGTGGGTATGATGGGGGTTTATAGTCAAAAAAGTCCCTTCCCCTCTCCCCTATCTCTCTCTGGGCTCTTTTACACGACCCCTAAAATCCGAGGCAAAGGGCTCCCAGATCCGAAATTAAAAGTGTTCTGCCTAAGCGCGTCTCAGCGCACTTTTCAAGTACCTGGTCTCCAGGAGGTAAAAAATCTTCCGATGCGCATTGTAAAGCTGTGAATGCCGGACTCCCTCACCTTCTGTTTGTTTGTTTTTGTCCCCGCCGCCCCTTTAAGAGACAGGAATCACGACGACGGGGCTGCTCGGGGCTGCTTCCACCGGCAGACGGAGGTGAGCCTGCATTTTGTCTCCCCCTTTCCCCCCTCCCCTCACGCAGACAGGAACAATGGAGTGCGGAGGGGTGGGAACACAGGAAGAGCGACAAACCCCCACGATCTCTGGTCCGGATTTAAGTTGCCAACGGATTTTAGAGGTTGTGTAAAAGTGCCCTCTGTGTGCTTCTTCCAGAAAAAGGAGGGGTTTCCCCTAAGAGTTGCCTCTTGCTTTCCAGTCTCCCAGATATTGGGATTCCCTCCCCAGTTGTGCCTAGGGGTGATGTTGTTGAGACTACCCCATCTGGGCTGGAAAAGGGCTAGGAAAAGGTGGGGGCAGAGTGGCAGCAGGCAGAACTCAAATTGAAAGCCCAGATAAGTCCAGAGAAGGACCCCCCCCCCCAAAAAAATCACAGTATTCAGTCATGGTATTATTAATTGCAACCCCCAGTTGCTGTTGCTTTTGGGGGTTACAGTTAATGCTTCCCTACAAAACAACAACAACAACAACCCTTGTTCTTATAATCAAAATCCTTGTGGCAGTCTTGTAAAACAAAGGATGTGGTTTATCTACTGAGTCAATCCATTTCAAGTTTTATCTTCCTCTTTTCCTTGTGTTCTTGTATTTTCCAGGGAAGTTTGTCTCCTTGAGGTGGCTTACCCCATTAAAAACGGCTTGACTACAAACATGGTGGGGTGGGGTGGGGTCTCAGGTTACTTGGCTATTATAAACAGGGTCATGACTCAAAAAAAATCTTTGGAAGACTCTCTATTAATAACAAAAAGATAGAGTAGATCCTCTCCCTAATTATCTTAACATCAAGATTTTCAAGCTGTGATAATCCACAGATAACTGAAGCTGTGGAAACTGTGAATCCACGGATACAGGGGGACTCCTGTTTTGTTAATCATTTACACACTGCACCGTGGCTTTGTGTGACTTCTCTGGTATGTTTTAATGTCAAAGGGTGAAAGTGATACCAATCTAGAAAGATGCTACCACCCTGTCAAAGGAATGGTGGAAAGCAAAAGCACTTCTGTATCCTTCTTATGTAAATCCTTTTCACTAGAGATGGGCGTGAAGTGCTTCGTTGCACTTCGTCCCAATTCAATGGTTCCCACCACCCTGACCAATATCTCCACCAACCCACCTCTGAGTGCTGACCGGATCATTCTCTGGCAGCCAGTCACGTAGATGAGGAGGTGGAAAGGGGAGGATCTCTGTGTAGCCGTCCAATGGCTGGGCAGGGAAGCCCAGGCTCCTGCCTGCACTGGGCAGCTGCCCCTGGAGGACGAACCGGATGGCACACAGAGGCAGGTGAGTGGACGTGCTGGCACAGGGGTGGGGGTGGGGTGGGGAAAAACTATTGTGTCAACAAACTGGCTGAGGTGCAACCAAGTGCTCCGTGCCCATCTCTCCTTTGTACTCTTTGAGCTCTTATGTATCCACAGCCAAGCCACCCATCTTTACTCTTTTGTTATCCACCATTTTGATCACAATTTTAGGATTGGCTTTGGATGACCCCAGGACTGGCACCAATGCTTGGAGAACCTTCTGGTTAAGGCACTTTTAAATAGGTCCTCTTCACTTGTAAGAGGCATGACTATGCTCCTGTTGCCTTAGCTACTCAGTTGTTTATTAAGTAAAGTACTAGCCACGCTGCTAGAGAGGTGGGCCTTATACAACCAGAGATCCAGAAAATGCTTAGCAACATCAGCGGATGGAGCCAGGCAGAGCAGATATATTGCTTTCTGCTGCCAGACAGAACAAATCAATACAGGCAAACATATGCTTGAATTCAAGAAGGCTTGAAACTGTGTCATCAATCTAGTGCCCTATGGTAGGGTGAGAAATAAGAGTGGAGACCTTTAACAATGCAGATGAAGCCAGGATCATTGATTGGACCTATCTTCAGCAATATACCACCAACTCTCTGTGCAGTTCCTTTGCTGTGTCAGTTGTTCAAATCCTGAAGCAAGTCACAACTAGAACAGGATATGATAGAATCTTTATTGTCATTGCTCCCTTGCAGGAACAAAGAAATTTCATGGTTGCTATATTCAACTCATATAAAACATTCCACATCGATTTAAAAACAGCTACAACACATAAAATATGACATATAAAATAAGCTGACTTCAAAGTCCAAAATTTCCATTTAAGACCAATATTGCTCTAAAAAAGAAGCTATTTTCGAGACGGTTTGTTCTCGCCCTCAATTCTCTATGGCCGTTACTTCATGTCTCTTTTATCGCGGTTTTCCATCCTGCTTGGGACTGGTACAAGGAAATCTTACTGCATGTCCACTGCGTGACGACGGGAGTTTGTCCCGACCACGCCCCCTGAACTGAGATTAAAGCGTGATGAATCATACCCCTCCCTGGGCTCGGAAATCTGCTTGTCTCGGTTCTCGTTCCGAGATGAGTGCCCGTGATGTATGCCATTCTCCATCTAGGGGCAGGAGTGTGAAGTGCCATTCACCAGTACATTCCCTATGGAGTCAGCAACGCAGTACAGAGAGATTAAAAGACAAATGCCTCAAACTTAGCTCCATAACGCATTGAAGGCAAAGTTGAGGAGATTAGAAAGATCGAAAAACGGAAGGTCGGACCAAAGAAAAAAAGAACGAAGGCTGAGATGTTTAGATGTTGTCACGAAACAAGGATGTGCAGTAACAGTCATCACCGTACCATCAATCATGCCCGGGGGTACACGGGAACAGGGACAGCACCAGGACAAGACCACGTGACCGTGAGCGACGTGATCACGAAATGAATGTCAACTCGGAACGAGGAAGGACGTGAAGTAACCATCTATATCTCCATCCCGATGGCAGCTACTCGAAGAGGCGATGACCAGGATGTGATAGATCTCTTAATATAGCTAATGCTTTACAGTGGCACCTGGTAGTATAAATTTGTTCTAGTGTGTGTGTAGGGGGGGTGAACAGCCGACAATACTCTCCGCAAAGTAGGCCCACTACATGAGCGGGGATTTGAGTCAACTCTAAGTTCCATTGCTTCAATGGGCCCACTCTGTTTTCAACTTTCTACTGGATCTATGCCTGTGCCCATTTCTCCCAATGCCTGACTTCCAAGATGTTCACCTGGAAAATGAACGAGGAGGAGATTGGTCTGGAAGCTCTGCCTTCAACTCTCTGTTGTGCAGGCTGTGGTAGCAGATCCAGATTGCTTGGTTGAGGAATGCACCAGAAAGCCTGATGTGCCTTTTTAATTTTCTTCTCTCCTGTCTCGTCTGACTTCTCCCACCTCTTCAAGCTGAAGTGAAAAATAAAAATCCGCTCTGTTGGTATGGCTTTAAGCCCTGCCCTTGAATAAAACTCTTGACAGAAGCAAGCATTTCCTGAAGGAACATCAGAAACAATAGAAAACTAAATTATGTTGCATTTCTTTGCGAACACCAGGGAGGACCAGAAATGGAAAGAATTCCCAAATCATCAGCAGCAATTTAACCTTGTTTCTTCTACAGTTAGTACTATACACCAGTGCCTGCAAGGCAGTGAAGCCGTAGTAACTAGCACTTCAAGTGGGATTTTGGTACTGTGTTTGATATATGGAATATATCTGTCATGAAATCAGAACATTTTAGCTGAGAGCAAAACATTCATTCCTTCTACCTGAGCATGCCGTAGTATCATTCAATCCTACTCACTCAAAAAATGGTATGTGTTGACTTCAACCGCAAAATATTTCGATTTTCTGCATCACAGACCCCGTGGGGAATTACTCACTGGGGCAGAGAACAGACTGAAGCAATTTCAGATATTACTCTTTGTTTGAGAGCAGAGGTGCTAATACAGCCCTACGATGACATGAAAGAGATACCCACAAGAACTTGGGTGGGCAAATTGGCTCCTCCCAGTATATTCTCACACCACTTGAGCGTGTGAGTATGTAGTAATGAAACCAAATGTTTTGGTATTTTGATGTAAGTTTCTTGACTCTAGAAAATATACGGGCTCCTGACAGTGATGGAAATCAATGTTGTTCATGATCTCAAAACTGCAAACACGGTGGAGAGTAGAGAGATGAAATTGATTCTAAAGGAAGATGTCATTAATGCCAGTAAAATAATGCTTCAGAATAAATGACTCTCCAGTAATGCTGATACATGGGCTCAGTTGAACACGCACTACTTAATTTTTAAGTGTGTTTCAGCATTCATAGTTAAGGCTACATTCCACACATTTTCAGGAGACTATTGTGATGCCTGGTTCTGTTAAATGTGTTGATCTACATAAACACAGTGAGCCATTTGCTTAGAGTATGTTAGGTTCTTCCAAACAGCCTTCTAGTTTATGAATGTGGGATACTCTACTTCTGTATCCAACATTAAAAATTCTAGGAAATGGCCCAATATAACTGGTACAATGTCATGCCTGTGTTAGCAGGAGAAAGGATGCCAAGCTGTATACAGCTAAGGGCAGCCTGAATGTCAACAACACCAATGCCAGCATTCAAGACAGTCTACAGGATAGCTTCTTTGGCTTACTACCATTTACAAAGTTACACTAAACAAGGGAAAACCTCAGAAGATGACTCCTTTTTTTTAACCAATGAACCACTTCCCACCCATATACAAAGCAATGGTCAGGACTGTTTTTGAGCAAGTGGGAATGGTAGTGAGGAGAGAGAGTAGGAGAAGTTGGCTGGAACTCACAGCGGTGGGGAGAAGGATAAGAATTAGATTAGATTTAGGGGGGAAAGCTACTTTTCACTTAAACAATTTCTCCAATAAAAATGATTTAGCTCAAGCTTGGAAGTGTAGTAGTGTTGACTATTGTGTAATTGGAGGGGGAAATGCCAACGAGGAGTGCTTGGTGGCAGTAACTGGAGAACACTGTAAAACACAAAAATGTTAAAATATACCATTCTTCTTGTGAGTTGTGGGCAAAGACAGGCTTAGTACTCTCAGTGACAGTTAAAAAGAAAGGTGGGACATACACTGCGTTTGTTGCAGAAGCAGCACTCGAATCCTCTCCCTCCCCTCTTTCATACATTTGGGACTACCATAGCATGGGGGGGCATGGGGGGGGGGGGGGGTAAAAGCCCTGAGGCGCAGCATCTAGGGGCACCAAAAATCACTGCAGTCCACGACCACCCCAGACTGCCTTCTTGAAGCGGGCCAAGAGTGAAGGCAGGTTCCTCCTGAGGAAGACCACCATCCCGCCACCCTCGAGGCCACCCCGCCCCGGGAGGAGTACTGGGCGGTGGTGCTCCTAATCCCGGTTGCACCGCTGCCTGTTCGACAGCCTGGACAAGGAGGCTCCGCTCCGCTCCTCCGGCTTCCCTTCCTTCAGCATTGCTTGTTTGCCTGCCTCCCTCGCCAGGGCAAAAAGCAGGAGGGAGAGAGGGAGGCGTGGAGGGACCAACAGCACCGCTTCTACCCCACTCCCCAGGAGATGGAAATCACTTCTCCTGCTCACTCTCTGGCCCACTCCTGTCACCGGGGTCCCTGGGAAGGAAAGAACACCTGGAGGAAAGCAAGGGGGGTCTGGGAAAGAGGGAAGTGCCCTCTCCCTTGGAACCCCAACCCTTGCTGCCCTCACCAGCGCTTCCAGGCCTTTCTGACCGGAGACATGGGGGGCGCAATGGTAGGGGCCCCCTCTGCAGAGAACCAGGATGGTCCCACTGCACTCCCCCAGAGCTGCCTGTCATTCAGCCACCAACATGCCCTTCCGCTGAACTCCTCATGCCTTTTCATAGGCAGATCAGAACAATTCACAGGGAGGGTGGCAAGGCTTTGGATCCCTTCTTTGGCACCAAGTATTGAGCCCCTATTAAAAACAAACTATCCATTAAAAAGGGGAGAAGTGGTTTGGCTCTGAATGGAGTCGCAGTCACTGAAAGAAAATCAAGTCAAGTTGGAGTTGAGTCACTGGTGGGGCTCCGGTCGGACTTTGCAGCCAGTCGTGTCATTCAAGTCTCCATCCCTGCTAATTATTTCAATATCCAGAAGGGTATCTAGATACACCAGAAAAATCTGACTAAGGTGCCCCCCTGCAAGGCACATGCATGCAAACACACACACACCTTGTCAGGAGGGGGTGCAAAAACAGACTTTGTCCCCAGTCGCTGAAAACTCTAGCTACGCCCCTGCAGATAGACCAAGGTCTTCTGTTCCACTCATTCACAGCATTCGACGTGTGAAGAGAGGGATGGGGCTACATCCCTCCCCCTGAAATTGGGGCAAGTATTCACAATGCAAATGCCTGCACAAGGGCTTCAAAGAGCTGGTCCTGAGCCCCTCAACCACTCCAAATGCCACATGTCAGAAAGAGTTTCATTTTCCTTGTATTATTTATATGACAAATGCCTCTGTCAGACATCTGATGCATGAACACCTCTGAAAAAGAAAATATCTGCCCTCAGGAGCTTGTTTTGTAATATTGAAGTTGAATATTTAATCTAAATATCCTGCAACATGCACCAATTTCTGTGCGCTCTGATCTAGGTGAAAAGGTGAACATGTTTCTTCTCTGCATTTTGACAGCTTTGAAAAATCAAGTTTTAATTTGCTGTTCCCTGCAGCAAGCATCCATTTCCTTGGTCAAGTTACTACGTTATAATCCTGTTCCAGGTTTCTCAGCTGCTGCTTCTATAGCCTCCTCTGAACAATCTCCCCACACGAAGGCACAAAAGACTGCCTTTTTTGACCTTTTGAAGCCAGGAAAGTCAGGCAGAGACTAAACACGGTGCAGTAGTACAACGGCAGCTGCCCTTATACAGTGGTACCTCGAATAACGAATGTCCCTGATAACGAAATTTTCGGATAACGGATAGCAATTTCTGGGTATAGGACTGCCTCGGATAACGAATTTTCCCTATGGGCTGCCTCAGATAACGAATCACAATTTCTAGGTATAGGTCTCCCTCGGATAATGAATTTTCTCTATGGGCTGCCTCGGACGAGTTTTCCTATGGGCTGCCTCGGATAACGAATTTTCCCTATGGACTGCCTCGGATAACGAATTTCCAGCATGCATCAGTAAAAAAGAGTTATCCAGGGCTGCATCACATCTGTACCTTTAAAGTGCACTTTATAAAGAGTTTTGAGCAAAAAATCAGGTGTTTGTGTCTTTTTCCTAGGCTCTGGAATGGATTAATTGGTTTCTCATTCATTCCTATGGGAACGTGTTTCGGATAACGAATTGTTTTCGGATAACAAATTGCCTCGGAGAACGAATTAAATTCATTACCCGAGGTACCACTGTACTGATTTCTCCTCTGGTCAGAATTACATGAGTGGTGCCTGACCATGGGTCCTCTGATATTCTTGGCCTAAAACTCCCAGCCTTCACCACCAGTTTTGTTGGCTAGGATTTCTGGGAGTCATAGGCCAAGAACATCTGGAGATCCAGGGTTGGGAACCACTGCATTACATTATCATGATCATAGCAATCAACATTCCTGTGGCCAATAGCTCAGTGCAGGGGGGATATTATCCATTAGTAGGAATGTAGCAGATGCCCTCTGTTGCTGCCAGTGGGAGTGTAGAAATGCACTCACTACACAGTGGTCATGATTGAAGCCATAGCAATACTTAGGACATGAGTCATTCCCACCATCTCGGAATTGCATAGTGGAAAGAGACCCTATGAATCATCAAGGCCAGGCCCTTTCAAGGAGGCACGGTGAGGAATTGAATGCCCAGCCTCCTGACTCCACAACTAGATACCAAAACCACTGAGCTATATAACAAGGCAATGTGTACAACAGCTGCTGTCTTCATGATATGCAGGCTGCCAATTGGGGGGGGGGGCAACACCCAGCACACAATTAAATTCTGCACCAAACATGAATTACCCCTCTGCAGCTGATTGCCTGATCGGATTAGGTCACGTGGGACCTTCCCCACTATTGAACTTATTAAACATTCCATTTGTGCTTTACCAGAAAAAGAAAGAAAAGAAAAATTAGAAGAGTTAATTTCCCTGTGATTTGAATGTTTATCTCCTACTGTCATGTGTCAAGCCCCCTAGAATGTAATTAATAAGCACACAAAGAAGGCTTTGGGCTTGAAGAAAAATGTCAAGGGCAAGTGACTCTTGCATGCAAAATGGTGCAGGATTCAATTTTCCCTGTAGAAATCCCAGGAGTGCTTCAATCAGCGCTTAAGTTATTCAGTTAAATCCCACAATTAGAAGTAATTTTTTTTAATAAAAAGAAACATTTATGCGTCTCCCCTTGCTAGAACATTTGGAGTAGCATAGATTTGAAGATTTTTATGTCTTACAGAATAACTATTAAGGGTGCAGTCCTACACTCGCTTACCTGAAAGTAAATCTTACTGAATTCAGTGGGGCTTCCTTCTCTGATGAATATAAAGCATTGTGGTGTTAGATGCCAGAGTGAATTTATTATCCACAGAAAAGGATCAAGATGTAAAAAATATATATAGAAAAAAATATGTACCAGAATATGTGCATCATATTCTGGTCAATTTTATGTAAGGCATTTATTTATTTCCCTATCGGGGAAATAAGAAAAAAATACTATTGTATTGGTATACAATAGTATCTACAAATATTGCTCTGAATGGAATAAAACAGTATGTGCCAAGTCACTACTATCTATTCTTTGAAGGGAAAAAAGCAAATGGCTTCTCTCACATAAAGCTTGTGTGCTACAAGATAGATATCTTGTTGAAAGCGGTACAGCATTAAGGCAGGTGATTCCTCTGATGACTACAGCGAAGGTCAAGGTTTCCCCTGACAATTACAGCACTTTTCCAGGTATAAGATGTCCAAAAGCATAAGATGCCCCCCACTTTTCCAACCCAAAGTTACAGTTTTGCAACTGAGCGGTTCTCTCTTCGGCTTGCTTCCATGTACAAGATGTCCTTCAGTTTTTAGTCTAACAATTTTAGATGAAACTATAGTCTTAAACAGAAAAAATGCGGCAAGTCATCATTTCCAACTATAGGGGTGGTGATTATCTCTGTCTGAATGAATGAATGAATGAATCAATCAATCAATCAATCAATCAATCAATTAAGGCTAGCACGCAAGTTACACCCCTTTCTTGAGAAACCAGCTCTGGCCACAGTGACACATGCCCTAGTAATATCAACTAGAATACTGTCATGCACTGTATGTGGGACTACTGATGAAAAGTCTCAGGAAACTTCAATGAGTCCAAAATGCAGCAGCCAGACTGCTGACTGGGGCAGGGTACAGAGATCACATTATACTCCTATTAAAACAGCTCCACGGGCTGCCAATCAGCTATCGGGCACAATTCAAGGTGCTGACCTTGACTAACAAAACAGTTTACGACCTGGGTTCTAGCTACTTCAAAGAATCTCACAGTATGAACCGACTCGAGTGTTAAGATCATCAGGAGAGCCCCTTCTCTCCATCCTATCACCCTCACAGGTATGTTTCGTGGGAAACCTTCTTAAATGCTGTGCCCAGACTCTGGAACTTCCTCCCACTAGAGTCCAGGACTGCCTCATCTCAGTTGTCCTTCCGGAAACAAAGACCTTTCTCTTCAAACTTTCCCTGAATGATGGACTACCATTATGTGTCTTTTATAAGAATCTAAAGTAGGACCCCCATATCTGTGGGGGATTGGTTCCTGCCCCCCTACAGATAATGAAATCCATGGGTTCCAGAGGGTTCCAGGGGTAAAAACAGGAGGAGTGCCCGGGCGGGCAGGTGAGCGAGCGGGGTCTTCTGGCCCGCGCAGCTGCTTCCTCCACCGCCACCCGCGCTTCTCCTGCAGGTGAGTGCTGCCTGGGACCTGGACCACTGCTGGCCCGGCCTCTTGCACTTCTGCTCGCCATCCACGGATAACTGAATCAGCGGATACGGGGGTGCTATTGTATAGGTTCACATAGACTTTGTGTTTACAACTACTGTACTTACAACCTTATAGCTTTAATGTAATGCTGCCCATTAATGCTGTAAGATGTCCCTCAATACCTTGATCTCAATACTTGAGCATGTCTTAATTGTATTGGACTGTATATTACTCCTTATTACTATAAGCCACCTTGGGTCCTTTTCCAAGGTGGGGTAAAAATACTCTAAAATAAATATAAACAAAATAAATAAATTATAAGCTGAAGAGCTGGCGTTTGTCTGTAGACATATTTCTGTGGTCATATGGACAGCATGACTAAACACGCAAACAAACAATATTATATATCTTAGTACTCCCTACCTGGAGCATAACAGGTTGAAAAGTACAATAATGGAGAATCAAGATTAATTCATTATGTTGGCAGCAGAAACTAGACCTAAGAAACAGACATTTCCAATCCCTTGGATGGAGCTTCCAAACCACTGTTTTCTAAAACGGCAGGAATATTTTGGTTTCCCCAGCGTGGGTGATAATTATATTGCTTTTCCGGCAAAAGTGGCTGAATAGCTTCTTATCACAGCCAAAGTGTTGGGAGGGCGTAAATGTGAAGCAATAGTGGGTAGCATAGATTACTGTTTATAGCTAGACAAATAAATGACTGTCTTTGAAAAAAGACCTCCTTGTAGGATAAAGATTAAAAGGATGTTTACGGTAGCAATCTTAGGCATTTAAATAAATCTGTAAAAATAGACATATTGTAGTTCTTCAGCTGTATTCGTGCTAAGTCAAATCATTCCAATTATTTAACATAGCCTATAATTTATCAGCCCAAACAAGCTGTGTTACTCACAAGTGTATGTTACTGAGCTCTGCCATCCAGAGACTTTTCCAGATGGCAGAAACTAAAAACAGAGTATGGTTTGGGGTATAGATGAGAAAAGTTACTTTTGGGGACTAGAATTCTAAGAATGCTGCAGCAAATATGCCTACTTATTGGGGTATTCTGAGAATCATAGTCCCAAAAAATTAACTTCCCCATCTGTTTTGGGGGGAGAAGGGGTGAGGATATTTAACTCTTTCACTGCCTGCTTCTTTCCACTGCACTTTTCTTTTAATGGTTTTAACTGAGATGGTTTTAACTCCTATGGGCCAAATACTGGTTGGAGTTTTGTATTATAATGCTGCATACTGTGTTTTAACTTTTTGATTTATTTAACTGCTGACTTTATAACTTTTCTTTTTTATTTTACTTGATATTATTATTGATATTTTTGTAAAATGCTTTGACAGGCTTTGCCCCCTTAAAGACAGCATACAAATATCTTAGAATCACAGAACTGTAGAACCTGATGAGAGAGCAAGAGTGACCAATAAATGCTGGACAAAATCTAATAAAACCCAACTCCATAAGTATCTTTAATTCCAACCAGCATTATTTATACGACCCATGTGTGGCAGTGCTCATAGTTTTCCTTTCTTTGAAATTAAAAAAAAAGTATAAATAATTTAGGTTGAAATCAGGTTGCAACCACAAAGCTGCTTGCTCAGTCAGTTATGGAGAAGCAGCTGGAGGTCACCAAACCAAATCTGCCACTCAGTAGGTATGACTGCCCCTTCCCATTCCGGAGGCTTGAGGCACGGGTAACTCATGGATCAGGACACAAGTGCAGTCCACCACCACCGCCACTGCCAATTTGTAAGGAGACACCCCTTACAAGGTACCTTTAAGCAAGAGATACAGCATGGTACGACTGCTGAACAGCCAGCTATTACAGCAGCTAGTTGTCCGCTCAGAGATTTTTGTATGTATGCTGGCCCTTGACCCTTTCCCTTCTCTGAATGACCCTCCAACAAAACTCACCACCAGCCACTAAAAATACTCCTGATTAAATGGGTTACTTAAATCCAATTGATGAAATGATATGGATCATTTCAATATATGGGACCCAAGAGTTAACTACTTATTTATAAGGGCTGACACATAGCAGCCCTCCTTTCCTTTCCTTTCCTTTTGCTGACTGGACTAAAAGAAACCAAAACAAATGAAAGCAAGAGAGGTGTTTCCTTCTTATTCTTCACCCACTGAACTATGACATCTCACTCTCGCTCTTGATTACTCAAGAATTCGCATAATAGAACCTAAAAGACTTCTTCTAAGCAAAACAGTTGTGTGAAAGCACAACTTGCAACTGAGGAGGGAGAAGGGCCTGAACCCTTCCCTGCTTGCCACTTTCTTGTAACAGCACTCAAGTTGTTCCTTCTAGGATAGCTATATGTGCCCTGCTTAATAAAGAGAAATCCTCTGTTTGCAGAGCTACTCGGTTCCTGTCCTAAAGTTGCTGTTAAATTGGACAAGTGGCATAAAACTAGCATTAGTAATGATCTCACTTCCCTTGACGAGAAGGGAGGGAAAATGTAATTCCTAACCCTGGCTTCTGAAAACAGGGGTACTAGCAAGGAGCAGACCTTCACTTTCTTGAGATACAGCCAACAATTTGTGTTTGAAACTCTCAAAAACCTATGAAAGCAATCATCAGGTAAAACAGGAGGATGTGCTAATAAGGAACATATAAAACTCTTTCTACAAAAGATTGTTTAGCTAACCAGTCTTTTTCTGGCACAATTCGAAGTGCTGGCTACAGCCTATAATGCCCTCCACAACTCGTGTCCATCGTATCTGAAAGACCATGTTCTCCCATACAAGCTTGCTTGAATGTTAGGATGTAATGGAAATATGTTTCTCTGGGTCCCACTACCTTCTGAGGCCTCTCTGGTGGGGACTTGACAGATGGATTTCTCAATGGTTATTCCTATCCTCTGGTATTCTTTTCCTGGACAGACACCCCGCTGTCCTTCCACTGGAAGGGAAAGACATTTTTATTCAGCCAACTATTTGACAAATAAAGAGGTTGAAATCATAAAACTTCAGAAAACCATCGACTTTCTCTGCTAAAAATACAAACTAATGTTAATATTTTAATGAAGTGATTATGAAGTGTTTAACTTTTACTTAGACAAAATGAAATAAAATTAAAAAATAAAGAAGACAAAACTGTTTGGGCAGCTTAAAGCTTAAAATTGCTATTTTTGTCTTTTTATTTTTTAATTGTTCTATTGTTTTTGCCTAATATGCAAGCACAAACTACCAAGGCTACCTCTTCTAATAGCACGATTAATTTACCGTAATTCCATTTACTAATTTTATAGTCTTTAATTTTTTGTTATTTTCAACTGGATTGTAAGCATTCTTAGTTTCCAATCCTGGGATAAATGTGGCATATAAATTAAGGTGTGTGCACAAATGGGTAACATTACTAGTCCTGACTTCCTGGGCATTTAAACTGGGCAGTAGAGATGGGCACGACTTAGCGGTATTCCCGTTTCCGTTTCCGTTACTCGTATCCGTTACTCTACGGAAACGGTAACGGGAATTACTCCGCCAGAATTCGAGCTCGAACCGACGAATGAACAATTTGGTCTGATTTGTCGTGCTCGTTACTTGCATCGCGGCGATCGCGCAATGCCAAGCGGCACAGAAAAAAAAAGTTTTTAAAAATTAAAAAAAAAAACGATTCCCGGCCCTAAAAGTAGGCGAAAACTGTCTGAGGGCACCTACCAGGCCAGAAGGGTGTTTTATTTGGGGGGGGCTGCCCCCCTCTCCTTGGCTATTGCTACTGCTGCGCTGCTGGTACCAGGCTGGGAGGGTGCATCCATTTGCCAGGCAGTGCGGGGGATCCAAAATGGCGACCGCAATATTTTTTTTGAAATCGTTGCCCAAAACCCCACCAAAGCACCACAGAAACATGCGAAAATTAGCTATTTTAAATGCTTGAATTTTTACAGTAGCAGCAGTGGGTTTTTCTTGCAAAAAAAAAGTCTCCGTTGATTTTATTTTATTTTATTTTATTTTATTTTATTTTATTTTTTTACACCTGCACATTCGCAATGATGGGCTCGCCCATGGGAGTGGACCATGCAAATTTTCCACCAATCGCATGGCCACTTGGCCAGGTTGACCACAGAGACTTCTGGGATGTGCCAATCGGGCATAAACAGCCCACTAATCGTAGCCCAAACCCGAACCCTAAGCCTAAGCCTAACCCATACGCCAGTACACTGTCCTTCTAAGTGGGTCAGAGAGGCACCCAGAGGTGCACCCCAATACTCACCCTAACCTCACCCGTAACTAGCCTAACCCTAGCCCTTGCGCTAACCCGTCTTAACCCTAAGCCAGATCTACTTGCATTGCACTACATGCAAGTACGTGAGACACAGCGGGTGCAAAGAGTCTGCCAGTCCGTCACTTGTGGCTCTGGCTGACTCCTGCAGCTCCCTCCAGGAGCCCGCTACCCCCCAACCAGTACTAACAAAAACGAAAAAAACCGAAAAAACGAACGACTAATTTTTGTGAAATTTTGCGAAAAACGGAAACGAGCCGAAACGGACTGCCTCCGACACACGACAACTCGAAAACGTCATTTTCCCTAGTCGTGCCCATCTCTACTGGGCAGGCTACATGCTTGTTACCAACTACAAAGTGTAACCATTTTATGCATAAATTGTATAATTTATGTTTTGTACAAGCAGAAAAAAACATTTAATGCAATGCAGCATTAAAGATTTCAGCTTTTCTTCAAGTGTCCATCAGTATGGCATTCAAACACCAGGTATTTGAACAGGCAAGTATAACTATGATCCACTTGTTATCTAAACGTATCCTAAAAGTGAAATATCATTCATAGGGCTCTTCATTATTTAAAGAGTGCTTTTTTGTTTAATGCTCTTTCATCAGCATTATTTAATTAGACTGCAAACCATCTCCAATTATTAGACCTGTTAATCACAAAGAATAATTACTCGCAGCAGCTACAATTTGGAAACAAATTATTCCTTAACAAAAGGCATAACATTAACATGTCAGTAGACTGCAACGTACACCAATCAGTATCAAAAATCCCAAATTGGATTGGAACTCCAGATTACAGTCGAAATTTGTGGTTCACATTGCACTATACAAAGAGGCATCCTGTTTTCAAGGTTAGAAAAGTGGCATCTATATTGTCCAGGACTTTGGCTTGGTTCCTAATATTAAAACAAGGCTTATTATGACAAAATTTTGCTGTTGGTATCCTTCTTCTGTTGCTGAGGAAAAGTATTAAAGAATTGAAGGACATGTTATAGAAGATGTTTCCTGAGCTTTCCATGGCAAACAGACCTATTGCTTTTGTACAGGTTTGCAATCTCTGTGGCTACTGAACCAAATAGTAGACAAACAAACCCAGACCAACTGGGAATTAGGATCATATCTGGCCTAAATTACTTGTAGGCTGGTTCTACTACAAAACTAAATCAATGCAAACTTGTTTATATGTCTGTGAAGATTTTCAGTCATCCAAGTGAGGTTATCTGGAAGTTGAGTCACGGCAACTGAACTTCTTTTCTTGTGAGACTGAAACGTTTCGTTGCTCATCCAAGCAGCTTCGTCAGTCTGGGGAAAGTTAGTGTTGAGGCTTCCAATTTATAGTTCACCAATTTATAGCTCATTGGTTGGATGGTGGCCAGAATTAGGTCATTAATTAATTAATTAATTAAAATTAATTAGGTGGATTAATTTATATGGGACTCCAGTTCACCATAGTCCAGGCCCAATTCTGTGATCCAGACCTCAGTTAAAATCTGAGAAAGGAAGACAACAAATGCTGAACCTAGGGGGTAGTGCAGGCTACACGAAATGCATGTGCTTTTCATCTTCATATAATAAAAGCAACTTGAAATTTCTTATTTTAGACAAATACTGTTCATCAGCACTTAGAACTATTGCAAATCACTGTTTCATAGCACTCTTAATATGCTTCTCTCTTTCCTGGGAATAAGGTCTTTAAGAGAACCTCAGAAGCATTTCACCGCATTGTTCACATCTTATTTCGCTCATTTTACTGAAAGCTATTCTGAATTCTAATCCTGTACTTCAAAAGGCTTATAGTCCTTTCTATGATAGCTATATCTAGCTTTTGGTTACTGAGCACCTCCACTTCTGCTAATTAAAACACAACAGCATTCTTAATGCTCTGACTTTTCTCCAGAAGTGGGTTAAATCTCCTGACCAAGCACCAAGGTGGATAATGCAGTAATCTATTTGCATCTTTCCAACACTGCACTGGATGGGAGCTTCTAATTTTTTTTAAGGAAAGAGTGCTTACGGTATGAATAAATATGCATAGAAAATGGAAGCTGCATCATGGAATTGAAAGTTCAAAGCAAGGACAGTCCCACTGTGTTCAGCGGGTCTTACTTCCATGTTAGCATGTATACAAGATTAATAATCACCTTGCATCACCAAGTCAATTCCGACTTATGGCAACCCCTTCCCAAGGTTAACCAGGTTGAGAATACAGTAGCTCAGAAGCAGTTTCCCATTCCCTTTGGCTTGGGGGCGTTCGGGGACTGTGCAGCTTGCCCCAAAGCACACAGGTTGGCTGTACTTGTGGGAAACAAAGTAGAGAACTGAGCCTCACAGCCTCTACCTAAAACCACTGAGCTATCCAGTCAGCTAAAATTTCTGCTTAAGAAATTTTAGGGATATAAGATTCTTAAAAGTACAGGTGGTATCACTATAGTATTTTTCTTCTAGCATGGTCCTGAGAATGACTCAATAAATTCTGAGCCCTCCGTTGGATCAGCCAGCTTCTTAAATAGGGTATAACTTGGATCAATTGAAATAAGTGGATTTTTAAAAATCCAATTCAGAGTTGGGGGTGGGTGAGGGAATCACACAAAGGCAGAGATGTACAATCACCTAAGGGGCAGACAACCGTTGCAGAGCAATAGCTGAAACAACTCATGAAAATTCACCACATGTTATTTATTAAGATTTGTCTGGAAGGAATGGATTTTGCCATATTTGTAAAAAGTGCCTAGCCACTACATATCCTGAAATACTTGATGTTAGAAAATAGACACTTTCATCCATCAAACATGCAAAAGATGTCATTAATTAACAGCAATAAAGCCATTTGCTCCTACAAAACCTATCAGCCTGTCCAACTAAATATTTTCAAGATATACAAACAGATGTTATGAACGGACACCACGTTTAAAACTCTGAAATCACATTTCCCCATGTGAGTATCTCACATATGTATATTACCAACTGACTATCAGACTTAGTGCACATCTCAAGTGGTCAGGATTATGTCAAATAACAACAGGAGAGATCCAACAACAGACAAAAACTTGTTTTATTAATGTTAACAATAAAAGAGGGACTGCACCTATAAAAAAGGGGTTTCCAGTCCCTGTTCCGTCCCTAACAGCTTTTGAATGGCACAGCAAAAGCAGAGTGTGAGGCATCTGGAATATCTGGTCTCAATCAGAGCTGCTTGGAAGGTCCCTTCTCTTGGAAACAGGAGAATCAGGCCAGGAAACAAACACACTCTGTAGGATCCCACACCAAGCTATGCATTCCACTGCTATTTAGTTTGAGACTGGGCATAGCAGGGCTCAGCTTCAAAACCAAGCACGAAAATGTACTGTATGATAAAGCAGATTAAAATAAGTGGAAGATTAAGTAAACAATACCTCAGGGGGCTCTCTCCAAGTATGTTCATGAGTGGCTATACTTTTGAATATTCTAAGGACTGCCAAATTGGGTGATAATAAAGGATCCACTGTGTTGGGATCACACATGGATCAGAATTACTGGTGGTCAATGGTCTATGACTGAGCATGGGTAAATCTTCCTGCCATTATGGAATGAGCTACCTACAACCTGCTCAAACCATGGGCTACAAGCAATCAGGGTCCAGAGCCAGACTGCTTAGAACAGTGGATGCCAATTTAGGGTAAACCCAGTGTTCTGAGACTGCAACTCCCAGAAATCCCAGCCAGCACAGCTGGCAGTGAATACTTCTGAGAGTTCAAAACTAAGAACACCTGGGCCACTCTAGGTTGGGAACCACTGGCTTTAGAGGCTCATTGGGAAGGTAGGCAGGATCCTGAGGATAAACACGGAAAGAAACCAAGGAGACTTGGATTTCTACAGTATAAGCACGAGGCCAAAAAAGCAGCCAACAAGATCAAGGGAGATGAACTCCAGGTGAACAACTGTCAAATCAAACAATATTCTATCACCTGACTAGGGTGTACCAGAGAAGGAATCACTGGGCTGCTTTGGTAGATGAGATCATCTGGATCACCTGATGTTTTTGAATGTATGCAGATCTGGTCTCAAAAGCTCGACTCCTGGTAGTCTTCAATTCTGTCTCCACCATGTTTACACCATGTTTACACGGGGGGGGGGATGCTACTTGAAGTGGTATGGGGCGGTATATAAGCAGAACACTTTACTTTAATAAACAAAAAATATGCTGAAAAATTATTATCCTTTTTCACCATTAACAGCAAAGGGGACATCCAAAAATATACTTTTTTTGCCAAGTTTCATACTGAAAATATTGGAGCAGCACTTTTCTTTATGTAGAAAACTGTTTTGAATTATCCAAGAAAACGGGATTCATAATTCTCACCTGCCAGTATTTCCTTTGCACAAGGAATAAATTACAAAAAATTTAAAGAAACACTTAATTTGATTAGCACTAGTTTATGCTAATCCTTTGCTCAGTCATTCTCAAGAGCTGTATTAATTTAAAATATGCTTTGCTGGGTTGTCTTTATAGACACTGATCAAGGCCTCAAAAGACTCCCATGCACTACAGCTTTGATTTACCACTTTATGGTTAAGTAAGAAAACCTGATTCATCAAAGCACTAAACAAAACACCCTAAAAATATTCCTTTCCCAAACGAAGTCTGGGGCACTGTAATCTTTGGACAACACACACACACGCATCCTTACATAATACTGTATTTAAAAATAAAAAAAAACTTAGTTTTAAACAGCCTGCTTAGAAACCTCTTTCCTGTGTTCCCACAAGAGGTACCCGTGAGGGTGGCGGGATGGAGAGAAAGGCCTCCACCTGATCAAAGGCCATGGTCTGAGAAAAAGCTTTGTGTTAGACACGGCTGGGCATGTGACTGTACAGGCCTCTGAAAATAAAGCAGCCACATTAGAACATAAGGAGGGAATAACTGGTGTGTGCCTGGTCGTGCGCCTTCTGATGCTAACGCCTATTAAACACAGCACCAAGCCTGCAGGAGGAGCATTCAGATGGTCTGATTGCAGTCCCATTTCCTTCCCCCCCCCCATACAACTCACTGGGGGCTACTGAGAATAAAGCCAGTCATCACAGTCCTGGTCTTTCATCCTCATGGACCACCCTCATACGTCTTTCTCAGTTCGGCTAGGTCCAAGGTAGGCAAAGCATGGCCTGAAAGTCCCATGCAAGCCCGAATGAACCAAGCAAACCAAGACATCCAGCAACAGAAAATTACTGCTGCAAAGCACAACTTGCCTGTTGCTTATAGAGCTCTATGGCAGCTTCCCAGTCACTTCTGCAGTTTTAAGAGTCTTTTGTTAGTGGTAGTTTAACTTTAGTTATTAAAGAGAGTCCACCACTTTTGTTTTTGCCTAAAATGTCTTCCTTTGTCCTAATCATCTTAATTCAACAGGGAAGTCTTGGTGCAACGTATTTACTTCTGAGAACGATCCTTTCAGTCTGATTGGACTGTTTTCTTCTTCCTTTAAGAATCTCACTCATTAGGGGCAGCTAACATATCAGAGAATCGTGACTCTGTGGTTCTCTGATGTCTAACAAGCGAGAATTCTAACGGAGACAACCAACAGTCCAATTATTATAGAAGTCATTTTTCTGGAAGCAAAAACAATCATCTAAGACTTCCTTTCCACAGTAAGAACAAGGCAAAGAGCAGGCATTTGAGACAAAAACAAAAGTCGGAACTCCTTAATAGCCAGTAAAGAAGAAAGGGTTCAAAAAGCCATTGATAGTGATAAAGACACCATAATGGAGCCATATAGGAAATCAAGAAGCTACAGTTAACCTTATCCTTAATAAAATCCTTATTTATTATATATAAAAGTGAACATTAGTAAAAATGTAGTACATTGATCACTATGTCTTATGAAAGTTGCTGTTTAGCTAAAAAAAATTTAAAGAATAAGCCAATTTGGCTGCACCCCTCCTACTCTGGCTGATCTGGAAATGGCTATTGAGTCCTTCAGGCTAAGACAACATTGCCCAGTGGAAGACCCACAATTAGACCTCCGGTCTCCTATTTCTTCTGAAGAGTTATAAGGCACAACAGGGCGAGGAGTGAAGCGAATGAAGATGGCAGCATGAAAGAAGGGTCGATTAAACAACTTCTACCAACACACTGCTAGAAGGGGAACAATATGAAGGTGAACAATCAAAATGGAAGATCTGAAATGGGACAAAGGTTCATACAGTGATCCCCCCGCCTATTGCAGGGGTTAGGGAACCAATCCGACCTGCGATAATTGAACATCCGCGATATGCGGATGCACGTTGGGTCAGGCCTGGGGCACCTAGCTGGGGGCTCTTGTACTTACCCCCAGCCTGGTGCTGCCCCAAATGGGCCTGCGGGGGCCTTCCTGGGCTTTTGGGGGCCTCCAGAAGGCTTGGGAAGGCCCTCGCAGGCCTGTTTGGGGCAGCACCAGTACTGGGGTAAGCAAGGGAGGCCTGAATCAGGCCTTTCCCCCCTTACCCTAGGGGGCCTTTTTCATATACCGTGGTCCCGGGAGCAGGACCGCAGTATATGAACCGCAAATGGGTGGGGGACCACTGTATTTGTTAACCATTTGCTCTGGTGGTAGATAAGTGAATATCTGCAAACTTTTTCTGCTCAGAAATAAGTGACCCCACAGATGTGCATGAGCTGTTACCTGGGCAGACTACTATGGTGTTACCATATGTCCTATTATGAGCCAGCTTAGGTGCTAAGACTGAACACTGCTAGCAATTCCCTTCTCAAATGTTTAAAAGGGTGAGAAAAGGGGAGTTTGAAATCCTGGTCTCAGTGGCCTGATGTTCCTCCATTTTGATACCCCAAATTAAACTTTTTTAAAGAGCATTTCTGCTCAAAAAGATTTCTCGTCAGCTTCAGTGAAAAAAAAATTCCCTTAATTTTTTTAAGTCCACAGCATTCCTGTACAGTTCCTCTCAATAGGCATCTGAAGAATTCTGGCCATTAGAAAGCATGGCAGGATTTCCCCCCTAACAAAAAAGCCTTCCTAAGAGCAACATACGTGGCTGGAACATGGGAGCACATGCAACATTCCAGGAGTGGTTGTGAGCAACTTTCCAGCCTAAGTTGCCCATCCCCACTTTACACCATCCCCAAAATGCTGTATCCATATTTACCTTACAAATATAAAAGCGTCCTGAGTGGTTTCAGCTCAGATGAGACTTTAATTTTAATCATCTAGGGGCGTTTATACACGACCCCTAAGCTCCGCGGCAAAGGGCTGCAAGCTCCGGACCTTAAAAATGTTTTCCCACCAGGTCCGGAGTTTGCAGACAATTAAGTGCGACCCCGCCCACCTAAGCGCGACCCAGCTGCACTTTCTTGTACTTGCTTTTGGGAGGTGAAAAATATTTGATGCGGAGCGTGCCTGGGCTCTCCTTGAAGTTTTTGTTGTTTTTCTTTCGCATCCGCCCCTTTAAGAGCAACCAGGAAGTAAAACCGGGGCTCGGAGCAAGCTTCCATGCACGGGAGGTAAGGGTTTCTTCTTTTGTCGGTGTCTAAGGCTTTTTCCCCCTCCCTCCCCTCCCGCAGACAGAACAAGGAAGTGCGGAGGGGGTGGGGACGGAGGAACAGCAAGGAACCCTCAAGATCGCTGGTCCGAATTTAAGGGACCAGCGGATCTGAGGGGTCGTGTGAAAAGGCCCTAGGTCATATAGGACACCACAAATTATTTCACGGCAGCACCAGATGTCACAAAATTTTCTATCTTCTTGATAACCAGTGTTTGGAAAATTGTCTTTTTGGGTGGCTACAACTTAAACATTCTGAGAAGCAAACAGGCTACAGCTCCTGTAACCAAGTGCTTTCCCCCCTCTTCTGTGGACAACATGCTCAGAACAACACCACGGCCAAAAATAATAATAAATAATAAATAAAGAGAGAGGGGGAGGGAGGGAGAGGGAGGGAGAGAGAGAACACAATGAGGTAAAGTTGGGTATGAATTTATATTAATATAAATAACTATGGAAATATTGAGGCCAAGTTTGGTTCGGCCATCTAAGGTAGTGCTTGCCAACCTTGGACCCCCCAAGATATTTCTGAGAAGCCTTTGTCAGTAGCTGTGTTGGCCAGGATTCCTGGGAGTTGTAGTTCAAGAATATCTTGGGGCCCAGGTTTGGGAAGCACAGATCTAAGGCATGTGTTATTGCAAAAAGACAGGGAAAGGGAACCACAGTCTATGAGCCTAATTCATCCTTCACAGCAGAGTTATTATAACCAGTAGTTTTGGTGCCTGGGCTTTTAATGTCCTACTGGTTATGCTTGGATCACGTGAGGTTGACGCAGGTGAGCCCGTCTGTAGTGTGTTTCCTTGTGGCTCGGGAAAAGCTCACAAGGGGTGGTCAGGCTTAGTATATCCTTCCATCAACAAATATGAATGGGTGGGCATGCTTTCAACAGCAACTACTGTTGCCGTCTATATTGTGGCAGGCAAGATGAAAGCCCTGCTCGACCCGCTCTAATAATGGCTGTGCATCCTGGGTTTCCAGTCAAATAACTGGAGGTTTCCCAGTTGCTGTGCCTTTTCATCAAAGACCTACCACCACCACTGCCCCCACCCCTGCCCCCAGGAAGCAGGAAACAAGAATCACCACTGCAAGGAGGCTGGCTTCATGTTAGCATCATCAGTGATACTATGCCCATTCTTTGGATTTAGTCCAAAACCAAAGGCCCAGCTGTACCATGCTCACTGAAGGGTCACCAAGATCAGTTAAGGGGCCATGGATATGTCTTTGTAAAGTGTATGGTTTCACTCTCCTGTACTTTAGGCCTGTTTTTTTCCGATGTCAAATTAAAAGCCTTTACAATCATAAACTGCTACATTCCAGTGCATTCCATTGCTTTCAAGATGCCTCAGTTAAAGCAGTTAACACCTTTGTGAAGATAAACTTCCTTTGTTAATTTGAGACGTAATTTGCAGCTATTTATTTGTATTTGATTGGGATGATGTTTAAGTTAAATGCAAGCCACTCTCAAAATGAAAGTAAAGTGTACTTGGGGGACTTGCTCCTTTAACTAAAAATCAGTCGATTTAAAACAGGACAAGTTTGGAAGAGATAATTAAACCTAAAGTAATTAAAACACAATGTGGAACTGTTGCAGTCTGCAGTGTATTTGGAAAGCTCAAGTTAATTCTGAATTCACAATTCAATTTCCTAGTTATTTGATATCATCATCATTACCATCATCATCAATAAAATAGACCAGGCACACTCAATCAAAATGTAAAAAAACATTGACTGGTAATATATAGTGTATCTATATAATAGATAAAAATATCTATTAAATACTGGCACAGTATTTGTGCTGTTCCTAATACTGCAATTTTTTGTAGCTTGTTGGTGTTACGGTATTTCTGAGATCTGTAACTCCTTGTAATAGGGTGTGAAAGCTGCAATGACTATGGCGACCACTGAAGTACAGTATGTTTCATCCACAAGTGAGATGCTTCAATTGCCAGATCTCTGCATTTTGATACTTTTCCCAATTCTTTATTTTCAACTTTGGCATCCTCTGCAATTGCAATGTCAATAATCCAGATATTTCTTCTTTCTATTACTTCTACCTCTGGTGTGTTATTTTCAAGGTCTCTATCAGTCTGGGTCCCACAAGATCTTAACTTTGTCATTTTCTGACACTTTTTGTACCTGACATTCCCATAGGTATTTGGAGGCTGGCAGGCTATATATTTGCATAATGCCCAATGCAGTAAATTTGCCACTCTATCATGTCTTATTTGGACATTCACAGATGATAAGTGACACAGTTTCATCGTTTTCTTGACTGAGTCAACATTTGCTGTTAGCACTAAATCCTTGAATCTTAGCTTTAATCATGTTGGTTTGGAGTGCTTGTTTTTGTGCAGCAAAAGTTAAGCCTTCTGTTTCTTTCTTAATGGTCCTCAGTTTTAGCCATATCCATGTTGAATTATTATCATACTTTTCATCAATATTTCTTAATAGTCCATGTAATGGTTAATTTTTCCAATTGTTTAATTTATTTTCAAATTGTTGTTTCTTATATTGAGATTTTGTTTCTCATGTTTTGAAAATTCTTTCCATTTTCACCCCCTTCAGAAATTTTCCTCTCCTTGTACTAATATACTAATTTAAGCTTCTTTTTCCTTCCTCACTACCTGCTGTATTTGCAGTAATCCACAGCCTCCAATTTTTTGTAGTAAATATAATCTGTCCATATCACATTTTGGGTACAGTGTATGAATCATGTTCATTAGTTTTCATGGTTTTTGAACTGATTCTTCTAATTTATTTTGGTTCCGATCTATTATTCCAGCTGGGTATCTAATTACAGGAACTACCCATGTGTTTATGGCTTTGATTGTATTTCCACAGTTCAATTTTTATTTTAAGATTTTCTGCAGTCTCCTAAGATATTCTCTTTCTGTCAGTTCTTTAACTTTTGTCTGCAGGATGTTATCTGCTTCTAGTAATCCAAATGTATTTATAATTTTCATCACTTGATAGAGATTTTAAAATATCACCCTTTGATAACGTTATTCTGTCCTGCCTGCTGGTCAATGCCAGGGTGGTCTATAATAAAATCCTTGTCCTTTATGATGTCATCATGGATGGGCGGGCCAGCCTGGCTTGTTTCACGGTGACCTGAGTGGGAGCAGAGGGAGGGGTGTCCCTCTCCCAGTTGTGCCCTCACGGGTTCCATGTCCAGCACATGGGCAGGTCAGAGTGTAGGGAGGGTGAGGTGGCCATCATTTACAGGGAATCCCTTTCTGTCAGCAGATCCTATGGTCCCCAGTGGCTTCTGCTTTATTTAAAGTACTCTACTCTTCATTTCTTAGTTTTAGCCTTTTTACAGACTCGAGCAGGAAGTCTCTTCTTTTCTGTAACTCACAGTGAAATAAAATACTTTGCACTCAGCTTCATCAAGAGAACTTGCAGCAACAAAACCTTGCAAAGCAAGAAGAGGTGTGAATTGCAACACAGAGTCATTTCCTCTCACACACCGAGTGACACAAGAGTGATGTACAAGAAGAAATGCCTACAGTGTTTTCATAACCTGCAACAATTTACTACTGAAATAACAAACTGGATTCTGGTCAATATGTTTAACCTGGTGTTTACAAAGGTGCTCCTTTGTGTTGTAAAAAAATGCCTTGTTTGTCATACCACATAGTTTTCATCATCCACATACCTTGTATTTAGCAAACTTTATGTTGGTTGTGATTGATCAATAGATGATCATCACAGGCTTAATTTGCTATTCTGGCTGTTCCATTGCGCGTCCCTAAGGAATCCTGCTGTGTGAAGGAAAATAGAATAATTGCAGAACACACACTTTTCTCTTGATGTCTAATTTGACCTTCAAATACATAGCTGCTTATCCTGAACTTCAGTTCTGAAAAGCATTCAGCTTTCATTATCCTGGTACCTCAAAGGTGGAGTCGCCACATATGATATTAGCCCATCTCAACCAGATTATACCTTTTGCCAAGCAAACAGCAAGAAGGTTAAACCATTCCTGAAGTAAGCAGGCAAGGTGCTTCTTTTTCCTACATAAGTATTATTATCAGTTCAGTTCTTCCCAGAATAATGGATTTCATGCGGACATAAGATGCTCTAGCCCTCTCACTCACTCCCATGCACATTCTGACCAGCTCAAGAAATGAACATGACTCTGCCCTCAAAAAGATTTCAAACTGGGATAATCAAAGTGGTTGCATGCCTTTCATAATACTGTGGAATCAGTAGGGATCAATGGCCAGTTCTTAGGATTTTCCAGTGCTTCTGGGAATGAGGCCAGAATGAAATGCTTCAAGCAGGTAATAAACTGAGTATCCTTTCCTGCCAACTAGCTCACATTTGTGCCTGGGAACTCCATCAGCCACACTTGCCTTCCTTTGTCACTGCTTTAAGAGTGATGTTTCCACAACATTCTACTCTAGAGACTATTTAAAATGGCCAAATATTATAGACAACCTCCCCCAAAGAGTCTTACCATTTTATTATTATGGCAGAAGTATTGACAAGAAAGCTCCTTCCCTAAAATATCTGTGATAACTGTATTTTAGAGCTTATCTTTGAATATCATTTAATAATGTCCTGTTTCATTCCATTCCTGCTTTAACAGTAAAATAATTTGTCCTGGCATTGATTCTCACAGTTTTGACACTATCTGTTTTCTCTGCATATGTCCATTGGCACCTGTGTGAGAATGGTTGGGTGGCACTAAGTGACATATAAGCCAATAGGGAATTAAGAGCTGACACAAAGGCACCCTGACATGTAATTAAATGTGGGTTCTTCGGCCATTTTCCTATCCTAACCACAGCAGCAATGCCCCTATTATTAGATAAGGGCTAATTATGTGTTTTTGTAGCTTTATGAAAGCTGCTCACTACTTTCATGGTTGTTGTGCCTGAAGACAAGCTTTTCCAACATAATTCATTTTAGTCAACATATTGCTGCAAGATTTAAATTTCTCACAGGGTGATCTTTGGGTGGGATCCAAACTGGGCAAAGTGACACACTCCAAAATTTCAGTCCCTGCTTGAACCACAGTCTGTCTAGGGCAGTGATGGCGAACCTATGGCACGGGTGCCAAAGGTGGCACTCGGAGCCCTTTCTGTGGGCACTTGACATCGCCCCTTCATAGCCACCTGTATACAGGTTAAATTACTGTATTGGCACTTTGCAAAAAAAAATAGTGAGTTTTGAATTGCAGTTTGGGCACTTGGTCTCTAAAAGGTTCGCCATCACTGGTCTAGGGCATTGGTTCCCAACCTGGAGGTCAGAACCCCTTTGGATGTCGAATGACCATTTCACAGAGGGCGCCATGAGCCAGTGAAGAAAAAGGCACAAACATCTCTGCATTTCAAATGAATCAGTGCTTTTCCTGTCAGCTTTTGTCCTTGTCCAGATTTCAACTCTATATACAGTAATCACAAATGCTACAGTATAAATTATTTGGGTCTTGGTCTCCAGCAACACATCCTTAATCTTAAGGATCTTTTCTTTTTTCTTCATAGCAGCTCTTCCACACCTCAGTCTTAATTTGGATTAATGACTGAACCAAGTTCAGAGCTCTTCATTATCCAGAGAAGTTCTTCAAACCCTGAAGGTTTTTGTTGTTGTTGTTAGGCCTCCTTAGACTAGCAAATACAGTACTTTTATTTCTTTATATACACACACCCAAGAGTTGATTTCCTTCGTCTGGCCTGCTTTTATTTTCTGTGTTTTCTGCTTTTAGTCATCATGTGCAATTTTTCTTAAGCATGCCCTCACTAATCTTCAGCTTTACAAATGCCATCCTTTCGGTGTTCTGCCACTGTTGAGTGGGTCTAGGCTTGAAAGCAACGGGAATAAATTGCAGAGGCTCATCTAATGCATGCACAATTACAGCTTGCTTTGAAATATGGGATGACTCCTCCACTGTTGCTGATCAGCCAAGCTTTAAGAAAGCTACCAGAGTCCTGCTAAGATTTAAAACAAGACTACAGGAGGCAGCTGCTACTCCTTGAGTTGCTTCCAGATCACTAAAGTGTGCATTTTTTTTGCCCAAGGTTAGGGATTAGACACATTACTTTCCAAGTTCTAGCCTCAATGTTCTGGGGAGCTCACTGGCAATAATTTCTTTTCTTCAACTGAAACTTTCACAGGCTGAAATCTCACTGCCTTGCGTGTTAAGTTACAACTAGAGTACGCCCACTGAATACTGAATCTGTGGGGTGTTACTAAGTCAACTGCTCCATATATTCTAATGCAGGGGTCCTCAAACTACGGCCCAGGTGCTGAATACAGCCCCCCAGGGTCCTGAATCCAGCACTTGGGACCAATTGTAGACCCCACCAGCTTTCCGCAGCTGCTTCTATTGCTGAGGCAGTTCAAAGTAGCGGGCTATGTTGCTCCCCTCACTCCCTCCACCCACTGCCCAGATGATCGGCACGCTGGCTAGTGGGGCAGTTCAAAGTGGGAGGGCCACAGCAAGGTCCCCCCCTACTCCCCCATCCGCTGCCCAGATGGTCGGGGCGCCAGCTGCAGCCGAGCGTGGCGCTTTAAAATGAGAGGGCTATGGCAAGGTCCCCCACTCCCTCCATGGCCCCAAGGCCCTGCCCCTGCTTCTCCTCCACCCTGCACGTCTGCCCTCCTTGTGTGGCCACCAGCTGTGTTATTGTGTTTGTGAGGAAGTGGGCAGGTGGAGGCAGCTCCAGGCAGCTGTCTGAGACAGAGCAGCCGCGGCAGTGGACCAACAGAGGGATGGATGGTGGGTGACCAAGGGGGAAACGGAGTGTATTCCTGCCCACCTAGCCCCTGCCAAGCTGCCGCCTTGCTCTGTCGAGGGAGGGAGGGGAGGAGGGAGCTCAGCCTCCGCCGCTACCACCGGATTAGAGACCAGCGAGGAGAAGGAGGAGGAGGAGGAGATGGTGGAGAAAGAAGGGAAGGGATGGGAAGACTGACAGTGGGTGGCCTGGGCCTGGTTCCTGGAAGGCTGGCAGGGCTGCATTTGTCCCTGGTTGGTGACACGCGGGCCATCGAGCCTACTGAGCGCCGCAGCCTGGCTGGGATCGACCAGTGAGTGGGCTGCAGGTGGATTTGGCAGGCCTTCCTGCCTCCCCTCCCCTCCCTCCTTCCCAACCCTAGCCCCCTCCCTCCCTCGCTTGCAGTGCACCAAGCTGGACTGGGCCAGGCCAAGAGAGGAGGCAGCTTTCCCTCCAGGGCACAGTGAGGACATGATGAGGCACATGGCCGGATCTGTGCATGGTGGCACTAGCCTTGCAGCCCCTGCCACAACTGCTGCTCCTCATCCTGAGCCCCACCCAGGAGGCAAGGAGGGCCCCGAGTTTGCCTGGGCTGCTGCCTCCTTCCCAATGCAATGAAGGAAGGAAAGAGAGCCGCTCCAGCCACCACCACTGCAGGAGGAGGAGGAGGAGGAGGAGGAGGAGGAGGAGGAGGAGGAGGAGGAGGCGCATGGCTGGATCCATGCACGATGGCACCTCAGAGCGGCAATCCGGAGCAGGAGCCATTGCTTGGGCCCCAGAGATGTGCTGATCATGGGCCGATCATGGGGGGGAGTCTGCTCACTTGCCCCTCCCTCCCCATTTTTCCATGTTAGCCTTTTTTTGAACTGCAGTCCATCCGCCAGCAGTGTCTGGGGGTGGTGGACCAGCCCGCTGTTTGAAAACTTTGAGGACCAATCTTCTAATGATTCAATGGGCCTACCATAATTGCAACTGATTACACTATGCAACAGGATTTCAGTCACGGTTTCAGTGACTGAGAACCTGCCCACACACTTCACGTGTCCTAAAAGGCATCTTTATTTTACAAGTATGGGATAACTGTTCATTCAGCAGTCTCTCTCTCCTCACTTGTTAAATTTCTATCACTTTGTTCCCCACCTCCCTCCTGATTTGTGACATATTTGACAGTGACATATCCCCCCTACTAAAAAAAGTACCAGCATCAAGAGTTTGTAATACTGTATATCATTTTACATGTAATTCATGTTTCCATAAAAGCCAGGTAGTGGATCTTTTTTTAAACTGGGGAAAGAGACAATTTTATGTACAAGCTACATGAAATCTTGGTTTTGTACCACTGCACAACTTCATTATTACAGAAAAGAAAAGAGTCCCAAAACTGGCATTTTAAACACATGAGGAGAGGGGTGCAAATTGCCCAAGTGTTTGGATTCAGAATTTGTCTAGTGTTTGTTGAGTAATGATAACTGTAAGGCTTCAGGCTATGAAGAAAACACCTATGGGTCCATTCTAGAAATAAAGGGAATCAAGACAAATACTGTATATTTATATTTTATTTATTTATATTTGTACTTATTAACCGCCCGACGTTCCCTCGGGAATTCTGGGTAGTGTACAACAAATTGTGGGGGGGGGAAACAACTTGCCCACAAAGAAAAACAACCTGTAAACAAAATAAATCAAATTTAAAAAAAATAAAACACAGCAACGGCATCCATCCAGACAAACAAAAAGCTGGGACAGAAAAAAAACCAACTAACCAAATACTATTGTGCACTCAGCCATCACCAAAGCTTTCCCTAAAGAGACAGGACTTTAGGGCTCTTCTAAAGCTCGGCAGAGACTCTGCCAGCCTGATCTCCATTGGCAGGGTCAGGGCTGTGGAGTCGGAGTCTCCAACTCCGACTCCTACTAAATTTTGATTGGAATTTTAAAAAAAGCAAGTTTAAATTCACAAAAAGTTATAATTAATGACTTCTCTACTGTAAGAATAAAGACCAATGCATTCAGTGCCTCACATAACCGCAAAACGAACATGTTAAGTGACCGTGAAGAAGCATGCTTTTCATGTGCTTCACTACAGTGACCCCCTGCCATTTTGTGGTTCCGGTATTGCATTCCCACTACATCGTGGGACCACAGTACCAGAACCGGGGTGGTGGTGGGGAGCGGCGGGGTGGTGGTGGCTGGGTTGCTCCGCGCCGCCCCCCACCTCCGAGAAGCCTCCGGGGTGCGTGGGAGGGTGATGGGGGGATCCTGTCGCTCCGCACGGCCCTCCCATGCACCCCGGAGCAGCCTCAGGGCGATTGCTCTCCGCCCCCCAGGCCCCTCTGGGAGGCCTCTGAGCCGGGCAGGGGGGGGCACCAGGAGCGATCCGATCACTCTCTACGCCCCCCCCGCCCCTTCTGGGAGACCTCTGAGCTGGGCGGGGGGCGCCGGGAGCGATCCGGTCACTCTGCGCGGCCATCCCACGCACCCCGGAGAAGCCTCAGGGTTGCGGAGGCGGGCGGCGGTGGCGGGAGGAAAGATCCCCCTGCCGCCGCCAGCGCGCCGTACAATCGCCTCCCATCCCACCCCACTCACTTCTGCGTATTGCGGATTTTCGTGCATCACGGGTGGGGTGGGTCTCTAACCCCCGTGATCGGCGGGGGGTTATCGTATATGGCAAGCAACGCACAATTGGGAGCGGCAATACTTATACTTTCCATAGTGTTGTGTTCTGCTGTTACGCAGCGCCCATGGGTAATCTAGCCTCTCACTGATAAGGGATTAAGTAAATATTTTTTTTTGCAGAACTAGAGACACTTGTATAAATGAAGGAAATGGAGGGTCAATAGTTCAAGGAATGTATAAAATACATTCGCATATTAATACAGAGGAGTCGGAGTCGGGGAGTCGGAGTCAGAGTCGGGGAGTCGGAGTAGTCGGAGTCGGAAGTACAAAAAAATTTAGGAGTCGGAACCGGAGTCGGAGTTGGAACATTTATCTACCAACTCCACAGTCCTGGACAGGGTATTCCAAAGTGCCACGGCGGCCACTGAGAAGGCCCAATTCTGGGTAGAAACCCTTTGGGCCTCCTTCAGAGTGGCCACCTGGAGCAAAAGGGAGAGCGAGGCTCTGAGATGCATGCAAAACTTCCACCTCTGTGCTCCAAAACCATATAAGCTGCTTGAACCTCATGGACAACAGCTTGGAAAAGGTATTGTGAACTACTGTACAACTTCTAAAATTCCCCTAGACAGAATGGTCAGGCCGTAACTCCCAGGGATTCTGGGAATTACACTCCAAAAAAGGATAATTCCCCACTCCTTTAACCATAATTCCCAAATGGAACCAACAAGCATGACCAGTTGCCAGGATGGCCACAGGACTCTACAACATGGTTTTAAGGACCATTTCTTTTAAGGACCATGACTTTTTCACTTTGCCCAGCTCTTGGGATGACATGCAATGGCTTGCAGTCCTTTTCACTTACATCTCAATGGCTTCGTTAAGATAGCCAAGTTGCCTAATGCTTACGGTACAGAAGGGAAAGCAACTTACCTAAGAGGCTGATGACAGAGGCATTTAGACTGCTGCAGGCTAGTTTGTTTCTTTAAAAGGCAGTCCGGTGATGTCTTTGCTAAAACGGAGTCAGGCCACACACCTTTCTGCGTCTCTGCCAGTGGCTCCTGTTTTTTAGATCCAGGCATGATTCATTCATTTTGGAGCAAAAGGGAGCCAGCCACCTAACTGAACACTTATGTTGAGCTCCTCTTTAGAGTTCAGGGAGTTTCTTTTTAATTGTTGATAATGTTATCAGCAATGCTGAAAGGCAATCTTAAAAAACAAAAACACTGCTGTCAGAGCTTCTCTGATTTGAGCAATGCATTAAAAACAATGCAATGCATTTGTCTTTCTTTTCCAACAGCTAGGAAGATTTAAAAGAAAAGCTTCCCATTTCTCAAAAATATTAAGAGCTTATACGAAGCCTTATCGTCACGATTCCTATCTAGTGTAAGATTTACATATACACTAAATAAACAGACATTTAGACCCTCCAATTTTAAGAGGCTCCTAATATAGCAACAATGGCAGCAAGAGTGATAAAGCGGCTATTAAGAGCAACAGGTCTCTCTATATACTACCATCACCTCTGAGCTGTCTCAAGTCAGTTCCTGCTCTATAAACGGCAGTAGAACCAGCAGTACTATCAAAGTGAAGCCACTGTTCCATTCTGAAGAATGTTTAGGGCAATTGCTTTCCATCATTCTTCCACTTGCGGCTTGGGCGTACATTTGGCACAGCGCATAAAAACACAGCCAGCAGTACAGAAGTAGGATGCAGCCCAACTGTTTCAACTCATTTGTCATTGTAGTAAATATGAAACAATAACTTCCCTCAAGTCACTCATTTATGCACTGTATTTTGTGTGGCTGACTGCTCTCTCTCACTCTCTCCATCCCTCTTGTTCTCTCTATTCATATTTAGCTTTGGTTTAACGGTTTTGCACTCTTTTCATGCTGTAGAGAGGGATTCTTTAGGATAGTAACCATAGTAACAAAAGAATAAAGGAGATAAGATTTCAGCCCTGAAGTACACATTGCCAGGTTTGTTTGTTCAGACTACCGCTTGTGGTTTTAAGGCACAGGAAATGGGAAAGAAAAATACAAAAAGGACTCCAAATTTTTGTTCTGTTACTGCTTAAAAGGTAAGCTGATATCAATTAACAATGACTGCTCATTTTAACCAGGATGTTTTCTTTAGATACCTACCATGGCCGTTACAAACCTAAGAGGCACCATTTGTTAATGCAGTACTGTAAAATGGTCCACTTACTCATGCGATCTAGTAAAGAATAATTTCTGAATTTCCATATAACCAACCAACATTTCTCAATGATGTGTTACTATAACACATCATTGCCTTTATTTCTCACTTTTCTCACAGTTTAAAGACACCGAGGGGGAACTCCAGCAATGGTCAACTGCAAACGCTGCAGGTCAACATGCCCATTCAACAGGTTCTATTGCAAGATGATTAATAACCTACAATATAGCTCCTTATCACACCTCGTCCCTTGCCCCCCATCCATTATCTACTGATAATTATTTTCAGTTCAACTCTTTCTAACAGTCCTCCCGCTGCTACTATAATGTAAACTGTTTCTATCCCTTTTTACGTATGCCTTGCCAAACTAAATAATTTGATATAGCTATACTGCCAAGGTCACAGGCACACATACATGGGTGGAGAGGGAGAGTTCAAGCACTTGGCCACTGTTATGACCTGCTGTACAGCTCTGTGCCTTTGGTTTTGATATCTGAGAGTGCTGCCAGAGGTTGGGTGTTCAATTCCCCATTGCTCCACGCCTCCTTGAAGGAGCCAGACTCAATGACTCATGTACAGTAACAGTGCAAAACTGGAATCAGGCTTCATTAAATTACAGACATAGTATAATACAGTTATGCCTTCATGTCTGGAAAAGGAGGAATTAATTAAAAATAACTGGTTGTCTGTGACTAATTACTTATAAACCCTGTTCCCACTGCTTATATTTCCCTTCTCTTTATTCCATATTTAAATATTATGTGGGTACTCCACTCTCACTTATTCTGGCACCATCTTGATAATTCAACCTTGTTGGAAATTTCGATGAAGAGACACAGAATCACCTGATAAACTCAACAATATATGGCATCTTCCAATTTTACCAGATAGAGAAATAGCTATTTAGTAGCTGGACAAGAAAGAAGTACCTCTATACTTCATCTGTATGTTTTTCAGCCAGTGTGACATCCCACACTCTTTTATAGCATGAATCAGTTGTTAAATCCTTCCACCTTTTTACCGTGTCTTTTCTGGCTGCTAACAATAAGAATGTCAACTGTTTTTTATGTACAAGTTTAATATTGGCCTCTGAGAGTATGTTCCAAAGGCTAGCCATTGCATAAAAACAGACACAATACAGTTCGTCTTTTTACTAACTGCAAGCCAAAATTTTGAAATAACAAGACATGCCCAGCGTAGACAATAAAATGTCCCCATACATTACTACATGCTTATTTTGCTTACACGGGTACTATTTATATTCTAACTTGATGGCAGTGTCCTTGATAGAAACTGAAATTAATTTACATGCATAGTGAGTCCAGACCTGTGTGCATAGCGTGATCCCCGAGTCCCATTCCCAGCATTCTTTCGAGCTACTAGTGGAGTAGTCATGTGTAGGCGGAGTAGTCATGTGTAGCCAAAAGTATAACTCACAAAAACAAATCCCTTGTTTTCCTGATTATAATAAGTAATTGGATTTTCAGAGCCAGTGAGTGACCTCTTGGAGTTTTCATGGATTGTTTTTAAATATTAGTACCACTTAAGACAAATTTAATTCGTTCTACAAGTCATTTCATTTTACAAAACCTTTTGTCTTGTGAGGCATCTCATAGGGAATTTTCGTTTATGCAAAGCAACCCTATGCCCAGAATTCTTTTTTCATCTTATGAGTTTTTCATCTAATGGGGCATTCTTCTTAAGAGGTATTACTGTATATAAAATTTCAGTTCAAATAAAATTCAATTCAAAAATAAAATTGTGAATTCAGATATTGGGTGCAGTGGAACAATTTCACTTAGGACCTAGATACCTGAAGGACCGCCTCCTTCTACATGAACCTACCCAGCAATTAAGATTGAGCCAGGGGGCCCTCTTGAAAGAGCCATCCCTCAAGGAGGTGAGAGGGATGGCTTGTAGACATAGGGCCTTCTCGGCAGCTGCTCCCAAGCTATGGAATGCCCTCCCGATCGAGATCCGCCTGGCGCCAACACTGATTACATTCCGGCGCCAGGTAAAAACCTTCCTGTTCCAGAAGGTTTTTAATTGATACAATATAGATTGTGGGTCCTCTGATGGCAATTTTAGTGTAATGATTTTAAAGTTTTTATTATTAATTTTGTATTGATATTTTATGTTTTAACTGTTTTAATTCTTTTGATTGTAAGCCACCCAGAGACCTTTGGGTAGTGGGCAGCATATAAGTTGTAAATAAATAAATAAATAAATAAATAAATAAATAAATAAATAAATAAATAAATAAATAAATGTCCTGATTCTGATATATAAATATAGATATAGATATATGTGATGAAAGGGCCTCTTTGTCAGCTTCCCATGAGCATCTGGTTGGCTACTTCGGGAACAGAATATTGGTCACCATAGACCTTTGCTGTGCTTTAGCATGACTCTTCAGATGTTCTTCTTGTGTATGCCATGAAATGCCTAAACATTGCAGTGCAATGTCTGTGATGTACAGAAGATCTGCACTAATGGGGTACTGCAAGTAATGCCAATTCAAAGGCCTCCTAAGTGTTTTGAGCAGTAGCACCATGGAAAACAAAGTTATCTGACGTTCTATTCAAGACAGTGATTTTCGTCATAATTTAGCGGAAGAGGCCAGGGGCAATAAAAATACGTCAGCCTAAGGAGGAGATGCTACCATCATCCAGCATCTTGCCCCACATGTACTTTTTCATTACACCCACAACTCTGAATGAAATATTAGAATGGATTTAACTGTTTTGTGTTTTGTCTTCTGGGTGTTTTTTTTTTTTAATAGAAATCTGATAAGCACAATTCTGAACTATTCAACCTGGGGGAGAAAACCCCACCCAATACTACTGCATTTCACAGTTCCACAATCAATGGAAATTATCTGCTTAAGCAATAGACTAGGCAGCTCTTGTGGATATTAAAAGAGGCTTATACTGCGAGCTTATTTTAAAAATGTATATATTAGTATGCATTAAAATCTCTTATCGATCTCCTGGTGGTGTTAATCTAAGTGATTCTCATAATACAAAAGGAAATCATATTCTGATCAGGTCCAACATGTTCAATCATGAACACGCTAGCTGCATTTGTAAATGAAATGCGGGTTGTGCTCAGCATCCCAGATCAGTTATTTGACTGAAAATCAGGCTGGGTGACCAAAACAGAGCACCCTCCTCTTTCTTTCTGCCTCTAAAATGCATCTAGCATTCAGCAGCTGCATTCGGATGACATATGGTCTTCCTCACTCCAAAACACTGTGATTTTTAAAAAAGTTAACTTACAAGGAAACATGGCGAGGCATTAACAGACAATGTCTGTGATAAATATTAAAACAAATGAGCTGAACCATGCCCGCCCTATTCCCGAAACGTCGTCTGTTCATTAAGGCAGTCCAAATAGATACAATTAACTTAAATGGAATAGTTGTCATCAGATTTCACTGTCCAGTGTAAACACTATTAGCACAAACACACACAATGCATGCACATGCACATGCACACCAGAGAGAGAGAGAGAGAGAGAGAGAGAGAGAGAGAGAGAGAGAGAGAGAGAGAGAGAGAGAGAGAGAGAGAGAGAGAGAGAGAGAGAGAGAGAGAGAGAGAGAGAGAGAAAGGGAGAGAGAGAGAGCAACTTGTATATTCATGGAGACAAACTGCCAAATTATACCCAAGGTTCAGTGTACTTCCTTCACTTCAGTTATGTGGATGCAGGTTGTAAGGTGGTTGGGGCCCCCAGCTCATGGGTGGTGGGGAATAAATCCCTTCCTAACATGCCTTACCTGCTAAAAATCTGCCTCCACTACCTGCTGATACCAAACCTAGGAATCGTCCATTGATACCAGCAGAAGCATCCTTCCTGAGGGACAAATATTGGCTTCAGGGAGAAGCACTCTATGCACTGTAGGAATACTACAGGGCATAGAGAAAGCACTGCTGCTTTCCACATTAAAGCACGCCCCCCCATGCACCTTCACTGCTTATATGCATTTAGCAATGTATGCCATGTGACCAAGGCATCCAAAAGGAGACCGGAGAAAAATTGCACCAGGATCTGCACATTCCATAACAACTTTTTCCTTCCAGTGAAAACTCTGTTTGAGCAAGTGGGTGGCTCTCGGTGTGTCTAAACAAACACGAGCGCCTCCTCTGAAAAAAAGATGCACTGTCATTGACAATCTTAAGGAAAGTACTTTAAGAAGGAAGGAGCTTCCACAATGTTTCTTTGGGTTCAGTCCAGCAGCCAAGGTGTGTGTCCTATTGAACCTGGATTACTCAAGTCAGTATCCACGCACTCTCTGGATCTTGAAGGATTGCTCTACCATGCTAGGCAGCTTCCTGGCAGGGCACTCAGTATGAGCTTGTCCTTGGCTCCTCTCAACCTAAGCGATGAGGACTGAAGGCAGGGAGACGTTTTCTCACACCAACCATGTTACGGTCATTAAGTCTAGGCATGCCTCCCTCTGTGGCTATACTGACAGAAGATCCCAGGCCCAGATCTGGTGGGTTGACCAAAGGAAAGCAAGAGTGGTTAAGGTCCATTGGTCGAAACTTCCCATAATAGCCAGGAAGAACTGCCTGCCTGATCAACAAATCATGCTTAGTCCAGTTCAAGAGATGCTATTCTTCCGTCAAGTCAGGGGCTGCAAATGCCAATGTTTCAGTCACTGTTATTACCGAATTATGATATTGTACCTGTCCTGAAGCTCATCAGCCAGAATCTTATTTCCTTTGGGTTTTTTTTGGAGAAATAACAGAAAACAACAGCTGTTATTCCAAAGCATTCCAGCTGGCATGTGGCTGGCTTGAAAAGACATGAAACATACTAGATTACTAAACTCTTTATCTCAGATATGCAGTTGTAGAATCCATTTTCCTCTCATCGGCACGATGTATTTATTTCAGTTTATATTCACATAAAGACAAGTGTCTATATATACAGAAAATGCTCCCATTTTAATCCCTCTCATATGGCAATCAGGTATAATATATTTTTGTACCTTTGGTCCAGACCTAGAACTTGTTTAAGCATCCTAAACCCTGCTCAGGAAAACTACTTAAAAAAAAAAACCTATGACTCTGAGCACAGCATGTTCCCAAGAATCTCCAAGTTACAATAAAAAAAATAGTAGATTGAGTAGGCTCTGATCAAAAAGTCATGACAATGCTGGACGTCACAACTTCATGTTGCACAGAATTCTAAAGGTGAAGGAAAGCCAAGCTGTGTGAAAGGAAAAGCAGCCTTGTGATGCTTCTACAACACTCAGCAAGTTCAGAAAATTGAAACATTCCTTTGGGAGAAGTACAAACTCCAGAAATCTTCATCTGCCGTGGCCAACGGCAAAAAGCAACTCCCAACACCATCAAACAGATTTTATTTGAAATCAAATTTTGTGGATAGCAGTTCAGATTCAGATTCTGATGAAATAGGTTGCAGTCCACAACAGTTTAGGTCAAATGAAACCTATTAATCTTTCCATCACAACAAAGCTCTCTCTCTCTGTGTGTGTGCTACAGTAGTCTAAAACTGGAGGACCTCAAAGCTCTGGACAACCCTGGAGGCCAGGTAAAGGTAAAGATAAAAGCCACGTGCTCCTTCTTTTTCTATCTTGAAACCTGCCAGTGGCTAAAATGGCTGCAAAAGGTAGCTAGCTACCTTTGGAGGTGGATCATAACATGGCACAGAAGCACCAGCTGTAGGGACAGTCTCCTTGTCTTGGGTTCAGATTATTACAGAGCACTGTGATCCTTTCTCATGTGCCTCTCGCCCACTGGTATATGCTCACAGCTATGAACGGGTTACATCAGGATCTGCACATTCCATAACAAGAGTAAATAGGTGAGATGCTTTATAGTGCCCTTCACAAACAGCACTTGCCATACTGGATTCACTGTTCCACGATAAACTTTCAAGTGAAAAAGGACAGTGAGTGAAGGACACAACCACTCAGTTGATATAGGCTGTGTGTAGCGTGCCATGAAAATGTAATTTCACTATTGCTGTGGGCTCCATCTGAAGGGCATCTGAGGTGAGACATAGTGAGGGGTGAACAACATTCTGGCGGAATTGTCGAAGTCAGGAGAAGAGCAATAAGCATCACTGAAAGAAATATAGTAGCTGGTGCTGGGATCTAGACAGGGAACAATAGTAATTCAGGAAACAACTGTTTAGTTCTAAGGGAGAGTCAACCAAAATGTGAAGTAGTGGCAGGAAAGGATGAAATGCAACTAACTTGGAAGAAAAGAACTGTGAGAATAAAGTGGGAAGGAGAACAGCCTTGCATATCATAACTTGACCTCACTGGAGGGAAGGCAGGATATCAATCAAATTAATCCACAATCAGTGTTTGCAATTTTTCAATGCAATCCCCTGTTGTCCACTGTCACACAAGCACTTGTTAGGATACTCTTCAAATTCATGCAACACCAACTCTTGTGCCAAATGAAGAAAATGAGTAACCCAACAGAGAGGGGCTGAAATCCTGCTGCCCAGCCTCATTGGTCAGACAAGAGTAGGTCCATTGAATGAGTGGGGGTATGGTGAGTCAACTCATCCGTCAGTTCCAATGATTCAAATGGACCTACTCAAGCAGGAACATATCATGCAACAGGATCACAGCTAGGAACATTTGTTTAAATAGACAGATGCTTAAATAATTGCCATGGGGGGATAACATTCAAGGGGAAAATATGAAATTAGGGATTTTGGAACATCTTTACTTAAAGTAGTTCAGCATTTGAGCCAGAAATACAGTAATCCCCCGCCTATCACAGGGGTTAGGGACCTGACCTGAGCCGCGATAATTGAAAATCCACGATATGCAGATGCAGGTTGAGTCAGGCCGGGGGGGGATAGCTGGGGGCTCTTGTATTTACCCCCAGCTTGGCCCTAACCCGAATGGGCCTGTGAGGGCCTTCCTGGGCCTTCTGGATGCCCCAAAAGGGCCTCCCTGCGAACCGGAAGTGACTTCCGGTAAACCGGAAATCATTCCTGAGGCCTCCGATAGGCCTAGAAAGGCTCTCGGAGGCCTCAGAAATTATTTTCAGTGATCTGGAAGTCACTTACGGTTTGCAGGGAAGCCCTTTTAGGGCATCCAGAAGGCCCAGGAAGGCCCTCACAGGCCTGTTCGGGGCAGCTCCAGTTCTGGGTTAAGTATGGGAGGCTTGAAACAGGACTTTCCCCCCTTACCCTAGGGGGGCTTTTTTCACATACCGCGGTCCCGCGATATAGCGGGACTGCATTATATGAACCGCGAAAGGGCAGGGGACCATTGTACTGCAATATATTTCTGAAGAGCAGACATTTTTGTCGGACCTGTTATGTACAAAGCAGTTATGTAGGCCCCAGCATGCCTGCAGCCACCGGCAATTATTAGACTGCACAGCATATAAGAATGGCAAGAAATGACAGGATTCCAAAGCAAAACAAAACAGATTCAAAGCATGAAGAACAATCAAAGAACAGTTGCTGAGCCACTGAATCATCCTCAGGATAGCAAAAGCAACATTGGGCACAATGAATGTTTACATCAGTCCGTGCAAAAACAGAAGGCAATATGCCAAACATGGAACTATGTTCAAGATTCCTGTTTCTCTTATGGAGATGTTGCACTGGTCCTTGCAAGAAGAGATGCTTGAAGTCTTCTTATTAATTCTTATTCTTCAATATTCCATTTGCATCCTCTCCGATCCAATCATTAGTGCAACCTTGGGCTTCCTTCTGACAGAAAGCCCAAAGCCAGTGGGGAAAACAAGAGGCTCATTTCAAGACCCTTGTTGTCATACAGGCAGGTCATGCTGCTAGTTAAATAACCTGCTGATCCAGAAACTCATCGCAGTTATCCCAGCGAGCTGAACAGACACAAAACAAGCCCATTATAAAAGCAGGGGCAAAGGCAGCAGCAAGAGCCGGAACACTCACGAACCAGAAGTTTACGGAGGATGACCTTTCTGTAAAATCTCATCACTGGAAAACAGAGCAAGTGATATGACTGTGCTGAACTACTCATCTTTTGAATAGCATTCAGCCAGTGGTAACAACAGCAAAGGAGACTGCTGGAAATTTGCATAGCTCAGACCAGTGAAGGGACAACTACTAGATTTCATCAGCATTAGGAAGGGAAAATTCTCAAGAGCCTGATTGTAGCATCGAACGAGGAATGATTTAGCCTACTTTCCTGTGCGTGCTTAGCCTGGCCTGAAATGACCTGACCCGTTCTCATATGAAGGGCAAACCTGATTACTCCAACAGGATGACAGGATCCAACTGGATTCCTTGCCTCAAAAATTCAGAGACAGTGCTGGGACCCCCGTGTTAACAAAAATAAAACCACTGCTTTATCAAAACAACAACAACCTTTATTGGCATACAACATAACACAGATATGTAGCGTGACATAGTGAATATCCTTTTTAAAATCAAGGGTTAAATTTCTTTTTAGAATATTCAGGGCTACGACAAGGGCTGAAACATGAATTTGCTACAGAGATAAAATAATAATATCTTCTTTAAAATGGATACTAGTAAGTATCCTGAGCACGAGCCGTGACGATCACTGATAAAAACATAGCTACTTTTTCAGTTATAAGATCAGATTTGGACACAAGCAGATATCGGATTTTATCCTGGTCAGGCCGCTCTTTTAGGTTCCTTAGGACTTGTTCCAAAAATTTCTCACGTGGCTCATTTTGTAAGAGGCAATAAAAAAGCATGTGGGCAAGAGTTTCCACACTGCCCAGACCGCAGGAACAGCATCTCTTATCCATAGGTAAAACATTAAACCTACCAGACAAAACTGCAGATGGCATGACATTGCATCTGGCTAAAGTAAAGGCTCTACGATTCTGTGGAGGTTTAAGCAACGCTAGATATGGGGCCTGCTGGCTAGGTGTAAAAATAATATGTCAGTGTAGTGGTGAACATACGCTGTGGGCTAAGCTCCACAGTGTCTGTTGTTCTATGTCTAGCACCTGTCTTTTTATGGCCCCCAAAGCTTGCTTCTCACCTAATGATCCAATTTGCTCAACATTTAACCCCCATGTCTGCAATTTTTAATCCAAGCTGATGATCCAAAGGATGGATCCCTATCTTTTAAAAGGTAATATAAGAGATTATGTGTATCTGTATTATAATATATTTTTAGCCAGCATTTGGTTATTTGCAGCCAAGCTGTAGTTTCCAACAATGAAAAACCAGTCTCTAAGCAGAGAGCTGAGTAAGGAACACATCTAGGGAGTCCCAGGTTTTTCCGAAAAAACTGGGATTGAATTTGTTTCACTGAGGAATCTATAGCCACCTGCCAGACTGGAATACCGTATAATAGCTGTGGGATGATCTTTGTTTTCCATACCTGTAAGGCTGTAGGTATAAATTGGTTGCCTTTGGTGTAATGAAAACGTAAGGTGGACTGTGCTGTAACTCTTGCTAAATTAACAGCTGCTTTCCATTATGGAACCCAGGACTGTTTGAAATGAAAAAGGACACCTAAGTATTTGAATTCTTTAACTTGTTCTAAGCCAGGGGTGCCCAAACTTTTTGTAAGGAGGGCCAGATTTGGTGGCTGAGAATGTGTCAGGGGCCTGTTGCTCCCTGACCCTACCACCCCACTGCAAGCCTCACCCACTGACCCATAAGCCCGACCCACTGACCCCTTGCAACCCCACCTGCAGGAAGGAAGGTGGGCGCCTAGCTTCACAAGGTTCCTGGTGATGCTGGTGGCGGCGGCCCGCCCCCATGCATGCACCCAGCCCCACAAGCTTCCCGGCGGTGCCGGTGCTGGTGGCCCACCCCCTTGCCTGCCCACCCAGTCCCACAAGCTTCTGTTCACCGGCTGGCCGGCCCGCCCAGCCCCTCAAGCTTCCCAGTGGTGTCAGTGTTGGTGGAAGATTTTTTTTAAAAAAATGGGGCGAAGGAGGGGGAGGGAGGGGCGGGCCAGCCAGCTGCGGGCCACTCAGAATGACCTGAAGGGCCAGACTTGGCCCCCGGGCCAGACTTTGGCCAGGCCTGTTCTAAGCCAACTGCTTTATCTTTCCAAAATGTTTTGTTCCATGTAAAATATTAATTTCATATCTTTCCCCATCCTGCTGGTGGTCCTTAGGTCAGTCGGAGTGAGTTTACTGGAATAGTGGTATTTAGTGATTTTTTTTTGTTCCTCTGGAGAAGAATCCACATCCAGTTGTCTCCCCCACCTCAATCTTTATTTCATCTCCAGCTATGAAGAAAATGGGCTATTAGTATCCCATTAGTATTCATGCTGTTACCATGACACAGATGTCCCATTCCACTGCTAGTGGGGAAAATATAGTATTATCAAACAAATAAAGAAAGCAGTAGGCCAAGAATAACAAAAATGAGGAGCTGGCCAAAGTGCTGAAAGGTCTTGCATTTAGGAATCTCCACTAGAGACGGGGATGAAGTGCAACAAAGCACTTCATGCTGAATCAACTACATGGCACCCCCCCTCCAGGAATGCCACTGACCTTCATCAGCACACCACCAGGGGTCCTCCCTCACTGACAGCACACCAGTCAGGGAAAGAGCTCAGGCTGCCCTTTCCTGCCTCCTCAGGTAACTGGCCAGTCATCAGCCATGAGAGGTTTCTTACCCTCATTGGAAGGTAAACTATGGCACCTTTGGTGCCACGCAGCTGATTTAGCACTTCGTGCCCATCTCTAATCTCCACTGTAACTGTGCCTCCTTCCAAAAATATTCTGTGACAGGACAGAATGCCAGAAAGGCTCATGGTTGACGCAGCCTTCCATCCTTCCAAGGTCGGTAAAAAGAGTAAAAAGAGTACCCAGCTTGCTGGGGGGTGGGGGCAATGTGTAGCCTGTATACTGTAATTAAAATCTGTAAACTGCCCAGAGACTACTTGAAGTGCTATGAGGCAGTATATAAGCATAACACTTTGCTTTGAGAGTCCTTAATACAGTACTGTATAATAATAAGCAAAGGATTTGGAAGGTATTATCATCAGTTTCATGCTATGATCCTGACTCTACCCACAAATGTAGGTTCCCAGCATTCCTCCAAGACAGAGGTAGACAAAGTGCAACCTGTGGGCCACATGCAACCACCCAGGGATCCAAATGCCACTTTCCCCCAATTATTTAAAAAAATAAAATTTAAAATGTAAACGTCTTTTAAATGCATGAGGTTTTTCAATCAAATCATGCTGTTTTAAGAATGATATTTAAGGAGCAGTTTGTTCACCAAGAAATGGGTGTTGCTCTTCAGATCCATTCCTGCATGTGTGGAGCCCACTCTTGCATAAAATTATCAGTATAATACTTGATCTTGCTGCTAAATGAGTCCAAACTTCAACATCCCTGGAAAGTCATAACTTCTACATAATCCCTATCCATCTTTTAAGAATTAAATTTTCCTTTCCACTCATGGAAGCCAAGTAGTTCTGACAACGAACCAGCAGTTATTACATGGCAAAAGGCAGAGCATCTCAACATTGTCATCAAGCTGTCAAGACATCAATTGCCTTGACAACATCCTAAAGAATGCATACCGTAGCTGTGCTGCCAGCCAATTACTAATTAGCAGAAGTAAATTATGTACTTGTCACAAAATGCACACTATTTATGGCAAAATGTGTCACTTAGAATTCAAGATTAATATTTGCACAGCACTAGACGTTACCACAAAAGACCAAATGCATTTAGCAAGATGCAAACTGAATTTTCGGCATCTCAAGTGAAGCAGAAAGTTCAGTCAATCCAGAATTGGCAGAAGGGGATGGGGGAGGACTCAGTGAAACTGGTAGATGGAGAAGAGTTTCACTGCAGGAATCATACACTCTGAAACTGCCCGTCCTCACAGTTTGAAGACAGTTTTCAATTCCAGTACTCAGAGATGGGGGTGGTTGGGTGAGAGTGGCTGAGAGGAGGCTGAAGATACAGGAAAGACATCTTGTGTTTTCCCTTTTCAACTAATAGAAGAGAAGGTGAGGTAATACCCTCCACCTGCCTCCTCAGAGGCTCTTCACCAAGGGGGTCATTTAATCTCCTTCCCATTTCTTTGCTTTCTCTAGAATTTATGGCTACATCTCACCCTTCCCTGATATCAGTTTTCCATTCCACCAGGACTGATTTACACATACCTTAAGATTCCTCCAGATCGAGAAATAACAGAGAGAAGAGAATCGCTTCTGTAGCAAGAAGACAATGTTTGTGGTTGGAGGATTTTACCGTGAGGTTCTAAAGACATTTCCCACGAAGGCATCTCACAGCAAGGGAGAACTCTCTCTCCACCCGGGAGAAAGACCAATTGCATGTGAACCAATGCAATGGATCTCAAGTTAGATGAGGGGGTTCTTTGTCCATTCATTCTCTTGGAGGAACAGGAAATATATGTAAAATATGTGTGTGCTCACGTGTGCGCATACCTTCTGGGAGTTGTGGTCCAAAACATCAGGAGGGCCGAAGTTTGGGTATGCCTGGTCTAGAGACTCACTGGAACTCAATAGACTCAGCAAGGTTGAGGTGCCTATTAAGATGGTCTCCCTAAGGAGGCTGATGGATCCAGGAGCGAGGGAGGGGAGGAGGAAGCTCACTGGTTTAGAAACCAGCAAGGAGGAGGTGGCAGAGAAAGAAGGGAAGGGAAGGGAAGGCCAACGGTGGCCCGGGCCTGGTTCCTGGGAGGCTGGCGGGGCTGCATTTGTCCCCGGTTGGTGATGGGTGGGCTGGCGAGCCAACAGAGTGCCGCAGCCTGGCTGGGCTCCGTCAGTGAGCGGGCTGCAGGTGGCTTTGGGCAGGCCTTCCTGCCTCCCCTCCCTCCTTCCTAGCTCGTGCTCCCTCCCTCTCTCACTTGCAGTGCACCAAGTCAGGCCAGGCCAGGCTAGGGCAAGAGAGGAGGCAGCTTTCCCTCCGGGGCACAGCAAGGGCATGATGGCCAGGGCGCACAGCTGGATCTGCACACAGTGGTGCCAGCCTTGCTGCCCTTGTTGTGGCTGCTGCTCCTCATCCTGAGTGGCCGCCTAGAAGGTGATGAGGGGCCTGAGGTTGCCTGGGCTGCCGCCTCCTTCCCGACACAATGAAGGAAGGAAGGAGAGCCGCTCCAGCCGCTGCCACTGTAGGAGAAGGAGGAGGAGGAGGAGGCGCAGCAGAGGGATCCCAGTGGCGGCACCTCATGGCCGAGATCTGGAACAGGAGGCATTGCTAAGGCCCTGGACATGCACTGATAATGGGCCAATTGTGGGGGGGCTCCATCCACTTGCCCCCTCCCTCCCCCTTTTTTTCCATGTTGGCCTTTTTTTTTTTTTACTGTGGTCCGGCCCCCAGTGGTGTCTGGGTAGTGGTGGACCGGCCCGCTGTTTGAAAACTTTGAGGACCCCTGATTTAAAGTGTGTGTGAGAGAGACAGAGAGAGATTGGATTTCATTTTAAAATTGGATATTTAATTGACAATCTAATCAGATTTTAAAAATATTTAAGTCATTATTTAAATCAATTTGGTTTTTTTAATACACTCTTGTGGGTGGCTATAAGAAAAAGTGCATAGGGTGATGGTGGTGTAACAGAGACAGAGAAAAAGAAGTAAGAAACTGGGGTGCCAGTGTTGTTAATTATTCAGCTGAGTGTGGAACTGCACATCCTCTCTATACATCTATGAGAATTCCACCCACCCACACCTAGCAAATAAGAATAAATGTTGCTGAATTATTCTGAGCTGCAAGGCAATCATGTTTCTGTTGCTGCTATATTGAGTGATACTTCAACTCATGTACGAAGCATGAGTTGAAGTATCTTCCTGAGCCTTTGCAGTTCAATCATAGAAGTTCATTCCTGGTTGAATATTGACATACAAACTTTTTAACCAAATGTCTGGCACACCCACCCACACACACACCCACTTCCAGTATAATTTGTACATTTCTCAGTAACATGATTGCAAGCCATATATGCATTTAACAGTTGGGTTCGTGCTTTTGGAGTCTATTCCTCAAAACTAATATTTGCTGAAATTGGGGTCTACGGGATGTCAGAGTGAATAAAAAGAAGGAATAATCCACAAGTACTTATAAAAAGAGTTTATAGAATTTCAGGTTTTTATTTGTCCATTGTATTTATACGCTGCCCTTCTGCCAAGACATTTAGAGCAGTTTACAATTAAAAATAACTAAAATAAAATGAATAAAATAAGCCAACAATGGGAGAACGGAATAGCAGAGAAATCCCGCTATTTTCAGAAAGGTTTCAGTGTAGTAAAATTCATTAATACTATCGCTTCAAGAGAAAAAAGGGAGAGTGAGTTTGCTGAGTTTTTCTTGGCTTGGCCTTTCCTTATTTCTTTTTTTGGTGGCCTCCACATGACCCAGAATGCCAGCAGTAACTCATTAATCGATGGCAATGCGCCACATGGTTATGCCAGTGTAAGCTCCCAATAGGATTCTAGCCATGGAGAGTCCCAACAGGATTTTGGCCTTGGCACTGGATGTGCCTAATGAGGCAGCAAACTCCTTGTTTAGTTATTACACCACACTGCCCCTCCTGCAACACTTTCCTTTTCCCTCCCTAATTCCTGGTGATGAAGAAGGAATACCTGTGGGGAAGGCAGTGGGGATGATATAGAGAAATGTACTCCCACGGTCACCCTCTCTGCTGCAGAGTTTCTCCTAGCTCTTGAGCGAGGGCCTGGCACACAGAAACATGCGCATGGGATGCCTCTACAGCAGCTGCAGAGGGATACGCAAGTCCAAGATGGCAGCAGCTATGACTCTGACTACCAGATTTCGCTACATGAAATCAAGACTTGAAATTCAGATTTTGACTTGGAACTTGGTCCAAGATTAAAGCTTGAACTTGGACCCAAAGACTTGTCCACATTTTTGCTTTAGGACACACTGCCTTTGAGGAAAGCTAAGAAAGTCCATTTCTAGTTTAGAATGCACATGGCAGGCTGCCAACAGAGGACCAAGAGGTGAGATCACAACATGCCTGTTTTGAAACATAATGAAACTCCCAGTATGCATCCAATCTCAATTCAAAGTGACTGTTGCTTCATTTTAGATCCAGCATATGCTGGGTCCTCCTTCACTGACTGATATATACATAGGAGACTCTTCTCTGGGTGCTCCAGTACTAGAAATAAGAGGTACCATAGAGAGAGGTTTTGTGATGGAGTTTGCCCATCTGTGTATCATCCTTCCCAAGTACTGTACACTTAAGGGGTGTCCCTCTTTTTCTCATGTTGGCGCTAGGCAAATATTTCCTTTAAAATTTCTCCTGGATTTTTAACAGTACTCTTGAAGTATTGAATTCCTTTACTGTAGGCGAAAGCTTGAAATTTCACAAGCCAGAAGGCCAAATGTTATAATCTCATCTGGCACACTCTGTGAATAATGCAAATTGATGTACATTTTAATTCAGGTAGCAAACTGGAAGAACTTGCCATTGTTAACAGTTGGTTTCCTGCTGTGAATTTTTGTGAGCTTCTTGGATTTTACCTTTTTGTTCTGCACTATGGTGCTATTGCAAATGTAGTTATTTTGTAGTACTGTATTTTAAGTAGATGAGTTATATACCATGCTACAAGATTGCCATACCAAGAATGCCAACTGGGCAATGAAGAAAATAATCTAAAATTACAATATGAAACCAACTGCTAACAATGGCGAGATCTTCCAGATTGCTACCTGAATTAAAATGTACATCAATTTGCGTTATTCACAGTGTGCCAGATGAGATTATAACATCTGGCCTTCTGGCTTGTGAAATTTCAAGTTTTTGCCTACAGTAATTTACGCCCATGAACTTTTCCTTTCAGTCTCTACCAGGATGAAAAATTTTGAAGTTGCTAGTCAGATGAGCAGCTAGGGAATCAAAATGGTTCCTAGTGAGGGACTTCTTCCTAGCCACTGTTTTTCTGACTTGAGCATAAATTGGTTTTCTCAAACTGTTTCTCTTCTTTTTGTGCACGAGTCCAATAACATCATTTCAACCAGCTAATCTTTATAAAGCAAAACAGTTTGTTTGTTACTCTTGCCCAATAACCCAAATTGTTCCATTAAGCCTTAGCCCCCAACCGACCCAGGTCTTTGTGTGAAACAGTACAGTTGTGAACACAGAAAAGATATGGAGCCACGTGCAACTCATCCTCGGCACTATCGCAGTGGTGACCATGGGATGATGGAGAAGGAATGGAACAGTCTCCCATTATGATGGATGAACTTCCATGTCACACAAGCAGATCTACAGACAGAAGAGAGGTTGGGTTGAATCTTGTGCTGTTCTCTCCATTATCGTCAAACACAGTTTCAAAATCGTCATTTCACATTCATTTATAGATCAACGTTACCTTGTCCACTTTCTTTCCCACTAATTGTTCCTCATTCATTGGAATCAAACCTAACACAGAGATGACTTCATCAGTCCCAAGAAATTCAGTAGCCACTTGGGAAATGTCCAATACTAAATCAGTATAATTGAAGAACCCTGTTACCACCAGTCTGCAGCTAATGAATGCCTAATTAGCTTTTAAAAGAATGACTTCTCTTTTTTCCCAGTGGGCAGTTTTATTGACTGCTGCATTGAGGTATATCGCCCATTTCACTGCCAAATGGAACTAGAGCCTATGCCTGTGTTGAAAAAAGGACACCCCATTTTGTATTAATGGATGTACCAGATGGTTCAGAGCTGCTTATGTTCTCCTTCATCCCAGACATCCAACAACAATTAAGTCCAATTACCATATTCAAAAGAGATGCCTGTAGTCACAGCTTAATTGCAAATCACCAAGAAGGCTGACAACCAATTCTGCTCCTAGTCATAACTAGATGGATGGATGGATGGATGGATGGATGGATGGATGGATGGATGGATAGATAGATAGATAGATAGATAGATAGATAGATAGATAGATAGATAGATAGATAGATAGAATATTTGCCAAAGATGGGCTACCCAAACATGTATTTAGCTGATGAACAGCTACAAAGAAGCAGTCCATGCTAGGAGCTAAATACTGGCTGTTTACAAAATGGTGCAATTATAAAGTTATCATTCCATGTATTTTGGCAGGCTTCAAGGAAGCAAGACCGACATGCTATAAGATTGTCTATTCCAAGACTGACAGGTAGAAAAAGCCTTCTGGGGCTAGACGGCTTGTATAGGAACACAAATATTAAAAAAAACTGAAGTGTGCTATTGGCATTTCTGGCCATGGCATGATCTCTTTGCCTTTACGTGATAATGGGTAAACGTTAAAAATTAATGTGTTCTCCTGACATGCACATCAAATCTTCATCAATAGTCATTGTGTCTTTATAACACTAGGCAAGGTTTTCAGATTTCGGAAAGATTTCATTCAAATCACATGGAGTGACAGAACCAGACTTTTCAGGTATGACACTGAGGATATGGGGTATACATAACAAATTCTGAAAATGCCTCCCTATCTGCCTGCCTGTCTGCTTGCTTGTCTTCTATCTTTGTTATTTTTTTAAAAATTAAACACATTATAAAATATAACATAAAATTACATTCTATCAATACAATTCCATACAAAAATATATAACAACACATATTTAGTGATCTCTTCACATTGCGGGCCATTATATTTTACTTAATTTTTAAAACCTGTATCTGACATACAGTCCATCATTTAACTGTCCCCATATCCCTCCAAAAATACACATAGTCTTGGTTCAGCTCTTCCCTTCCCCTTTGTCCAATACAGCAATTTCTTTATTCAATACAGCAAGTTCAAAAGGTTCTGGTAGCTGGATTAGTCCATATCAACAAATGAGGGTTAGGTATTTTGTCAAGCTAATGACTCTTCATTGTCTATTCACAACAACAACAAAACTCTCAAATACATTGAATGGCAAAAGGGATATCTTGCAATCCTTTTGAGAAGAAGATAAAAATGTCATTTCTCTCTCAACTATTGTGAGGATTGTTAATTGTGAGATTGTTAATACGAATACAAAATAAAAATAAAGACAGGCATTATTAAGGGTGCAAAGAAAATAAGATGATGGATGATCAGGAAGTGAAACTTTAAGATACATGGCTTTGCTTTTCTGTTATACAATTATATTGTGATAATTATCTTCTTTGTTTTTAAAAATGTAAATAAAGTTGTTTTTTAAAAAAACTACTGTGATGACTGCAGCTAAACAAAGGACCTTTTTACACGACCCCTAAGATCCGCTGGCCACTTAAATTCGGACCAGAGATCTTAGGGGTTCGTCGCTCTTCCTCTGTCTTCCTCTGTCCCCACCCCCCTCAGCACTTCCTGGTTGCTGGCTGCCTGAGGGACGGAGATAAAAGAAAGAAAAGACTGCCTTCTTACCCCCGTTTTGTTCCAGGCAGCATTCAGATCTCTTAAAGGGGTGGGGCGCAAAAAAAGAACAAACAGAAGCCAGGAGAGCCCCGCACTCACTATCCTTACACCGGATCAAATATTTGTCACCATCAAAGACCAGGTACAAGAAAACTGCTGTTTGGTCGCGCTAAAGTGGGCGGGGTCGCACTTAATTCTCTGCAAAGTCCGGAGCTGGTGGGTCAACATTTTTAAGGTCCGGACCTTGCAGCCATTTGTGGCGGAGCTTAGGGGTCGTGTATAAACGCCCTCAGAGGGGGAAAGGGGAAGTGTGAGGAGGCAACAGATGATAATATCCCCCCCCAAATTCAGAATTTTCCTTTGACCCTCAAACCTTAGGGAAAATGGGTCATCATGGGTATGGAAATCCAGTCCACTATCATGAAATCTGCCCCCTTACATCTTATTAATAAAACAAGCTAATTTAGAAAATGTTCCTGTTTCAGATTGTTAGGTAACATATTCAGAGGAAAACAGTAGAATTGGAGGGATTTTAGAATTAATCCAAGCCACAGCAAAAGGTGCAAGCAGCTGGGTCATTCTCACTTTACCCTCCTTTTTTCATGCCTGTTTTTCTACTTCTTTTCCCTCAGACCATTTTCTGTTTAATAACTCATCCTAAATCTTGCTGGGACGCTGGGATACTTCCTCCTTGGAATCTGATTCTCTTTCAAACTTAGAACTCGCCAGCTCTCTGCTGCGTCATACTTTCTCTGTACAGCTGCTCTGTCCTCCCATCCCACCTTCCTCAATAGCTGAAACAGCTTTTGCTGTCAACATATTCACCAGGCGTTGCAACAACTCTCATCAACTTCTGCACCAGCAAGTAAAAATAATAAATACGCCAGACTCTTTAATAAGCTCAAGCACGATCTATTTGTCCAGCAACAGAATGTCTAATATCTAACATGAAGTGTATCATTTTCTCTCTCTCTCTTACACACACACACACAAACACAAACACACACACACACACACACACACAGAGACAACCACAAATATAGCTGAACAATCCCTTAATTTCCATAAGCAGTATCTACAGCTTATTATAGGTAACATATAGGGAGGAAAACCCTCTTGATTTGTATTATTTATCTCCATTTCTATACTGCCTCATTGTGTTGCCATGGTATACAATACACTCACAAAACACTATATAATAAATAACAGTAATATAATAAAACACAATAAATCCTTTTGCTAGCTAAAGTATGCCTGTAAATAAAAACATATAAGTACATTGAAATCCATTTGAACATCTCAGGACAATATTTATACCAGTAGAAGGGTGTTTATATACAGTGGAACCTTGACTTACGTCATTAATCCGTTCCAGTGGTCTAGACTTAAGTCAAACATGACTTAAGTCAAACGAACGTTCCCATAGAAAGTAATGGGAAAGCGGATTAATCCATTCCAGATGATGAAAAAGACCCCCGAAAACAGCAATTTAACACAAATTTGACTGGGATAGGAGATTCCTTCTGGGGATGTAAATGAAATGTCTCTTCAAAGAGAGGAGGAGGCAGTGGAATTATAGTCCACAAGTTATATGCCTCCACTTTTTAATGTTCATAGCAACAATGTCTAACATTTAAGTTTTACTGATTTTTAATCTGATGTTCCAAGTTCTGAACAACTCTATGCTTACCATTAGAGTCCTACAACTTTACAGCTCCCCAACTAAAATGCTTCCATGACTTCTGCAGCCAGATTTTTTACAAGACTGAGCCGACTAACCAGCGAGGCCAGCCCCGAGCTCCCGGCCCTTCTTCTCCTCCGGCAGCAGCGGCGGCTTCGGTGAGGCCGAGGACCAGCTCCAGGTGCTCTGAGCTGGCCTCGCCGAAGCCGCCCCGCTGCCGGAGGAGGGGAAGAAGGCAGGAGCAGTTTGGAGGCGGCAGCTGCAATGCTGGGTTGTGGCTGCCACCCAATTCCGGTGCCTTGCGCCGGGGCTCCGAGATGTAAGTCAAAGCCTGCGACTCAAGTCAAACAGGCCCCTTCTTGCTGCAAGTCAAATATGATGCAAGTCAAGCAGTATGTAAGTCAAGGTTCCACTGTAATTCAATCGTAATTGGCTTCCTAAAAACAGAGAGAGAGAGAGAGAGACAGAGAGACAGAGAGAGACAGAGACAGAGACAGAGACAGAGACAGAGAGATGGTCCTTGACGAACCTCTGTAGGAAACTTGTTCCAGAGGGGAAGAGACACATCCAGGAAAGCTTGGTTCCTCATGTTGAGGTTTTTTAGTTTCTTTAGATGTTACAATTCTTAACATCAAGGACGGCAAGGAACTTGTGGAGTGGGTAGCTATTTTGTTGCAGAGACATATCACCAGATATCAAGATCCCAAACCACTGTACAACACAATAATCAAAATTGAAAATATAAATATAAAGCGGGGTTCATGAATCATTGTTATAACATTGCTCTGTTGTCTATTGGAGGTACCTTGTTTTCCTTTTACTTAAAGCAAATGTGCAGTATTGTTAACTCATCTTTTCTTTCTCTCTTTTTATATCTTCCTTCTACCGACTTTTTCATGTAAGTCATCTTCATCTTATTAATAAAAATCCTCTTCAAGGGTATGTTTGCTTTCCAATATGCCATTGGTCTCCATGGATTTCCACCCTGTGCCTGTTTTCATCCCTCAGACAAATATTAATTATCTTCCTATCACTCACAAAGACTTTGACACTGACTTGACTGTTTTTGGCTATGTTTTTTTTAATTCTCCACCCTGAAGAGAATCATGATACCTTGCCGGGTGTCACAAGAAATGCCAACACAGCTGTGGCCAATACCAATACAAGGAAATAGGCCCCATCCTATTTCATACCAGAACCAATAAACATTACTTTTTTGGACTACAACTCTCACAATCCCTTGGCCAACTATGGTCACTTTGGGATTCTGGGGAGTTGTTGTCCAAGCTCTCATTCATAAAGTATGTTCATCTTTGTATGTTCTAGCTTTCTAAAGGATATTCCACTGATATAAATGCGGCATCAAATAATGTATCATTTAGTGTTGAATCAGTGGTGGCTGAGCTGGCTGGATAGCTCAAGTCAGTTGGACGTTTGGGCACGGAGCAAGAGGTTGAGAGTTTGATCCCCCACTGTGGTCATTGGGAAAGGAGGCAATGTTTAGCCCAGGACAAGCTGTACAAACCCAGGGCACACTGTGAAGAAAGAAATCGCAAGCCAGTTCTGAGTACACAGAAAAAAGCTTGCTTATCCTCTCCACTTGTACAGGTACTTCACATTTTTCTAGAGGGAAAATACACATAAAGTAGGTACTGAGCACTTCTGACTTTTCTATTTAGGTTGTGATCATTTTTCCATCCAAAAATGGAGGGGACTGAATTGCTGCTTGAGACCGATCAACAGATAGTTAAGGAATACCTTATTACTTAGCTGCCTAGATGCCCTAAGCACATCCAATCTCGCCTAAGCAGGGTTGGCCCTGGTTAGTACTTGGATAGGAGACCACCAGGGAATACCAGGTGATGTAGGCGCCTAGAGTAGGAAGTGGCAAACCACTCCAGTATTCCTGCCAAGAAAATTCCATGGACATGGGGTCACAGAGAGTCACTCACAACTGTAACAACACAACACACAAACCTTATTACTTAGATGAGTTCAAATCTTGTGGGGTGGGTGAACTGGATCCATGGGTACCCTATCAAGTTATATTTATTCTCCTGAACTAAGCTTCCCGGTTCCTCTTGCCTGTTTCCCATACTCCTGTATGTATCTTCCTACAACAGCTTAACTTCAAACATATGAAGGGGGGAACACCACTCTTACTCTAAAAATCTATTTCACACAGCGTTGTTTACCTGTTGGATTTGCATGCACACAATTCTGTTAGGAGCTTGGGCTCCTTGACTATTATTATATCAAAAACGGCCACATGTCATTTTTTGTACTGATGTGTGTGTTGTGTCATGACAGTTGTGACAGCTTTGCCTCGCCTACCTTCTTTCAACAAATATGGAAGGCGGCGGCATATCTTGGGAAATCGTACGAAAGAGTTTAGTGATGCTGCATGAAGGGAAGGCGGTCATCCTCCTTTAAAATGAAACAAAGCAGCCATTTGGGGGACCTTTCTCAGATGAAGAGACTGAAACCATCACCAGTCTCTTCAAGCAGGATGAACTGAAATGATTCAATCTCTGTCTTAAGTCAAGTGTGTATGGGGGGGGGGACCTTCCATAGAGAAGTCATCCTCTTAAGTTCCAGGTGGCTGCGGACATTATTTTGCTCAGGAAGGTTCTTGCTAAATTGATAATCTAAAATGAAATGTCCCATGAGGTGATCATCTTTCTAGACAGGAGACTACCAAGCTCTCCCAGGCATGGCAGAGAAATATTTCCGCACATATTAATGGGCATTAGATGTTACTCTTTTTTAAACCCTATAGTTTGCATGGGAATCACGATTTCTGATATCTGGCTTCACAAGCACTATTAAGATTGGTACTTTCAAATCCATTTATGATATTGACTTGCTTCTAATGGGCATATTTCTTCAGACACTGCTGAAGGGGCAATTGCCTGAAAATTGAGGATGCATCAGTGCAGAAGAAAACTCCATCCTGGTGCTGAAAATTCAAGAGACTGGTTTTAATAGAAAGGAGGTTTCTTATCAATCCTCTTTCAGCTGTCATTTGACCGACAGCTTTCTTGCCAAGTATTCCTTTAAGAAAATAATACAGTATTTCCATCCCCTTTCAGGTTATTTTTTTATAATTTTATATTTGCTCTTTATTTATGCAATAGCATATTAATCCTCCTTTTTCTATTACAAAGTCCTTCTTATTTCCTACACATTTGTAGAAACAAAATCCTTTCTAGATCTTGGAGAGAGACAGAGAGAGACAGATAGACAGACAGACAGACAGACAGACAGCGAAAGGGAAGGAGGAAGATATGTTTATTCACAGCTACACCAGCCCACTGACTTCACATTTTGATTTGATTCCTTTTCACAGCATGGCATTTATTATATCCATACTAGCTTGAATGATAGTTGTTTTCCACCTGTTCTGAAAACAAAGAGTGCTGGGCACGCAACATGCTGATTCGTTTATAGGGAAACAGGTGCCAAACTGACTACATGGCATCAAGTGTTTCAGAACCATATGGAATGCTGGCAAAGCATCTAATTTCTCATCCTGGCACAGTGGTATTTACAACCCTTCTGTATTCCAAACATACCTGACCAGGGACAACACAGGGAATAAAAACCAATAGGTTTATACAAACTGCAGCAAGACTCCTTAGAAATCCAAGCTGAAAGGAAGCATCATATATATTTTTCACCCCATTTGCCTGCCATATTGGGTGGCATGGGGCCACCACTTTAACCACGTGGGTATTTGATTGCTTGTAGGGACCAGAATGTTAGACTGGGACTTGAGAGAACCAGCTTCAAAGCCTCCCATTAGTTTTGGAACCCACTGGGTGACACTAGGCCAATCACTTTCTCTCAGCCTGTCCAACCTCACAGGGATGTTGTGAAATTAAAATTGGCAGGGAGAAAAGCCATCTACCCTACCTTGCGTTCACTGGAGGAAAGATGAAATGTAAAGTTATGAAGATCTGCATGTTGCAAACCTACACCCTATTCAAGGAAAGCTGGGATATCAAGGTAACAAAGAAATAAATATTTAGTCCCCATATCTATGTCAGTGTTGTGTGTATACTGTGTGTTAGCAGTTGCTTGAGGCTGGGGAGCTAGCTGTCTGTCACCAAGGGCTTGAGAGAGTGAAACATTCTTGTCATGGATGGGCTAAAGATCACTTTCAATGTCTGTGAGTGGTCTCCGTTGTAGACTGAAAGTGACAACACAAGGTGTTTATTTTCTCCTCTGGTGCATCCTCCAGTGGGTTACTTCTGTCTTGCTTTGTTAATTCCTTCCTTAATCACTTTGGATGGGTACTATAGTCTAAGAAATGTGCTTTGCACAAGTTTGAAGCTGCAGTCTCTGCTTTGTGGGTCCAAGCAGATGCAATTGTATCTGAGAGCTTGCATGGAAACAATGGATTTTATTGTGTGTTCCAGATGGAAGTTAGAGGCATGCAAGTAGGAATATTTATTGGTGGGATTTTGGTACAACATGGTACTAAGATGTCCATGTTGCATTTTTACAGTGGTGTCTAGAAAATGCCTGTGTTGTGTATACTGTTCCAGGATGAGGCTGATGTTCAGATTAAAATTACTGAAATTCCAGTGGAATTTATTTAAGAGATTTCTTTGTCTGGATCAGATCAGAAAAATGTCATCAATCAGATCAGAAAAATGTCATCAATCAATTTCAAACAGAGAAGTCATATTTGGGTGCAACAGTTAAGAAAGTGTTGTTCTATGGTTGCCTATTGTGGGGCCATGCAAGTGCCCATTGCAGTTATGTTGATCTGGAGGTAGGTTTTATTGCGAAAGGCGAAATAGTTGTGAGCACCAAGTCATAGAGGATTGTGATATACTGTTTTGTACATTGTGTACATTGTTTTGCATATTGTTTTTTCTTTTGTATTAAATTTTTAATTTTAAAAAATAAAGGATTCCGATTTTGTGGGCTTCTTCCTTGTTTTGAATAGAATTCATGTTGCCCATAGTTGGACATTGTGTGAAATGTTAGTGTCAAGTGCTTTTTCATCCATTGTAGCTAGGACGGTCTCATTAGGGAGGCCGTGTGTGAGCTGAAGTTTCCTTTGAAAGTCTGTGGTATTTCTTATGTAGCTGGGCACATTGGTGGCATATAGTTTGAGGATAGAGTTCAACTATCCAGATAACCCAAGAGTGACATCATTGATGCTTGATACAATGGGTCTACCAGGGTTTCCTCTTTTGTGTATATTTGGTGGTAGGTAGAAGGTAACTGGTTGAGGTTTTTATGGTGCATTAGCAAGGATTTATTCACATATATTTTCAGGGAGGTTTTTCATAAAGTTTTGTACTGTAGTTCCATTTGATATCTACTGGCTAGGTCGGTGGTTAGGAGCTGGTAACATATACAGTTGGACATTTGTCTCTAAACTTCTTGCATGTAGCTTGATCAGCCCATGACAATCACAGTACCACCCATATCTGCCTCTGCTGCTCAGCTATGGGCCTATGAAGAATATGGGCCTATCTTTGAATCTTGCCCTCTACTACAGATGATGAATAGAGAAGCTGCCCTGCAAGGTAACATTTCTACTTTAACCATTAGGTATAAAAGCAATGGTTGAGTCTGACAACTCTATCGTCACTTAGTAACAATGTGCAAAATAGTAACTGGGAAGTTGTTTTTGTTGTTGTTGTTGTTGTTGTTGTTGTTGATGATGATGATGATGATGATGATGATGACGATGACGATGATGATGATGATGATGATGATGATGATGATGATGATGATGATTGTGATAAACATCCATGCCACTTCACTGACTGCAAAAATGACAGGCATTTATGATGTAGGAATCAATGCTGGGGAGACCAAGAAATGAGGGACTTGGAGGTACTGCTATAATTTGTTTTATTTGAATTACACATATTCAGACTTAAAGCAGGAGCATGTATGCTAGCCACCAATGTTTGTGCAGCATCTGAAAACAGAGGCCTCCTCACTGACACTTCTGTGTTCTCAGAGGGTTCTATGCACAGCATTCTGTCAAAAAAGCAATCTCACTTTCCTTTCCTGTCCACACCTTGCTCCACTATGACATATGTGTGATGAATATTAATGAATATAGTTACAGTAGGACAAGGCTGGGAATCCTGTGGTCCTTCAGATATGGTCTCAACACTCTTCGCACCTGAATAGGGGAGTGATAAAGGGGAGTGACTAGAGGAGAAGGGGTAGTTCTTCAACATTTGGAAGTCTACAAATCCCCCAACCAAGCAAAAGAGTGTAGGATTTAAGAAGCTGTGCCAACGTTGGGTCTGATGTCCTAAGTTGAAGGAAGCAAGTAAGAAGATTTTTAAATAATGGAAGGAGGGCAGTTCCAGGTGCAAATGTCCCATCAGCAAGCCAGAAGAGAAGATCTTTGAATACTCATGGCTGTCAGGCAGGAGGAAAGAAAGTCATGGATACTATTGGGCATGACAACAAAAGGGAAGACATGCAGGAAGAAATCTGAAGGTCAAGACCAGGCATTTCTGCTGGATCAGGGAAGGCATCACTTGAGCAGGTGATTTGGTTGCAGAATTCTTGATAGAGGTGAAGGTGCGAAGAACAGCAAAGGAAAAATTTGCAACAGTGAAAGAGATCAGAGACATGCTGATCACAAGGTAGAGATTCAGCTCAAGAACAAAGGAAGACTAGGGTGTTTCTTGATGGGGGGGTTATTATTATTACTATTACTATTGTAAAGGATAGCTTGAAAATTGAAAGAAGTTGAGCATAAACCAGTGTTTCATGCCTGCTCAGCTGAGGAGAGGAAAATTCGAGAAGAAACATGAAAAAAGAAAACACACCAGAATAATTTCCAGGAAATGGAGAAGCTGAGTATATCACCACTGAATTGATAGTACTAGAAGTTACAAAATGTTATGAGGTCAGCTCAGTAAGAACTTGTACAGGAAAGACAGCAAAGGGCCAAGAACAGATTCCCGAAGGGTTTCGACGGAAACAGAAAAAAGTAGTGGATGGAAGTCCACTTATTATAAGGCCTATAGAATTACATTTAAAATGATTACTATTCATGGATAACTAGGACACAAAGTCAAACAGGCAAGAGAAAGTGTCTGACTCTCTCTGAAAGGCAGTAGAAAAGAAAATACGGGTGTGAGTCGGATACAAATGTGATGAAACAGTGGGGTTAGTAGGATCACAGTTTCTGTGGAGTTTAGAGGGCAAAAGACAGGTTGGAAAGAGTGAAGAAAGAAAGAGCTGGATGAAAGAAAGATATCTGTGAAAAGAGAGAGTTGAAGGACTTTCTTCTTCTTCAGAGGAAACGGAACCATGTGGGAGAAATGATGCTAAGGTGAACACATAGGTTGATTCTGCTGCTGAGCTCAAGTATATTTTATGACTTTTCAAATGTAGATATTTACATTTTAAGTATGAAAAACATGATATTTATGGTCAGAATCACTCTTTGTTTCAGCAGTAAATTCCAGGGAGAAACACATTGTCAGAATAACTATATAAAATGTACAAAATCTGAAGAAACTCGTATTTATTTATTTATTATTTATTGTTATATTTGTATCCCGCTTATCTCCAACATAGGACTCTAAGCGGCTAACAACAATTCAAATTAATTAATATAAACACTCCCAACAAAATTACAAGTAATACAATAAATAAGTTACAATCAAATAGCAAAACTGTGAACAGACAAAGGGATAATAATGATAATAATAATGGTAGAACAATAAATAACAAACAATAAATAACAACACGGGCAAAGCGCCAGGAGAGATGTAAACCACCTGGGAGTTAGGGGAGGGGAGGAGGGGAGGGGAGGAGGGAGGGAGGAGGGGAGGGGAGGAGGGAGGGAGGAGGAGGGGAAGAGGCACAGACCCATCTCTAGCCAGGCACAGTCCCAGGTGGAACAAGGGAGGGAGAGGTTTCTCTGTGGGGACTCCAGCCGGTCTTATGAGCCCTCTCTCGAGGGAGCAGGAGCTGAAGGCTTCAAGGCACAGACCCACCTCTAGCCAGGCACAGTCCCAGGTGGAACAAGGGAGGGAGAGGTTTCTCTGTGGGGACTCCAGCCGGTCTTATGAGCCCTCTCTCGAGGGAGCAGGAGCTGAAGGCTTCAAGGCACAGACCCACCTCTAGCCAGGCACAGTCCCAGGTGGAACAAGGGAGGGAGAGGTTTCTCTGTGGGGACTCCAGCCGGTCTTATGAGCCCTCTCTCGAGGGAGCAGGAGCTGAAGGCTTCAAGGCACAGACCCATCTCTAGCCAGGCACAGTCCCAGGTGGAACAAGGGAGGGAGAGGTTTCTCTGTGGGGACTCCAGCCGGTCTTATGAGCCCTCTCTCGAGGGAGCAGGAGCTGAAGGCTTCAAGACACAGACCCATCTCTAGCCAGGCACAGTCCCAGGTGGAACAAGGGAGGGAGAGGTTTCTCTGTGGAGACTCCAGCCGGTCTTATGAGCCCTCTCTCGAGGGAGCAGGAGCTGAAGGCTTCAAGGCACAGACCCATCTCTAGCCAGGCACAGTCCCAGGTGGAACAAGGGAGGGAGAGGTTTCTCTGTGGGGACTCCAGCCGGTCTTATGAGCCCTCTCTCGAGGGAGCAGGAGCTGAAGGCTTCAAGACACAGACCCATCTCTAGCCAGGCACAGTCCCAGGTGGAACAAGGGAGGGAGAGGTTTCTCTGTGGAGACTCCAGCCGGTCTTATGAGCCCTCTCTCGAGGGAGCAGGAGCTGAAGGCTTCAAGGCACAGACCCACCTCTAGCCAGGCACAGTCCCAGGTGGAACAAGGGAGGGAGAGGTTTCTCTGTGGAGACTCCAGCCGGTCTTATGAGCCCTCTCTCGAGGGAGCAGGAGCTGAAGGCTTCAAGGCACAGACCCACCTCTAGCCAGGCACAGTCCCAGGTGGAACAAGGGAGGGAGAGGTTTCTCTGTGGAGACTCCAGCCGGTCTTATGAGCCCTCTCTCGAGGGAGCAGGAGCTGAAGGCTTCAAGGCACAGACCCACCTCTAGCCAGGCACAGTCCCAGGTGGAACAAGGGAGGGAGAGGTTTCTCTGTGGGGACTCCAGCCGGTCTTATGAGCCCTCTCTCGAGGGAGCAGGAGCTGAAGGTATAACGTGAACCACACTGGAAATACTTTCTGAAGGGCTATATACTTACTGGGTGCATACATACATTTAGTATACACTGACTTAGTCAAATATACTTTAATCTGCTTAGTTAAATGAAGAATTAAGTACTAAGACCGAGAATATTGTTAAGATTAGACAGGTTAGCTCAATGTTGTATTTTGTTATTGTTATTCTTTGTACTAGATGAAAATAGAGATAGGTAAAGAGTGACATAATATTGATGGGGGGAAGGCAAGCAAATATGAAAGCATGAAAATAATCTCGCTTAAAACAAGAAGAGAAATATGAAATATCTGGGGTGAAATATTGAGAAAATAATTGTTTTTGATCTCTGTAAAATGGCAGGAGCCAAGCAATGTATCTGTTTCCATTTGTTAGGTTTAGAAAATAAAAATGAACTTAAAAATTAAAACACAAAGGCCAGTCAGCTTTCTTCTGCTCCTTCCATTAGGTCACTGCCAACTAGACTTTTCCAATAAAAGAAATGATGAGTGTCTCCCAAACGAATTAGCCTGCTCATTGTTAACTACACCTCTCATCACTTCTACTAAAAATGAATGTAATTCCCACTTGTTGCATAGATTAACCGACCCATTTAGGAACTAGTTGAGGTGAAGAACTGTTAAAAATGCTCCTTAAAACATCCCACTGTTAGGGTCACTATAAGTCGGTTTTGACTTGAAGGCACATAACAAGGCTAACATATTCCTCTAATGAACCTATTCACCTCAGAAGTCATTAAGCCTTTCCCATGTTTCTTCCACGTACTTTATCTGGCCATAACCTATAAAATGAAACAGACTTTCTAAAACAAAGAACCCTCGATGGGAAAAAAATAGTCTCTACCAAGCAAAAAACCTAGCTACAGTTACAGTTCAATTCTGCATGGTGTGCAGTTGCAAAAGAGGCAAACTTTTTAACAACAGAAATGCAGGTCTCGTTAACAGGTTGAGTGTGAGAATTCAGAAGAAACCCATGATCTTGAGCTAAAAGAATTTTTCTCCTATTGCTTTTGTCCAGCTCCTTCCGAACTGGCTTTTACCCTAAAAAAAAAAAAAAAACCAACAACATTGAAATCTGTTCTTTCTCAAAAACAAAACAAAACAAAACCCTCAACAAGTATTGATTCAGCAACAGACTTATCTGCCCTTCAATGATTTTCACCTTTAGAATATTTTCCCCTGAATGACCATACAGGATTTGCTGTTGTTTTAAAAGAAATAAGGTATTGAGCACATATTGATATTTGTCAAGATGGATATTAAGACATATTGACCAGAGGTATAGGAAGTTCCTGGGGAATAGTAAAGGTCAGTGTGTTTGTCAAGGTGCAACAATTCCTTATGCTCAGAGAAACCTGAAAGTCAGTATACAAATATAACATGTACAAGGTTTCCTTGAGGTACTGTACAATAAGTCTTGATGTTACATGTAACACAGATGCCAATATATAAATATAACAGCATCACTAATCAACAGCTCAGTAAGCCTAAATGAAAAGTAGGCCTTAAAGTTTGCAAATGATTTTACAATATATATCAAATTAGCCACAAATAATCTATGGGGGATTGGGGGATGGAGGTGTAGTGAATGGAGTGAGGGATTATTACAACTGAGGAGTCCTGTATTCAAATCACTGATCAGACACAAAAACTCACTGGGAGTGGCAAACTGGTAAAACTATTCCGTAAACAGCTTACCTTGAAAAACTCGATCAGGGCTTCGATAAGTCAGTTCCGATATGACAGCACACAACATAACAATCTATGGGAATAGTTTCAGTCAAGAAAAAAAAAGGGAAACCAAGGGACATTAATGTCACCCTTACTACGTTCTGCTAACGAGGCCTTGTCTTTTTGTTTTAATCTTTATATCTTTATATACCCAAAATAGGCATTGATGAAAAAGTCCCGTTGATCACACAAATACAGTACATCCAGTGTCATCCCTTGCGCATTGGCTGTTTCCTACCAACTAATATAGAACCCAGCACATTAGCCTTGCCCAGGGCCTCTGAGAGGAATTTTATCAGTGGGTACAAAGGTACTTTGGACACCCCTGTGCCCTTCTCTAATTTCTACATTTAAGACTCTTATAGTCCCTCAGAATTTATCCCTCCACGATAATTATAAATAAATATAAATAAAATAAAAGAGGATCAGAGATGAGAAAACATATTAGTTTTGAAGATCTTTATGCTACAATATAGATAACAAGAATGAGTTCACATTGAAGCATCCTTTTATATTGCAATGCAGAGCAGATCATCAGAACACATAAGTACAGTATTAGTTTTCATAAAAGGAACATAAGATTACTACTATTTACTTTTTTTTTTAAAAAAAACCTTTGCTGGTCTTTTTCTGTGAAAATATTTGAATCACAACATGAAAATCATGTCTTCTGGTAATGTTGGATTCAGTACATAGCCTGGCAAAATCCACAAGATTGACCCTGAGCCATTGTAGGCCTTAAATACAGTAGTACCTCTACTAATGAATTTAATTTGTTCCGAATGCATGCTCTTAAGTCAAAAAGAGAGAGGGGCCAGGGAAGCCATTCATGTGTGCATTGCAAACCCCTCTCTTAACAGAGGTGGGGGCCTCAGGCACAGTTTACCTGCCACTTATCAGGCTGTGCTTTCAACAATACCCAGACAAATCAAAAATACTTCACACCTTCACCACCAAAGCCATAGCTAATGACCCTTACTTTCTGGGTTTCAGCACTTTAGGTCATTGTTCACCTTAAGGCTATTGAGACTGTTGTCTACCTAACAAGCCTATTCAGGCCATTGTTCTTCTTATGAGCCTATTTCAGACCAGGGTGGCAAGAGGTCAAAGCGAACTATAAGATGGAGGACTCGCAACAAGCTTTATTCAGACTGACAAAGCTGTTTGGATGAGCAGCGAAACGTTTCTGTCTCTCAAGAAAAAGAAGTCCAGTTGACATGACTCAACTTTCAGTTACAGAAATACTGTACTTTAAAAATTACTACTACCAAAGTCTGGAAAAGTTTGGGCTACAACCCCACAAGCCACTGCCCACGCTGAATGGAGAACTCTGGAGGATACAGTCCAAAAAGAGAGAGGGAACTTTTCCAAGTTTTACTATGAAAGCCAACACAATGTTACATTTATTACAGCACGGCAGATGAATCTTACAGTATAAAAAGAACACATCCTCATGTCCAAGCTCAGTGTTCCCATTGTTCCTCCGTTCTGTATTAGTTGCCCTTAATCTGAGATAATACCTTGTGATATCTTTTAAACCCATTACTCTTCAGCGGTTGAGTCTGAACACACTACTGGCATAGGACAACTTGCAATGGAGGGAATCTCACTGTACAAACCTATGGGGGAAATTAAGAAGAGAGTCTCTAAAGGTAGTGCCCATTGTCTGGATCTGAAAAGGCCAAGGACTGGTGTCCTAATGCCAGCCATAGGGCCAGTAGAATTACTGGTACCTATGCTGTTTCCATTCCTAGATGTGGAGGAGTTTACTTCCAATATGTTTACAAAATGGGACCCTGGAGGCATTCATTTAAATTCTACCAGGGCTTCTGTTCCTCTTTACTTGGCATAACTTTTGGAACTGGCAAGTTATTAATTAGCATTGATCACTGATCAATTTGTAACTCACCTATGCCTGTCCTGTGAACAGCCTGTAACAAAATGCTGAGCCTGTTGCTATTTTACTGACTCAGGCATCTGGAGAATCAAATGCATGTGAGAAAGGCACCTTTTCATAAGCAAACATATAACAAGCAAACACCCGCCCACCATTCTTCTCCCTGCTACTCCCAACTGTCATTTGTTTTCCCCAAGATAAGGAGGACAACGTTAAACATAATACTGTATAGACTCTGCACTGAGGCAACTGAGATTACAAATACAGCCGTTGGGGGTGGTTAAGTCCCATCAATAACCACCTGAACAACATAGCGAGCTTGTCACATATATTAAAAATAACCATGAGAGGTGTGATGGTTCCCCAGCCAATTCCGCTGGGTAACCAGAGAATTAAGGTGATCGGCTGAGGTAATGTATCAGGAGATTCTGTCAAGGGAAGCCTGGAAGAGGCAGAGCCGAGAAGAGCTGGAAAGAAGAGATCATTTGTATCTGCTGAGGGAGGTTGTGTATTTTAGTTATTGGGTTGTACCGTAACTTAAAACGAATTTATGTCAAACACTGTTTACTACCTGTTGCACTGTAATAATGTAATAATGATGTTACATATCATCTTTTCATTCTGGGCTAATACGTTTATGGCTGGAGTCAAGTCATTTCCTTTTAAAGGCAAGTTATTTGATAAGTGACAAGCCTGGGTGAGCACTGGTCACAGATGCCCATTATTTTTAATGATCTCTTTTTCCGTTAATAATGTGAATTTTCATAAGCATGTAACCAGGGGGAAAATGCTTATTTATTTATTTAAAAAGATTTTAGCTTGCCTAATTCCATAAAAAAAAGAACCCAAGACAAGAACCCAATAACCCATGAACCTATCAATACTGATAGGCCTAGGCCTTACATACCGTGCAAGAGTGGACAAATATTGCTAGACTCTTGTGATAATCATTCTAATCCTAATAACAAAGGTGACACAATATGTTACAAGCAACCTCTAACAAATGTTGTTTTCCCACAAAGATTAAAGATCAATTATCCACAGTTAAAGATCAATTATCCATAATGTGAGTTATTGTGCTTCAGTAGATTAACTCTGAGCTAACTCAGCTTTAAATATGTTTAGATCTTCATCTCTAAAAATGAGTGTCAATTTATTTCCAGAATCTAAAAAAAAAAAAAACACTAATAGCCACCTACTAATGTGACTCTAAAATAGCACTCCTGCTTTTGGAGGCTGGGAGGACTCATTTCACTAAAATATCCCTCCCTCTCAAATTATTTTTTGCTTTTAATTGCTTGTGTTCAACCAACCAAATCCAGATTTTCTAAATCACAAAAACATCTGGAAAAATTCCTTGGCGGAAGGAAGAAAATAAGGTTCAAGAGGAAAATCCTTCCAAGTCTTACTTAATTGATCAGTCTCAATCAAAGCAGTGACTCAAACTGGAGACGGCAGTTCAATCCCATGAGTGGACAGGCAGTCGGTCACAATCACACTGCATCATCCCATTCTGACTTTCATTAAAATAAGAAATAAAAGAGCAGGAGCAGGATACCTAAGTCCTTCTTAGTGACTCATTCTGGATAAAATTTTCAATTTTACCTCATATAAGAAGAATTCTTCCTGAGTTTCATTATTCTGGAGACAAAGTACTGTACTGGAGACTTTTTACAGTCATCACTGGACAAAGATTAAATACTGTGAGCAGTTATTATTAATGCCAATGTTTGTAGGGTACTGTATAATAAAGCTATTGGATGCGAGTTGAATGTTAGTGGTAAAATGCTGGAAATTCCTGAAGGATCTGAATATTACAGCTAGGTTAAATCACATGTGGTACATGGCTCTCTGAAAAATTCTAACATTGACTGAGAGTGATAAAAGCTTCGAAATGAGAGACATGTTTGTAGATAAATGATATTCTTGATTATTTATATAAGAAGAATCTTCATTGTATGGTCCTCCGCTTGAGCAACTAAGATTGTGGAAGGATGTCCTTCAGTGTGTAACACAGGCTCAGAGTTTTAGATATGGAGGGGAAATATTGTTTTCAGATCTCAATGATAAAGACTGTTTTTTTCCACTGCACTTATCTCTTGATTGCTAGTGACAGGATCTCTTCATCTGGAAGCACAACATGACAAAACGTTCAAAATATAATACTTCACAGTTAGAGATAGAACATTGATAAGAAAGTTTGCTTTGCTCAGTGGTTTAGGCATTCGACTGTGGAGACGGAGGTTAGGAGTTTGATTACCTACTGTGCCTCTTTGACAGGAAGTACAGTAGGACCCCAGTATCGGCTGGGGACTGGTTCCAGGCCTTCCTGTGGATAATGAAAACCGTGGATAAGAGAGAATGAGAAAAAAACCAAAACACTGTTTTGTGACAGTAGCTTGCTTTACGGCTGCTGTTTGTGACAGTAGCTTGTTTTGTGGCTGCTGAATTACATTATTTATTTATTTATTTATTTTCCTCTGCCAACCGTGGATAACTGAATCAGTGGATACAGGGGTCCTACTGTAGACTTGATGACCCATAGGGTCTCTTCCAGCTCTGTGGTTCTAAGATATCATCATCATCAACAACAACAACAATAATAATTTGATATACATAAAGCAAGCAGTGTGTACGTACTGGAGAGAGAATGAATGGGTAGATTTACCTTTTTGGTCTACACCTCCCAGAACTCCATATTCATCATGGATACTGGCATCCTGACCATGAGATTCTATGAGTCATAGTCCAAAAAAAAAATTCTGCAATTTTGATGGGAACATATAAATGCAGAACCAAATCAGGAATGAGCAGAGGACAAAACCTCGTAGATCAGATAAGGGGCTGACCGTGAGGCCTGTAGGATCCACCTCATTATACTAGAACTCTGAAGGCCACCAACTCAAGCTAGGTGCAAAATGGTAGGTCAGGAGCAAATTGCATGCAGAATCTTATCACAAACTCTCAGGATACCTCATAACACATGTCAACGTTCACCAGGTACAGGGATACCTGTTCTAAGCACTCAGCCACACTACCCTGATTATCCCTGATGAAACTAGGAGAGTCAATGTGCTGATAGTTCAGGGAATCCACCTGCATAGAACCCTCCCAGAACTTCAGTCTTACCCAGCTACGCAGTGCTTTCAGTAAGTTCCCCAAAGGTCAGGAGTAACAGAGAACAAACACATAAGAAAAGCTAGCTAAACTAATCTGGCACTTACACTACAGCATGGCTTCACCAAAGTCTCAAAGCATACAAAAATGCACTCCTGGCAGCAAATGAACATAGAAACTCTCTTGAGTGATAACTAAGCCAAGTAGAGTAACATCTGTTCCCATTTTATTCCTTCAGCTTCAGCCTCTGGATTTTTTCAGAGAGGATTGTCCAATCAGGCACTGAGTTCCCTTAAGCATTCATGAAGATAAGGTATCCCCCCACCCTCTTCACCTCATACAACTAAAAACCTTCTTCCCAATTAGCTCAGTACCACAGAATGAGCCAGCTTGACCTTGAAGAGCATGCTCACATTGATGGCAGCTGCTGCTGTTCCTCCATTCCAGTTATTGGTGGGCATTACCCACATCTTTCCTCACCCAGCTCCTCCCAGGCACTGACTAAAAAGCCTGAGCTTTTCAAAAGACCACCGGAATCCATGACCCCTCAGTTTCTCTGTGTTATTTGACAAGTAAGCATAGGAGTTACCACAGATCAGAGAGTCTAACAGCCTAACTTGGATTAGAGGAGAGGTTAGGGAAAACTGCTACTGTTAAACCTGAATCAGGACCTCTTACTGATCTATTGCAAATCATGTAATGTGAGGTTTACACATATGCTGAAAGTTTTAAAAAGGCAAATATTGGCTTTTTTACAGCAGCGTGGATGGTTTAAACCAGAATACAAGGTATCAAACAGTCTGCAGTGACTCAGATTTGTTTAAAATCTGAATCCCCACTCCTAGATGCTTCTGGGAGCCAACTTCTTTCTGGCGAATAAAAAAGGGTGAGAGAAATTCTGGGAGTCACAACAAACATCCTTAGAAATGGGCCCGCATGCAGTCCCAGGACCACACTTTGCCCAACCATCCTAGAGAGCAGAGGTGGCAAAGTTTTGACATTCCAGATGTTTTGGACCACAACCCCCAGAATTCCAAGCTTAGATTACCAATGACAAAGGTATGCCACTACTGCTATAGAGGGTATGGCTGGTATCAGCACCCAACAGAGAAATCTAGAATACATTTACTGAAAACTAAATATTATTATTGGGCATTCCCTCTTTATCTAAGATCTGCATGCAAAATTTAGATCACATGAAAACTCACACCACAACCAGATTGTGGGACATCTGCTCCAAGGTCACAGAATTATGGACACACATTTCTAGCATGCCACAAATAGTACAATAAGCTCTCATTCCTGACCCCAAATGAATTTTATTATCAAGGATTTCCAGAACCTAGGGAAGAAATGCAGACCATTATATCAATGGCCCAAATCCCGTTGCATAACTATTTCTGCATACCTCAGAGCTGCAGAAATGCTTGCAAAATTCACACTAAAGCAGATGTTATATCCAGCAATCAGTTCTGCAGTTACAGAACTAATTGCAGAATCAATTCAGCATTCTACTGTACAAAGTAGCACACAATATAAGCCACATGGGTTTAATTCCCTGTGAACTTACTTCACCATACCTTGATGCCATATCAAGTAAAACAGTATTTCAAGCAGATATATATTTAGAAGAAACTTTATGTTTTAAAAATGCACTGCATTTTATGTTTATAAAGTATAATAAAATACTTTTAAAAATACAGGGGCAGTATTTTTAACTCAGTGGAGAAATAAATCCTCTGTTCAACACTGCTTAGCATCTGGAGCCATATGCTTTCAGGATAGTGACATACAGTGGTACCTCGGTTTAAGAATTTAACGCGTTCTTGAGAATGTTTAATATTGCAAAAAAATGTAAATCAAAACAGGGTTTACGGGGGTGACACAAAACCTCACAGACACAATGCATCCTGGGGAAACTTGCTTCGTATTTAAAAAAAATATTCGTAGACCGAGGCATTATTTTCAATGGATTTTCATTCGTAAACCAAAAAGTACATTACCCAAGCATTTGTAAAACATGGTACCACTTTGTATAAAAACCACTTCCACTGCACCAAAGATGATCTGTGGTTTTCAGACAGTCTATGGATATAGAGTCACGAAGAGTCGGTAATGACTGTAATGACACAACACACACACATACGTGTGAAAAAATCCAATTAATTCAAGTATTCTGCTTATTTGTAGCCATAAGTGCCACCAGCCATCTCTCTTTTTTGTTCTACTGACATCTCTGTTGCATTTATAGAAATATTTAATATTTTTTCTTTTTTTCTTTTTTCTTTTTCTTTTTAACAAATATTTCATTTTAACTTCTCACAGATGTGTGCCCATAGGAACAAAATTTCATAATTAGAATGAGAAAATTCCATTCTGTCTAAGTATTTTTATGTATTAAAAATCTCATTTCACTTTTGAAAGCAGCTGAGGAGATATTTATGATTAGGGAGGGATTAAGCCATGTAGCTTAGCTGACATTATGTGATTTTAAAGCCTCTGCTTCCTTAATGGGTTTTTATAAAGGTTAGAAAGTACAGACCAACACTAAAGGCTTTTTGTACACTAATTTCTCCTCCAGAAACATGCACAAATACCTTTAAAGTGGGGAGGAGACAAGTGTTTTGAATTTTTTTACAGGTACTAAAGAATATGATCCACTCCATTATACAACTGTGACAGTAGATTCTTTAACTGATCTCTCTGCACATTAGTTGTACACAGACTAAATCTCATAACCAAGAACCCTCAGGTCCCTGGTTAAATATAAATTTTGGACTTGAATCTGTACTCCAGTGCGATTCTAGTCTCCACAAAGTGTTAAGGAAAAAGACAAATGGAAACATACACCATCAGCTCAATAACATCATGTAACAAGAGGGAAAGTAGATAAATTCAGCTCCATCAAAGGTTGGTTGCTGTTTCACAGTGTGTGTGTGTGTGTGTGTGTGTGTCTGTCTGTCTGTCTGTCTGTCTGTCTGTCTGTCTGTCTGTCTGTCTGTCTCTCTCTCTCTCTCTCTCTCTCTCTCTCTCTCTCTCTCTCTCTCTCTCTCTCTCTCCCCCGTGTATGTGTGTGTGTGTGCGTGTGTGTGTGTATGTGTTCTTAGCAGAGGAGTGCGATAGTTCTTCACTGTCTTGGTCTAGTGTATGAAGGGCCTTTTGCCAAGTCACTGAGGTGTGGCATTTTTAATATAGTATATGGCTTTGTCTTCCAGCACCACAGGGTAAGTGCAGTGAGTGCTACATACAAAAAAGAGACTTACAACTGTGCAAGGCCTGCTGGGGACCCTGGTCGTAAATGGATGGTGGGATGGTAAATGCGTAAGAGTGAGAAGTCTCATTAGCATGACATGATGTGAGTGAGTTGGAGAGAATCAGTTGTCAGTGAAGGTAACCCTGCTGAGAACTATATGGGTAAGCTCACCACTGGTAGAAGATGGCACTCTCGTCCCATCCTTCCATCTCCAGCCCGGTCACCCTTCAACATGCAGATGACAACAAGTCTAAAGAGGAACAGCTTGGCTCTCTGTGTGGGCTCTGCACACATCAGGACCCTTCAAAAACCAGGTTCCTGACTCGTATGTCACAGATCCCACTGGGAGTGGAGGCTGTCCCATTTCAAAACTCAAGTACAACGGGCAAAGCTCATCATGGTAAATTGCCGTTAACTAATGAAACAATGGTTGCCTCTTGTGCAATCTGGTGCATATCTAATAATGCATCCAGTGCTCCACTAGTTAGGGACAACCGGCTGCAGTAAGCAACACTATTAAACTTACCAACAGGATTCTGGCCTCTGTATTTGAGACTCAGATTGGCAGCATTGCATTAATAAGTACAGTAACCCCCTGCCGATTGTGGGGGTTAGGGACACACCCAACCAAAATCCACGAAAATCCGCAATATGCGGAAGTGGATGGGGGGCCTGGAGGTGGGTGGGGCGATCGCGCGCCTGGGGGGGCAGTGTGGGGTGACCCGATCCCCCCTGCCGCCCCCCCATGCAGCTCCGAGGCCCTCCGGAGGCGCCCAGGGGGCTGCGGAGAGGGACGCCGTCCATCCCCGCAGCCCGTCCACACGGCTCCAAGGCCCTCCAGAGGCGTCAGGGGGGCTGCGGAGAGGGACACTGTCCGTCCCTGCAGCCCTTCCACGCAGCTCCGAGGCCCTCCGGAGGTGCCCTGGGGGGCTGCAGAGGAGGGATGCCATCCGTCCCCGCAGCCCTTCTGCGCAGCTCCGAGGCCCTCTGGAGGCGCCCCTAGGGGCCACGGAGAGCGACGCCAGCCCTCCCCGCAGCCCTCCCGTGCAGCTCCGAGACCCTCCGGAGGTGCCACAGAGAGGGACGCCAGCCCTCCCTGCAGCCCTCCCACACAGCTCCGAGGCCCTCCAGAGGCGCCCGGGGGCCACGGAGAGGGACGCCCTCCCTCCCTGCAGCCCTCCCGCACGGCAGCACCCGGGGGGGGGGCGACGGAGAGCGACACTATCGCCCCGCCCTCCACCCCCCAGGCTTCTCAGAGGTGCGGGGGGGCGCACAGAGCAACCAGATGGCCCCCGCCCCCCACAATGCAGGTACTGCAATCCCGTGATGTAGCGGGACCGCGGGACCTGAACCACGAAATGGCGGGGGTGACTGTAACTAGATGCAATAAGAGTATGTTTTGTATCTTACAAAATTATATGTGTTCATTACATCCATACTTACTGCCCAGTAACTATTATCAACAGACGAAAAGGGAAAGAGAACCTACAATTGATGCATGAGGCACAGGCATGTCCAGTGGCTGCTGAAGGGGGGGTTCTCAACAATGGAAGAACCACAATGTTAGTAATCTCATCACTCCAATAGTTACTAGCACAGCTACCCTGCTGCTGAAAACAAACCCCCAGAAGGGCTTCTGCCAAGCCAATGAATGTATTAAAATGAGACACCAGCCTCGTCTCTCTCACAGTAACAGCGTTCAGAATGACTCCAGTCCATCTGTCTCTAAATGTTCTCTCCTTCCTTTGGATGCAAATGGAACAGAGCTCTGCCCTTCTCACTTTTGTCGGCGCCAGCAAGGGGAACCTATAGTGATTCACTGTACCCAGCAAATTCCAGCAAATGACAAATAAGTGCCCTTAGAGTTGTTCTTGCTTGCAAGCTGCTTTTCTTCTTCTTCTTTTTGTTTGTCCTAATGCAACCTTGACAAGGACACCTTTCCAGTTAACACATTTGAATTTTTCACATTGATGTGGACTGATTTTATAAAGCAATTGTTTTCACACAAGAATTGGTTTACGCTGATGGCAGACAATATTTTGCAAAATGTATTTTTTTAAAAAACAGAGGTGAAAATACTGAAGGTGTCATGCACCATGATGTACATCTTCCTTTCACCTCGCCTATTCTCATCTCTGGGCAAACAAACCCGGTTATGCAGGCTTTTATAGCACTATTAACCCATTCAAAACTGTGTATGGCACAGGCAGCAATAGCCAGGATCTAATAGAAGCATTTCTAGCTGCAGAATGGGGAGGCTCTGATTCTACCTTCCTGTTCCTGGCTTCCATATCCTCACCCTCTTTCTAGAGGGCTGGAAGCACCTCTGGGGCTGATGTTTGGATGATGTAGAAGCCTGAGGGTGAGAGAAACAAGGAAGTTCCTTACTGAAAATATGCAGAAGCTTTGTGGGGGGATTTGTCTTCCCCTTATTCCACTGAGTGAACTACAGTGGTCCCCCACCCTTTCGCAGTTCATATACTGCGGTCCGGCTATATCGCGGGACTGCAGTACAGTGCATCCCAAAAGGCATTTTACCCCTGCATGGGGAGCTGCGCACCATGCTGGGGCTCCAGCTGATTAGCGCTGGGGTAGGGGAGAAAAAAACTTTATTTCCCCACCCCAGCGCCAATCAGCTGGAGCCCAGGGCATGGGGAAGGGGGGGAAAGGTTTATAAAGCCCGCAATAGACGGGGTTGGGTGGGTTCTGTACTATATGTTCATTGGCAGAACTGTATCACTGGATCTTCACCTACTTCTCTTCTGAACCATATCCCTAAAATCAACAACCTAATCCATCTTTAACTCGCACGGCAGCAGTTGCAGCACCGAGCTTTAATGCAAATATCATGCCTTGCTTATTTGCATCCTCGCCAAACATCTACAGCCATGGTGCATCCAGGTAAGGCTCGCCTAAGTCAAGAGGGAAGAAGTGCATCGCTGTTAAATTAACCAGCATGGTGCCAGTTGCTTTAGTGCCAAAATCCAACAGCTGGCTCTTGCTGCTCAGAAGCATCATTCTGCCTGACAAAATGAAGACCCACGCAAACGACTGCTTTACATATCACGAGTGCGTAAAAGATTAGCCAGACGTGACAGCTCTTATCACAAGGGCTGTCTGGAGCAACAGTTTTTCTATTCCAAGCCTTCCCTTACCCAATGCATACCAGTTGCTTTGCATATGAATATTCAGCTACTCTAGGGTGTTACATATTAGAAGGAGCTTTACAAGGAAGTGCACGGGGAGGATCATCCTGCTTCCCTGCTCTCACGAGTTCCAGTTTAATGGAAACTGAAAACCTGAGCATACAAGGAGATTAATTTTCTTCCGACATATGGGAGCAACAGGGGCTTGTTGCTTAAGCTGCAGCTTCCTATCTGTTCCCTTATGATACTCCAATGTGCCATAAGATGGTCTGTCAACACAATATTAAGGATGCCCTTAAGATGCTCAATTAGAGGTAAATGGCCATAAACAGCATCATTCAACACTGGAAATAGCCTGCCAATTTTATGGAGGCGTGAACACATCACCACACTGTTTCTGTCTTCACTTCAGATGTACGTAGGCAAATGGCATCCCTTTTGCTGGAGGGTCTTCAAGTAGCTGGGGATGATTTACCTGGTTCCCTGCATGCAGTCCGCAAGTCCTCTACCGCAGCTCTCTGACTCTCGTTCTTGCCTCTGCCCAAGGCAAGTAGCCAATAAACTGTTGCGAATGCCCTGAAGACTCTGTGTTGCTTCACAGTTTTTGTACAAGTTTCTTGCACATCTTGGTTGGCACATATAAACAAGACATGCAAGAGACATAACATTGCCTGGGGAGCAGATAATTCACTGTGCGTGGAAGTGACACCGTATTTCAGTCTCAATTTCTTTTAACAAAACTACAATTCACCTCGGCAGTGCTCAGAACAAACACTCCCTGTATGAAAGCATGCCTCTCTGTCCAGAGCTTCTAGGGTAGGTAAGAAAGTTTGTGAGTGACAATCAGGGCAGGTGCTAGGGTTTTTTGCGCCCTAGGCGAGGGGCGGAGAGGTGGAGCAGGTGGTGGGTGGTGGGTGGCGGGGTGGCGGGGTGGCGGCGGGCGGCGGGGGGTGGCTGGTGGGGGGACGGACGGCAGTGGCCAGTGGCGGGGGGCGAGGGGGGAAGCAGGCTGGCCAGCGCCCTCTCTCCATTTTGGCAACCCAGGCAACTGCCTAGTTCGCCTTAATGGACGCGCCGGCCCTGGTGACAACAATGTATTCCAGCACACATGGGTGATAGCAGATTGAAGAAGACTTCTCTGCAACTGTCTAATTTACTCCTGCCTCACCAGTCAGTCTCCTCAGTTTGAAGGATCAGAATGAAATGGTGATCCTCTTCAAAGAGGGGCTCATAGCTTCATCTTCACCAGTACGTGATAGAGTTCAAGCAAAAATGCTAGAGAAATCCTCTGACCTATGGCAAACCCCTTTCTCTTCAGGTAGAGAATGCTCAGAAGTGATTTACCATTCCCTTCTTCTGGGGGCATTCTGGGATCGTACAGCTTGCTTGAGTCTACGTAGGCTGGCTCGACGAAAGCCAAGGGTGCTGCTTATATAAAGCCACATACTGTATAAAGTACGTCAAGTACTCTCTGAGCAGTTTAGAAGTTAATTATGCAGACTACACCTTGCTGCCGCCACCCGTGAGCTGGATACTCAATTTACTCACCTCAAAAAAGATGGAAGTCTGAGTGAACCTTGAGCCAGCTACCCAGTATTGACCCCCAAGTGGTGAGCACAGTTTAGGCTGCATTACAACACTTTAAACACCGTGCCACTCCCAACCTCTGGTTCTGCAGCTAGACACCGAAACCACTGAGCTATCTGCCCAGCCCCTGGATAGAAACTGCTGACTTAAACTTCTGTGACAAGTATCTTGAGCTAAAGCCTCTGATTCCTCTCCTGACCAGATGAGATCCTACTGGAGGTCCCACAGTTAACACAAATGGTCCAGCAAGGAACATAAATATGATTCTGTTAAACTCCTCTCTAGCTTGGTGCCCTCCACATATGTTAAAGCAAAGCAAAACAAAAAACAAAGTGTTCTGCTTATATACCGCCCCATACCACTTCAAGTAATCTCTGGGAGGTTCACAGTTTAATTACAGTATGCAGGCTACACACACACCCCCAGCAAGCTGGGTACTCATTTTACCGACCTCGGAAGGATGGAAGGCTGAGTGAACCTTGAGCCTGCTACCTGGGATTCAACCCCAGGTCGTGAGCACAGTTTTACCTGCAGTACAGGGATTTAGCCACTGCACCCTTAAACTCCAATCACCATCTCAAATATGATTCATTGCTTTTAATATTATAGTTTATTGTATACAGTAATTATTCTATTGTTTTTTGCTTTTAAATCCTATGTAAGCTGCCTTGAGGCCCTCTACTGCAGAAAAGTTACATGAAAATGAAATTAATTAGTAAAATCATCCTTACCCTGCATGGGGTATAGTCAGAGGAACATAAGCTGCAGGTGAATACATATGGAGAACACACTAGGTTGGGAGAGGCTGCTACAGTATGCTCCAAATAAGCCAGAAAATATAATAATAATAATAATAATAATAATAATAATAATAATAATAATAATAATAATAATAATAATAATAATAATAATAATAATAATAATAATAATAATAATAACAACAACAACAACAACAACAACAACAACAACAACAACAACAACATGATCAAATCCTTTGAAGAGAGTGCTACCTATGCCATACTTAAATGAGTTAGAAAATTTAGAATCTAGAAGGGCCTTTATGTTATTATGCATGGACCACATGATTATGGTGTTGTCATTTTAGAGATTTTAACGTACTGTATTTGTATATGCTTTAAACTTGAATTTTAAGTTTTATATTGTTGAGTAGCATGGTATAAATACTGTCGGCTTCTATTGTAATTCTTTACGATTACGTGTTGCCCTTGAATATAGATACTTGGATAGTGACTGATTGCTATACTGCTTTTATTTGTATTTTTATATGTGCATAGATATAATGGCCATTGGCTATAATAAAACTAATTGGATTTGATTTGGTTCTTGAAGGGAATATCCTGTCTTTATCTTTGCCACCAATGGTGCCGAGCATTCTTAATGATGGAGAAATATACACCAAAACAATTAAAACAGCACAGAGGAGAGACAACACAGTCTGCGGTTGGGCACCAGCACTGCCTCCCAATGAGACATGTGCCACACAGCAGGATAGAAACTGCAGCTCAGGCAGCCTCCAGTACTTTGAAGAGGAACAAAAGAAAGGAAGGAAGAATCCTGGGTCCACAGTGCCCGAGTGCCCTAATGGGACAGGCTTTTTAGGTTTCTGGCACCTGCCATTCTGGAGACCACAGAACAGCTGAGTCTCTACCTATCATTTTTACAGTGTTCTTTTCTAAAAGCCTCGACCCGCTTCATAGGTTTTCGTGCTCTTTTAGCAACAGAATGAAATGGAGGGATGATTGAGCTTGGTAGAGAAGGACTCCATGCCAGAAAATGGGCGTTCGGCAGTGACCATAATGAAGAAACAGAGATGCCCATCACTGGAAGATGACAGATGTCAAAACAGAACTGAGGCCCTCATTAATGCAGAAACAGAACCATACAGAATATGTTGTCTGAAATAACCATTCAATATATTGATATACATATGCCGTTACTTATCATACTGCAGACGGCTGCACATAATGTTGTACACATAATGTTGTACAAAAACAACAACCAGAAACAGATAAAAGGGAGCCACCAAGGCAACTTTGTTCAATTTTTCTTTTTATATATAATTATATCCACTAACTCTGGTTAGAAGATTTGGCTTCTTTTGCACCACCAACTGCTCTTTGCTCTGAGGGGGGAAATGTTCCACTCCCTATGCAACAGCATCAACACCCTTTTTGGTTCTAAGACAGGAAATAATGCACAAGGGATCTTTTTTAGAACAATGAGAATGCTGGAGAAGTCTAGAATGACCATTAAAGCCTCTTGCCACAGCTTGCAACATATATCAACCCCCCCCAAAAAAAAAGCCCTCTAAAGCAATCCTGGGCTATACCCAGTTTTCCCTCACATGTCCCCAACATTTCAGTTGTTCTGTTACAATTATTTTCTTGTTTAAAGCCACAGATATGGCAGGAAGCAAGTTCTCATTACCGTTGAAAAGTAAGAGCAGAAAAGAAGTTCCATAATCCCAACTTGCGTATCCAAATTGCGTGCCAAGACTTGTTGAGATGAAGCAGACCGTAGGATCAAAACTCTGCACATTTTTGAGGCTTGCAGGGATACACTGGAAATCATGCAAATTGGTAAAAATGTTCACAACTAAAAATATTCAGTAGAGAAAATGTGTATATTAGAAGGTAAAAAGGGAAGTGTTCTGCTTATATACCACCCTATTGTGCTTAATGCACTCTCTGGGCAGTTTACAATTTAACTATGCAGGCTACACACTGGGTACTCAATTTACTGACTTCAGAAGTATAGAAGTCTGAGTGAACCTTGAGCCAACTACCAGGGAATGAAGCTGAGTTGTGAGCAGAGTTCTTGCTCCAGTACTGCAATTTAACCACTGCACCACAAGGTGCATTAAAAGTACATTAATACTGCAAATTCATACCCAAAATATACAAGAATTTCACATTCTTGTAACTAGTGCAAAAAAAGAAAAAGAAATAAGAAATAAGAGGAGGAGGAGCAGGAATGTAGGTGGGATCTGGAGAAATGTAACACTAGCAGCAAAAAAAAATGTTTTTACACAGCTGTTCAAATATTTGAAAAATAAAGAATAAAAATTGTCTCCAACATATCACATGATGTACAGATTCAGTGGCTCCTGCAGTATTACAATTCTTCGAAATAATGAATTTTAGAGCAGTCAGTCACTTCTTCTTTTTTTCAATTCCCAGGGTAACCATTAGAGGATGGAGGTGTGACCTGTCCAACTACATGTGGATCTGGAAGCAGCTAAATAACATCAATGGGATATTTACATCTATTCTACAGCCCTTTGGTCTGCTTCTTTAAAAACATTAACTACCCATCTCAGCAGCATTCTAAACCCAAAAGACTGGTTTCTCCCCCAATTTCTAGACACTAACCCTTTACCTGATTTCTTATCCAAATATTTTCTTCTCATAATATTTAAGTATCAAATGGTGGCTCTTGCTTATTCCAGGAAAAGGGAGGTGTGACCAGAAAGCTGCAAAATACTGAATATCCAGGTGTTAAAATATGTGGAAGGAAGGAAGGGCAACGAGGAGAATAAGAGGAAGAAACCCAATGGAGGAAGGAAGAGGCTAAATAAAGGTGGAAAAGGGGCTCGGAAGAAAGAAGATTCAAGAAGGAGATGACAGCACAGTGGTACCTCGGGTTACAAACACCCCGGGTTACATAATTTTCGGGTAACAAAAGAAACTCCATTGGAAAAAAGAAAAGAAAAGATAACAGAGCTGGAAGGGTGCCCCAACGTGCCTCACGCCTCCCCACTCCCTTTCGGGCTAACTCACTACAGTAACTAAAATTGGCTCTCACCATATAGGCCAAGCCCGAGCGGACAGCTCAGATGACTCTGAGGTAGAGAGATGAGCTTTGTTGTTTCCATGCCTTTTACTTGGTGTTCTGCATTGCATTGCATTGCATTGTATTGCATTGTATTGTGGAGAGGGTGAGATAACCTTCATTGTTTCCATGCCTTTTACTGGGTGTTCTGCACGGCACCACCCAGAGTTCCTTTGGGAAAATCGGTGTGGTTTAGAAATGGAAAAATAAATAAATAAATATAATATAAATTGCATCGCACTGCATTGTGGAAGGGGGGAGGCTGAGCTGAGCTTTGTCGTTTCCATGCCGGTGTGTTTGGAATTGTGTGTGGGAGCGTGTTTCTGCTGTGCACGACTTTAAAGTACACTTTATAAAGAGTTTTAAACAGATAAAAGACGTTTTCTGACTTTTTTTCTGACCACAGGGACAGATTAATTGGTTTTCAATGCATTCCTATGGGAAACTGTGCTTTGGTTTACAAATTTTTCAGAATACAAAATGTCCCAAAGAACACATTAATTACTTAAACTGAGGTACCACTGTACAGTGGTACCCCGATTTAAGAACAATTCATCTTAAGAGCAGGAAACTGTTGCCATTTTAACTGCCGCCTTACAAATTTTAGATATGGTCTGCTTAACTTACAAATATTTTTTCCATATTTTTTCAATTTTTAGATGGGTACCCCGACTTATGAGTAGTTCGACTTAACAGCATGCATTCGGAACAGATTAAATTCATAAGTCGAGGTACCACTGCATAAGCAAACTCATTGAGATGGTTATTTCACAATCTAAAGCTGAAAAAGACTTCCATAATAAATGATTAGGTAGTTAGATTATTGGGTTTTTTTAAAACGTTTTGTGCTCCATCTGCAGTTTATTGTGGAATATAATTGCTACCAAGGAGGTTTCTTTCCAAACGTGCAAAAAATGTAGGTGTAGTGGCGTCAAACTTCACTGATGCTGCATTTTATTGTAAGAGTCCAGCCTTGAAGGATCTATTATTTTCCACCATACTGTGCACAGTTATATTCTACTTTAAATACAGCCTCACAAAATAGTATCTGCTGGATGAACTTATTTTGTGTGAACAGACTGCATTGGATACAAGATCGATAGCAAAACAGCAGCTTTACGCTGTCATCATAAAGACATAACTTCTGCCATACAAGCATGAGAGGATAGGACTACTGTACTTCATTCATTTTGGATACCTTGGAATGTAGAAAACAGAAAGATGTATAATATTTGACACTGGCACGACGTGATGTAAATGTGCTTAAAACAGTGAAACTGCTGCTTGCCTGCAATTGAAATAATGCATCCTTTGGTAGAATTGAGCTGTTCTCTAGTAAAAAAAACACCTCTATGCCAGGAGAGACAGGTAATGCCGATGTCATGGAGTTGATGAACCTACTGTGGGTAATATTAAAGTAACACTAACCAGATTAAAACACACCAGGAAAAGAAGTATGAGGTGTTTTTTTTTAAAGAACCACACACAACAAAAGCTCACAGCATACTTAATAATTAGCGAAGGTTACAACTGTTTGTAAACATTTACAGGCATTCATGTGGTAAAATGAGATCTTTGTTAGTCTCACGGCTGCAGATATTTCAGTTGCCCGCCCACATGCCAAATATTTCAGATATTAAGATAAAAAAGGTCCAGACACACAGTTTATTCACAATAGTCATAAATCCACATCAGTGTGCAGTGATGGTCCCCATTCTGTACATAAGTGGCACGGATCCATTATGCTTATTTATAAACGAGTGAATAATTCATCACAGTCTCTGTCAAGGGCAGTGAAGCGACAACAAGAGTGAGGCATCTAAAAACTTAAATAGAAATGTTAATGAAATTCTGGTTACAAAACATTCATGGATTTAGGGGCAGCTGGCTGTAACGTGATGCATGCTCCCTCTCTACTGTATAGACATCAGTATAACATAGGAGGTAATTGAGCAATTGCAACATTTACATTACGGATTAAAATTTGGGAAGAGTATGATGGGAAGACACATTAGGTAGAGAGCAATTTCACACACTGGCCAGGATCCCTTTGGTGTAGGTATAAGGCCTGTGTAACGTGCCTCAGCTTAAAGACAAGGGGACTGGAGTAATGTTTGCTCTCATGGCTAGTCATAACCTGACAGTACAATGGATGCATCCTGATACCTCATCAATTAGTAGCAATTAGTCATGGAAAGTTACACAAATCTCACTCAAATACTTAATGATCCTTTCTTAATAGGCCATATATATATCAAGAGTAGGGAGCTGCTAGCTTTTGGACAACAATTCCCACTGCTGAAATATATGCAAGGCCAGTGTGGAGGGAAGCTGACATTGGCCATGCAACAACATGTGGACAGTCACAACTGCCCATGATGCCTGGGACACAAAGTACTATAAATCACTTTCCCATGATAGCCAAGAAGAACAAACTACTGAATATACTTTTATTCATCTGGTTTCATGGGGAAGGGGGGATATCACATGTGTATATAGACAAGTCCAAAGCAGATGTGACCTTTCTGGTCTACTCACCATGATTTGGGATACATTTCTGGTCCATTCATCATGTGCTCTGTGGCTTCTTTTCCCTTTCTTTTCCCTTCTTGCACATAATTTCCAGCTCCATCTACTGCAGCATTATATCTTCCGCTAACATTAATACTAACGATGGTTAGCGTAAGGCCGAGTTCGCAACCAAGGTTATACCATATTTTTTGCTCTATAAGATGTACTTGTCCCACCCCCAAAGTAAGGGGAAATGTCTGTGCGTCTTATAGAGTGAATATAGTAGTCCCCGCTACTATATAGCACAAATTTTCCTTTAGAGAGAAGTTACCTGCATAGAGCCTCTCCCGCCCCCTGCTGCAGCTAGGATTCCTCAGTTCCAATCACCTCGTTAGCAAAGAGGCTTCCTCCAGGGAGCCTTTCCCCACCAATCCCTTTCTGCAGCCAAGATTCCTCAGTCAAAAATCACCTCTTTTGCAAAGATGTCTCCTCCAGGGAGCCTCTGCCCTCCCCTTCTGAAGCCTGGATTCACCAGCCCCAAACACCTGGTTTACAAGCCTCCCTTTTGCAGCTTGGACTCCAGTTCCAATCACCTTGTTTGCAAGCCTCCCCTTTTGCAGCTTGCATTCCACAGTTCCAATCACCTTGCTTGCAAGTCTCCCCTTTTGCACCCAGGATTCCCTTAGGCTAAACATTTTTTCTTGTTTAACTCCTCTAAAAACTAGGTGCATCTTATGGTCAGGTGTGTCTTATAGAGTGAAAAATACAGTAGATAAGGCTGCAAACTCTGATTTAAAGCCAAAGGTAGCCCAGTCTATATGTAACATTAAATCATGGTTTAGCATATACAGTACACACACCCTGCCTCACCTCCTCTCCTTGTGGGAGAAAGAACATTCTTATAGCAGTGTTTCATTTTAATTTCATCCACAGCATGTTACTGTGTACAAACAAGAAATTCTGGTTGTAACCAAACATGAACAGTTTCCCATGTTATTTCAACACCGAACTTCAAAAGTCTAACTGTGAAATTATGGAATTTTCTTTATAAATCATAGTTTCTGCTCTGTTAAGAACACAAGACTCTCTTTGACAGTGATATTAAATGGTGGGTAAATACCTCTCCCAGCCACATGGAAGGAAAATAATGAGAAGGTGAGTTTGAGCCTCAGGCTTAGCTCATCCTTATCACATTTTCAGTTTGTGTGGGATGTGAACCAAGATTCTTTTTCTCTCTGCTAAATTCAAAAGCACAACATAATGCAAAATGTGAGGAGGAGGTGACTGCAAGTAAACAGTAGGAAGAGGGAAAGAAGGGAGATATGCCATGAGGTATATTCAGTGCCCTTGAATTTGTCACAGATATGGTGCATTTCCACTCTGTACCCTCACATCCTTCCTATTATATTGCCTGCTACTTTTTCCAACAAGATATTTGATGATTTCAATAGAATACCTTTAGAATGATACACTAAAAATCTTCCAAAGGATACCAGTTTCTTCACAGCCCCTTATTATCATACTCTTCTCTCACTATTTGAAGATTTTTATATGTAGTTTAACCCTACTTCTTTTTCAGACACAATTCACGCTAAAACTTCAGTCATGTTGGTATCCCAGACAAAGCTGCGGTCAAAATGCAACTTTGAAACCACGATAACAATGTGATCCAAATCAAGACTTCATCGGCAATTTTCTGAATTTCGTTATTCTTATCTGACAGATGCAAGCTCCAGTCTAGGCTTCCCCAATTGTCTGTATTGACAGACAAAAATAAAAAGAACCCTTGGCAAACTAAACATCAACAAATCTGGATGATTACATCTGTCTCCTAGTGCCATTATTTGTAACTTGGTTTCCATAGCAGCCTAACATCTGAGCAATTATGCTGATTTGAAGGCAAAAGGCAAACCTTGCTGAGAGAAGCTTGCAAACTATGCAGAAGACTAAGCATAGTTTATAACACACACATCACTCTGTTCACACACACACACACACACACACACACACACACACACAGAGAGAGAGAGAGAGAAAAAAACCCATCCCACTTCCCTTTAAGATTTATGGTATTTATTTTATTTATACCATCCAAAAGTATATTAAGATACAGTAATGACTAGTGCCCCAAGGGCTTAATCAACACAGGAAACCAAGTGAAGATCCTGCTAACCTTAATTAATGTGATCACTCAAAGGCTCCAGGTTTAGAGGCAGTGTGGACTGAGAAGCCCTCAGTCTGATGTGGTCCACCATTAAGCGACAGGGATTGCTTAAAGCAGTGGTGTCCAAACTCTGGCCCTCCAGATGTTTTGGGCCACAACTCCCACAGTCCTTTGTCATTGGCAATCTAGACTTGGAATTCTGGGAGTTGCGGTCTAAAACATCTGGAGGGCCGAAGTTTGGGTACCCCTGGCTTAAAGGCTGCATGGTGGTATAGAAAAATGGCCAGTCTTTCCAAGTTCTCCAAATGGGTGCAAACACATTCCCACATACCATGGAAACCCTGCAGCCTGGTGGAATTCATCAGAGTTGATGTTTTATATTTCTATCTTTTTACATCTGCGCTGTGGTGATGTAGCACCAAACTAATGTAGCAATGGACTGAAACGGCGATTTAACACTACAGTAGACTCAATTGGCGTTTTTTTAATGAACAAAAATACTTCAGGGTTACTAGGGAGAAAGGTCCAAGCAGTGGGTGTTCCTGTTACCCCCAAACAACATGTCACAACTTTCTACATCATCAGAAAACCATCCAAAATCATCCATCCCCTATCCTGCAGAATGATCTCTGAGTCTGGATGCCCAGGTTTTTGTCAGTGGCCAGGAGTACAATTTGCACATTAAAAATAGTATGCCAGTGTGGTGAACAGAGTGATGATATGAGTCAGGAGGCCTGGGTTAAAACCACTGCTCAGCCTTGGAAGTTAACCAGCTGTGTGGAACTGGTAATACCACTTGCTAAATAGTCTCATTTACCTTGGTAGACATATTAGGATCACTATATGTTAGTTCTGATTTCACAGCACATAATGTGATTGGTAGAGCATAGGTACTGTGTTATAGAGATGGGGGAATTCCCACCACTATATTTTCCCATCAACTGGCCCATTACCTACTTGCTGCTTTTAGATCTTAGGAATATTACATTTTTGGAGTAAAACACCCAGGATCTTGCAGACAGCTGATCTGTCTGTGGCCATGATAGTCAAGAGATTCCAGGGGCTGTAAAAAAAAAAAGAGTTACTTTTACTTCAGAACAAGCTTGCAAAAGCACAGCAGTTCCTGGAAAAGTAGTGTAACCTTATTTCCATGAAGAAACAACGAACTCTTGCCAAAACTGCAATCTGCTGTGATAATTTAGCTGGCCATATGAGTCCAGGCAGAAAGCCATCAGTTTCAAAGATCTAGAAAAATGGGGCCATTAAACACAATGTGTTTTTCAAAAGTTAGCCAAAGGCTGCCAAAAAGGTCTCTCACAAACTGGGCCTCAAAAGACTTCATTTTGTTTCTGTTTCAGTTTAAACGCTGACTTTTTTTAACCCCAATAACCAGCACCTGCTTAAGAGCACAGTGCAGTCTTAATCAAGAAACTACGGTACAGTACTATATTATAGTGACATTTTGCTTTAACACCAAGCAGCTTCCTTTACTAAGAAAATGCTTGAATTTTACCCAACAATCTGTAACATTAAAACACAGCCAAACATAATTAGAACTTCATGGGTAGAGGAAAAGAAATCAGCAATAAATCAGCATATTTTGCCAAGAGACAGAATTTATAATGTCTCTCTCTGGGATTTCATCTAACAAAGTTGAATTAGAAATATTATAATATTTCTTTTGAGAATATCCATTGCTGTTTTTCCCCTTTCAAGGGGTACAACAGCCAAAGATGTGGTTCCTTCCTTTGAGCAAATGAATTTGAGGCAGGAATCTAAGAAACATTAATTTATTGGGTGGGGGGGATGAGATTCATTTCTCATTTTCTAAACCTAAGGCACTCTCATTCACATATTGTGTATGAATAAAGGTACCATACTATGAACTTCACATACAGCCAATGCAGACCTGCCAGGATCTCTAGCACAGTTCTTCACATAGGCCTCTTAATTGCCAATATTCATTAATGAAGGGGTGTTTATAAAAATCATGGATCAGTCAGGGATGTATACAGATATGACACAAGAAATTGAGGTAGGGCATTCAGCTGTGAAGATGCATTTACACCTCTGACAAATCATAGGATGGACACCAGCTTTACAAGGCATGCCAAAGAGTAGACATTTGAGAAGAATGGAAGGAATCTGGAACTCTGAAGAAGAGATATGGCCTTTTGAGGGAAAAGCAATATAGTCAAGCTGAGAAAAGAGGCAACTGCCTGGGTACCTGTTTGTGAAGCCAGTGGTTGGGAGTGTAAGTCCTCACTGCACCTCCTGATATATAAACATTCACACTTCTGAATACTATGCACTTAGAAAACCCTGAAAGGGGCTGTAATAAATTGGAATCATCTTGACAGCATATAATTTCTTGCTCAATAACATGGCAGGCAAAGACCAAAACAAACAAAGGGGTATCCAAGGAGCATGCATGGGCACATACTAATATAAGAAAAAGCCCTATAAAAAGGAAGGGGGGAAGTGTTCTGCTTATATACTGCCCCATACCACTTCAAGTATCTCTGAGCAGTTTACAGTTTAATTACAGTAATGCAAGCTACACATTGCTCCCCCAGCAAGCTGGGTACTCATTTTACCGACCTTGGAAGGATGGAAGGCTGAGTCAACCCTGAGCCTGCTACCTGGGATTGAACCCCAGGTCGTGAGCACAGTTTTACCTGCAGTACAGGCATTTAACCACTGCACCACAAGGCTCTTAACCTATTAAGACACTCAATGACCTATTCAATAAGCAGAAATTAAAAACAAGAATGTAGAAAAATCTATAAAACGACAGAGCTTGTTTGACATGTCGCCGGAGCAAGCTGCATACCTTCACAAAATAAAAACAAATTCCTCAATCTTGAACAGTGTCAAACAAAAATCTGGAATGCTAGCTCAAAGAGTAATTCAAGTCATTAATTTTCTGTGAGGCCAAGAATTAATTTAGCATTCTTCGTGTCTACTGTGGCTTTCATTAATTGCTATGGTAAACATTACATTAATCATGACTTTAAAATAAACCTTTTAAACAAGTCTGCTAACAAAGGTGCCTGTGCCACACAGAATCTTCCAGGGCTACCAACCAGAGCTCATTTCACGCCACCACTTTTGTTGACTCTTTAAATAGCAACGTGTCTCTAATTTCCCATCAGTGATTGGAGATAAGAGCCGAAGGATCACAGCATACTGTACAGTATTATTTTTACTTTATTAAATGAACAAGTCTGGACCTTGTAAAATTAAAAGCAAAATGTGGAACTATTTTCCCTTCTTATTTAAAAAAAAACCCAAAAGACTAACATAGCATCTTATTCTTAATGTGTTACTTCCAAGCTCTTTGAGAAACACATCATTAATTTTGAAGTAGACAGCTGAATAATGACAGTATTGCTCAGCTGCACATCACAATAGTGAGAGAATGAGTGAATGGTAACTACATAACATGCTGTCACAATAGAAGTAACACTATTGTTGAGATGGGATAGACAGGAAAGGGTTAAGGGTTAAAAAATTGGCACATTTTTCCCTTCCATTAAGGAAATGGACAGATGGTTTTCACTGCTGAGAAGACCACCTACTGACAGCCATCCAAATACCTCTTCCCACTATTTAGTTAAGAATGATACAATCCTGTATCTGTGTTGAAAAGAGAAACTAAGGACAGACAGAGTGCTTAACTGGATTCATTGCAAAGGTTAATACTTGCAGGCTGAATTCCTGTACACACCTAGTGTACCTGGGAATGAGCCCCATTTGACTTAACAACATTTCTTTCTTAGTATTCATGCACATGCTCTTAATCTTCTTTTTTTAATGATATTTTATTTTAACGACATGTTCTGTCTAGGCTATTTGTTATCTACTAGGCTGCCTTTCCATATTTCTGCAGAATGTTTTACTCAGGCTTTAAAACACTACTTGAATCATTTCACCTGAAACAGTTATGACATACCCGATTATGATTATACCAGTCTAGGCATTATCGTAGCTGTGCTGATGTTGGATCTACACAGTGATGCTATGCTACGTATGTATGTTCCTGGAAACATAATACTCTGCTTCCAAATACAGTAATACCTTGATTTATGAGGATAATTCGTTCCAGAAACATGCTTGTAAACCAAAACACTCTTGTGTGTTGTGTCGTTACAGTTGTGACCGACTCTTTGTGACTCCATGTCCATGGAATTTTCTTGGCAGCAATACTGGAGTGGTTTGCCAGTTCCTACCCCAGGGCCTACAGCACCTGGTATTCCTTGGTGGTCTCCCATCCAAGTACTAACCAGAGCTGACCCTGCTTAGCTTCCGAAATCAGGCGAGATCGGATGTGCTTAGGGCATCTAGGCAGCTGCTTATATCAAAGCAAATTTCCCCATAAGAAATAATGGAAGCTCAGATGATTCATTCTGGAGACCCATAGACCACACACAGTACACACAAAATACCAAAACTCATGAAAGAATTTTGCTAGAAGTCCACGTCCACACCATGGTTTAGATAACCGGCTCTGGGATCACCTCTGCTTGGGACTAATAACTGGATTTTACACTGTGTTTTTAATGTGACAATAATAAAATGCAATTTGTAGACTTATGCATACTTGACTAGCTGCCCTATGACTAGAAATGGTTCAAAAAATAAGAAAGGATATTGGAAAAAATTAAATATAAAGAAAAAGAAAATGAAAACAAACCCCTAACCTCCACTCCCTTTTGAAAAGGTTCCTGGGTGGTGCAATGGAGGCCTTCATTCCTCTCTCCTCCCTCCGTTTTGGAGGCTGCCTGAGATGGAATGTTCCAGACAAGCACCCACAATCCAGTAGGGGGGGAGAGAGAGCCACCACCGGCTCACTTATGATCATGTGACCTGCTCCAGTTACTTGTATTGCAAGACACTGCTTGTTGATCAAGGAAAAATTTAGAAAAATGTAGGCTTATCATCCAAAAAGCTCTTAAACCAAGATACTCTTAAACCAAGGTATTACTGTACTCTTAAACCAAGGTACAGCATTACTGTACAACATAGTTAAAATACAGATTTGCTATATTACAATCCAATGAAGAAGAGTTTGTGTCCGCCTTATCAGTATTATTCCTACTGATAAGGCAGACACAAACTCTTCTTCATTGCACCTCCAGATAATGTAACCCTTTGGGGTGCAAACCTCTACCTACATAAGTGGGGGAAAGTCTTACTGAACTCAGTGGGAACATGCCATGCCTATGTAGGACTGAAACATTAGACTCTCTTAATAGGAAGGTGAATACCCAGTGCGATCTAGTGCAGTGATGTTGGACTTTTTAGAGACCGAGTGCCCAAACTGCAATTCAAAACCCACTAATTTTTCGCAAAGTGCCAATATAGCAATTTGACCTGAATACAGGTGGCTGTGAAGGGGCGATGTTGGGTGCCCACAGAAAGGGATCCGAGTGCCACCTTTAGCACCCGTGCCATAGGCTCGCCAACACTGATCTAGTGGATAGAGTGATGGAACAGAATTCATGAGATGTGCATTTGAATCTCCTCTCTGCCACAGAAACTTAAAAGAATTGGGAAGGGATGGAACTCCTAAAATCAATCCTTACATATCTCACTTACCTTGATTTGGTATTTTTAAATGATCTTTGAAAACCTGACTATTCAAGCACTCGTTTTTTTCAAACTAAACATAACTACAGCATTCACCAACCAACATTAACATCTTTTATATTATTTTGCCCGCCTTTGAAATTTTAAAGTCGGACTTTTTAACTAAGTATTGATTTTAAATGTTTTATGTATCATTTTTAATAAGTGATTCTCCTTTCCTTTTATTTCTTGGATATAATTATTGTGCCCTATATTTTGTTGCATATTTTGTTGTAAACCACCCAGAGTGGCCTTTGTTGCTAGACTGGTGGTATAAAAGTCTAAAACACAAATAAATAAAACTCTTTTTAGGGTGTTTTAAGTCAGCTCTGATTTGATAACACATGGGAGAGTATCATTATTCACTTCAGTTCTCTGATAGTGAAGTTCCAATCACATTGCCTCTTTTTGAAATGGATGCATGTATGCCCATGGCCATGCCCCAGTGCCCATTTAGGAATGCTATTTTATACCACAAGTAATAGAGTTCAAAGGGAAAGGAGATATTTAAGGGGTGTTCTTACTACTACCACTCTACAGCCCGTTTCCAAGCTACATTGACTCTCACACATGCATGTGTTTGTGTGTCTATATGCATGTGTGTGTAACTCAAAAACAGCACTATAGAATTAATCCAAAGACCCATGTCACCCCTGTGACAACACCCTGGAAGCAGGAGAGATACATATGTAAATCATCAGCCAATCCCAGCAGGAGAGTGGCGGATTGTATGGTATAAAAAGGGTGGAGCCTGGTCTGTGAAAAAAGTTAAGTTTTGTTGAGAGCTGAGAGTTGAGAGCTGAGAGTGCTGAGAGAGCACAGCTCTGTTAGAGTTCAGACAGGCAGATTAGGTGTGAGGGCTTTACTGTTTATGGTTTATTAAAGACAGAGAGGCTTGATCTATTCTATGTTTAAGGCAACGCATACCAACTTCACTCAGTGTTGTATTTATTTATTTTCTCAAGAAACATCAACATTATTTTTATATTATACATCTGAGTCTGTCCCACTTCATAAGGCGACGATTTAAAAGGTGGCAGCATTACCAAGTGGATCCTGTGAAGATTAATAATTTGATTCCCTACACTTCACATTTTCATCATAATCACACGTTTTAAAAGGGAGGTGTCGTCAGAACCCCACATTTTGCACACTTCCCACTGTGACCAAATAGATGCCTGTGATTCTTCACATTCACAAGCTGAGTTTACCTAATCAGTCTCTTCAAAAATTAACACTGTCTTGGCTATATAAAAATGGCAGCATGTGGAATCAACCTGATGCCCATCTATACCGCTGCACTGTAATCTTTCCAGGAACAGCTCATTCCAAGTTTTATATATACAGTGGTATCTTGTAGAAAGGAATTAATTCGTTCCAAATGAAATTCTGTTAAGCAAATTTTCCTTTGTACAAATTTCCCATAGGAATGCACTGAAAACAGAGTAATCCCTAATCGCGACCATTTTGTTGTTGTATGGATTCTCCCCATAGGTCATTCTGTTAAGCAAATTTCCCGTATCTCTGGAATTTTTTATGTTGTACATATTTTATGTTATACAAACCGTTTGTTATACGAGGGACCACTGTACTTGAAATTCATTCCACCCATAAATCACACAACAATATTCTGCCAAATGCCACATGATGTGCTTGTTTCAATCAATCAATCAATCAAACTTTATTACGGTCAGTGACCAGCAATAGGATACAGTATATAAATAGTAGTAAAATAGATAAGATATAAAATATAAAATATATTATATATAAAATAGATAATCTAATATAAAAACTGCCCACAAATCCATCCTGACCATCACGAAGCTATACCTTATTAGTATCTGAGGAATTAGTGATGTCAACGAGGCATAGAGGAAGATGTGCTTGTTTCAAAGTAACTCTTGGCGGATGATTTCACGTTTAAAATATAACCCAAATCTCCCTGTCTTTTCAACAATATATAACATCCTTCTCTTATACCTTATCCCATCTTTCAGAAGCCATCAGATTTCATTTTCTCCTAAGTCTCCATTCTGACAAGTATACAAAATAACATCTGCGAATAAATTGATTTTGGAGGCTAATATGTTCCCCTAGCTAAGGACCGCAACTACACTCCCCCCCCCCCCCCCCGCTTTTCATATACAGTAGCTGGAATTATCACATTGAGTACCGCACACCTTTGCCATTCACAGTCCTATCCAGGTCCTGTGCTATCCGACATCAGCAGATTATTGCAGCTCTTTCACATCTCTTCTTCTATTGTGCAGCGAAAACAAGTTTTGGTTGCCTCATTCTGAATGCTGTGACCCTGCTATTCTTCACAGACAGAGTTCTGTTGGTTTGCAGATATTGGATCCATGTCATTTTATCACAGTACAGATTTTCATTCCTGATACGAGGCATCTCTACTTCTTTCTAGATCGAACAAAGACACCTTTGTGTTGCTGGACACAAGATTTCTAACCTATACCTTTATGATAAGAAATCAGCTACTACTGTTGCATTAAAAAAAGCTTTGGTTGGATCTAGTGTTCATGATTGAACCATTCCAATTTTGTATCCTCGAAGGCTTTCACAGCTGGGATCTGATAGCTGTTGTGAGTTTTTCAGGCTGTTTGGCCGTGTTCTGGAAGTTTTTCTTCCTGACGTTTCAACAGACTCTGTGGCCAGCATCTTCAGAGAGCAAGGAGCTCAGGGAACTAGGAGTTCTCTCTGTACTCTAAAACTTCCAGAACACAGCCAAACAGCCCAAAAAACTCACAACAGCTATCATTCCAATGTTATTGCCTTATAAAAAAGCAATACACATTTTTGTGCCTGACAGCTTTCCCATCTTAAACACTGCATAATTTCGCCCCCAAGGTTTGCTACAAAACTTATGCTAGCTTTCTTGGATAAATCCTGGTAGATTTCAGATTTCATTAACCTTGGTCCCCTGACAGTCCCTGAGCCTAACCAAGACAAACTGTTTTCCTTCTGGCCCATCCAACACTCCCTTAACTTCCAAAGATTAGTCTTTTTCTCCCATGGAGGAAGCCACAGGGCAAACAAACAAGCCAACAAAACCAAATAAATTGCCATGTGGCCATAATACTGCAAAAGAGCAGCAAGTGACCTTTAAAACCACACCCTGCTCTTCAAAGTGGTATCATCATCTCCTCCACCCCTGGTTTCTACCAAGCAATTCTTCTTTAGCCCCAAACTGACACAAGGTGGTGGTGGTGGAAGAATGGGTGGAACAACAGGCATTTCCATACAGGCATGAACCCGTATATTTAAAAGCAAGAAGATCTGTTTCATTCAGAGACAATGGTAGAATGGGTGGTTCAGCAATGATTTCCTGCACTTCCCCTCCCCACATTCACTGTGGTTGTTCTTAATCAAAGATATTTTAAATTCTTAACAGGTGAGTGTAGTGTTCCCCTTGCGACTTCCTACCCTCATACTAGGTAGAGACAGTTTGGCTGGTAAAACTGGTACAGCTAAGGTGGCTCATTGGCTCATCCTCACCTCCACAACCATGTCACAAGCTACTCATCGGCACAGCTTTTGCCCGTTCCTTCTGCCCACATTATTATAGTATTCCTACAAGGTAATCTGAATGTTAGTTTGCACAAAGCAAGACTCTGTCAAGGCAGTGAGCACTGGCACACACACACACCCAAACACCCTGAAAGCAGAAAAATACTGCAAGTGTTAGATTATCAACCAGAACCCATACAGTGCGTGATGGGAGATGCTGAGAGTGGCAGTCCAACAATTGACCATCCCTGAGGGGATGACTCCCATCAGGCTCTCGTAAGGTCTTTTGTGAGAGAGAAAGAGAATGAGTGATCTCTTGTGTCCCAATCTCTGAATTCTAACACTGAGCTCAGTTCAACATGTACAAGCTGGCACACTGGAACGATTCCTAAGCCCTGATTTATGAAACCATCAGTGACTCCTGAGGAGACAGAAGAAATATTCTGTGGCTGCAGCATTCATCCACAGCTTCAAACATTACGGTTAAACAAGGCATGGACAGTTGTCCCGATGCAACCTGAAAGTTCTGCTGGTCACACTTGGCTGTGTACATGATTTACAACATTTTGATGAACTGAATTCTCTTTTTGTGGTTTGTGAAATGTGTAATGTTTTTAAAGACAGGCAAAGAGAGGAAATGGCAGAGACACATAACATATAGGCCAATCCTTTTCCTAACCATGAAATGCAAGGCAGACGTAAACAGATACTGTAATTGTATGATGGAATTAACTTTTAATCTCCCAAGTTAGAGATCAGCCTTGGCATTTTCACACATACCTATTCAGGGATTATGTCTTTGCAGTGCATTTAACATAAGTACAACACTTTCCCACAGGCACAGGATGCTGTTAGCTGCTGCTGAAGATTTTTTTTTAAAATCCAAAAGTATAAATGGCAAGAAAAGCCATTCTTTCTTAGGAATGACAGCCATTGTGATAGCTCAATGCAAAGGTGGAAGATATATTAGACTTCACCTGAATCTCAATGTATGGGAAGAGGATACCTTTATTCGAACCACAACACAAATCACAAAATCAAGCTAGCTTTCAATTTGCACAGGTTTTCACCAGACTAGGCACAGCAGAAGTGATGGTGGTACAGAAGAAACGCAGAAACACCAAAGATCACGACCAGATGTGCAGGTTTCTCTCCTGAAAGCAAGTTTTAAAATGGGTGCTGCACACTTTTGGAAATTTTGCTTTTCTTCTCCAACCCATCCCCTGGCTGCCTGCCAGGAGAACACCTATGTGGGGTTGAAAGGCAGATTATGCTTTTATGTTTTTTTAAATAGTTTTAAAACAGATATCACACACCTTTGCTTTGGATGATAATTTCTCTTTTTGTATTAAGATGTCACCTCAGAATATGCAACTGGGGACAAAATTAATCTAAAATCACATCCTTAGAATGATGATCACATAGATGCTATTACAAAACTTCTCTTGGCATTATCTGTGTGGCATATTAATGTTACTGAAGTGGAACACAGAAAGCAAGGAGAAAATTGGTCTTTTTAATGTAGGTTTTCCATCCAGATTGTAGAACCAATAACAGCACAACACCAAGGCAAGTTTTCAAAGATCAACAAAAAGTGGTTTAGTTATTAATTTTGCAGCCAGCTAGCAATCTTCCCCCTAGAACCTTGCACACAGATGGGGAGCAGTAGATCTTTCCATTCCACATTCAACAGATCCAATGAGATACTGGCAGCTACATGTGACCCTTTTCTAGTAACCCTGATATTTCTGACTGACCTCCATCTGAGTGAATAATACATAATTAAACAGAAAGGCTTGAGAAATTACTGTTCCGTCTCTGAGTTTCTTCAGTCAAGCCTGCATACCTAAAGTCTTTAAGCACCATACCACTGACAAACCAAAAGTCTCTGATATTGCCACTCCCCACCCCCCAATTCAGCACCAACAACACTAGCAGATTTATTTCACTGATAGCTTTAAAACTAGCTTAAAACTAGCAGATTTATTTCACTGATAGCTTTCATGGTTTATGATGTAGATTGGTGTAATCCACCAAACTCATTCTGAAATAACAGTAAATCCCTGGCCAAAATCTTTTGTATCACTCTGCAACAGACAATGTCAATATGTTTTCTCAGGTTGTTGGAGTCCAGCTCCTACCAGTCTTGGCCCGCATGCCCAATGGTTAGGTCTAGTGAGATAATACCATCTCCATCTAGAAGGCCAAAAATTCATTGCCTCTAGCTTGAGGAGAACTTTAAGGCTCATGAGATGTTTCAAATCACAAAACACAAACAATTATATATTAGTTGAAACAATCCACAAACATCTAGAAACAAAACCGGCTCTTCAGCTACCTTTGAATAATTCACATTGTAAAATTATATACAAATTACATAAGGGGTTTAAAGATTCTTGTGGGAGCTGGATTTTAAAAACCCGATGAAGACTTCAGGAAAATTGCAAGATCTCACCATGAGAAGTCAATATTGAATATCTACCAAATTATTCCAAAGTGATGCAGTGATTCCGCCTCACATTTCCAAATATGCAAATTCACTGTGTTTCCTTAGTGGATATGTTGCTTTTAGGAAAGCATTACAAATGAAAAAAGGTCTGATTTGATAGCGAATAACAAAAATGAAGCAACAACATAGTAGGTTCCTTGTTATTTCAACTCTTCAGATAGGGAAAATAGTAAGATAATGTAACTAGGTTACAAACAAAAGGATAAATGAAGCAAGTTAAGTTCATTATGGTGTCCTGATTTTTTAAAAGCACCTCATTTCTGTCTGTTTCTACATCTGTCCTTTCAAATACATGTTAGCTCCACACCTAATGACTTATTTTCAGCATCCATTTAAGAAGGTTTATTAGGCCTTGAAATAATTGTTTAGAAATTATGTATTTATTTCTTGTAAACATGCAGAAATCCAAACAGAAAGTTTACAGATTTTAGATGTGACAGATTAAAAAAAGATCTATATACCGTACATAAAAGTGAATTACATAGGTGCCATCTTAGGCTGACTCATATGCAAGGAACACATTATTGTTTAATTTATCATAATGTGAATTAACAATGTGCTGATTCTGCAGGCTATTTGCTGTCACTTACATTTTTCAAGCAAGTAGGCAAATAAACCAGCTTTGCACAACACTCATGCCCTAGACTATGGTTTATTATGTCCAAATAAACCACGATTAAGCCATGTTTTGTTGCTGCCTTGGGAGTTCTGGCTTGTTACAGCCATAATCTCAGGTTTTGTTTACAGTTTGATAGGATGGAAAGAACCAAGAAGGAATAAGCAGGCTGAAAGCAATAGCACCAATAAATGCCGTTATTGACACATAACTCTCACTTTAAAATGATATGCAAATGCAGCCACCGTTTTAGTAAATTAGTTTGGAAACCTTTAAGGGTCATACAACAGTGTTAACTCAAAATACTTGATCTCTAATTCGCCAAGATGTCACAAACATTAACTGAAAACAAGTTGTCAATATCTACAGTACCAGTATTGAGACTACCTGAGAGTTATTTCACGATGGTTATTGTAAGACACACATCCCCAATAAAAATGCTGCATTCAAGTTCTGTATACCACATTTTATACACAGAAATGGTTGCTCCCATTCTGTCAATATATTGTGAGAAACAACTCTGATGAATACAAAGCTGTTTATCAAACACAAATTACACACCTGAGGCATGAGTGAAGTCACAGGCTTAACTCAGAATGATACAACTAGTCTTGTTATCATTGCCAGCTCAACTCAGAAGTGTCATTTAAGGGAAATCCATCTCAGAATACTGTTTGGAGTATGCTAGCAGCTTTATTAAAATATGTTTGTCCTTCACTGAACCCACTGCAAAACTTTACGGAATAAATGAAAATGATTGCATACTTAAAAGCCTGAATTATAAATATTAACTTGCAAAGAGACCCTTAGATGTGTAGTAATCCGATCCAAAAATCCTATACTATGCAACCCCATAGGAAAAACATACATGTTCATGATATTCAGTATGAACCTTTATTCCCATGAAATCTTTTCCCTAGTTACACTGCTACAGGGAATAAAGATATAACAGCCAACAGGTAACTAAAGAACACATATTTTAAAGGAACTGCTTCCTCATTTTCATCGTTCTTACACCAAAAACTCTTGTGTCCAGATGTTTCTCTAGCACTTACTTCCCGGCAAAAGCTCAGCTGGATTTCACATACTTGCCCCCCCCCCACTCCCCGCATCATCCCTTCTAATCCCTTCTGGTCACTAAAAAATAATGTATTGTTTTCTTTGCCTTGGATTTCATCTTTTCTCCTTTTGAAACGAAGACATCACCCAGCAAACTCGGCACTTGGTCCTATCCATCTCCTCTTCTTGGCATCCAAACGACTGACATTTAGCCATAAACAAATAAACAAAATAGCTAAAACCAAGCTGGTTTTAAAAAAAAGCACCGAAATCCTTTGTGCTTTCCAAAGACAGGTTTGAACTACGAATAATGTCCCAATGTAACTATTGAGAAACCCCACTCCACCCCACCTCTTGATCTAAGGAGTTGGCTAGTGCCCGTGTCCCACCCGGGCATAACCCGATTCATATTTGTGAGATCACTGATAGTAAAGATCAGACCAGAGCCTTTCTACAAATGGCTCTTAGAGGGTCCTTTCCCTTTGAGATGCTGAAATAGACACACCAGCTACACTGCCGGTTGTTTTTCCACCACACCAGCAGAGAAAGCATTGCTTCGAAAAAGAGAGGGTACAGAAAGCACTCAGGAATCTACCCATGTCTCTTCCCCTTCTTGAAGGAACCACTGGGCATCCTACTTGGGAATTACAGATTGAGGCTACAGTCCCACAGACACACAACTCACACACCTTGGGAGCAGACCAGCCGTCACAGGAGTGTACAACACAACTTTTGGTCACCACCCGACCCCATTACTGTTATAACATGGAGAAGCCAAACCTTGCAAAAGGGTTGAAGGGTCCTTTCTCTGCTTTTCAACATAACATAAAAGACAACATCCTGCCTTTATCTGACGTATGCGTTGTGTGTTGTCAAGCTGGAATTGACCTAAAGCAAACCTAACAAGGCTTTCAAGGCAAGTAAGATATTTTAAGGAGCGGCTTGGCCACGCCATCCCCCATTAGCAAATTTCCATGGCTAAGTAGGGATCTGGACCCAGGTCTCCTAATTCACCGCTCTATTCTCTGCTCCATAGTGGCTGTGTGTGTTCACTATGGGCAGTAATTCCAAAGAGAACTCAAAAACGGAGTGACTTTCAAGCACTCCACCAGGCTCCCACAACCAATTTCCCCACGATCCAGCAGCAATCTCTGCCGGAGGGAAACTTTCTCATGGCCAGGTAACATATTCTTGCTATTCACCCTCAAAATCTTCTGGGCAAAAGGAACAGAGAGAGAGAGAGAGAGAGAGAGAGAGAGAGAGAGAGAGAGAGAGAGATATGCACAGAAGTAGTCATGCAATTTCCTCACACTTGTGTGACCCTGCTATGAGATGCACCCAGAAACCAGAAAGCAAGGTCAGTCTGCTAGAAACCAACCCTTGTGCACCTGTGTAGAAGGGGTGGGGGTGGAGAAAAGGGATGTTTTCAAATTCAGGGAAGTGATTCTTCTGCCATCTCAAGAGTTCTCCCCGCCTGGCAACACTTTCCCACGCCTCCCCCCCCCGAACCATCATCTCCCTCTTTTTGCTTTTTCCGGGTTTCTTGTTGAAATCCCTCTAGGGAAACATGCCTTGGTATCGTTCATCCCATCCTAGTTTTTCTCCCATGCCTTTTCCAGCCCGCTAAGATCTTTTTAACCCATTAAAGCCATTCCGACGCTAGGGTGACCCATTCGCCAAGCTTGCCACCCCCCGGGGCCAAAGGGTCGCCTCGTGCCCCTTTCGGGCGCCTGTTAAGTCACCATCGCTACCCGCTCTCCCTTTTTCCCTAGCAGAAACTCCCGGGGGGTGGGGGGTCCTCCTGGCCCTGGGTGGGTGTGAGGGTCCCGCCCATTGGAACGTGTGGATGGTCCAACACGGCTGTGGCTTCCGAGTTTCAGGGGAGATGGGGTTGTGGGCGACGACTGGCCACGGAGTTCTCCAGGGCGTCGACCCGCTTCAGCCCCGGACTTACCGGAGCTGAGCTGTATCCAGGCGCAGATCTTGTAGACGGTGGCGGTGTTGCAGAAGAAGAAGAGGATGAAGCAGACGATGCAGGCGATGATGAGCACCATGGAGAGCCCGATGAAGAACGAGGCGGCTTTGAAGGCTCCCGACGGCAGGCTGGAGAAGTCCGTGAAGCTGCCTTGGCAGGTGAGCTCCCGGGAGAAGCCGCTGCCGGTGCAGAAGTGGAAGAGCCCGAAGTAGCCCGCCTGCGGGGTGTCCACGCCGTCGCCGATCCAGTACGGCTGGAAGAAGCACACCACGTTGACGATGGCGAAGCAGATGGTGAAGATGGCCCACAGGACGCCGATGGCCCGCGAGTTCCGCACGTAGTTGGTGTGGTAGAGCTTGGCCGCGTCCTGAGGAGGGAGCATCGTCCCGGGGCCGGCCGTGGCCACCCCGGCCGCGGCGGTGGCCGTCGCCACCCCGGCGCCGGCGCTCGTTCCCCCGGCCGAAGAGGAGGAGGAGGAGGCGGCTCCCGCTCCCGCCGCCGCCGCTGCCGCCGTTCCGGGCATCCTCGGCCAGCAGCAGAGCCCCTTCCCGACGCGCCGTGTGTGCCGCAAACGCCAGACCCGCTCCGCCCAGCTTCACGCGCTCAGCAGCAGCAGCAGCAACCTAAGCCACGGCGGCGGCGGCTGCATCGCCTTCCCCTGGGCGAGCGAGCGCGCGCGCGCGCGACCGGGCGCCTTCTTGCTCCCCAGAGTCTGCGGGCCGGGCCGGGGCGCCGCGCGCGCCCTCCTGGGTCCGGAGCGGAGGGCGAGAGCGAGAGCGCCTGGGCAAGAGTGGGGGGCCGGAGCCGCTGCCGGGATTCGAACGCGACGACAGGAGCGCCCAACACTCCCCCTAGCGCAGCCCGCCGGCGGCGCTGCACTGGCTGCCGTCCTCCTCGGCGCTGCTCTTTGGCGCGGCGGCGGCAGCGGCGGCGGCGGCTGTTGCGCAGTCGCGCCCAGGCGGCGCAAGGAGCGGGCGAAGCCGCGACCGGGCGCCCCTCGCTCGTTCGCGGAGGAGGCGCTCGCTCTGGAGCGAAGCCAGACGTCGGACGCATTTGGGGGGGGGGGCGGCAAAAAAGAAGGACCCGCAAGGGGGGGAGAAGGGGCGGGGCTGTAGCCGGTGAAGTGTTTCCTGGAAAAGGCAAAAGCGAGGGGGCAAGAGGTCCAACAGGTGAGGTGTTGCCTTCTCACGGCCTGGCCGTGTGAGCTGCACCTGTTGAATTAATTCCACTCATGCTGGATGAATGACAGGGGCTGCTCATGGGGATGGCGCGGTCCTTCTCAGGTGGCTGTAAGAAACCACACGTTTGCAGAAAAACAGCATTCCACTACTAAAAGATAAGTGGTTGAGGCTAGACCAGTGGTTCCCAAGCTGGAGTAACCCTGGTGTTCTTGGATTGCTGGATTCCCAGCTGTGCTGCCCAGTGTTTTGGGGGGTTGCAGTTAGGCAGTGTTGGGACCCTCCCCTAAACTATGAGATCATCTTGGGTTGGCCCAACCGAAGTGGCTACAGAACACAGATACTTTATGGCACAGAACACATTCAGCAGAGCATAGGGTGAGCAGAGGTGGTGGTCCTTTCAGCTGGGAATGACAACGAATGTGAAACAGCCTGCCACTGTATTGTAGGCTCAGTACTTGTTGGCTGAGCAGATACCCTAGAGATGGAGAAAATGGGCCCCATTCTACATGAATGTAGTGGAAACAGGTGGACACAAAATATTCTGATTAGAGATGGGCACGACTAGGGAAAATGACGTTTTCGAGTTGTCGTGTGTCGGAGGCAGTCTGTTTCGGCTCGTTTCCGTTTTTCGCAAAATTTCACAAAAATTAGTCGGTTCGTTTTTTCGTTTTTTCATTGTCGTTAGTACTGGTTTGGGGGGGTAGCGGGCTCCTGGAGGGAGCTGCAGGAGTCAGCCAGAGCCACAAGTGATGGACTGGCAGACTCTTTGCACCCGCTGTGTCTCACGTACTTGCATGTAATGCAATGCAAGTAGATCTGGCTTAGGGTTAAGACGGGTTAGCGGAACGGCTAGGGTTAGGCTAGTTACGGGTGAGGTTAGGGTGAGTATTGGGGTGCACCTCTGGGTGCCTCTCTGACCCACTTAGAAGGACAGTGTACTGGCGTATGGGTTAGGCTTAGGGTTCGGGTTTGGGCTACGATTAGTGGGCTGTTTATGCCCGATTGGCACATCCCAGAAGTCTCTGTGGTCAACCTGGCCAAGTGGCCATGCGATTGGTGGAAAATTTGCATGGTCCACTCCCATGGGCGAGCCCATCATTGCGAATGTGCAGGTGTAAAAAAATAATAAAATAAAATAAAATAAAATAAAATCAACGGAGACTTTTTTTTGCAAGAAAAACCCACTGCTGCTACTGTAAAAATTCAAGCATTTAAAATAGCTAATTTTCGCATGTTTCTGTGGTGCTTTGGTGGGGTTTTGAGCAACGATTTCAAAAAATATATTGCGGTCGCCATTTTGGATCCCCCGCACTGCATGGCAAATGGATGCGCCCTCCCAGCCTGGTACAGTCAGCAAAACCTGGCCATGCGATTGGTGGAATGGCTCCAAAACTTTGCATGGTCCACTCCCATGGGCGAGCCCATCATTGCGAATGCGCAGGTGTAAAAAAATAAAATAAAATAAAATAAAATCAACGGAGACTTTTTTTGCAAGAAAAACACACTGCTGCTACTGTAAAAATTCAAGCATTTAAAATAGCTAATTTTCGCATGTTTCTGTGATGCTTTGGTGGGGTTTTGGGCAACGATTTCAAAAAAAATATTGCGGTCGCCATTTTGGATCCCCTGCACTGCATGGCAAATGGATGCGCCCTCCCAGCCTGGTACCAGCAGCGCAGCAGTAGCAATAGCCAAGGAGAGGGGGGCGGGGAAACCCCCCCCAAATAAAACACCCTTCTGGCCTGGTAGGTGCCCTCAGAAAGTTTTCGCCTACTTTTAGGGCAGGGAATTGGTTTTTTTTTTAACTTTTAAAACCTTTTTTTCTGTGCCGCTTGGCATTGCGCGATCGCCGCGATGCAAGTAATGAGCACGATAAATCAGACCAAATTGTTCGTTCGTCGGTTCGAGCTCGAATTCTGGCGGAGTAATTCCCGTTACCGTTTCCGTAGAGTAACGGATACGAGTAACGGAAACGGAAACGGGAATACCGCTAAGTCGTGCCCATCTCTAATTCTGATCATAAACTATAAAAGATGGGGAGATAATATAATTTGAAAGCAATTATGGCAATGAAATGATACCTGTTATCAAGATAATTGTTCAAGGCACAGCAGCACATATAGTGCGCCCTGCTGCAGTTCTTGTTTTTTAATAGCAAAAATAATTTTTCCATCTTCTGCTTCCAGTTCCATTCAGTTCACTTCTATTTTGGGCATCCATTTGTACAATCAGGTATTCAGTTGCCTGAACCATGTACATGCAATAAAATTTTTGCTTTCATGCCACTTTGTGGTCACTTCTGTCCTTCATTACTAGCCCCTCCTAGACCAAATTCTCCAGTAATAGTTGTTCTATTATATTTCCTAGTTCTGTGTTCCAATTATCAGCACATCCTGTTTTGGAACATGAGCAACTACACACACACACACACACACACACACACACACACACACACACACAGAGAGAGAGAGAGAGAGAGAGAGAGAGAGAGAGAGACCAAAGCTTGTATAGAAGCTTTCAAGCTTTACCTGACCTGATTAATAAGATCACTGATAGCTTTCCATGAAGTCTAATGGATGTTATTCTATGAGAACTTTCTTTGTACTGTAATCTCTAACTCAGTGTTTCCCAGCCATGGGGGGGGGTGATCCCAAAGGAGTTGCAAAGTACTGTATTTTCTGGGGAGTCCTGGGTTGCCTTATATATGTTGCAAACATAAAACTGGTCGTGATTGGGGATTACTCTGTTTTCAATGCATTCCTATGGGAAATTTGTATAAAGGAAAATCTGCTTAACATAATTTCATTTGGAACGAATTGATTCCTTTATACAAGGTACCACTGTACTTGGCATTTACATGCTTTCGAACTGCTAGGTTGGCAGGAGCTGGGGTTAACAGCAGGAGCTCACTCCGCTGCGTGAACCCGGATTTAAACTGCTGAGCTGCTGACTTTGCAGCCGTATGTCTATGAAGATTCTCAGTCATACAGGTGAGTTTATCTGGAAGTTGACTCATGGCAACTGGACTTCTTTTTCTTGAGAGACAGAAACGTTTTGCTGCTCATCAAAGCTGACGAAGCTGTTTCGATGAGCAACTCAACATTTCTGTCTCTCAATAAAAAGAAGTCCACTTGCCATGACCCAACTTCCAGACTATGCAGCCAACAGTTTTCAGTGCTCTATCCCGCTGAGCCACCATGCCCCTTTTAAGCAAATTTTCCTTTATACAAATTTCCCATAGGAATGCATTGAAAAAGAGTAATCCCCAATCGTGACCATTTTTATGTTGTACGGATTCGCCCCATAGACAATTCTGTTAAGCAAATAATTACATAACTTCAATATGGGCAACGAAGAAATGAAAACAAAGCTTTTTATATACAGTAGGACCCCGAGATCTGCTGGGGATTGGTTCCAGGCCTTCCCGTGGATAACAAAAATTGTGGATAAGAGAGAACACCAAAAACCCACCCAAAACTGCTGTTTTGTGATAATAGCTTGCTTTATGGCTGCTGAATTATTTCTTTAATTTTTTTCCTCTGCCAACCGTGGATAACTGAATCAATGATAAATGAATCAGTGGATACAGGGGTCCTACTATACCTTGGCTCAATTGTCAGTCCAAATGGAATTGCACTGTAGAAAACAAATAAGAGTAAAGATTATTAAGGGCAAGGACATGTCATTGTGGGCCAAGACCAAGATCATCGGTACTATGATATTATATGTATGAACATAATAGCCAAACATTGTAGAAAGCTGACTTGCAGGGGTGGAGGGAATCATTTGAAATCTCATGTTGGGAGACAGCTTTATGGATGATCCATGGGCCACCAGACAGAGAAATAAGTGGATGCTAGGCCTTGTTAAACTCTTGTGGCACCTCACTGCCCAGCAATTTTTGTCTGGCATACCTTTAGGTAGACCGTGGTTCATTCGGGAATCCCAACAGGCTACACACATATGCTTTCTAAGAATATTGCTGCATTATGAATGCTTTTTTTGAAAAATGTCAGAGATTATCAGAAATATTGAGCTTTTTCTGGGGCAAGAAAAGACAGAACGCAAGCCGAGTGACAGGAAAGCCTCCAATCCACTCAACATACCTCAGATGATGATAGAGATAAAAAAAATCTCTGCAGATTATTTTGCTATGAAGTGGGGGATTTGTAGACTTCCAGAAGTTGGACTGCAGCTCCCAAATAGTCCATACAATATCTGAAAAGCTATAACCACTTCTGTCTTAATGTAAGGATAGTCACAGTATTAGAGAACTGGTCCTCTCAGCATCCCAGTCCCAAACCATTCACTTCACTAAAGGTCATGTCTAGAAATTGGCACAAATCAAAATTCATTGGCACAGCTCCACAGGTGCTTCACATACTCTCAACATACCCACCACCCCAACTACTTTTAGTACTTAAATCAGACCTAGAATCCCAACATCCCATTGTAGACTATTGAGGTTTCCAGACACTAATTAAAAGGAACCTAAGATCTTAGCCCAGTACTTTGGATGTAATGTGATTAAAGTGTGTGTGAGATCAAGGGCAGATTAGTGTTCTACAGTTATGGGTGTGGTTGGGCAAAGATGCCTGGACCACAGCCATCCACACACAAGGCCAGGATCAAGAACACACCTATAATTTTGAGGAGGAGTTCTGTTCCATCCAAGATAGTTCTGATTTGTTCATCCCAGTCCATTGCTAAACCCAGATTAAGGATGTCATCCTTGTTTGTCTCATACTTACAGGAAGGAATGAGCAGTCAGACCAGTCTCCTTGCCTGTGATGACTAGATAAGATTTTTATTACAATCTTGAACCAACCATCCCATTTGCAAGGGACAAGTTTTGCAAAACAGGACAATGAAGCAAAGCAAGATGAGATGACCACTACTTTGTGTCATGAACATTTGCCAGTTGAAGCCTTGGATGAGTTGTTTCTTTCTTTCTTAATAACCAGCCAATCTTTCGGTGCTTGTTTTGTGCATTTGGAGACCTTGACAAAATTCCTTGTCTCACAAGAGGGGAGGAATCTTGAAACCCTGCCAATGTCCTTCCAAAGATGTCTGATGATAACAAGGCAGCCGAATTATGTGAGGAAGAAGAATTTTACAAGTACAGTGGACCTTCTTATAACAAACTGTTTGTATAATATAAAATCTGTACAACATAAAAAATTCCAGAGATAGGGGACATTTGCTTAACAGAATCGTCTATGGGGCGAATCCATACAACATAAAAATGGTCGCGATTAGGGATTACTCTGTTTTCAATGCATTCCTATGGGACATTTGGATAAAGGAAAATTTGCTTAACATGATTTCATTTGGAATGAATGAATTTCTTTATACAAGGTACCACTGCGCTGCATTCCTTATATCTCTAACTCAGAGATTGGCACTGTGCATAGTTTCTTTGAAAGCTGTCAAGAAGGAGAGAAAACATTTGGTTGCTGCCTGACACTAGACAAGTCCCCCTGAAATTTGGTGCATTGCAGAGAATTTAGGGGAACACATTATGAGGAGCACATTTGAACCAGTGGCCAGGCCTGATAGAATTGATAGCTGCCCCACTTGAAATAAAACTGTGAACTCGAATGTATACAGCAATCAGCTGTGTTGCTCATTTAAGGGAGAAATTTATAGCGGCAAGGAAGTTGTATCTCAGGGATGCTATTCTGGTGCTTTCCTGATTTTTACAACTAAAAAACACACAGAAAGCTTCTAATGATAGGATTAACCTAAGATAATGATTATATTTCAAGAACCCGCTTCAGTCTGCCTCAGAGTTGTGTAGCAAAAGCAAAGGGAGGTTGTAGTGAGAAGCAAGTGTGAAATAATCACATAGTAACAATTTGTAGGCAATCAAAATAATCTTGATTGGAGATTAAGAAAAAGGGAATTAAAATGTGTGTGTGTGAGAGAGAGACCACACTCATCAAGCAACAGCTATTTACATTTAAAAAAAACTTAGACCAGCACTCAGATATAATTGCAAGGAATATAGTGGCTGAAAACCTGCTGTTTAGGATAGTAAATTGCAACTACATTAGGCCCATGGAATGAGTGTGGATTTAGTGAGTCAACTTCACCACAAGTCTACTATTATGACTTACACTGTGTCAAGGATTACTTATTGTGCATCAGGATTTTAGGCAATGTATAGTATAGAATATAACTAACATATAATAGATGATCATATAATATGTTGGTCATAAACAATGCTACGCTTATATATAGAAGAATTAGTCACATACGCCAAAAATAATGTTGCTTTGCATGCAGCTAGTTTTTGGCAGGGACAATGACAGTGCTCCTGACAGAGCTGCCACTGAGTGATAACATCGCAATGGGAAATCTAACTCAATCAATGCTCATTTCTACCTTCATGAAGGATAATATGCAGCATCAAAGCAAGAGCCCATTGGCCGGTAGGGAGAGCAGGGGACTGTGCCATGGCCCTTGAACTGCCCCGCTCGGCTGAGACAGTGGGTTGGCAGACCCAGAGCTTTGCTGGGGCAGTGGTGGTCCTTGGGGTGGGGGAGGTAGAGGTGGAGAACTTATCCCCTCACATTTTTATTGATGGCTGGCGGGCTACTTTTGAACCCTTCACGGGCTACTGGTAGCCCCCGGTCTACCTGTTGGGCAAGCCTGATATAGTGGACTGCAGAGGTGGTGCTTTGCTTAGTCCTATAGTCCCCTGTGACTGAATAGCTTAGGGTGTGCTCGCACAAGGGAAATGTTGCCCGGTTATACCCCAGTTAGAGTGTAGCAAAAATTTCCAATCATATGACACACGGCCATTACCAAATCATTTTGCAGGGCAGTAGTGTAACTGTGGAACCTTTCCTTCTGGTTGGGAGTGTTGCGTTATTTTGTTCCGATGACATTTTGAAGCACTCCTTCCCGGCATTGCTTGTGTGAACATCCCTATTTATTCATTTTCATCTCTCCTCTCCACACCACCAAAGATATTGCAGCTTGTCACAGCATGCAGGGAAAGAGGGGATGGGCTGACTCAGTCTCATTTCACCGCCTAGGCACCACTGTTCGTCCCAGGCAGGAGTGAGGGTGGCAAGGGTGAGCAAGTGAAGTTGCTAACCTGCCTTGCTCAAGGTCTCGTAGTGCCATTTCAGAACTGGTCTCAACTCCCACCTGAGAGCCAGGCTCCAGCAGCAGCTATCTCAATTTGGGTGTAGTAGCAGGTGGTTTTCACCCATGCAGCCTCTGCCACAGCAGTCCAGGCTGGCAGTGGCGGATCCAAGAGGCCATGAGGATAAGGTAGAAGCCAGGTGCACGTGGAGAGGTGGCGGTAGGAGAGACTGACCATTCTCTTTTCTCCTCCCTCTCTCCATACTTCCCACCAGTATGGCCACGGATGATGCTGAGAAAAGGGTGGCCTGTATGCTGCATCCCACTCCAAAGGAGACCTCTTGCCACCATTCAATGGCACACAATTATTGCTATTATTATGATTAGGATCGTCATAGTGCAGTAGTTAAATTGCAGTGCTGCAGCCCAACAAACAAAAACCTCTGCTCATGACGTAGGTTCAATCCCAGGTTGCCCACTCAAGATTCACTCAACCTTCCATCCTTCCGAGGTCTGTTGGGGAGTGGGGGAATGGGTTGCAGGCATAAGTAAATTGTAAACGGCCCAGAGAGTGCTCTAAGCACTATTGGGAGATAAATAAGTAGCTATTTTGTTTTGTTTTCTTCCATGCCAGAATACAAGTTGTGCTGTCAGGGGAAAACTTGCCCCAGCTCTCTGGTGTGTGTGTGTGTGCGCGTGCGTGCGTGCGTGCGTCCGTGTGTGTGACCACAGAACAGAACACAGAGTGAATCTGAAGAATATAACCATGAACCTTGTTGATTTCAAAAGCAGGAAGCTCATTATCTCACACAGAGAGAAGCAGAAAGTTCAAAAGGAACAACTGAGCATGAATGCACAAATAAAAACAACTACAATACTGGAAAAACAACAACAACAACAAAGACAGCTTTCTCTGTTGGGCTTTTAGCTCTTATAACGCCTCTGTTTGACCTGACTCAGTGAATACAAAATTTCGGGATCCACTCTGATGGCCAATTATGGCCACATCCACATTCCAGACACATACTGTACATTTCCCTTTCTCCACATTCTTTTTCCCTTCAGTACCAGCAATCTTGACTCCATGCATAAGGAGCTTGCAACATATTACAGCCAGAGTTATGACATGAATAGGGGATGAGAGCTGAAGTGTGGCTATGAACAGGTGATGCAATTTCTTCCTTTATTTCTCTTCCATCCCCTGCTATTTGTACATCCACCAACAACAGACAAATCACTCCTGGATTTTCCTGTGAGATTTGCAATAGCATAATCGCATTGATTCATAGTATGCATGAGGAAATATTCTGACATTCTACACTCTCACATTTTTTTCACCAACTGTTTTCTAGGATGGGAGAAACCATATTCCTTCAGTGAGAAATCAGACAATGGCTCAGCATAGATGCATTAGAACCCAGGGTTTCTTGTGGGAGAGGATAAGACAAGAGCCGTTTGCTTTTACTTTTTAAGCAACAGTCCTCCATTGTACCGGCATTATTTGCGTTTGAGGCTTGCTGCAGCCTCCTCACGTAGTGAAGGAACTACGGCTTCCAACCACAACTGAACCAGGTTAATACATTATTTCACAAGGGGAGTTGCTATACAAGGCTATTGAAATGTATCTGGTGTGGTAGAGTAGAGAGAATGATGGCTTAGGACTTCATAATCTCAAGGTTCCTTCTTGTCATTATGCCCTGCCCACAGATCTGGAAAGGGACCATACCAAGGACCTCTTGTAAAGGAGAATCTAGCCAGGTAAGCTCACTAGATTTCTGAGGTCCTGGTGAGGGTTACCCTAACCTTCAATGACCTTGCCTTTCACAATCCCTATTATGCTACTTGAAATGTACAAGTTCTTATTTTACTATATCTTTAGCAGATATGCCTTTATTTGAGGAGGTTTTGCCTGCTATGGTCAGAAGTGGGGCTGATATTATTCCCTGGGAGCCCAAAACCTACGTGGAAGGTTACCTTCAACATTACCCATTGCATTAATTACCTTTACTGCTAAAGCAAATATTAACCAAAGAGAACAAAGTATTCCTGATGGTAAATAGAAGTAAATATTACTTTAAATAGCATGTCTAAGTTCTCCCATTTGGTATCTTATCCTTTTGATCTGATGTGGAAACTGGAGCCTGCAGCTCTTTAATGTTCCCTTAGTAAACCCAGCCACCCATCTGATCAGGCAGGCTATGTGATTAAAAACGTTGTTGATGGCTTCCAAGATCACCGATCAATGACAAAAGCATTCACCTCCCTTGACCCAGCCATTCTAGCCCCTCTATTCCTTTCTAGACCAAGGTCTGTTCGTCCCTATATGTGACTATGTGCTTATGCACGTGTGTACAAAGATGTATGCATGTGTGTGCATGTACATGTGTGGCCCCATAGCCAAGAGCAGGTGTGGTCTTCTTCACTAAAAAGGTGGTTGAGCCCTGGAAAGTTTGTTTAATCTAGATTAATGGTGGGTGTTTGCTGTGCGCATGCATCTTTTGTAATTCTGATACATTTGCGTGTGGTATGGAGTATTCATATACAATATATGATTAAATGATTCATGGTACATATAGAACATGCCGCGGACATAAACACACAGACATACAGTATCCACTGAAAGCAAACATCTGCTTATAATTCTACATGTTCTTATCATTCCGGTTATATAAAGGGCTGCAAAGTGATACCACACCTGTGCTAAGAATCAGAACATACCCGTTGAATGTCTCACGAGGAAGGCCCAGATTTAGGAGACAAGATCTACAAGATTACAATTCAGCAAAACTACAACTCTACATTAGTTCCGTGCTCAAAGACAGAGAGATTCCTCGTTGTTCTTTTAGGAGCAAAGTCTATGCAGGATTTAAAATGTGCACAGCTTGGGTGGTATCTGAGTCTGTTTGGGATCCAGGATAAGGAGTTAACGTTTTGCTGATTAACCATTTGACATATACTGCAAAACAGGATTAATACCCTTTAGAGGGGAAAACACCAGCTTCTAGATCAAATCAGAGCTCAAAAAAGACACTTTGATGGATTACAACTCCCAGAATCCCCCAGCAAGCATGATACATATAAAATAAATTTTCTGAGCTGTGGATCAGATTGTGTAAATCCTACTTCCTGCCCCAGAGGAAGGGCTATCCTATACAACTGCAAAGTCTGTAGCCATGCATTCCTAGCTCTCAAAATTGTTAGGAATGCATGTCAAGTAATACACTAAGCAAGGAACAACATGGAATCAAAGTTTCTGTCTAAAACAATCACTACAAATTAGTCTCCTTGGAACCAGGCCTCCTCCCTGGAACACATGTTTATCCAAGAGCTACACCCTTTGAATCTCTTATAATGGCAGTTTGTTGCTTTATTCTTAATTTTTTTAACTGCCCGTCTTGGAAAATTAGCATCTGTTTTAGCATCCGTGCTAACATTTGCATGCCTGTCAGCCATATTTGAAGGAATAGAACAACAGCAATTCTCAATAAAGGTTTCTTTGCACCTTTCTCTACCCTCCCGTATCTCAGTTCTTCTTCGAGTTCTGTTTTGCCTGATGGAAACTTGGTTTGCCAGTCTGCCTGGAAACCTGTCATTACTTCTGGCTGGCAACAGCACTAGAAGCATCAATGGTGCAATGACAGCATCTGGAGGAGCAAGTTGCTGGGTAAATGACGTGTGACCCCAGCATCAGTTCTCTTAACTTTTCCTCCTTGCTTTCTGGTTGACTGGTTAGTTCAGCTTGGCTTCACTCAAAGTGTTTGTAAAATGGCTGGAATGGCATCTTAAAATACCTAACACCCACCAAGAAAGAACTGAAGTGGGCCCATAGCACTAAAGGCTGCCATTTCCTAAATAATTCCCCCTTCAAATCTGGTATGAGCCCGCTGCCAGAATCGGTATCATCAGTAGCCACTGCTGTGATGCTCATCCAATCTGTGCCCCCAACAGCTTTTTGTTTCAGACAAGAAGGAAAACAACGACAAAATAAAATAAAGAAAACCAAAACACAGAAGCTTAAAGACTAACTACTATATAGGCACTCCTCACTTAACAACCAACTTCCATACCAATGACTAGTTTGTTAAGCAAATTGATTGTTAAGTGAGTTAGAGCTTAAAGGTGACTATCTTGTAGTATACTGAGCCTGTGATCAGGCAGGCCAGAGCAGGAAGGTTCTACAGGAGGCTACGAGAGAAGCAAGCCAAAAAGGAAGGAAAAATAAAGGCCCTTTGTACATGACCCCTAAACTCCGCCGCAAATGGCTCCCAGCTCCGGAGCTTAAAATTGTTTGCCCACCAGCTCCGGAGTTTACAGATAATTAAGTGTGACCACGCCCACCTAAGCGTGTCCCAGCGCGCTTTTCAGGTACCTGCTCTCTGGAGGTGAAAATTCCTGATTCGGATATAACGTAGTGACTGCCAGGCTCTCCTTGCTTCTGTTTGTTCTTTTTTTGCCCCCCGCCCCTTTAAGAGATCTGAATGCAGTGCCGGGACGGCAGAAGGGAGGTGAGCAGCATTCTTTTCTTCCTTTTTTTCTCCCTCCCCTCACGCAGCCAGCAGCCAGGAGTGCGGAGGGGGTGGGAACGCAGGAACAGCGACAAACCCCTAAGATCTCTGGTCCGAATTTAAGTGGCCAGCGGATCTTAGGGGTCGTGTGAAAAGGCCCAAAGATAGAGGTGGATGATCCTCTATCCTACTCAGGCTGTTCTCCTTGACCGAGGCATTGTGACACTCTCTCACAGCAAACCCCTTCTATTGGAAGCAGTGGAGGAGGAAGAAGGTGGTGGTGGAGATGCTGCAGCCCTGCTGGTAGGTGGAGCCATGTGGAAGTGGGCTGGATGGTTTAGCCCAGGACTCGTGAGCTAGGAAAGCAGATTCCTCTCAAGGCAGTGGTTAGGTGGCAGCAGTGGCTTTGGCTGGTGGTGGTGGTAGTAAGTCTGAGTGGTCATTAAGCAAGTAGGTCATTAAGTGAGGAGTGGCTTCATTTTTTCATGTGAGCTTTCTTAGCTCAAGTTCACTTTCTTGGAGATAAGACTACATGGTAATGATTTATACATGGGCAAAGATAAATAAACACAATGACATGAGACCATTGTTTGAAGAGGAAACACAAGGCCATTAGAGATGGACAAAAAATGAAAAACGACATGCTGTTTTGTCATTTTGTAACATTACAAAAGGATTCGTAACATTACAAAACTGCGTGTCATCAAGAAACAAAACAAACCACTTTTTTCAGTACAGAATCCGAACTGGGGGAGCGGCCGGATCTGGCTTCAGGCAAGGGGCTGCAGCCAGGATCACAGCCGCTGCCACCCTTCCTTCATCCGGGTCTCTGTGGGTGAAGGAGGGATGGTGGTGGCTTCGATCCTGGCTTTCGGGATCGAGCTACCCGGCTGACTTCCTCCTAGGCCAGGGAGGGGTTCCGCTAGCTCTGCCACCAGCCACTCTCCTGTTACAGCCACTGCCACTGGCAACTAACTTTTTTTTTTTTTTTTTACAGATCAGGCTCCTCCCCATAGCCCAACCTGTCAAAAAAAAAACCATCTGGGTTCCAGTGGCAGTGGCTGCAATGGGAGAGCAGCTGGTGGGAGGGCTAGTGGGCTCCCTCCCTGGCTCTCTGCCTGGCTAGCTGGCGAGCTAGGTGGCTGCCTTCTCCCCGGTCCTTCAGGCCCCTTCCAACTCCAGTATTCTATGATTTCAGATTTATTAAATCTGTAGTTTAATACACTAACAGTAAAGAATTAGAAAGTTAAGTAAGATTTCCAGTCAAATGAAGGATATAACGAAGTTTAGAATCTAGTTGTTAATTATAAGTTAATGTATAATATTAATTTCAGGCAAAATTCAAAGAAAAACAAAACAAAATAAAATAAAAGACACAAACATGTGGCACCTTAAAGACTAACTTTCATATTTTAATGTAACGTTTCGTTCTTTGTGTCTTTTATTTTGTTTTGTTTTGTTTTTCTTTGAATTTTTCCTGAAATTCTTGAAAAGACTAACACGGCTACCCTCTTTGAAACTTCTGTATAATATTAAATTAAGGAAAGGCCTGACAGATAAGAATATTTTTAGAAATATATAAGGAGAATGTAATTTTTGTGTGTGTTTACCTTAATATTTTTAAAAACAAACCCCACATCCAAGTAGTTCATCCCACCTCCAGAGGGTGTGCTGCAGGTGCTTGTTGTGGCATTTCATCTGCCAGCATGGCTTCTGATTGGAGTGGAGGCAGTGGGTCAGGGTTTGGCCAGGCATCTTCAGTACCACTGTTGCAGGGTCCCAGATTGGAGAAATCGCAGCATTCTTACGTCAGGTCCTTGAACTACGTAGAAGCAGATTCACTCTGCTCTCCACGGATGCAGCAGTCAGTCCTCACAGAGGCCACAAAAGTTTTTTTGGGGGGGGGGGGTGCTCCTTTGTCCAGTCCTTCCTGAAAGCATGACTGTGTACTATGTGCAGAAGATATTACCAACCGAGTGATGTCACACGGAGAATATAACACAGTGAGATCAGTGGGATGCAGTGAGATTGCGAGAGGCACTGAGGGAGAACTATTGGCGTTGCTGTGTCATATCTTTCATTTCTGTTACCATTCTCATTTATCCTGCTACTGCTGAGAATACATAGGATTGTGTGCATCACTTGTGACACTACACTGGTGCCAGGATTTTACCTGTCCTCAATGGTGTGGTACTTTAATCATTCTACTTCCATCTTATGGTTTCATTGACATTGTTCCCACCCTACCTTTAATGACTGCTGTTTCTGAAGGCTTTTTATCACTGCATTTTAGTGCTTTGTCAGTGCTCTGTTGAGAGTTTGTTATTATATTTTTGTTGGCAGCTTGGAGGTTCTCAGTGGGATAAACATGTTCAAACTTGATCCACTTGGTGGCACAGGCTACAGCCTGAGCACAGGAAAGAGGTGAGGGTTGCAGAACAATTAAGGTAATAACTCCAGTGGTCATCATCTCTGCCACCAGTAGGAACTTGGTTATTCCTGGGCTGTCACTGCTAAAAGAATCATTTAACCTTTCTAACCAAGACCATGGTTACTCTAGGGCAGGGATGGCGAACCTTTTAGAGACCGAGTGCCCAAACTGCAATTCAAAACCTACTTTTTTTTTTTTGCAAAGTGCCAGTACATTAATTTAACCTGTATACAGGTGGCTTTGAAGGGGCGATGTCGAGTGCCCACAGAAAGGGCTACGAGTGCCACCTTTGGCACCCGTGCCATAGGTTCGCCACCACTGCTCTAGGGGGGAAAGCCCACAAAGAAGTGTGGATTTTCACACCCCAAAAGCGAGTTTTTTTGTTAGTTTTTGTTGTTGTTGGAAAGCGAGGTATTTTTCTAGGCTGCAGGACAGCCATTTATTTTAACTCATTTGTGAATTCAATTTGCCATAAATCATTTTGGCATGTCTAAATTCAGTGGTACCTTGGTTTAAGTAATTAATGCATTCTCTGGGACGTTTTCATATTTTGAAAAATCTGTAAAGTGAAGCGCAGTTTCTCATAGGAAGGTATTGAAAACCAATTAATCTATTCCGGAGGTCAGGAAAAAAGTCAGAAAAGTCTTTAATCTGTTTAAAACTCTTTATAAAGTGCACTTTAAAGGCACGCACAGCAGAAACACCCCCAACAATGCAGAACACACAGACATGGAAACGACAAAACTCAGCTCACACCCTCCCCCAATGCAATTCAATGCAATGCAGAACTCCCAGTAAAAGGCATGGAAATGGCAAAGCTCAGCTCACTCCCTCCACAATGCAATGCAATGCAATGCAATGCAATGCAGAACGCCCAGTAAAAGGCATGGAGAAATGATGAAGCTCATCTCCCTACTTCACAGTCATCCATCCACTCAGGCTTGGGCTACACAGCGAGAGCCAATTTTAGTTACTGTAGTTAGTAAGCTCAAAAGGGAGTGTGGAGGCATTGGGTTTTGAAGCACAGTCAGTTAGGTGACACATAAGGGCACACATCCAGCACTATTTTCTCCCCCCAATGGAGTTTCTTTTGTAACCCAAAAAAATTATGTAATCCGGGGCGTTTGTAACCTGAGGTACCACAGTACCCCTCAGTGTAAATTGCTTTAATGTGCCATATATACTGTTCATATGTACAATATATACTGTATACCAGTGGTTCGCAACCTTCCTAATGCCGCAACCCTTTAATACAGTTCCTCATATTGTCGTGACCCCTTGTCCTGCTTGGAAGAGGCCACAAGCCCCCTTTGGCAGGCCACTGTCACAGGTGCCATAGAAAACTTCCCTCTACACAGGCAACCTCAGCCAATCACAGCCTCCGGTGTCATTGACTGACATCCCCTCCAACCTATCAAGCTGTAACTCATTCTTTCCCCCCCTTCCTCGCCCTCCTCCTCCAGACCCAAGACGTTTGTGCCTTTTTCTTCACTGACTCATGGCGACCCCTGTGAAATGGTCATTCGACCCCCCAAAGGGGTCCCAACCCCCAGGTTGGGAACCACTGCTGTATACAGTATAATAACTCACCTGCCAAACTCTTGGCCATTCCTCCTCTTCATTACAATTAGAGCCCAATTCATTCATTATCTAAGTAAGCCGCCCAGAGACCTTTGGGTAGTGGGCGGCATATAAGTTGTATGTATGTATGTATGTATGTATGTATGTATGTATGTATGTATGTATGTATGTATGTATGTATGTATGTATGTATGTATAAATAAATAAATAAATAAATAAATAAATAAATAAATAAATAAATAAATAAAAAGTGTTTGGAGACCTTATGCATGGAGAGGATCATGCCAGTCCCTCCTCCCATCCCATCACTATTTTCAACACATGGAAGTTATAGTCTGAAGACACAACGTCGCCACTGTGGAAACAGCCTGTGGAAATCTATGGGATGAGAACCCATAGATACTGGCATATGCAGAGGGGGTCTACAGAGACAGGACAGTCTCCTTTCTCTGAACTATCACCTTCATGTGATGAAAGCAGTGACGCAAAGGACAATAAGGCTAGAGCTGCAGAGTGAGAAAGGATCATGCCCTGCCTTGACTGTGTGTGGGTTCAAACATTAAGAGTGCTTGAAAAAAAGTTTCTGATCTCCTAGTCGCAGACCTGTGTTTGTGGTTATTGAGTGACAGGCAGGCTGCATTGTGTTCAGGTCCTCTCTCTCTCTTATTCTTATATTTTTCTTGCTAGAACTGAGCCCCAGTATTGAAAATAGAATGTATGGCAAAGTCTCAGAAGGTTCTCACTTACAATAATGATGATAGCCATGAACCTTTATCCATTTTGATATGCTTCAGTCTAGGTCAGTGTTTTTCAACCACTGTTCCGCGGCACACTAGTGTGCCGCGAGATGTTGCCTGGTGTGCCGTTGGAAAAGCTGAAGAATATCAGCTTTGTGTTCAGCCAAACAGGCCCAGGTTGCGCACTGAATAAAGTATTTTATAATTTTTCATATTTCTGTTTACTATTTCATAATAAAGTAATTATAAAATACTTTCTTTGTGTTTATTTGATTCCTATTCAAGAGAATTACTTTATATATAGTCAATATAGACACAGAGTTAAATTTTTTAACATTTTCTAATGGTGGTGTGCCTCGTGATTTTTTTCATGAAACAAGTGTGCCTTTGCCCAAAAAAGGTTGAAAAACACTGGTCTAGGTTTGGTTTTTTGGTCTTTAAAAATATGCTTCTCTTCTCTTTTTTGAAAAGAACCTTAGCTGGTGTTTGCGTTAGTAAGAATATTATTGAGTACCACATACTCAAAAACAGCAGCAGAATATTAATCTCCAAGTCTCTGTAAAAACAAAGTATTAAGGGCCTATAAGAATGTAAAAAGACAACAGGCCCATTGAGTGCTCTTCCTATTGCCATAGCAACAGAGGGGCTCTTTGCTGATGAGCTATTGCTGTTTATTGAAAAGCTTTAACTTTTCCATTCTGCCACTTTATTACTCTTTTATTTGCTGGCCTTTTAGCCATCTTTGTTCAAAGAACGGAGCATGTTTGATGCAAATGCTTTTCTCGGTGATGGGACGTGTCATCTCTACCTGCTTTTTGTACATTGCTTCTGTTGTGCATAGCAACAATGTGATAAGAATTACTGTTTACAACATTGGTATAATATGCCAACATAGCTATTTTGATTTCAGTGCGAAAATGATACAAGCTGAATGTTTGGAGGTGCTGTATTTCTTTTAAAATGGCAATGGGAAATATTGACTTAACTGGCACCTTGAGCGTCAGCTAATTTAATAGAAAGCAAGAACTACTGGCTTGAATCTGAGAACACCAATAAAAGGAAACTAGCAGAGATAGAATGAAAGACTGTGAATGATTGAGCAGTAAGCACAGAAATAAGAGGGCAGGAAACAAAAAAGGCCTTTATATTAAATTAAGTGCCACCTCTTAAAAAGGTTAATAGGGGCATTTATTCTGGCAACATCCAACAACAACAGTGTGAACAAAGATCTACACACACATGTCCCTGAGGTCCAGAGGCACCCTGACCGCCTCATGTCTGTCACCATTAACACCCCTGTCTGCTGACTCCAGCTGTTTTCTGCCTATGCCCCACAAACAGGACTTGACAAAGACACCAAGGATCATTTCAGGAATGAACTACAGGACAAAATCTCTGCATGTCTTGAAGAAGATCTGCAATTTCTCTGTGGTGACTTAAATGGCCACATGGGAAGCCCCTGGGATAGATACCAGTGCCACGGGAACCAAGTTATGGAAACCGCAATGAAGATGGATTACAAATACTTGACTTCACAAAAGCAAATGATCTCGTAATGTGCAACATATTTCTTTTTCAAGAAACATATAAACCATCTCATCACCTACACCAGCAGCGGAAATAGTACCCAGATTGATTTTATCCTTCTGAAGAGGTGCAATTTTCCCATTGTATCCAACATGAAGGTTATCTCCCCTGACCTCCTCGCCCTACAACACAGCCCACTCATCACAGACCTAAACAATAAAGTGCCATAAGCAAATGGGCAGGAGCATGGGTCCAGAGAAGATCAAATGGTGGAAGCTACAGAACCACAAAGAAGTGATTATCAGAAAAATGACATTCCCACCATTAATATTGCCTCAAGTGACATCACCTGGACTCTGGACTTTGTGACTCTGTTGCCACCACTGCAAGAGAAATTCTCGGTGTCACAAAAATTGAGCTGCCACTACATTGACAAGCAGATTAAAAAAGACCCTTCAAACAAACAACCAAGAGAGCATTGCCAACGCCAAGTTGGAACACTACCAAGATCAATACAGTCACCTGGAAATGCAAAAACGGGGAAAGGTCATTTACTGGTTAGTCAAAACATGAAAGAAGGCCACCTAAGACTTTGAGCACTATACGTGCACAAAGGATAAGGTTGGCAAAAGACTCTGGAGGAAGCAGGAAATCCTGCAATGATGGCGAGATCATTTCAATGCGTTCTCCAACACTGAATTTCCACACTCACCACTCCCCAAAGGCATGCCAACCTATCAACCAATTCTGCCCATTACCACCACATAAATCATCCATGCAGTATATAGTATGAGGAATATGAAGGCCCCCCAACTCAATGATCTGCCCACTGATTTCTGGAAACTGCAAGAACTCCAAGACATGGGGAAAACATGGCTGACAGAGTTCTTCAATGCCATAACAAATACCAATGGATTGGTCAACGAGAACAGCAGTCAAGAACAAAGGTGACCAAGCTGACTGAACCACTCTCACCCAATCTGCCTCCTGTCCCACACTCTGACGATATTTGAAAAAAACTCTGGACCAACGCATTTGGAACATTGTCCAACTCACCACCAACAATGCAGCTTCATGAAAGGATGAGGAACAACTGATGCCATCGGCTTATAGAGAAACACAGAGAGAAGACCCAGTCATTACAAGAGACATTCCGAGACCTGAGGAACACATTTAACCATGTTCCACATCAATTGATCTGGTGGGTCTTCCATAAACAAGGGATGCCAGAACCACTCATTGACTGGGTCAAAATGCTATACAAGAGCACCAGCAGCCATGTGCAATGCTTAGTTGGCCTCTCTAACAGTTTTCCAGTGACACCTGGAGTGCACCAAGCTGTGCACTGTCATTGCTCCTGTTTATATTAGTCATGGATATTATCACACAAGACCTGCAGAAAAATGCTCCCTGAACCATTCTCTATGCTGATGGTACCATGCTTGCTACTGCCACTAGGAATGAACTGTAGAGTTCAGATATGCAGTGACCACCTCAACCACTTTGCGTTTCACTTAAACATCAAGGAAAACAAACTACCTAGAGACTTTTACCACCTATGTAATGCTTCCAATCAGAGTTTCCCAAACTATTTAGCCCCGTAGACCACTTGCCAATTTTTTTTTGCAATTGGTTTTTGTAAGAAGATTGGCAACCACACTAAACCCCCTTTCCACATGGTATGAAGATGAAAAAGCTATCAAAAACTTTCTTGCGATTGTCCATAATGCAGGATAAGCAACAGGTATATCTTTCTGAAGCAAGAACTGCACTTTAAGTTCTGAACTGCACCTTAGTTCTTTGTTAGTGCTTATTCCATTCCGTTCTTCTTAAAATGTAACATCTGAGTCTTCAATGTCACCATATGGATTGATAATCCACTGTGGTATTTCCATAGTCAAAATATCCTCAAATCTAGTTTTAAAGTCTGTGTGAAGGACACTTAAATGTTGAATGTAGACAAAAATGCCGTCATCCTGGACATTTGTCAATGACAAGTTGGGAAACTGGGAAAATTCACACCATCCAATGTTTTGCTTTATTAGATTAGTTCTGGCAAGAAAAGCTGCAATGATGGACTTTGCTTTTATTAAATTCAGACTGTCACCTTGTAACTGCAAGTTAACTTCATTAAATTTAGTAAACAAATCTGTTAAATAAGCAGTGTGTGGTTTCCATTTGATTAATCTTTCTTTCAAAATGGGATCTTTAGCATCCAAAAACTCTAAATTCCATAAAAAAGTGGAAAAAAATGTCAAACATAAGCCAGCGTACTTCAATATGAAGGACTAATCGATGAAAGTCCTCTTCATTTTCTTCACACAACTGTGTAAAGAACCTAGAATTCAAAGCATTGATATGGATCTTGTTTACTGTGTTTATGACAAATTGAAGAGATTGATGCAATCTGGCACTCAGATTTTTAGCTACTAAATGTTGTCGATGAATGACACAGTGAATTGCAAACACCCTGGGTACATTTTGTTTTAAATGCCTTATAAAACCATGATAATGCCCAAACATGGCTGGTGCTCCATCTGCTGCTGCTGATATTATATTTGATAAAGGGATTGCTTTTTCCATGAAATAATATTTCAAAACATTGAATATTGGTTCGCCTTTAGTTTTTATTGTCAAAGTTCTCACAAAGAGCAGTTCTTCATGGATTTCTTGGTCCATAAAAAAGAATATATGCTAATAATAGTGCTTCATTAGGAGGTAAAGTTGTCTAATCTAGTTGAATAGAGAAATGGTTCATTTTCAGATAATTACACAAGAAGATTTCAACATCATGACCCATTTCATCAATACATCTTTGAACTGTGTTGTTGCTCAAAGGAATTCTTTTGAGCATATAATATGCAGGCTTGTGTACAACAGTTTTAAAAACCTCTTCAACAGCTGGTAAAAATCAGCTCATTCCCAATAGTATGAGCTATGAATCGTGAGATATTGTAAGATGCCCGAAAACCATCATAATCTCTTTTTAATGTTGAAGTGAACATACTGTCCACCATGGTTCTCTTCTGATGTTTTTCTTCCAGTGTTTTAAAGTTTGTCAAAACTTTTTTCTGTTTTATCTTCTACTCTAGCTGGGATTCCTCCCATTGCTCAGTTTTTAAAACAATCCCCCCCACGGAGGCTTCCCCGCTCCTAGCTGGGATTTCCCCCAGTGCTTCAGCTTTTAAAACAGCCCCTTCCGTATAGACCACTTTGGGAACCACTGCTTCAAATAAATGGAGAAAGCCTAAAGAAGATAATCTTCCAATATCTTGGATCCTATTTCCAAGGTGATGGTGGTATCAGTGGCCACATGCAAGCAGGGATGAATGAGGCCTGGTTGTGATGCTGAGAACTCACCAGTGTGCTTTACAACAGACAAATGCCAATCCACCTCAAGACGGCTGATGTATAGGTTCTACATATTTATCTTGGAGGGATGAATCTACATAGTGAATTTATGAATTGCATACAGGTATGTTGAGATTTTATTTTAGGTTTTTCAAGGTTCTCCTGTGTTATTGATATCTAGCTCAATGAAGGAAAAAATCTTGGGATTTTTCTCTAAATTTGAAATTCAATCAACACTTAAACGTTGCAAATTCTACAAGCAACTTCTATATTGGTACTTTTGCCAAATATGTGGGCACACACACAATAGCATTTTGTTGTTGTTATAATTGCTCATGCTGTCTGTTGAATAAAGGCAAATAAGAAGAAATTCATTTTGTGAGATTGTGTTTGTAAGTACGTACACTCAAGAGTAAGTAAACTTAAAAGTGTTAGAATAGCACTTTGCAGATGTGTTTGAAATACAGTACTACACATCTCAATACACTCTACAACAGTCCTAATGGGAAACTGTGTATTACCATTTCTTTATTACCTAAGGGGGCTGACTATGTTTGTGAAGATTCTCAGTCATCCTGGTGAGTTTATCTTGAAGTTGAGTCATGGCAACTGAACTTCTTTTTCTTGAGAGATTGAAACATTTCACTGCTCATCCAAGCAGCTTCGTCAGTAAGAGGGCTGAATTGAGAGATGATGCTTTTTTTTAACTTGGTGACTTGAATCAGGCCACAGACTGCTCACAAATGACTCCTGATTTTCACCCCTACATTTCATCAGCTTTAACGGCATTTAAAAAGCCATTTTAAAGATAACAAGCATTGGCGGTGCATCTAGAGATACAGTATCCCATCACTCAATAAATAAAAGACAATAATGGAGACATTGGGCACATCTGAAACTGAAATGTTTCTGATTTAGTTCGGATTAAAACTATCCTGTGAAATGTATAACAAAAGCAAAAATTGTGGCTCACCATCTTATTTCAGTCTAACCTATGGTTCATTACAATCTACTTCTTCAGATACTTCCCCTGCGTCTATGACCCTATCAAAGCAGAGCATTTCCTCATCTTCCTTGGCACTGAGAGTGCTAGTGCTTTTCTCACTGTCTATACAAAGCAAGACTGAAACGAAGGTGGCTGATAAATACCACTATTTCCCATGGTTTTCACTCCATCACTAGATGTTTGCTTAGCTTGTTTTCTTCTGCATCACTCTACTTTGCACCAGTGCACCATCTATTAATGTGAACCATAATACCAAGTTACGAGGATGTAATTGCGTGGCAGCCCAAACAAGCTCAGGTTAATCTGTTCCCACTGTTTCTGTCTCTTCTGACTTCATGTTAGACTAGCACTAGCAAATCACCAGTATGTCAGTCAACGTGCTGCCATATAAGCCTAACCACTAATTTCTTATTCTGGATGTGTCTCGTGTAGTAACATTTTTTTCACTCCTTAGCACAGTGGTTGCCTCTCAACCCCCATAGTTTTGTGCCACTCCTGTCTGCTTTTTTCTTTATCCCTTGATATAGTTTGATGCAAGCATGTCTCCTCCATCTCCTCCTTTGCTGTCTTCCTATCCTAAATCCCACTCAGTGAGATGGGTTGTGCATTGTTACAACCCTAGGCTGTCTGCCTTTGCTGCTTTTCTTTCCATAAAAACAACAACAACAACAACCACTTTGCATTTGGGTACACACATTCTTCATTAAAAACTGTCTGCTGTTACCCCAATTGCTAAATGTTGTTTTTTCTTTCTAAGTTCTCTAGGTGTGTATGTTTAAGGTAGGTTCTGCAATAAGGTGATTTCCCCCCCCCCCAGTGTATGTAAAGATCAGTTTTAATACATGTATTTTCCATATCTTTGCTTTGTTCTCGAACCTTCCTCTCCCTAGTTGAAGTACAGTGACAAAGCACTACAGTACAAAAGCGGCTGTGGGGTTGACTGGAGGAAGAAAACAAAACAATTAAAATAGGAATAGTTTGAAGCACTGAAACACATTGGAATAGAAATAGGAAGATTTGGGATACGTCTGTGAAGATTCTCAGTCATCCAGGTTCATTTAACTGGGAGTTGAGTCATGGCTACTGGACTTCTTTTTTGAGAGATAGAAACGTTTCACTGTTCATCCAAACAGCTTCATCCCAGTTGAAGATTTGGGATGCTGTGATAACAATGAAATGCACAAAATGAAACATAAATGCACAAAAAGCAAGATGAGTAGGTGGAAAAAGAGGAGGTGAGTGAACTAGTGAGAGACAAGAGTTAGGAAGAGAAGGAACTAATGACTGAGAGTGTGATATTAATTAGGGGATACTTCCAAGTGTGTGGGGACAGGATAAACTGGCATACTCCAGTGCGTTCAAGAACAAGGACTCATCGATGGCAATATCTTTATTAGGGCCAATAAAAATGCCACAAAAGCAGACAAGCTTTCAAATTTCCCAAAAAGCTTCATCAGGCTAGCTGCTTCACAAATTACTAGAAGAAGGAAGAAAGAAAAGCTTAGGTCAGATTCTGTAGCGTGAAGTCTGCAGCAAAATTCAGTCCTGAAATGCAAACAGCAAACTTCTTCTTCTCCTGCAGAATTTCTTGCATGACTTCCCAGATACTGTTAGAATGTGTCATTCTTTCCTTTCCTTTCCTGGACTTCAGGTTCCAGAATCCTTTAAGAACTCCCCAGGCATAATTCTGAAAAACAATTCTGGGAGTTCCTTTCCCCCAAAATGCCTTCGTTTCACTCAACTGGAGAAAGGTGGAGGCCTTATTCTAGGTCTACATTTCCTACCCCAATTCTTCCTGGGAGAAAGTTTGTACAATGCTCTCTGGGGGTGATGGTCTCATTGCCCTTTATGCTGTCCAAAGAGTAACCCCAGAATAACAGCCAGTCAGCCACTGCAGGAAGCGCTGAAACAAACTTCCTCACAGGAAGACCAGGCTAGGAGATGATGTAAATAAAAAGGCATCAGCCTTTCTCGAGGAGCATGAAATGAAGGCCCAAAGATGTGTGCTTGTGGGTTGGAACCCCCAGAATTCATACAGATAACTTTAAATCTGTAACATTTTGCTATCTTCTTAAAGTTAATGCTCCAGTGTAGGTTTGGTTATCACTCAGGAACCAGCGGGGCAACTTTTGCTCTGTGTTTGCTTTGTTTTGTAACACTGCAATTATTCGTCCTCCACAGCTCAACTCTTTTAGTGACAGAAGTAGCTTCCTATCTTTTTTAAAAAACTGATGTTAACAAGGTGACTACTTGCTGACTGAAGTAGAGCCCTGGTGACAGTCCAATTAAGATGCAGTATATGGCTTCCCGTAGGCTTCAGCAAAGTTCCAATTTTAGAACAGAAGGTGTGAGTGAGTAAAAGTGGGGAAAAGAAATCACTCGTCATCACAAAGGAAAAGGGTTGGATTTTTGTACTTGGGCAATGTAAAATGTCTTCTACCCAGGCAGCTCAGAAATTCAATTTGTTTCTCTGATATCATATGGGCAGGGCCGGCACTTCCATTAAGGAGAACTAGGCAGTTGCCTAGGGTGCCAAAATGGAGAGAGGGCACTGGACAGCCTGCTGCCCCCCGCCCCCCCGCCACTGGCCACCGCCGTACGTTCCCCCCAACCTGCCAGCCGCCCGTCGCCGTCCACCTGTCGCTGCCCGCCGCCGCCCGCCTGTCACCCCTGCGCCCATCACCGCCCACCCCCTGCGCCTGTCACCGTCCCCCCGCCATCCGCTGCTGCCCCGCCACCCTAGCACTGGCCCTGCATATGGGGTAAGAACTGTGCTTCCTCAGCCAAGGGGCAGGCAAGGCTCACAGGCACGACAAGCAGGGACTAGAAAAACATAGGCTCCTTTGACACGACCACAGAAATCCACAGCAAACTTTGATCCGGATCACCACCACCACCACCACCCGGAGCAGTCACGTGGTGGATGTCGCGGATCAGATGTTCCCATGGTTGCGTTTTGAAAATCCGCAACTGTTCTGATCCCAAGACTGAGAACCACAGCAAAGATAACATAACGGGGGTGAAAAGGTTTTGGTGTGGATTTTCCGTGTTCCCACAGTCTCAAATAACGGTTTAAAATCCACAGCGGAACAGCGACAAGGATTATACCACCTTGAGACCAGGTACTTGTAAAATGCACTGGGTTGGGCTTAAGTGGGCGTGATCACACTTTATTTTTTTTTTAAAAAAAGCCTGCATCTGTGAGTAGAGATGGGCACGACTTAGCGGTATTCCCGTTTCCATTTCCGTTACTCGTTTCCGTTACTCTACGGAAACGGTAACGGGAATTACTCCACCAGACTTCGAGCTCGAACCGACGAACGAACAATTTTGGTCTGATTTGTCGTGCTCGTTCCTTGCATCGCGGCACAGAAAAAAAGTTTTTAAACGTTAAAAAAACCCGGTTCCCGGCCGAAAAGCAGGCGGAAAAATGCCTGCTGTGCCTCAGGGCACCTACCAGAGGGGTTGTTTCTGGAGGTCCCCGGCCTCCCCCCCCATCCCCCGTCCTAGTGGGCTGCTCTGTGGGACTCGCCGCAGGCTCGCAGCCAACCAGCAAAAAGCCCAGTCTCGCCGGCCGCCGGCCGCCGCAATTAAAGCGCAAGCAAGTGGCACGGACAGCACAGGAAAAAACTTTTAAACTCTCCCCCCACCCATTCCCGGGCCAAAAAAGCAGGCGGAAAAATGCCTGCTTGACTAAGGGCGCAGGGCACCTACCGGAGGGGTGGTTTCTGGAGGGGGGGTCCCGCCTCCCCCCCGTCCTGGGCAGCCGGACTCGAGTCGCCATGCCATGCGGTGCGGGCGGGGGATCCAAAATGGGGCAGCGAACGCAATATTGTTTTTGAAATCATGGTCCAAAAACACACAAGCACAACAGAAACACGCGAAAATTTATAAACTGCCAGATTTTTCACATTAGCAGTGGGTTTTTTCTTGCAACAAACTGTCTCTCCTCTCCTCCTCTGTCCTCCATTGATTTTATTTTATTTTATTTTATTTACACCTGCGCAATGATGGGCTGGCCGAGTGGCCAGCCATGTGGGAGTGGATGACCATGCAAATTTTTGGAGCCATCCCACCAGTCGCATGGCCACTTGGCCATGGAGACTTCTGGGATGTGCCAAAAAGCCCCCTAAAACCTGCCCTAGCCCTAACCCTAACCCTAACCCTTGACTCCGAGTCCGTACCCATACGTCACAGACTGTCTTCTTAGTGGGTCAGAGAGGCGCCCAGAGGTGCAACCCACTAGCCCACCGTAACCTTACCCGTCACTAGCCTAACCCTAGCCCTAACCCTAACCCACCCTTAACCCTAAGCCAGATGTACTTGCATTGCACTACACACAAGTACAATTCCCTTCTGTGTGAGACATGGTGGTGCGAGAGCCTTAGTTAGGCATCTCACTATGGCTCTGGGTTCAGTGCCATCCACTAGTCTTCACAGTCACTGTCTGCACATTCTGTTATGCAATATCCATATGGCTATTGCATAGCATTTTGCAGCAGCAGCAGGTGAGGAGGGGAGACCCCCATGTTGAGGGGTCTCTTGGAGCCTGCTTCCCTTTCCTAGTGGGTGAGGATAGGAGGCACCCACGGGTACCTCCAGGAGCCCGCTTTCCCTTTATAGCGGGCCAGAGGAGGCACCCACCCCAGAGAGGTGCCTCCAGGAGCCCGCTCCCCCCCAAAAAACCAGTACTAACGAAAACGAAAAAAACGAAAAAATGAACCGACTAATTTTTGCAAATTTTTGCGAAAAACGGAAACGACCCGAAACGGAACCGGCCTGACTAACGACAACTCGAAAAATTTTTTTTTCAAGTTGTGCCCATCTCTATCTGTGAGCACTTTGCAGTGGATTTTAGTGGTTGTGTGAAAAAGAGTTAGATTATGCAGAATGAATCAGTGCTCTGGCATGCCATTAAAGATATCATTAGACTATTGCAGGCTAGATTGTGATTTTGGATAAAAGTGTAAATCAATCTCCTGACCGTGTGCCAGATGGTGAGAAGATACTGAAGGGTGAGCCAGATGGAGCAGCCTTGGTTCACCCTCTCCTGATTAATTCATCGAGAAGACAGCCTGGCTCTCTGTAATATTTTCCCTTTCATCACCAAGATGAGACTTTGTGGAGTCTTTCCCAACCCGAGAGGGTAGGGGCTGAATGGGAGATCAAAGAAAACCAGGTATGTTTTCTGTAGAACACTTTTGTCATTCCACATTCATTCCTTATCTCCATTTTCATAGATGTCTGACTTTCAAGAGGATTCACTATGGTCTGATGGACTTTAAAGATAGTCTTTTTCAAGCCATTATGACTAAGATTACATCCAACCGGCCATCTGCCTTCTTTCTCCAATTTTGTATCTCCAGAGTAACCAATGTTTTGTGGGGATGGACTTTAAGATCACTCTGAATGAAGGGGGGAGGCACATAAGAGGTGTCTTCTTACAGCTTCAGATGCAAGAAAGCATCCGAAATCTAGAAGCTCCATAATTATTTAAGAGAGGTTCTATAAGTATTTCGTAATTACCTTTGCCTGTTGTTTTACTCAATGATGATGATGATGATGATGATGATGATGATGATGATGATGATGATGATGATGATGATGGTGGTGGTGATGATGGTGGTGGTGGTGGTGGTGGTGGTGATGATGATGATGATGATGATGATGATGATGATCATCATCATCATCATCATCATCATCATCATCATCATCATCATCATCACCACCACCACCACCACCACCATCATCATCATCATCAACAACAACAACAACAACAACAACAACAACAACAATCTGTACCACCAAGGCAATTCTGACATATGGTGTCCCTTTCAGGGTTTTCAAGGTAGTGACTATCCAGAAGTGATTTGCTGTACTATTTTCTTCTTCTGGGAGTAATGTGGAACTGTGCAGCTTGCCCAAGGCCACATAGGTTAAACCAGTACAGAAAACCAGGTTGAAAGTGTGCCCTGAAGCATGGGTTGGGGCATATACCATTCAGGTACATCAAGCCAAGGGGGGTCCCAACACCAGCCCCAAGACCAGCTCAGTTAGCAGAGGAAGTAAAACTGTTTAGCAGCAGAATTGGTGGTACACCAACAGAGACCCTGTGCTGCTTATGAAAGACCACTGCAACACCCCCTCTAGCCCCCCAGGTTTTGCTATCACAGGCAGACATCTGGGAAACAAAGCCTTCCAAGCCTCGTTTACCAAAATCTCTGCGATGTAAGCTACATTTGCATGCCCATGGAGAATCAAGTATTGGTTGGCTATTGTTTTCCCTTTTAATCACCTGGCATGCAGCAGCAAGATTTACACCCCCCCCCCGGGGGGGGGCTGATACCAAGGTTATCCAAAGTATTTAAAATAACATCATGAAAGGCTTAGGTGGGCTACAGAAGGGTTGAATCTCGAAAAGGCCCTGGAAAACAGCTGTTTTGGTGCGCTTCTGGTGGGTATGGGAGGATACCCTTTCTTCCCTCTTCACTGGAAATGTTTAATGTGTTTATATTTAGTTCGTCACACAGCTATCTCAACCAAAACTACATTTATTTATTTTTTATTATTGCATATTTTGCTGGTGTTTTGTCGCTTTTAAACCAAACTGTGTAATGGCACTTCCGTTGTAGCCGCTCAATCCACATGGGGATGAGAAGAGCTGGTTCTTGCTCTCTCCTGTGATATTGATGCCATGATTCACTGAGACACTTTCCAAATTAATGTACAGCTGATCCAGGAAAAAAATTAGTATCATATTGGATGCTCACCCCGCACTCAACTGCAAAATTCACCATCATGTTGGATCACCAATACTTACAGAGAGCTGACTCTTGATGACGCTATCGGGGCAGAAAGCCTGTATAAGATGGTGTGCTCTAAAATTAAAAATTTAAAATGCCAGAAAACTCCTAGGGCTTTTCCACCTCAAAATGCATGTTCCATGGGCTCAAGACAATAACTCTAGGGAAATGGGAAAAAAGTACAGTGATAAGGAAAAGGGCAACTTGGAGACCTCTTTTCCTATGCAGAAGTCCTGGCAATGGGAAGGATGATCAATACTGGGGAGCATGTACATTCTCCTGTATGCAATCTGAGACAGTAAAATCAAGCAAAATTCACTCCCTTGATATGCCAAAACCTGCTCAAAACTAATGTTATCATCTTGGCAAACTCCATCCCTTTAATACACTCTGTCCAAAAAACAATAGTAACGCACCACTACGGAAGTCCCATTAAATAAGTGGAACTTGTGGAAAAGTTGACTGATTTAATCCCCATTGATTCAAGGGACCAGGTTTAGGTGCAACTCACTACCGGATTTCAGCTTCCAAATGCTGATTGCACACAGAAGAGATAATGGAATCCTATTTTATCACAATCAACAAACAAATAGACATAGAAAACACTGTTAAAGGTTTAAGTGATTGAATCAAAATGCTACAGTATCTGAGTTATCCCAAGAACCTTTTGCAGATTATTTGCCACAACTTGGGTGGTTACTTCACGTCCCGTTCATCCCTCCTTGCTGTCCTGCTTGGGACCAGTTAAAAAAAAAATCTTACTTCATGTCCATAGCGTGACAGCAAAAAGTTGTTTCGACCACGCCCCCGGAACTGGGAACAGAGTGTGACAAGCCATACCTGCCCCTTGGCTGGGGAATTCTCTTGTCACTGTTGCTTCCCGGTTCCTGTTCCGAGACAAGGGACCGTGGGGTAACAACTGTCACGCAACAACCAGTGTCCACCTGACCACCACTAGGTGAGCAGCTGAAGCAGCATTCCACATTAGTTTCCCTATGGGAAACACCATGCAGTGCAAATGTTTGTTAAAGAAAGTACTGAAAATTCTGTAGCATTGAGGTGTAAATCCCAGAAGACCAGTAAATCGAAATATTGAAAAAGTTTTATTTACAATATTTTAAAAAGGGGTTAAGAAAGCAAGACAAATTCAGAATTTGTCATAGAACAAGACCGTGAAGTAACAGTTGTCATGAGACAAGTAATCACACCCGTGGGTAAATGGAAACAGGGACTGAACAGGGACAAAACCACGTGACTGCAAACAACGCTGTCACGGTACAAACGTAATCGCGGAACAAGGTCGGATGTGAAGTAACCGCCTAAACTGAACCCAGCCTAAGAAAGAATTACGAGGGCTCTGCATGGGTCTCCTATTCAGTATGGAGGTTAATTTGGGGCTTCAGAATGGATCCTTATCCCATCTGGAAGAAATTCATGCCCCATCTGACTTGATTTGTGCCCTAGATTTGCATCACTATGTAAAGCCTCCTATTTATCTATATTAGAAAACTAAAATAATGTATTATTGAAGGCTTTCACGGCCAGGATCTGATAGCTGTTGTGAGTTGTGGGGGCTTTTTGGGCATGTTCTGGAAGTTTTTCTTCCTGGCATTCTGCCAGTCTCTGTGGCCAGCATCTTCAGAGGGCAAGTTGCTCAGGGAACTAGGAGTTCTCTCTGTGCTCAGGGAACGGAATTAGGAGTTCTCTCTGTGCTCTGGGGTGTGCCCAGAGCACAGAAAGAACTCCTAGCTCCTCTGAGCGCCTTGCCCTCTGAAGATGCCGGCCACAGAGACTGGCAAAAGGTCAGGAAGAAAAATTTCCAGAACATGGCCAAACAGCCCAAAAAAACTCACAACAGCTTTCGCTAGTTTCAGGGGGCTACATGCCGGACACATTTAAAATCTGCTTAAAATAATAAATCCAGTGCAATTCATGCCCACTTCTGATTTAATATTTGTTGCGTTACGAATCACATGGACACAGAGTTTCAGGGTGCAATCATCTGGTGCTCAGGCAGCATTCCTGTTCGTCTCTCTGTCAGGGTCCATGGATGTCTGTGTGATGTATGAATGTGTGGAGGCATGTGTGCGTGTGAGTGTGTGATGATGATTCTTGTGATGATTCGTGTGATGCTTCTTATTCCCCCCCTGCCTGAGCGACCAGTGTTTTATTGGTAAGAGAGAACAATAGATACAGTAGGACGTTTCTCGGTGGGAGGGGAATGCACACCTTATCTGTGAGACCATACACAGTAAACACGTACACAATGGCAGAGGAAATACATTCACACAATGGCAGAGGAAATACATTCCATAGGTGGGAGGGAAAATGCTCCCTAGCTAGTGAGGGATTATTGATAAGGACAGGAAGAGCTTTTCTGGGCCTGAGCAGATGTATCCTGATATCCTGTTATTTGCCATCCTGTTTGCTCTGGCCTTCTTGCCTACATCAGCACATCCTGGTATCTGCTTCAGTCCTGGGGACTGCTGGGAAATAACAGGTCAAGCAGCCCTCCTAGGCCTTCAGTTTCCTTTGTGCTTGACCAATGTTGGGGCTCAGAAATATGGGCAATGATATTGCCACAAATATTGTTTATAAAACAATATTTCATGTCAATGGGCAATAAGTGCAAACTTGTCATAGATGTTTGTTTAAACAGATATAAATCCAGTTCATGCAGTTGGCTCGGCACACCCACCCCACCCCCTCAGTCAGGTCTTGTTTTGCTTGAATGCAATGAATTGGGTATTTCTTTAACACAGCTTGGCAGCTCAGAATTGCCTCAAATATTGAAAACGTTGATCTTCTTACAGAGTCTCTGCACGCTCAGCCTAAACATTTCTCAGCCTTTCTTTCAGCATATCGGATTGATTAGTTTCCCCAGGAAATTATGGATTGCCTTCCAGAGTTGACAACCGGAAATGGCAACTGCTTCAGACAAACTGTGAAATGTTGGTGCCTCCTGGCAAGGGGTTTGCACAAAGTGTTATTTAAGTTAAGGGTTTGTTGATTTTGGCATCCAGTCATTCTTGTTCCTTGCCAGACTGAAACTTGACTGAAACCTCTTATTTTATTTTGATACTACACCCTGTTCTCTATGTGGTATACCACTCCATCTCTTGTTGTCACAAAGAACCACATTATAATGTAGTTTTTGCCAGGGTGGCCCTGAACCTGTGTCACAGTTGTTCCCATTTCAAACTTCAAGGGAGAGCTTCCATGACTAAATGCCACACCATTTTAATAAACCTCAACAGGAAGAAGGCTGCGTCAGAACTTTCTCCGCAGGAGTATTTATCGTGAGGATGAATTAAGGACTGAGACGCAACCAGGCAGGCCACCCTGAACTTCCTGAGGGTGTGTGAAAATAAAATAAACTAAATACACAAGGGAATTAATAAGAAAATCTACATTTACTTGTATTGTGTGGAAATCTAACTTTAATAATTAAAATGCATAAGTACTTCATGTACACTCTGCTTTTAAACCTGAAAATTGATACTGCGTCCTCAAGTTAAACTATCAGCAGATCTTTGATATATCAAGTTGCGAGCCCACGTGTTTTCTGCTCCACGTGGGCTGACCCTGACAGTCATGTAAGAGCAACCAGATCTAGGCAATACAATATTTCCAGGGAAAAATAAAAACAAATAGGTGCAGCCCAATTTCCTTGGAGGTTCCTACCGATGTAGATGGGGCAACAGCCCCTCATTTAGGAAAATGGCTGAAATCCTGTTGCTTAAATCACACTAGAATAGGCCGAGGGAATAAGTGCAGATTAGGCAAATCAACTCCTCTGTAAGATCCATTGATTGAAATGGGACACCTTTAATAGACCTACCACACTAAAATAAATCACAATTAGAGTAGGATCCATTTGAATCAATGAAACTATGGAGGAATGGACTCATCAAGGCCCCATTGATACAGTGGGCCTGCTTTACTTCAAATTACTATACTAAGCAACAGAATTTCAGCCATCATTCATAGAAGAGAACAATGACATATTAATTTGAAGACTTGGTATTTTAAGTTATAAAGGTATGAAAATGAAGCAGTAAGAAAATATTCCAGAGTAGAAATGGGCACGGAACGACAAATTTTCCGTTACCGTTAGTCGTTAGGCTCGAACCGAACAGAACCAAGAAAATTTTCTTCGTTCTGTTCGTTTCCGTAACTGGTCTGGCCGCCCGATGAATGGAAGAAAGTCCTCCTACCTGCTGGTGCTGCTGCTGGCCTTCCTGGTCCAGTGACAGTCTTCCGGCTTCCGGCTTCGGGGGCGGATTCGAGAAGGGGCTGCCATCCGGTCTCCCCACGCGGAAGCCGGATCGGAGCCCCCTCTCGCCACCCTCCCCCCACAGCCTGACAGCCCAGTGGGCTGCAGGCTGTCGGCGGAGTCGGGAAGGAAGGGGCTGAGGTCCTGTCTCCGCGTGCGGAAGCCGGATCCCAGCCCCTTCTCAACTCCGCCCTCCACCACGGAGCCTGGAAAGAAGGGGCTGAGATCTGGTCTCCGTGTGTGGAAGCTGGATCCCAGCCCCTCTCACCGCCCTCCACCCCACAATGGGTTGCAGGCTGTGGGTCAGAGTCCTGCGAGACCAGGGCTTGATCTCCTCCGCCCTGGGTGACGGCCGGCACAGCTGTCATCCCTGGCTGAGGAAATCAGCTGAGCTTCGGGCGGGGCTCCTGCCGCTCTGTCATCGGCTGGACTCCTTCAAAAATGGCCCGCTTGGCACTAGGGGGTCCCCCTAATGCCAGACGGGCCATTTTTGAAGGGGTCCAGCCCATGGCAGGGCAGCAGGAGCCCACTGAAAATGGCCCGGTTGCCAGCACGGAGCTCCTGCCTCCCCCCCAGCCAGATGACAGCGCCCGACACTGTCATGAGCAGCGCGGGGAAGAAGAGACCCCTGTTCCGCCTCCACATGCAGAGGCAGAATGGGGTCTCTTTAAATGGATCTTCCCTGCGGAGTTGACAGCGCGCCTGGTGCTCTCATCCACCATGGGGAAGAATAACCCGAAAAACGGTAAACGGAAATGAAGTTTTCTTAAAATTTGTTTCCGAAAAATGGTAAACGAAGGGAGATGGGCACGAAACGGAACGGAAGCAAAACCCCATTTTTCCGTTTCGTGCCCATCTCTATTCCAGAGCATCAAGTGACATATACACATCCATATTTTTACTGTCTGCATGTTTTTTTCCAGGAATAATGGCAGTCAAATTGTGTAAAATTAATACCACTAAAACTTTTTCTACAGGCTTTGTTGCACCTGTCAGGTGTGCTCTGGTATCCGTTCTCAGCACATTTTCAGATAACATGGACAAGGGCCTCCCTCTTTGCAGCTTCCCAGGATCTGGAATTTGATGTTGAGGGAAGCAAGACTGGACTCCTCCCAACTGTCTATCTGCCAGCAGGCAAGAGTATTTTCACTCTCACTGATCTGCTGCTGAAAGGGGGATCTTCTAAAGGCAGGTGCTGTAGTTTCCCTTCTCTTCCATTGTAACACAATTTAACTGTGTTTATTAAAGACAGATAGAGATACAGGACTGGCACTGCCCGAACGGGGCTGCAAGGGCCTTCCCGGGCCTTTGGAGGTCCCAAAAGGGCCTCCCTGCAAACTGGAAGTGACTTCCAGTAAACCGGAAGTGACTTCCGGATTGCCAAAAATCATTTCTGAGGGCTTTTCTAGGCCTGTTGGCCAGAACGGAGACTCAAGTATATACAAAGAATGGGGACTCAAGTCATGGGACCTGGTGTCAAGGTAGACTTAGGTGATTCAACTCAGGTTTTCTTTTTTCAATGAGTCAGACTAGACTTGCAGCTTGGAACCCACCCTCCCTTTGTTTTTGAGGGGAAAATGACAACATATTTTTAGTCGAGACTCAGGACTTTGTACCAAAAACTTGAATCCGGACCTAGAACTTGGACCCAAAGACAGGTAGATGAATTCCAAGCCTAGCCAGCAACTCACAGGATTCCAGATTATTTGTCAGGATCTTTTACAACATTGTACATAGAGGTTCCATGGAGGTCCTTCAAGAGTTTCCCAAACTGACCAGACATGGGGCAAAAGTACATGACAGCTACATTGAGTAGTACCTTCCTATATTTTTCTTAGTGCCTGTACAGGCATATGGGGAGGGGGTGATTTGGTGAGGGGTTCAGATAGACCATGGGCTCATCCTTTAAAATGTTGATTAAATTTCAAGATAAAGCGTTTCTAAAAATATTGTCCCTGCAGCCACCGGGCTTTTTTTTTTTTTAAAAAAACTGGTTATGCACCCTTTAGTGAGTTTTCCATGATGTACTGGATAAGTTAGGATTTTTTTGCTCCAGTAAAAAATGCGAGCCAGAAGTCCATGGGAGCTCGCATATGATCCGGTTTTCTGCTTTTTCCCCTAGCCCTAATCAGCTCGTCCTGGGGCTGGTTGGTGCTTTTTTAATTTTATTTTTAAATTTGACCTCCCCCTCCCCCAGCGCTGATCAGCTGGCCTTTGGGCTGTCAGCGCTGTTTTTTTTTTTTGTTCTCATTTTTTTCCTAGCCTCAGAAGCTCCAGGGGCTGGTTGGCGCTTTTTAAATATTTTTTAATTCCTCCTCTCCCCCAGCACTCATTAGCTGGCCTTCAGGCTGTCAGCACTGTTTTTTTATTTTTTTTTTTTTTTTTTCCCTAGCGTCACTTGCTGGCAGTGGGGCAGAACATCACTTTTTTAAAAAAAATCTTTGTATGTGGGAATGGAGATCCCACATCTTCAGTCATGTGACCAAGAAAGAAGAAAATCAGACTTTCACTCTATCCGGATCTTCCCCCAGGTGAGATAGCGGCTCATGTGGCCAATGTCAGGTGTGTGTGTCTTTTTGCTACCATGACCAGCAGGTGTGGTGCAAAAATATATATCAGGAATTGGAGAGACACTGAGCAAAAAAGCATAAGCCTCCCTGTGCCAAGTGCAGTCAGTGCCCACAGTTATATCTACACCTTTAATTAATATAAGTAAAATAAGAGACATCACAGCTGGTGGCATGTGCAGCTTGACCTATATAGGTTTATGTAGAAAAGAGTCAATGAAGTCAGGAAATACCTACTTGCTAGCGCCATGAGAAATGGAAAGTGCATTTTTTTCAGCAAGGGTGGAAAATTACATGCAAGTTCCCTGGAACCAGTTAAAGTTTGGTTTACCGTGGTAGAAAAATATACTAACTAATTACGTTAGCACCTTCTGATTTGTAGAACTAATAATGGCAACCGCATTAACTGCAAGAAGAGAAATTGTGCACATCTATGTGCTCAAATCATTTCCACAGATCAATCTGTCAACTACAACAAGGCAAGAGGTCTCAGTATACATTATGAGTTTAGCAACAGGCATGTTTAGAGAAAGATTAGGTACCTGTACAAGACAAAGCTTTTAGGAAGGACAGTTGTCTTTATTTTTACTGACAGCTTGTGTTGGAACAAGAGAGTAGATCAGTGAGGGACGGAAGAAGTCAGAAAACCAGCAAAGGTAAATACATTATGGTGTACTCTTACATCCATTTTGCTGGACATAAGCCTAACTGAATCCAATGGGAGGCACCTGTGTATTTAAGGTATGTTTTGTCATATCTGGAGCCTTTTGTGTCAAACAAAAGAAACAGTGAATGAAATAAATGAAAATGATAGAGGCACCCCCTGAAGGAACAAAAAAAACCAAATGCTTTTATTATGCACATCCCTCCTGTTTGGCATGTTGAGACTATTCTTTGAATTCACAGTTATTACTAATGAGGAATTGTGCTATACTCATCTTACATACTTTGGTTTTTAAAATATATTTGTTGAATTGTCCTTTCTTATAAGTGGCTATTAGCCTACTGTGGAGGGGCATTGGTGTAACTGTGAAGGCGTAAGTTGCAGCAGCAAGTTGGTACTTATTAACAGGTTGCCACCTATGCTCCAAGTCATGTGGCAGTGGTACCACATGTGACTAGGAATGTGAGTGGCAACTTGCTTTTTAGTAGCAATTCGCCTCCATGATTTGCACTATTGCACTTACACTAGTATAAATCTACAATAGGGTTGTAGTTGCTATTTCAAAATCCCCCCTTTAATAGTACTGTGCTCTGTTAAATATAAATTATTCCCATTCGTTCTCTGAAAAATTGTACCTGGGAGTGGATTGGTCAGCAAAACCATTTTTGTACATGATATTTCATATCCACACTTCACTTCACTCCCTCCTTCTCATGGGCAAAGCCAATTTGGAGCTTGAAAGAACACAGTAGCCAACAACTCTAGTTGACCCACTAAACCCAGAGGCTCATCACACTGGAAACAGAGTGCATCTCAACAACAACAACAACAACAACAACAACAACAACACCATGTTACTGTGCTGGTGGCTTTTAATTGAACCCCTCGAGGACAACAGGAGATGAGACCTCTTGAACAAAATAAATTCTGCACTGGCAATTAAGCAAGAAACAGGTTTTAATAATTCCTAGAAACCTCTGAAGGCCAGGGCCGTTACTTCACGAACCTCTCGCTGCGCGGCGAGCCGTGATTTCTGCGCGAATCGGTCGGTTTTGTCCGCACGATCCTCCATTTTGGATGCGGCGCCACCCCGACCACGCCCCGACCACGCCCCTAAACCGTGCTCCAAGCGGGGCGAGAGATTCCCCTGCCGGAGGCCGGGAATCTCCCTCGCTTCGCATCCCGCTTCGTATCCAAATTCACTTACTTTTTCTCCGAAATGCCGATGCATAGATATTTCGGTTAACCCGTTCTTTTGATCTTGCCTTCTGTAAACAGGGGCAACAGAGGGGGGGCAAGCGTCCCCGGGTGACGTGAGCAGAGCCCCTCCGCTGGCAAGGGATGGCGAAGGGCTGCGCAGAGGGAGGGGGGATGGGGTGTCGGTGCCGCCGCCGCAAGACACCCCCGCGCGCGCCCACCCAGAGAGCGGCGGCGGGGCACACAGGGCGATGAAGCTGAGAGAAGCCTCTCCCCGCCCCGCCCCCCCCCAAAAAAACCAACCCAGCAGCTCTGCTTCAGGGAAACACGATGGCCGCCCACCCTCTGACCGCAAATGACAGCCAGGTATTGATGCATCGATACGCCGTGGTAATTTTCTTAAAAAAATAAAAGAAAGCAGAAACCGGACGTTGCAAGTAAGCTTCCGAATGCGAAGGGAGCACGTGAAGTACTACTGGATTCGACCCTAAAACCTCGCCCGGTGAGGACACGGAAAGAGGGGTGGGGGCGAATGGAGACCACGTGACTACCACGTGACCGCCTTCGAATTCATAGCGAAGGCAATCACGCTGCGAAGAGAAGTTCTTCGTGAAGTGACGGCCCAGATTACACCCATATGCTGTACACTGACTTTTCTAACAAGAGAACAGCCATCTGAATGAAATAAGGGGTTGCAACACCAGCTCCTCGTGCCAACCCGACAGTTGAATTAGGTTAATTGGGGAATAGAGAAAGGAGATCCTATTGTGGCTGCTGGTTGTATGACAAAGCCTCCTTCGTTGGTCAAAAATACACAAATTTTGGGAAAGGAACAATCAGGAATAACACATGTTTCTGCCCAATGGAGTACCCATGCCATCTCAGGAAGATCAATGTTGTGCTTTAAAATATGTCTCTCTCTCTACCATGTCCTGAAATAACTTCAGTGGTACCATGTATGAAGGAATTAATTTGTTCCAAATGAAATTCTGTTAAGCAAATTTTCCTTTATACAAATTTCCCATAGGAATGCATTGAAAACGGAGCAATCCCTAATTGCAACTATTTTTCTGTTGTAGGGATTCACCCCATAGGCGATTCTGTTATGCAAATTTCCCCTATCTCCGGAATTTTGTATGTTGTACAGATTTTATGTTATACAAACTGTTTGTTATACGAGGGTCCACTGTATCTATCTTAGGTAATATTTTATTGGTGAGGATGAACATGAGAACAGTACTGGTAGAACAGACCAAACACCTAGCTAGCCCAACATTCTGTTTGTAGAGTATTAATTCCAAGCTTTACACCCGCTTCCTAATGCAGAAGCTGGGAGATTGCCTGATGGAGCAACATCCTCCATCAGGAACAAGCTGGGTTTAGGAAGGGCCATAGCACGGTGGAACAGATCTTTGTGCTACACCATCTAGTCTGCAAATATACTACTAAGCCTTTCAAATGGCTTTTTGCAGCCTTTATTGACTTCTCTTCCGCATTTGACACAATTACTAGGAATCGTCTTTGGGATAAGCTTGCAGCAACAAATATTGACACGAGATTGCTATTTCTAATTCAGGAACTTTATACCAATTCAAAATTGAGGGTAAGGATTAGTTCAGATGGAAGGGTTTCAGAGGAAATCAGTGTAAACAAAGGTGTTAGACAGGGATGCCTGCTCACACCTCTCCTCTTTAACTTTTATATCAATGATATCGCAAAAGCTGTAAACCATCCCAATCATTTTCCTCCTTCAATTGGTAATTATAAGATTGCAGCACTTATTTATGCGGATGATGTTGTCCTATTATCTATGAACAAGAAGGGGCTCAAGAGAAGCTTGAATAAGCTTAGAGAGTTTAGTGAGTTAGAACACCTTAAAATAAATTATGCAAAGTCTAAAGTCTTGATCTTTGGATGGCAGCCCCCCAAATTCAACTGGTGTATTGGTGAGGACAGGATAGAACAAGTACACACCTTCAAATATTTGGGAGTGCATTTTGATGAGAGAAACTGCTGGAAAACACAGGTCAAGGCTGTTAAAATCTCAGCTCAGAAATCTAGTCATGCTCTAATTAACTTTTTTCACTCCAAGGGTGGCAAATTGGTATCCCCAGCTTTAAAGGTCTTCTCAGGAAGGGTGAGTGCACAAATACATTACGGAATTGAGATCTGGGGTTTGGATCCAAACATCCTACATACGCTTGAAGTAGAGCAGAATAAATTCCTGAGGCACATCTTGGTGGTACCACAAGGGACCCCAGCAGCCTTCCTTAGAGTAGAAACAGATGTGGTCTCCATCAAAGCTAGGACAACTCTTGCCATATTCTCTTATTATAAGAGAATATTGGACATGCCTGACCATCGTCTCCCCCAACGTTGTCTGATGGAGCAGTGGAAGAGTGGTGGATGGGCCACTTTGGTACAAAACCTTTTGAAATCTAAATCTCTCTCCACTGATATTTATGTTTTCCCAGGAGTTAAAAGTATGCTGAAGGAGTGGATATATAAATATGACAATGATCAGGACCTTGCCCTAATCAGTTCTTCAGGCTTCTCTCACTGGTACCATCTATGGAAAACCAATCATTCAAGGGCACATTATTTACATTCAGTCACTATTCCCTCTTTGAGAACAGCCTTTACTGAACTCCACTTCCAAACTATGCCAACTGCTGTCTTGGATGAAAGGTACAGTAATGTACCCAGACACCTAAGACTTTTTATCTGTGGTGCAGCTGAGATAGAGGATGTGGCTCACTATCTATTAAATTGCCAACTCTACCACAACCCAAGGGCCAACCTTCTAGGAAACATCTTGGCCCCTTTGCAGGCGGAGAGTCCTCTGGTTAAAGTGGATAGGCTGCTTTCAGACTGTGACCCTTACATCACTTATAGAGTTGCTAGGTTTGCCAAAGCTGCTAGAAAAATTCGTGCCAACTTTCTGAGCACAATTGCGGTGAGCTGTGTAGGGGACTCCCTGATATGAGGTAGTATCAGTACTCTCTTCTACCCCCTCCTGTCTGGCAAGAGAGGTCAACTCAAGAGGTCCCTATTTATATGGCTTCCTTTTTTCTTTTCTTTTCCTTTTAATGCCATGATTGTTTTATCTATTTATTTTTTCTGTAATCTCTGATTGTGATGGCTTGTAGCCAAGACAATAAACTTTATATTGATTGATATTGTAGAGTAACCAGTTACTCCCAGGCAGCCCTCAAGTAGAACATGAGTGAAACAACACAGTCTTGCTTCTAGTCCTCAGCAATTGCTGTACAGAGGGATGCTACTTCTGCTACAGGAGTGAGTAGAGAGGTATCATGGTCATTAGATATTGCTTCCAGGCCAATCTGAATTTGTCCAATCCCTTTTAAAAGTTTCCGAGCCATCACTGCATCTTGTGGTATTGCATTCCTCTTACATCTCTGGTAGAAAAGCATCAGGTGAGAACAGATAAAATGGCATGTAACAGACTGGGTCAGGCCCGCCATCCAACTCCCCCTTAATTCAGAGTAAGACCCACTGAATTCAATGGGAGTTCTGCATAGAAATATATAGCCTTTTGATTCTGGAGCAACACAACACGTTTAAAATCATATCCAGGGAGGAACCAATCTGATTCTCAAATAAAAACATCAGTTCACTTTGAGAGTACTTATACTATGTGTCTATGCGAGAGTGGAGATGCAGACGGTCATAAAATCCGTTCTATAGTGCTGCCTACCATTCCTGCAGAGCTCATCCACTCCATCATTTTGATAGGGGGCGCATGGAAAAGTGCTGTTAAGTGCAATAAGATGATGATGTGAAATCTGCTTAATGGACATGAGTGAGCAGTTTTGCTATTAGAATAGGGAGGGGAAATGCCCCTTAGAGCCATTATTATAAGATCAACCTGTGAAATGAACAGAGCTTTTTACATATGTTTCTTTCATGAGGACAGAATATGGTTTCTTTTATAAATCCTTATAAATTTAGTCTCCGTAAATGATAGCACCTGATCTTAAATGTAAGAAGGAGATTAAGGACTCATTACCACAAGTTGCAGCCCCAGGAAGTAATATTTCCAAAACTTGGTTCTGGGAAGTGTGGTTTGCTTGGCCAAAATCCACATGACGATCACTGAAGACAATCTGGAAAAACAAATCTCAGAACAATCTGCGCAAAAGATATAATAGAACCAGGACTCAGTTGTTATTTTATTTTATTTTAATTTTATTTTATTTTATTTTATTTTATTTTAGTAAAAACTACAATAGAAAATGTCTGTGAAGATTCTCAGTCATCCAGGTGAGGTTATTTGGGATTTGAGTCATGGCAACTGGACTTCTTTTTTCTCAAGAGATCAATCTCTCAAGAAAAAAAGTCCAGCTGCTATGAGCCAAACTCCAAATACAATACAAAACATTTAAAAAGTGATAAGGATTCAGATGTGTTAAAAAGAGGGAGACACCCTATTGTTGCCGTCTTTGTGTAGCAGAAGTGAAAAGGGAGAGGGTGTCTCTTAACTTGAAGACTTAAACCAGGTTACTGACGGTCCTTTTAGGACAAGTATAAACTCATGAGTGCTTGTCCAGTTGTGCTGCCTTCTACTACAGGCAAACTGTTAGCAGGGAGTGATAGCAACACCTGAAATTCTGCTATCCTGATTGTTAGCTGAAATGGCTGGTACTTTCTGATGGAAGGGTTTCTCCAGTGAACTGGACTATCCCCCCACCCCCCGTCTGTGTACGTCAAACATTTGGAAAGTGGAAGCAAAAAAAAAACACACAAAAACCCTTGGGTAGCTATCCTGAACCTTCCTATAATGGTTATTGTGCCAGATACTAACCCAACCATTAAACTCCTTTGGGCAACATTGGTCCAGTCATTACTTGCCAGCTTAACCTGACTAATAAGGTAGGGTGAGGATGCTAAACATATGAGAGGAAAGCAATCCATGGAGAAAATACAGGGCTGGTAAATAAATAATTTTTTTTTTTTGAAAAACTCTTTAAATTTCATGACTACTCACACTCACCTCCCCAGTTATTCAGAGCTTTTTTCCCCCCCTGGAGGCTCTGATGATAATGTCAAGACGTGTTCAGTTGGGCAATTCCCTCCCCAGAGAGGCTTAGGCAGTGTCACAGCTGCCAAAATGCAGCAACCCGTTTGCTAGCTGGGTCTAGTCACAGGAGCCATACAACCCTCCTGTTGCAACAGCTCTGTGGGCTGCCAACCTGTTTCCTGGCACAATTCAAAGTGCTGGTTCTAAGGTATAAAGCTGGAAATGGCCCCCTTTATGAGCCTACTCAGGTGCTAAGATCTGTTGGTCCCACCACCTTCATATGATATATCCATTTGGTGGGATGTAGGACAGAGCCTTCTCTGTTGCTGCTCTTAGACTCTGGAACTCCCTTCCACAAGAGGCCAGGCATCCCCCATCTTTGCTGACTTCCTCAAGCAGGCAAAGATCTTTCTCTTCAGGTAAGCTTTCCCCAGGGAACTGGCAATCTGGTATGTGATTTTTTTTTATGGATTGTTATGCATTACTGCTTGGACTGAATTTGTAGTACTTCTTGTGCTTTTCCAGTTTTAGTTTCCCATCTCCCAGAGTGGCTTTTTAAAAACCTTATATTTGTTTGCATTCTCTTCTTAGCTTTAATATTGCCTTTTTAATTATGTAAGATGCTACTTCAGAATTCTTATTAGCTTTGAATATCGTCTGTAATGTTTCTTGGCAACTGATGTACGCTTATCGTCTTCAGCTTTGTATATTGTCCAGTGTTGTAAGATGCCTTGGGTCCTTTCCAAGTAGAAAAGTGGAGTAAAAATATCATAAATAAAATGAATAATTGAAATAAATAAAGTAGATACTGAAAACCAGTATCAGTGGAGTATCATGCGTCCCATTTTCTGATCTCCTCCATCACTAAACATTTAATATATTATATGTGCAGAAGCAGCACAATCCCCCTTATGAAACGCTAGGCTTTCTACTTGAGTGGATTTTCCTTCAGCTTACTGCGTACCCAGCTGCACAATATTTTCCTTTCAGGGGGTGTTTTTTGTCACTGTGTTACTCTTGAAAAAAATAGCTAGAGCAAGAGAGCTGTCTGCCCGTGGAGTACTGAGGAAATTAAATACCACATGTTAAAGTGAACTGTATGCTCTAGGAACAGCAAGTTATTGCTGAAAGGCACCAGTCAATATGGAGTTGGGAGGCTACAGCAAGGTTGAAGTCGTTACATGCCTTCTTGTTTTGTGGCAAAGCTTCGGAAGGGTTGTATTTTTGGATTACAGCCCCACTGACCCTGTTGGCTGGAGAATCTGAAAACTGACATTGCAAAAATATAGCATACCCCACTGAGCACATCCAATCTTGCCTGATTTCGGAAGCTAAGCAGGGTCGGCCCTGGTTAATACTTGGATGGGAGACCACCAGGGAATACCAGATGCTGTAGGCGCCTGGAGTAGGAACTGACAAACCACTCCAGTATTCCTGCCAAGAAAACTCCATGGACATGGGGTCACAAAGAGTTGATCACGACTGTAACGACGCAACACACACACACACACACCATATTTGCTTTGCAGTTATCAACACTACAATCCAGCTATGCATTGAAATACACAGGGTCTGTTATTGGTTACTTTAGTGATGTTGATTTCAAACAGCAACAGTGTGAAAGCCTAGCCACCAATTTGTAGTCTGATAGATGCTCCTTCCATAATGTGGTTGTGGAATCGATAATATTTTACTGCATCGCCAATTTGGTGGAACTCTTGATTTGCTTTGGTAGCAAGGTCAATAGCCCTGAAGTACAGACTACCCTATTATGCATTGCAAACCAGAACCAGCGCTTGAATTATTTCAGTACAGGAAATCTATATCTGCCATTCAGGCAGAAAAGCACCGAATTTGATATGAGATGCAAGAGGCAACCTCCAGAGACTCTCAGCTTTAAGCATTCGCCTTTCAGTGTCTAATGAAGGGGTGGGAAACTTCCAGAAGTAAAGGAACTGCAACAGCTCCCATCTGCTCAAATAACTTTATTCTAGCTTTTCTTTTTTAATACAGGCATGTACAAACTTCGGCCCTCCTGATGTTTTGGACCACAACTCCCAGAATTCCAAGCTTGTATTGCCAATGACAAAGAACTGTGGGAGTTGTGGTCCAACCATCTGGAGGGCTGAAGTCTGGACATGCCTGCTTTAATGGGGAAAGGGCACCTCACTTTTGGAGCATGGGAAACAAGGGGGATAAGGAGGCTAAACAGAGCAAGGTTGCCCTTCACTCATTCTAGAGGCCAAAAGGGGATTCCAAAAATAAAATTAAAAATTATTTTTGAGGGGGAGGGCTGGTGGACGACAGAGCTACTATACGCTGAATTTGCCCCCCTTGGCCCAGCTAAAGCCCTTGCAAAGATAAACTTGAAAGTACACGGGCTTGATGAATGCTCAGAAGCCAGATGGCTGCGTAGAATTCTAGGGTAGCAAATGATAGGCCTTTGGTGACCTGCTAAGTTTCCTCGCCCATGTAGCATGCCGAGAATTACCGTATTTATTGGCGTATAACACGCACTCCCCCCCCGAAAATAGGGGGCAAATTATGTATGCGTGTTATGCGTGATATAATATGAGGCGACCAGTGTGCTTGGCAAAAACAATGACTGCCGTCCCATAGCCAGTGCTCGCACACTGCGAGCTGACGGGGCAGGCCAGAGAAACAAGGATCCCACGCACGCCCTAACTCCCCTCCCTAAAGCCTAACTATCTCACCCCCCCTGGGAGCAGGGAGCCCACCCCCGGGACCCTAACTAACCCGCCCTCTAAATCTACCCCCCGGCGCGAGATCCCTAGCCAGACCAGACGGCCCGGATCCTCGGCTGCACGGACGGAGCTGCCAGGTTGCCTCAGGGACTCCGTGGGTGGGAGGGGGGTTAGGGGGAGGGTTAGATAGGGACCCGGGCAGGTGGGCGCCAAAAAAATTTTTCCCCCTAAAATTTCCCTCTTAAAATGAGGGTGCGTGTTATACGCCTGTGCGTGTTATACGCCGATAAATACGGTAATTCTGATACGGATACAGAATTCATTCTGCAACATTCAAGGAATGGCTTATTTTAGGCAACTGGCTTGCAATGAATAATTATGCACTTCTTGGAGGCATACCCTAACATAAACTAAAGTGAGGCTTAGCAGGAGGTGGATAATGTTTGTGAAGCGTACAGGAGAGGCAGGCTCTTGGTCATTCCTTTCTTTTGAAGGATGGAGCTGTATGTTTCCCAGGAATTCCTCTTCAGCTGGAGAGGGCAATTTCCAGAGACAAAGGGCTGCATTTGTCACTCTGGGATGTTGAGGAGCCACACCTACACTCCAGCACCTCTCTGTCCCATCTACTCTCACCAATATACTGTATTTTTAGAGAGGAGACAGGGTAACTGGTCAATTGTGCCCTGTAGGGAGCATGATTTCTTATTTTAAACCATCCCTGCACTCTTCTAGGGGGACTCCCCCCCCCAGGAAATGTCTAATCTAGGATTATGCTATTCCAACTCACTGAATCTAGTTAGTCTAATTTGCATAATATATAATTTTACATATCACATAAAATGGACACATTAATAATTATACTTTTTCTTCTGGTATGTTTTATCTCTGCATGATGAAGTTAGTAGAGGATTGCCCTCCTGCTCTGAACCAGCCTGCTGCCCTTAGTTCAAGTGGAGTCAAGACGAGGAAATAAAGTACTTTGTTAACATTTAATGTTTTTGTTCTAATCATTAAACTGCAATTGCTTTTTTTTTTTAAAAGATAAGTGTCTTTGTGTTAAGCTCAATCAGTTTCTGTTGGAGGGGCAATAATGGTTGGCCATTTTTAATCACTTTAAAATCATTTATTGTACTATATCTTAATAAACATTAAGGCAATGAATTAATGTCATACTTTTCTCTGTCTCTTTTAACATCAACAATTGAATGTTCTTTAATGTTTTAATATTAATAGTTAATGTTAGCAATTCCATGCTCTGTTCAAACTACAGCGTCAGCCTGAAGACCCCTAACATATGTGGAAGTTTTGTTTTGTTTTTAATTTTTGTTTTTTAATTTTCCTCCTTCATGCACTTTTATACAAGCCCTCCTGCTATTTGCATAATGAGATGTTGTCATTTATCCCGGGAACCTGACTCGGTTGGACCTCCCTTCCCAAATGTGACACACGTTTCCTGTACTGGTTAGGAGTTAGGTCATTTTAACATGATGCCAGCTTCTGCCACCTTCTTCACCTGCTTCTTGCCTGGCAGAAAAGTTCCCAATCAACAAGGTCAGTGTCTGCTTTGTTTCGCCATCCCTCAAGGTTTAAAGCAATCTAAATTTAAAGTGGCTTATTGTAATCAGCATATACTATGAATGTACTTAACAATACCCTTGAATGTCTCAATCATGCTTTGAAACCACTTACTCATCAGCCTTGGAGGAGACGGGGAAAGAAAGAAAAAAGAACAATGATGTGAAATAAGTGGGAGAGCTGAAACAGCTTAAAAAGAAGGAGCACCTTCTTAAGAGGGCAGGAAATATCAATGGAGGCACATCAAGAATGTGAAATTGGATTACTGAGCAAGAGAGAAAACCTAGAAACAAGACTTTCCTACATTCACTTGACAGAAGGGGATGGGAATTGTCACAGAATTGTGAACAAACAAAGTATTATATTTATATTTTTTATCTTAGAGTATTTTTATCCCTGCCTTTCTCCTTGGAAAAGGACCCAAGGCGGCGGAGGGATAATACAGTCCAGTACAATTAAGACGTTCAAGTATTAAGAGAACAAGGAATTGAGGGAACTCTTACAGCATTAATAGACAACCCATAGATTCATATAAAAGACACATGGTAGTCCATCATTCAGGGAAAGCTTGCCTGAAGAGAAAGGTCTTTGTCTGTTTCCGGAAGGGCAACAGAGATGAGGCAGTCCTGGCCTCTAGTGGGAGGGAGTTCCAGAGTCTGGGCACAGCAGTCGAGAAGGCCTTTTCATGCGTTCCCATGAGACGTACCTGTGAGGGTGGCGGGATGGAGAGAAGGGCCTCTCCTGATGATAAATATTAAAAGATATAAGAAATGTAACGCTAGAAATGTGAAATCAATTATAACATGGAAATTTGAAGAATAATGATGGCAGAGGTTACTTCAGGACAAAGAAATGTAACCTTGAAAATGAAAAGAAAAAAGGGGAGATAAATATTTAAGAGGCATTGTATGGTATGTCCACAGGAGGCCACTGCAATGTAATCTGATAAGGTAGCAGAGTCCCTTGGGTCTGCTGCAAGTCTCATACAGAATGTGTGGAGTTTGCTACCAAAGCAGACTCAATGAAGAAATACACTTCTACCTTCAACAATTCTGGGGTTAGGAGTGCTGGACCTCATTTAGTTCAAAATCTGCGTATAACTCTTATGCCCACAAAAACTACAAAGCATATTTTATAAAGCATCAACAACTGATAAACATAAACACACATAAGCAACAGTTCTCTCTGCCAAGCTTGTCTGCCAAAGTATTTCCATAGAGTACCATGTGTAATGAGCTTTAAAGATCAAGGGGCTGAATTAAAGATATTATGGCAAATGTATTTATTGAATATTTATTTATTAACATCTTTATTTATTTGTTGAAAAAATGTGTATAAACAAAACCATGATGCTCAGATCCATGCAATTTAAGGAATAAGTGTGAATTGAGTCTCCTGGGTTAGGGCAGAAAGAAGATTGGAGATAAGGTTTTTGTTTGCCCTTATCATCAAACATTTGCTTCTGTAGTAGAGTCTGTGAGATTTTGCATTAGCCTTCTATTATTGGAATCTGCTATGATAGAGGAAAATGTAAACAAAGATAAGGATATATAAACATCCTTTGCCTATAAAAAGACTAGTGTATTGTAAAGATGCCTGCCAACTACCCAGCATGGAGACAATGAAGCCAGAACCACAACAGGGCCAAACTGAGCTGAGGTGAGAAATCAAGGGCATGTGGAGATTTAAGAAGATAATGATACATTTGTTCAATGGATTCCAGTTTATTCTGCTGCTCAGTATAGGAAGCAGGGATTAGAACATCTACCATAGACAGCTGCATATCCTTTTAATTCTGCTAATGTTCAAAATACATGTAAATATTTCTTCTCGTAACTTATCTAGAGAAAAGCATTTTAGCTCTTACCTTAAATTGAATTCTAAATCCACTGGCTCTAATCTAAGATCTAAATTGATTAGCTCTAGAGATTGGGATAATTTTTTTTAAAAAAAATCTGATTTGTCATGATTCGTGATTCATCAGGGCTGATGAATCAATGAATTTCCAGTGGTGAATCAATGAATCAGTGAATTGATGAATTGATTCATCTTCCTTTTAAAATGGCATCTATGGACCCTAGATTTTCAGACATGCTTCCTCTGCCTCTCCTCTAAAAGCTGCAAATTTGGTGAGAATTTGGGTTTAGATGTCTGAGCTATCCACCCCAAAGAGCCCCTCCAAAGGAAACTGCCCCCCCCAGCACCTATAGAGGCTAAATTTACCGAGAGGATTTTCCCATCTCATCTCTACAATCTCAAGTTTGGTGAAGACTGGGTTTCAGATGTCTGAGTTATACACAGCAAAGTCCCCCCCCCCCCGGAAATTGCCCTTTAGCAACTGGGTTGGGGAAACCCAACCTTCACCAAATCTATATAGGGATTGTAGAGTCAGAGTAAGCTTCTCTATAAGTTTGGAGTATGTAGTGGTTATCCTGGGGAGAACTTTCCTGGTGGGGGTTATTTGGGATTGCATAACTCAAACATCAAAACTCCAGTCTTCACTTGGAGGGACTGTAGAGGACTGTCACAACCCACAGACTCACACACACAGGTAAGTTCAGGCTTTTTAACTGGAAACTCAGAACCAAACCCCAATACAGTAAATCAGAAGCAAATCAGAGTCCAGGAGAACTATAGCAAGGTCACGCCTATTCAGAAAACAAAGCAGAGTCCAAGATAAACAGTCCAAAAGTCAAAGCCAGAATGCCAATGGTAGCTTACACCAAGTCCACTGAGAAAGTCCAGAGCCAAGGAAGACGAGGTCCAGGATCACACCAAGCAGAAAGGCAATAGCAAGTTGTCATATCAACCTGTTGCTCCCACAGTTTGCCTCAGCCCTGAATGCTTAATTTACTGTATGTCTCCAGAGAGGAACATAACTTCCGCAGAAACTAACCCTGTCAAAATTTAGCACTCCCTGAATGTAGACCTCGGTGGTTCAGATAAAGCTTGTCTCTTCTTCTCCTAGTTGTAAGTTTTCGCTCCCTTCGACAAGCAGCCCTCTGTGGAGGTGGAGACTCTCCTGAAGCTGCTGAGTCACTCTCCTGTGCAGCTGCTGGAGGAACTGACAGCTCAGAAACCCCATCTGGGGCTTCTTCAGCCATTAACTCTTCAGCCTGTGGAATAGGTTCTGGCAGGGGCCTGGCAAAGACAGTCAGAGAATGCCTCCCTCCAAATTTGACATTTTGGAAGAGGTAACCGTGTTAGTCTGTGCAAGATTTCCAGGCAAAATTCAAATAAACAAAAGAAAAGACAAAAACATGTGGTACCTTAAATAGTATATTTTAATGTAAACTTCCATGGATCACTTCTTTTGACATATAACAACAGTATAAGATGTTCAGTGAAATATAGAAAGGGATATAGGTTTCATACCAAACATTCATTGGCTGTTGGGTGTAGGGTACATTTACACGCAGTGATTTGAGCCCTAACACAAAACAAAGCAAATCACTGCGTGTAAATGTACCCTACACACAACAGCCAATGAATGTTTGGTATGAAACCTATATCCCTTTGTATATTTCACTGAACATCTCATTCTGTTGTTTTATGTTGGAAGAAGTGGACTTGATCAATGAAAGCTTACATTAAAATACAATAAGGTGCCACATGCTTTTGTCATTTGTTTTATTTTATTTTGTTTTGTTTCTTTGAATTTTGCCTGGAATTCCTCCAAATCTGGTGTCTCTAGATGCTTTGGAGGCATGTTATAGCCTGCTGAATTAACAAATCAAAATTTGCTAAAATTTCATAAATTTGTATTCATCAGGGGACTTTATGACAAATACAAACTGATGAATTTTGACAAATCAGCCAAATTCAGCAGAAAATGTGATTCATTCTTCAATTTGTCCTCATCTCTAGTTAGATCTAATCTTGCTTTCTGGGACAACATGGAAGAAAACACCCTCCTTGGTGTGATAACTCTGTAATTATTTAATATAAAGCCCTTAGGAAAAGAAACAGATATGATAGATAGTCCATCATTAGACAAAACAAACCTTAACTCCTAAAACATGACTAAATATATAACTGAGTAAATAACAAGAAGTTTTCTGACATTGTATAATTTGCAAATTATCTTGTTTTGCTTTATGTTTGGACTTAAGCTTAGCATTCTTTTGAAGTCTGATTTCCCATCTGAATCATGTCTCTCCAACACACTAAGATGTTTTGGTTCTAATCACTTACATATCTATATCATCCATTTTTGCTGCTAGACTAGATTCTTCAGATTAAATTTACTGTTCAGTCTTTTCTTCAAGGATTAATTTTACATTAGACATGGGCTTCTCATTTCGGAAGTGGTCAGCTTCCGAAACGAACCACAGGACCAGAGGAATGAAATCAACCAATACCTTACCCTGCTCTGGTCTCGCGCAGGGCTAAACTCCAAGGAGGAAGAAGCCTCCAACACATCATCTTTCCTTCTCCCTTGCACTGGCCAATCAGACAGGGAGGCGGGATGATACATTTCCCTGCACAGCTCCTGATTGGCCAGTGCCAGGTAGAAGGAATAATAATAATAATAATAATAATAATAATAATAATAATAATAATAATAATAATAATAATAATAATAATAATAATAATAATAATAATAATTCAGAGTTCACCAATTAGCATGGATATTCCTGGAGCTGTAATCTAAAAAAAAAATGGATCCATGTTCTAAAAAGCACCAGTTAGCAGTTGTCATGCTTGGAAAGTGTAAAATACGTAGTGGATTTTGAACCAGACAAACCCTAGGTCCCTATTCACTAGACCATGGAAGCTGCCATGATAACCTTTTATCCTTCAAGTTATTAGAGGGTGAGAATATTCTCTGTGCTCCTTAAGTAGCTACTTAATGTGATGAACTATATCACTCCCTCTTAACAGGGCTTAGTAAGTGAGTGCCAAGAGAAATGAAGCTAACATTAAGAAACAAAAAATATGTATCAGCATGCTTGGTGGTATTCTAAGGTTCACAGAAGTTCAAGCATTTATAACAAGAAGAAAATAAACAGCCTTGAAAGGTAAGTCTTCCTTCAAACAGGATAGATTAGTGGGCACAAGATATTGAGCATAAACTGGAATGGAAAATTGAACAGAATGGAGAAACCTATAGGAGGGCAGAACTGGAAACCTGATCAAGGAGACTCCCTTTAGACCCAGGTGGGGAACCTTCAGCCCTCCAGATGTTGTTGAGCTTCAACTTCCATTGGCTGCAGCTTAGCAGGGTCAATGATCAGGGACAATGGACAGTTGTAGTCCAAACACATCTGGGACAGGGCACAGGTTTCCCACTAATATCTGAGGGGATGATAAGTGCAACATTTTATTGCAGTTCCCATTTGTTACTGCTAATACTTGTATTTCTGGTGCCAAGAAACTCCCGAATGCTGTAAGTTAGAATAAATTTAATGGCATATTATCCATTTATTCATTTCTTAATTTTTCCTAGCTCAATCCTCTATATTGTATTCCCAAGGAGCAAGGGTAATTTTAAACCCCATTGATACTTGATCAGAAATCAAGGCAAGTAGCAAAATTTGCTGTACTGCTTTTGCCGTTGACAATTATAGATTCACATGCAGTAATGCAGTTCTATGCATCCATCCATTCATTCTGTGTGATTGTTTTTCCAATGTATGGGGTGAGGAACAGTGTTTATATCTGTGGAGCCCACCCCACTCACCATTCATTAATCAGTTGGGAGAGAAAAGATTAGTGTCCATGTTCCTTAATCCTCTTCCTCATGTTGATCATGTGCAAATATCTCTGAACCTCTGAATACTTCTTAAATTCTGGACATTAACATCAACAGGTAATGGTTTCAATGGGAATTTATTATTCATATCTATTTTTTAAAAATTAACATCAGTAATATGATTGCTGTATTATACAGTATTTATAGTCTGCCTCTCCAAGATCAAGGCACAGTAGATGGTTCTGCTTCCTCTACCACATCTGTGCTCACAATAGCCCTGTGAGGTAGGCCAGCCTAAAAGAGTGTGACCCCATTCAATCAGTTGCCTTTTCTTGTAGTTCTGCGGGAACTAAGCCCCAGTAGCCTTCCAAGTCAAAATGTCACATCATAACTATTACACCACACTGACTCACAACTAAGTGAGAAACATTCACTGCCAAATAAAAGTATCTTCATATAAGGCATCCATTTCTGCACTGGATGAGCTCTCACATGTGTTTTACACATACAAATATATATCATAAACAAGCAAATAATTTACAGTGCAAAAGCATTCACTTTGAGGGCTATAAATACACATCATGATATGAGGAATGGTCTCCCCAACAAAAATATATACAGTGGACCCTTGTATAACAAATGGTTTGTATAACATAAAATCTGTACAACATAAAAAATTCTGGAGATAGGGGAAATTTGCTTAACAGAAATGTCTATGGGGCTAATCCGTACAACATAAAAATGGTCGCGATTAGGGATTACTCTGTTTTCAATGCATTCCTATGGGAAATTTGTATAAAGTAAAATTTGCTTAACATAATTTGATTTGGAACGAATTAATTCCTTTATACAAGGTACCACTGTAATCTCATTTCCACTGAATGACTTGAAAAGTTATTTATAAATAGATCCAACAAAGATGAATGTTTATACTCAAGTAACTATCCAGTGAGAAGATTTAAAACTGGGATGTGCATATGGATGAAACATTCTCAGCACCTTCACCAAACTATAATGTTCAAGATTCATTTTACAAAGCCACAGTAGCTATACTAGCACCTCACAGATGTGCGTCTGCAGCATTGTCCATGGAATATGCTTGAGACAAGAAAATTCAGAATTCTTACTATGAAAAACTTACTGAATGTTTATGCCTGTATAGCACAACTGATGTACTAGACTCCATGGGTGAAGTTAAGAAGCAAGCACAGGCATTTGCTGGTGGCTGCCAAGTCATGAGTTATACCTTGTACAGCTCAGATTCTTCAGAACACTGATTAACAATTGGAGCACTTTAAGTGTTATCTCCATGGACACATTCACCATACTTAGAGAGATGCTCCTCACTTGCTTCTCCTCATCATTTTCCATACATGGAAAGTGTAAGCATGTAAGCTCATGTAAGCTCTAGATGCAAGCAAGGACCTCAGTTTTTCAGGATTCCTCATTTTATGTCGGATCTACTTGTCGCCCAGAAAATCTATTTTTGTGTGTGTGCATATGTTTCATTTTCCATATCTAGAAAGTGATGGTTATGCTGGCAGCTCCTTCCTAAGCATTGTAGTGTATCCATGGAGGTAATGACTGAATACTCTTCAGGTTTTATTGTGGCAGATAACAGAGTATGAAAATAGCATGTTAAAAGTATCCGGATGTTGAGTCATGGCAACTGGACTTCTTTTCTTGTGAGATCGAAATGTTTCACTATTCATTGTAGCAGTGTGGGAGAGAACACTCTCAGGATGCTGATAGGCAGTTTATTAAAAGTTTATTAAAATAGCCCTTATTAAAATAGCCCAACGCGTTTCGGCCCAAATGGCCTTCTTCAGGGACTTTTTCACTATAAAAAAGGTGACATTTAAAAGACATAGAGTCAGAGAATTTTACACAGAAGCACTAATAATCAAATGCATGATAAACACTTAAAATGCTGAAACAGTAAGTTTTGTAGGGATACTCACTAAGTGTTACAGGTATACTTTAAAAGCAGTCTGGCCTGCTGTCTCAAACTCCTAACTAGCTTACATAATAACATACTTCTGTGTAAAATTCTCTGACTCTATGTCTTTTAAATGTCACCTTTTTTATAGTGAAAAAGTCCCTGAAGAAGGCCATTTGGGCCGAAACGCGTTGGGCTATTTTAATAAGGGCTATTTTAATAAACTTTTAATAAACTGCCTATCAGCATCCTGAGAGTGTTCTCTCCCACACTGCTATTGTCTGTGGATGCTCCAGTCCTTTCACCTTGGTCCTCACCTACTGGCATCATGTCCTGGGACAACACATTCAGCTACTCTAAAGAGTTTTTAGACAATTTACTCACACAGCCATCTATTTTTGAACGTCAAAATGAATGTACCAGCATGGAATGGGAAGAAATCTGCAATTTACATAAGAAACTGATAAGAAGTGAATTGCATGCCTCCACATTAATAGAATACTGCAGAGTACAAAGAATCCCCAGAGGATTAAGAATATTAAAAGAGCCAGGCATGTATAGAGACAACAATGAGTTTGTCAACAAATGGAATGCCATCCTCAACAAATGTTCACAAGACCTCATGCTCCTCATCATTGACACCTCTTCCAAAAACAACATTGAAATGAAAAAAACCTTAGATGAAAATATGGACAAATACAAACAACATCTAACGAAAGATAAAGAAAAGAATTTAGAGAACTTGGATAAGGAGCTGAAGAAATTCCATGAGGAACTAAAAGCATTCAAATATAAAAAAAATTTAAGAGATGAAGGAGATTATGCTTCTAAGAAAGTTTACCCATGGCAATACAAAAGATCCAAAAAAGTATCTTTCCACATAGAAGACAGCTCCTTCTCATCACACACAGATTGGGAATCGGACATAGATGACAACAGAGATACAGATGTTAATCACAGGAGTTTTTTAGACACAGATACCAGAAACAACAAACCAAAAGGACATCCCAACACCTCCATGACCAAAAGAAGACCACCAAGGAACAACTCCTCCATCAGAACCAGGAGAAGAGCACGGTAGTGAACCTTTCTCATAGAACTCTCAACGATACAGAATGTGAGGTATTAAATAAAGGTCTATCTTTTGTTCCCACTCCCAAACATGACCCCACCACCATTAGGCTTGATCTTTTTCGTTTTATCAGAAACATAAGATTACGCCAGCATTTTGGCACATCTGAATCCTTCCCCCGTTCATGTCATTTTTTAAAGGGTAAATCCTCATTTATGCCCTCTGATCATCCAGATCCTTCCATTATCACTTTTGAAAGACTAGTTTTACAAGATTTAGACAGATTAGAAAAATCCCACAGGAACCCTTGGCACAATATGAGTAAAATAGAAATGGACACTTTAAGGTCCCTCTCCCAAGATCCCACTATTATCATAAAACGAGCAGATAAAGGTGGAGCCATTGTAATTCAAAATACTTTAGACTACAAACAGGAAGTCCTCAGACAACTGGCAGATACCTCCACATATACAATGTGCTCCAAAGATCCCACACAAGACATCTTAAAGGAGATTAAATTCATATTAGAAGAAGGACTAACTCTAGGATATATTACCAAATCTGAATATAATTTCCTACTCAACAAAAACCCCAGAATACCGGTCTTCTACACTCTTCCTAAAATCCATAAACAACAATATCCAGTTAAAGGCAGACCCATTGTTTCAGGCTCCAATTCAGTTTTAGAGCCTGTTTCAAAATTCATTGATTATTTTTTAAAACCCTTCATACCCATAATCCCCTCTTATATTCAAGATTCTAGGGATTTCATTAATAAAATTGAACCCATACAGATAAAAGAACATGACCTCCTGATTACTATGGACGTCAACTCTCTTTACACCAGCATACCTATAGAAGAAGCTTTATCCATTATACTTGACACTTTGCAGAAAAGAACAGAAGAACACCCCCTCATTCTTTTTACATGATTTAGCTGAACTATCTCTTACAAAAAAATTACTTCAAGTTTGACAATAAATTTTATTGGCAAATTAAAGGGGTTGCCATGGGTTGTCCTATGGCCCCTGAAATAGCCAACTTATATATGGAAATTTTTGAAAGACACATCTATTCCCCCACCAATCCCTTCTTTAAACATATTGTCAAATGGTTCCGATACATTGATGACATTTTTATTATTTGGAGAGGACGAGACAAGCTCATAAAGTCCTTTTCTGAATGGATAAATTCTCTAGATACTAATCTGAAATTTGATTTAGAATACAACCATTCCGAAATCCACTTTTTAGATCTTACCGTCAAAATACACTCCGGACGATTGAACACCAGCTTATATAGAAAACCTACAGACTGCAAATCTCTCCTCAGATTTGACAGTTCACATCCAAAATCCCTCAGAGAAAATTTACCATATGGACAATTCCTAAGAATCAGAAGAAACTGTACCAACACAGATGATTTTCTATCTGAATCTCATCTCCTAAAAAACCAATTGTCCAATAGAGGCTACCCAAATCACATCATTGAAAGAAATTTCTATAAAGCAATTAACTCTAGAAGAAAAGATCTACTTTTAAGTCAACAGAGAGATACCCATAACCGCATTAGTTGTGTGTTGACATATAATCATATCACCAACAAACTACAAAATAGCATTAGAACACATTGGCACATCCTCAATAACATACCTGGGTGCTCAGAAAAACCTTTAATTACTTTTAAAAGAACAAAAAACCTAGCTGACTTTTTAATCAGGAGTGAATTCAAAGAAGAAAAAAATCAGATAAAAGATAACATTCTCAAGACCAAAAAGCCACCTACTGGCCATCACCCATGTGGGCATTGTATTTATTGTAAACATACCACAAAAATGACTGATTTTACAGATATACAAAATAGGAAATATACTTTAATGCAATTCACAAACTGCAATACTCAGGGTGTCGTATATGTCATCAGCTGTCCTTCCCTAAACTGTATGTAGGGAAGACTTCCAGACCCTTGAAAAAACGGATAGGGGAACATATTAGCAACATCAGAAATAAAAGGATAGGTACTCCTTTAGTAAACCACTTCATAGAACACAAGCATTCAGAACAAGATCTTAAATTTTGGGCAATAGAAACTGTGAAAAACAATGAAAAAATCCTTCTAAAAAAAGAAATAGACTGGATCATTAGGCTAAACACCTTATCCCCTATGGGTTTGAATGAAGAAATAGACTTTTTACCATTATTATAAGTTTTGGTCAAGGCTACAGCTACAAATGGATTTCACTTGAATGCTACACCAGCTGGGTAATCTCACCAGCAATTATAAAAGTCCTCAGCTGTAGCTAGCAACAGACTGAGAAGCAAGACATTTAACGTCTCCAGAGTTTCTTTGAGCACAGGTTAGTGGTGTGTATTGTAGTATAATATTGCAGTTATGTTGAATAAAAACAGTTCTTTTACCCTACTAAACAATGAAGTGATAATACTAAGAAAGATAAGAGTATGTTTGCCAACAAGTGGAACACAGAGATAAATGCCCGCAAATTCCGCTTCAGATAAGATGTTTGGAAATAGTTGTAGACAACACCCACATACATGCAAGCAGATGAATGATACCCTATATATGGATATAGTGGGGTAAACAGTAAAATACCCATGTATCTGCTATCATCACTTCTCTTTTGAAGCTATATATTTTTGAGACTGTATACACATGCATACCACGCCTTATATGGTTGTTCTCCAGTATGTTATTATGTAAGCTAGTTAGGAGTTTGAGACAGCAGGCCAGACTGCTTTTAAAGTATACCTGTAACACTTAGTGAGTATCCCTACAAAACTTACTGTTTCAGCATTTTAAGTGTTTATCATGCATTTGATTATTAGTGCTTCTGTGTAAAATTCTCTGACTCTATGTCTTTTAAATGTCACCTTTTTTATAGTGAAAAAGTCCCTGAAGAAGGCCATTTGGGCCGAAACGCGTTGGGCTATTTTAATAAGGGCTATTTTAATAAACTTTTAATAAACTGCCTATCAGCATCCTGAGAGTGTTCTCTCCCACACTGCTATTGTCTGTGGATGCTCCAGTCCTATTCATTGTGACTGACAAAGCTACTTGGATGAGTAGTGAAATGTTCTGATCTCACAAGAAAAGAGGCCCAGTTGCCATAGCTCAACATCTGGATTATCTCACCTGGATAACTGAGAATCTTCACAGATACATAAAAAGTCCTGTTGTTACTTAACCCCCTTGTTTTGGTGGTAGGTTGGCAGGATTTGTTTCCTTTTTAGTAACAATGTGCTCCCCTGTGATTTGATGTTTTTGTCATCATTTTTTTTTTTTTTTTGGTTTTGTGCCTGTTGCCGGGTTATTTGTATTTAGTTGTTCCTTTATTGCATTATTGGGTTGACTGTTATTCTTGTGTTAGTTTTAACTGTTCATGTCTTCTATATAAACTGCCCAGTATTCCTATCAGGAAAATTGATTGTGGTATAGAAATATAAAAATAACAAACAAACAAACAAACAAACAGACAGACAGACAATACTCCTTTTTCAAGCATTTTAATGAGGCAAATAGTATGGTTTGTTCATAATAAGTAACATGAATTGCTTAAATCAAATTGTTATTACCTGAGGTAATCACTGGGGCAATGTGTCTGTGGAGATTCTTACTGGGGCTATGATTTACATTTTTAAGTGATCACCTGAGTTTTGGAGTTTGATTCCCCACTGGGCCTCCTGTAAAAGCAGCCATCTTGTGAGGCCTTGGGAAAGCTGCATAGCCCCAGGGTGTCAAGCCCCGCACACAGAACACACAGCAAGCCAAGTTCAGTTCTTTGCCAGGAACTTTAGTTGTAATCCAGATAAAGTACAAAGTACAGTCATAACTTACAGAGCCAAATGCCAAGTTCAAGGGAAACAGAGAAACGTCGTAGTCAGGAAGCCGGTCCAAGGTCAGGAAACAAAGTCAGGATAACACACAGGAACGTGGTGGCAAGGTAAGTGACGCGTTGCTCCCACAGAGGGTTCAGGGTAAACTTGCTAGCTTTATCCTAAAACAGGGAGCACACCCATATCTCTGGCAAGGCTCCTGCTAGAACTCAGGGCTTTCAGATCTAATTCTACGCCTATCATTAAAGATTCTTTCCCTAGCTCTCCTGTTAGTTCTCCTTTGCAGGATGCTGCTCCTAGCCCTTATAGGAGGAGGAGATGTGCCCTCAGCTGCGTCCTCAGATTCAGCTGCCTGCTGAGTTGAACTACAAGGCTCCTCCTGCTGCTCTCCAGCATTTAACCCTTCACATTCAGGTTCCATGACAGGCAGGGTCCTGGCACTATCCCCCTCCCCATGGTCCCCCTCTTCCGATGGGCCAGGTTTATCTGGATAATTATCATGAAATTGCTGAATCAACTCCGGCGCATGTAAGTTAGAGACCGGTTCCCAAGATCGATCTTCTGGTCCATACCCTTCCCAGTCCACTAAGTATTGCAACACCCCCCCCGATGTATCCGGGAATCCAAAATTTGGCGGACCTCATACTCCTCTTCTCCTTCTACTAAGATCGGTGGAGGAGGTTCAGGATTTGGTGGTCGGTTGGGGTCAGGATCTTTGGCTGGGACCAAGAGGGAACGATGGAACACGGGATGAATATGGAGGGATGCAGGTATTTGTAGACGGAACGCCACTGGGTTGATTTTTTTCTAGGATGGGGTAAGGGCCGATGAATCGAGGATCTAGTTTCCGGGATCGCCCAGGATGTCTCAAATATCGGGTAGAGAGCCAAACTTTCATGCCTGGATTCAACTGTGGACCTTCTTGTCTTTTCTGATCCGCTGCTTTTTTATATGCTTCCTTGGCATGATTGAGTTGTTCTTTCAATAATTCTTGAATGCCATGAAGTTCTTGGATATAAGCATCGGTAGCTGGCACAGAGGTGGAAGGAAGGGTGGTTGGAAAGTACCGAGGATGATACCCATAGTTGGCCATGAATGGGGTTTGACGAGTGGATGAATGTACAGCATTGTTGTATGCAAACTCAGCTAAAGGCAACAAATCCGCCCAATTGTCCTGTTGATAACATGTATAACAACGTAAATATTGTTCTAAAGTGGCATTGGTGCGCTCAGTCTGACCATCTGACTGTGGGTGATAAGCGGATGACAAGTGAACTTGGGTTCCTAGTGCCTTGTGCATTGCTTGCCAGAAACGAGAGGTGAATTGGGGTCCACGATCCGAAATAAGGTGTTCAGGTAAACCATGAAGCCTGAAGAGGTGTTGTAAATAATGATGAGCTGTTTCTGCTGCAGTAGGAGATTTAGGACAAGGAACGAAGTGGGCCATTTTGGTGAATAAATCTACGAAGACCAGGATGCAGGTAAACCCTTTTGAGCGGGGAAGATCCGTGATAAATAGAGATGGGCACGACTAGGGAAAATGACGTTTTCGAGTTGTCGTGTGTCGGAGGCAGTCCGTTTTGGCTCGTTTCCGTTTTTTTGCGAAATTTCGCAAAAATTAGTCAGTTCGTTTTTTCGTTTTCGTTAGTACTGGTTTGGGGGGGTAGCGGGCTCCTGGAGGGAGCTGCAGGAGTCAGCCAGAGCCACAAGTGACGGACTGGCAGACTCTTTGCACCCGCTGTGTCTCACGTACTTGCATGTAGTGCAATGCAAGTAGATCTGGCTTAGGGTTAAGACGGGTTAGCGCAAGGGCTCGGGTTAGGCTAGTTACGGGTGAGGTTAGGGTGAGTATTGGGGTGCACCTCTGGGTGCCTCTCTGACCCACTTAGAAGGACAGTGTACTGGCGTATGGGTTAGGCTTAGGGTTCGGGTTTGGGCTACGATTAGTGGGCTGTTTATGCCCGATTGGCACATCCCAGAAGTCTCTGTGGTCAACCTGGCCAAGTGGCCATGCGATTGGTGGAAAATTTGCATGGTCCACTCCCATGGGCGAGCCCATCATTGCGAATGTGCAGGTGTAATAAAATAAAATAAAATAAAAAAAAAATAAAATAAAATAGACTAAAAAAACCCATTGCTGCTAAAATAAATTTAAAATCAACGGAGACTTTTTTTTTTTGCAAGAAAAAAAAATATTGCTGCTGCTACTGTAAAAAATTCAAGCATTTAAAAAAACCTAGCTAATTTTCGCATGTTTCTGTGGTGCTTTGGTGGGGTTTTAAAATAAAATAAAATAAAATAAAATCAACGATTTCAAAAAAAATATTGCTGTGGTGCTTTGTCGCCATTTCAAAAAAAATATTGCGGTTGCCATTTTGGATCCCCCGCACTGCATGGCAAATGGATGCGCCCTCCCAGCCTGGTACAGTCAGCAAAACCTGGCCATGCGATTGGTGGAATGGCTCCAAAACTTTGCATGGTCCACTCCCATGGGCGAGCCCATCATCTCTAGGGGATAGCATCAATATCACAGAAAGCGATAGTACTACTCTATACAGCCTTAAGTGATGCCACATTTGGAATACTGTGTCCAGTTCTGGTCACCACAATACAAATGAGACAAAGAGGCCCTAGAAGAAGTGCAGAGAAGAGCAACTAAGATGATAAGGGGACTGGAGGCTGAATCGTATGAACAATGCTAAAAAAAAAACTAGGCATGTTTAGCCTGAAAAAGAGAAGACTGAGGGGAGACATGATAGCAGTCTTCCAGTACCTGAAGGGTTGCCACAGGGAAGAAAGTGTTGATTTATTCTCAGTTGCACCTGGGGGTATGACAAGAACCAACAGGTGGAAACTCATCAGAGGGAGAGCCAACCTGGAAATAAGGAGAAATTTCCTGACAGTGAAAGCCATTAAACAGTGGAACAGCTTGCCTTCTGAATCTGATGTTTTGCTCATCCCATTGCTGGAGGTTTTCAAGAAGAGATTGGACAGCTGTCTGTCTAGGATGGTATGAGGTCTCATGTCTTGGGCAGGGGGTTGGACTAGGAGACCTCCACGGTCCCCTCCAACCCTACAAGAATTCTATGATTCTACATATAAAAATGCATTTCTGATGAAAGGGCAAAGATTGGAACTGACACGAATGCAACATCTTGCATTAAAAAGAAATCCTGCAGAAAAATAAAACTAAAACAGAAGAGACACTGCAATGAAGGTTGGTGGTTACAATGGTAAGACAAGGGCTCAGGAGACCTGGGTGTAGTTGGGTGCCTGCCTGGGCATGAAATGCATGAGGTGATTGGGGGCTCATCATGCAGTCAGAGCCTGACCTTTTACATAGGACTAAAGCATGCCAATGAGAAAGAGGAAAGTGATGTATGTTGCCGTGGGATCATCGGAAGAAATGCAGAATACAAGCAGATTAGATAAAACTATTTGGGTATTTTGGAAAGGAGGATCATATTTTTCTCCCAGGTGATGATCAGCAGATTTCAGAACACCCCAGGAGCACCACTAGTTATGTTTGGGCTGTTTCCTCCTTTATTGCTTAACAACCGTGCTGGTCATAGACTTGAAGGGCAATGCATAGCTAAAGCTGCATGCAGAGGTTTGCTGAGGCAACCCCATGTTCAGGGGCAGGGTTTCTTTTGAAGGCAGTTCTGAGGTAAGCTCTTGCTAAGTGTGGGTATAGTGGGCAGCCTTTTGAAGTGGGCCAGGAAGTAGGATGAAAGTGGGACATATGATGGACCAAAGAGGATTTAAAGGGCAAAAGACAAACCAGAGGACAGAGGATGACACCAGTGCTTAGAAAGACTGTGAAGCTTGAGCAAGACTAGACGGAGAAATAGCGTGGATTTTGGATTACCTGTGGCATAATCATAGCCTCAGTGTGGAGATTGCAAGCCAGCCTGACTCTGCTCCATGCCTAAGCTGGACCCTCTTTGGTTCAGCAGTAGAACTACTTATTTATTTTTGGGCTGGGCTAAAGCAATTCCTATAAGGATGGAAGAGTCCTTTAAGGGAGATCACTCTCAGCAAAGTGATCCTTTCCAGCGCAGCCAGATGCAATCATTTCTTGTCATCTGGATTGCATGTGATCCTTTCCTGCAGTCCAATTTAGGTTTAAAAAAAAAGCTATTGTCCTTGATGAGCAGGCACATCTAATAAACAGCTGTTCCACTGGATCCTGTCCATAGCCCAAAGGGACTTCGAAAGCAGAGCACGTGGTTCAGCATTCCACCAAAAATAAGTAGCAATCGTGTCCCAGAAGCATCTCCTGACAGGTAAGGCTAGGTTACAATCAAGCCACTGAACATAAACAAATTATATAAGCTACTGTATGGAAGGAATTTTTGAATTTGTAAGAGCTTTCTCCCCGCAGCCCCTGCATTCCTCACACCCTAGCTTTCTAGGATTATCACCTTATTCTGGCCTTAATCTCCTGTGCCGTTAAAAGCCATCTGACATACAAAAACATTTCCTAGCATTGAGGAGAGATGGTGAGAGGACCAGCAAAATGCCAGTACATCTCCTAGGCTGCTGTTAAAAAGATATAGGCAACACCAGTAAAAATCTTACGACCTTGTACCCTCCATGTTTGTTCCACTTTTGCCCTCCAAAGTGGTCTCTGTCTTCTCCAAAGTCCCATTCCCAGATTCGTGGTTTGCAGTATTTCAGTCTGAATCCTCCATCTTTACAAACAGTCCCTGCCCAACTTTTCCTTATGCTGAAATAAAACACCAAAATATTTATAATACGCGCAATTAACACCACAGCAGGTGGGTGGGGGGTGGAAATGGATAATTAACCTCACCACAGAAAGTGAAGGATCTTGAAGGATAAGACGCACCTTCTAGATATGACAGAACTGAGGTGTATTTTGAAAGGCAAGCTTCAAATTCAGTGCACCTGTTTGTAAATTGAAATAAATGAAACTGTGGGCCTCATAATTCTGTTGTGATACATATAGTATTAGTCACGTTTACTTTGGTGCGGCCCTTGCTTTCAACAATCAGTTCATCAAAAAGCAATACACCTGCCAGCTGTGTTTATTTCCTTCGCAGCATGCATAAAGCCTTTTGCATAAGGGTCAAAGCGAACAATGTGGCTAGATGATTCATTTATTACACAGGAATTACACTACCACCAGATCCAATTGCTATTAATTAGGGGGTCAGGCTTTCAGAAATTCTTTTCAAATAGGTAATCAGCACAGCTAGCTCTCCTGTTCCCATCATAATTTTGGGGATAATAAAAATAGATGGGCCCTGTCAAACTTTGCAGCTTTTTCTCTGGCAGGCACATTCCTATGAGTATTATTATCAAATAGGGCTTCATCGGTTTACCAAGATGATGGCAATTGTTTTGTTTTCTTCTCAGTGATCCTGAAAGCTCAGAAAGTCCGCATGTAGAACTGGGGCATGTCTTTTTGGATTGCCACAGGGAATGATGCTCAAAATGGGCTCACCTGGCTGGACCGCACTCGTTCCAGAGCTTGGCGGGAGAAGAAATAACTCTTTTTGATGAAAACTCCGAGAATTCCTTCAGTGGTTATTGAGACCGGCGAATTATGGGAGTGGTCATTTGAAAAACCTGTTCCTTGCCAACATGCATCATAGCCCACTTGCTATCAGGCTTGAGGCTGCCATGTTCCTACTCCACATTTCTTGCAGCTTCTATTTAGGTCTCTTATTTGTGTGTGTGTGTCTCTGTATTGTGTGTGTGTGTGTGTGTGTGTGTGTGTGTGTGTGTGTGTGTGTATACACACAAGAGAGAGAGAGAAAAATCTATAGAAACTGTACTTCCATCACACCTTGCTTCTTTGTCAAAGGAGAACAAAGTACTCAGGAAACAGACATCTACTTGTTCTTTTTTTCACAGGTGGTGCATGCTGCTGGAGATTTGTTTTTTATTTCCTTTTCTGGTCTCTATGCGGTTGCAATGGGGGCAGCAGAGCATGGCTTGAAAGGGGGGTGCCACATGGCACTACAATTCCCAGTGCAGACAAACAAACCCAGGCTGCATAGCTGCCTGCCTTTACTTTACTTTACTTTGCTTTGCTTTACTATACTTTATTTAGCATTTACATACTGCCCGCTTGTACAAAGACAACTCAAGGAGGTTTACAAAAACAACCTAAACCCTTTAGAACATTGATTCCAAGAAGGGTCACCAGAGGACATAGAAATCCAGTGATTCTCCTTGCCTCACCAGATTTTTCGCTTTCAGGAGAAAATTGCCTGCTGAAAAAAATCATCAGCCAAAATGACTCTGCTTGGGGCAGCTTGCTTGTCAGTTATTATTATTACTTTTAAGAAGGTTGTAGCTGCACTTGGGGTTTCAATTTTAAAAGACATGACTCAAATGTGATAGAGAGAGGGAAAGGTTTGTTTTGAAATAATGTTTAAGGTCACAGGAGTAAAATGTCTGCGTTTAAACTTGACTGTTTCATGAGCCGAGTATGTGCATGTGAACAAGGCAGGAGCCAAATGGATACTGTATTGACATCAAATATGAAATTAAAATACAAGGTTTATGACCCATGAATTATTTTACCTATATTTAATGTTACGAACATTTGGATTAATAGGCCTTTTAAATTGCTGTATTATGTTTAGTTATACCATTTAATCTATAGTTTTCTTATATCAAAAGTTTCTAATATAGCTTTTAACTTAAAAATGCAGTGTTTTTAATAGGCAGTATTAACACAAAATTATTTTATTTTATAATAAGCTTCATCTCTCTCTCTCTCTCTCTCTCTCTCTCTCTCTCTCTCTCTCTCTCTCTCTCTCTCTCTCTCTCCTCTCTCAATATCTCTCTGGTTTTGCTATCCAAATGCTGTTGTTTTTATTATTATTTCTGTAACTGACACACAGAAATATCTTGAGTACAATTACAATGTCATAGTAAGACACACTCTGACTGTGTACTTAATTTACAATCCATCTGGAGAAGAGAAACTAGTGGGCTTCATCTGATGAAAGAGAATGTGATCATAAAAGTGTTTGCCTTAATAAATATGTTAAACAGTATCTGTTGTCAAAGTACTTGTGTTTGTGTTAAGGGGAATAGAGTCACACTCAGATGTCAGACTTATATCCTATCTTCTTTTTGCTCTCCCTTGAGTCCAACTATGAGGCTTCTCTTACCACTAATGGATTTTCAGGAAGTACAATTGAGAGGGAAGTGATAAAAGGATAGCGGCAGCTGGAAAAATAGAAAAATGGAAGGAGAGTAGAAGAGGACACCTGAGAATTATTCTCCTGTTTGGACTTTAACACAACCCAGAACAGAATTTTTAAGCTTTTGAAGGTGGCTTCTTCCTTGAAATGAATGGTACCAGCTCCTAAAGCAGTGGTTCCCAACCTGGGGGTCAGGACCCTTTTGGGGGTCGAATGACCATTTCACGGAGTCGCCATGAGCCAGTGAAGAAAAATGCACAAACGGCTGGGGTCTGGAGGAAGAGGGGAAGGGGGGGGGGAAGAGTGAGTTATAGCTTGATAGGTTGGAGGGGATGTCAGTCAATATCACCGGAGGCTGCGATTGGTTGAGGGTGCCTGTAGAGGGAAGTTCTCTATGGCACTTGCGGCAGTGGCCTGCCAAAGGGGGCTTGTGGCCTCTTCCAAGCAGGGCAAGGGGTCACCACAACATGAGGGACTGTATTAACGGGTCACAGCATTAGGAAGGTTGGGAACTACTGTCCTAAAGTTTTGCTAATAATATCCAATGAGGTTTATGTTATAATAGTAGTCTTACACAAAGATCAGCATCCAGTGACACTGCAGATAATAAGAGAACTTTCTAACAGATAAATTGAGAAGAGTTCTCTTTTTAGCTAGGGGATATTGATATCTAAAATCCTAACTATTGTGATTAATATTAATGGTGTACCTTCATAAATATGGGCCTATCAGTGTGACAGGAGACTGAAGTGGCATTTCTAGGAGATTAATGAGAAAGATATATCAGGGTTTTTAATAATTTGTTCACTTTATAGAGGGAATTCAAGAGATATTTTGGTTTACTGTCTCATTAGAAATAGATTTGGCAGAATGTACTGTATTGCTACGGTCCCAAATGCTGCATAGAACAGTTGGTAATAAGAATGAAACAGAATTCCATAGAGAAAAATACTTTGCAAAAAGTGTATCTTAGGAGAAAAGTGCACAAAACGGCATAAGAATTCATGCTTTTTGAAAAGAATGTGATTGTCATTTCTGTTGAAATGTAGTTGTGGTATTGCAAGAGTATTGTGTTACTAGAGTACAACTGTATGGTTTTTATGCATTGGAAGTACAAACTCTGATTAGGAGGAAGGGGGGAACATAATTTCCCCCCACTCTGTGTTATTTTGTTTTCCATATTTCACATAGACTTTTACTGCTGCAAACCAAAGATGTGCAAAATATGAATCCACGGCTTCATTATTTCCCTTCCTTTGTATGAGAACTCCTCATGCATTTTAAATGGGAGGAAGCGCAAAATAATCTGCTATATCTGGATCCCATGACATCACCAATGTATTTTCTAGGCATCCAATAAACTAGAATTATGAAGAATGCCTGTGTTTATTAGCCTGTGTGGCAGAACACTGGCAATCTCTTTGTCACAGCTGGGATTTTTCTTCCAACAGACTCATCTTCCGAGGTTCTGGGACTAGATTTTTTCTAAAAAAAAATCAAATTATGAAGTTTTAAGGTTATTACATTTTAAGCTCCGTTTCACACATTTGGCTACAGAGTGAAGCCAGAGATTGGAACTTTGATACAAAGGCACAGGAGTTGGCTATTCACACATGTCTACGGTGAGCAGAATTAAACTGAAAGGGATGGATGGATGCCATGCCTGAAAAAAGCTGCCCCATCACATAGAGGGCTATGTTATATTTACGGCTAATTTTAATTACAGGAGCCCTATTGGACACTCTAAGAGGGGCGTGGTGGCTCAGCAGACTAGAGCGCTGAAACGGTCGGCTGCAAAGTCAACAGCTCAGCAGTTTGAATCCCGGGTACCATGCAGTGGAACGAGCTCCCGCTATTAACCCCAGCTCCTGTCAACCTAGCAGTTCAAAAGCATGTAAATGCAAGTAGATAAATAGGTACCGCCATAAAAAGTGAGAAGGTAAACAGTGTTCTGAAAAGCCATGCTGGCCACATGGCCATGGACTTGCACAACACTGTCTCTTTGGCTTGAAAACGGAGATGAGCACTGCCCCTAGAGTCGGACATGACTAGCACACATTTGTGGGGGGAACCTTTCCCTTTTTATTTGACACTCTAGATTTAACTGATACTCGTTTCCTCAACTTCCAGATTAAATCAGGAATCAGGCAAGTGGATTGCTAGTTCAGAAGCTCTGATACTCTCCTTCTGGAACAGATTTGGCCCATTCTTCTGCCAGAGGCAAATCACAAGATGGCATCTCTTTCATTCCAGCAATAGAAGCTGACCAGAAAGGAAAGTGAACCAGATTTCTACACTGGTGCCAAAATACCATCATCTGTTGCACTTGAGAGGAACAAGTCAGATGACGGGCATCAGAGCAGTCATTCCTCCAAACCCCTCAGCATCTCCTGTCTAAGACTGCTGCCTTACTCTGCGTCAGTGTAGCCAAATGGCAGCCATAGTTCATGTGAGCAGGGTGGCATACTGATGACACAAAAATGGTGGCACAGTGAGAAGACACTGCTTCCTCCAGCTAGTTGGATCCACCAGAATGCTCCACATAAAAGGGTTATTTTATTTCCTTGCTTGCTTATGCGAGCGCTTTCTACCCATCTAATCATCTGCCTAAGTAGTTTGCCAAATGAACAAATCAATATTTCAGCATTTGGACAAAGAAACGGAGAAACTTGTTTGGAGGCAACACAACAGCATTGTTTTTTACAGGCACCGCACCACCTTCAGATCAGCCATGAGGTCGTCTGTTCGGGATCAACAACAAAAAGAAAATATTAGCACTAATGAGACCGATGAAGCTGTTTGGATGAACAGCGAAACGTTTCTATCTCTCAAAAAAGAAGTCCAGTAGCCATGACTCAACTTCCAGATAAACTCACCTGGATGACTGAGAATCTTCACAGACATATTGCTATGCAATTTGGGGGCAGATGCCCTGAAGTTGGTGCGAGAATATGAAAGAACAGCAAGAAAAGTAGCAGACTACAGGAACCACTTACGTTTGAGACCGATGAAGCTGTTTGGATGAACAGCGAAACGTTTCTATCTCTCAAAAAAGAAGTCCCGTAGCCATGACTCAACTTCCAGATAAACTCACGTGGATGACTGAGAATCTTCACAGACATTAGCACTAATGATAAAAAACTTCACAAAAAGAAATAGGTAAAAGCAATTAGGACAAAAGAATCTTTTTATATGGTTTCAGAATAAATGTAAAACTAGTCAATACAGCCAAAGAGAAGACGGACAAAAGGCACCTAAAATTGATCAGACCACATACCAGGTGAAACGGCTTGGGGAACAGCAAGACCCTTCCAAGGGTCACCTGCTAGGGTTTTGACAAATGGTTTTGGAAATTTGGTTCTTCTTTTTATTAGCAGAGCTCAGGGCATTAAAATACATGGTTCTTGGGGTGGGGGAGGGAGGGGTGGAGAACTTATCCCCTCACTTTTTTATTGATGGCCGGTGGGCTACTTTTGAACCCTTCGTAGGCTACCGGTACCCTGCGGTAATCATGAGGCAGTGATATCTGGTATCTTCTCCAGTCAGAATAAACTATTTCCCTGAAAAGTACTGAATGGTTGCTTCTATTTTACCTCAGAGGGGAACCGCCTGAGAAGTTTTCTTCCTTTAGAGTAGTAATTCCTTTCACAACAGAAGGAAACATCTCAGCTAGCACTGGGTCAGGAATAGGAAGGCTTAAGGAGTGCTAAATCCCTTCCAATGCAACCCAGGTGCACCACATTTAGGTGTCTGTAAGGTAGGCAGATCTTCCAGAATAATGAATTATGGTATATTTGCTGCCCCAAAAATCTGAAAATCCCATCCATATTCCCTATAATTAAGCCCTACCCCTTCCCACAGTAGCATTTCCTCAGAACTGCATAATGCAGCAATCATGGTTGCAAATTAAGTTGGTATTTGACTTAGAAAGTCCTCTTACAAACAACATATGCTAAATCTGGAAGTTGAGTCATGTCAACGACTTCTTTTCTTGAGAGATTGAAATGTTTTCCTACTTATCCAAACAGCTTTGTCATTCTGAGGAAAGCTAGTTGTGAGTCCTCCATTTTATAGTTCACCTTGATCTCATGTCACCCTGGTCTGAAATAGACTCATAAGAACAGACTGACGTAGCTGTTTGAATGAGCAGCAAAACATTTCAGTCTCTCAAGAAAAGAAGTCCACTTGCCGTGACTCAACTTCCAGATAAACTCACCTGGATGACTGAGAATCTTCACAGGCAACATATGTATAAATGCATATGTGGAAAAAAATACCCTAAGACAGACATCCTTCGTTATATGAGGAAATACATGGCTAGATGTTTAGAAAGATGGGAGTTGTAGCCCAAAACATTTGGAACTCACAAATTTTAAACTTCTGTTTTGATGTAAGAATTACTATGAAAGGAACCTCTCACATCTCTTTGCTATTTGATCCCACACTTTACAAGAGAGACAGACAAAAGTGCAGCTCTGCCCTTTGTGCAGTCCTTGGATGGTCCCCTCTTTTAAAGAAAAAGTTTACATTAAAAATAGCAACTTTTTTTTGCTTCTGAAAACCTGTAGATGTGATGGTTTTGCAATAAAAGGTGGTGCAAGATCCAACTGCAAACTGTGTATCTTTCACTCCCTCTCCTCAGACCCAGTATCAAAACATTCTGCCTCATCCATCAGCTCGAAGCCGTAGAACAGGTGTTATTTTAGAAAGATGTGCACAAAATGAGGGGAAAGAAAGCTCTGAAATCTGGCAAGGGCTACAGGAGGTTTCACAGCAAGCCGCAAATAACAGAGTCCTCCTGGAGATCTTTGTGGAAACTCAGACTAGACTTTGAGTGCCATACTGCATAGTATCTTGTGGGAGACACTATTCTCTCCTGCCTCCCACCATTGCCAAGGATGGCTTATAAAGTTGACAGCTGTGTGAATGTTGGAAATAGTCACATTACTCTCTTATGTTTCAACTGCAAAAACAGAAAATCTTATTTTGCTTTGGCTCCATTCTCTTTTATCTCTCACGACAGGAAGTAAGTTGTCTCCAGATTTCATTTGGAACACAGGGGAGTCTCCAAATGTGCCTGTTGGTCGCACAAGCAGTAAACTTACACATATACCAGGTCTTCATCGTGTGGAATTACTAACACATTTGACAGAACTGATAGAAAGTCCATTACTTCGCCTCCATTTGTCAGTAAGTCAATAACTGACATGTATTCCTCTTACTCATTTCACATTACCACAAAGATAACAATTTTCTGGCGGAGGAATGCTGAAGAGAGTCAGGAATCACAAGAAAGAGGTACGTCTGAGGCACATCAGGCAAAAACAAAAGACACTTAAAAAATAAAGAAGACAAAAATGTTGCAGCATCTATTTTAATGCGAGCTTTTGTGAACAAGTCCTCTTTCTCAGATGTAAGAGTGAGACTGCATGGCAAATATTTCCACCGCCCAGACTTCCTGAGGGAAAGTTGGGCGGTCAACAAGCAAATAAATTAAATAAATAAATAATATTTACACACACACACACACACACACACATATATATATAAGTGTTTAGTTCATGCACACAAGCTGTTGATAGTGCAGCATTTTACACCTCGCAATGACCTTTAAGACCCTGGTTGAGACTCAGTTCCCCTTCCAGGAAGCACTGCTTTGTAAACAATGTCAATGACTCCCGGTTTAATTAATCCCAGGCTATAGTGAGCAAGCAGGAACAACATGATTGTGAGTTTCTCACAGTCACCAATGCAGCTTGTGATTAGATACACTGGTTCATTGGTAAGGAAATATGGCTGGAGATTTACAGCAAATACAACACAATATCAGTCTCTAGGGGTCAGTAAGAATGTTATTGTTGGCTGTTTTTTTTAAAAAAATCCATTTTGATACTTTCCTAGTGTCTGGTGAGAATTTCATTTTGGTTTGTATCTATCACCAATTAAATGGCAAAGATCAAAAATGATTTGTGGATCCCTATTGTTTTTTATTACTCCTAAAGACACATCATCTTTACTTCAAGTGTGGTTAACTACCATTACTACTACTGGGAAATTCTTGTTGTTTTCTTTGCCGTATTACAAATCACTATGTACAGGTACAAAAGCTGGACAATAAAGAGAGTTGAAGGGGGGATGATTTGATTGAAATACGGTGTTGAAGGAGAGCTTTTCAGGTATCTTGGCCTGCTTGAAAGGTGAACTAGTGAGATGCAATGCAAATAAAGGCTGGATTATCTCTGGAAGCAAAAATGATGAAATGGGGACTGCCATGCTTTATCTGGAAAAGATAATAATGCTGGGAAAGGTTGAAGGAAGAACGGAAGAAAGAAGACCAAATGCACAATGGATTTAGTTCCTAAAGTCTAATTACTGGTGATTTGCTAGGTTTATGCTGTTGACTTACATCAACCTACATAAATTGATAGGATTCTGACCAGTGTGATGCTGTGGTCATTCTGGGCTTGGATAGGGAACTTCAGATAAAAGTACCTCTTAGAGCCTTTTCACACGACCCCTAAACTCCGCGGCAAATGGCTCTCAGCTCCAGAGCTTAAAATTGTTTCCCCACCAGCTCCGGAGTTTACAGAAAATTAAGTGCGACCACGCCCACCTAAGCGCGTCCCAGCGCACTTTTCACGTACCTGCTCTCCAGGGGTGAAAAATCCCTGATGCGGATCTATTGTAGTGGGTGCCGGGCTCTCCTCGCTTCTGTTTGTTGTTGTTTTTTGCCCCCGCCCCTTTAAGAGATCTGAATGCTACCGGGAACTGAGCGAGACCAGCAGAATGGAGGTAAGCCGGCATTCTTTTCTTTCTTTTTTTTCTCCCTCCCCTCACACAGCCAGCAGCCAGGAGTGCGGAGGGGGTGGGAACACAGGAACAGCGACAAACCCCCAAGATCTCTGGTCCGAATTTAAGTGGCCAGCGGATCTTAGGGGTCATCTTGGTAGTTTTGGAATGGAACGGGGGGGATGTGGTATTGGTTCTAACAAAATCGATCTAACAGGGAAGTTGCAAAACTGAAATTAAACTTTGAAGTCATGGGAGAAGGAAACATTTCTCAGAAATATGAAGCTAGTGTAAATATAAGACCAGAATATTTCACTAATTCACTTTCAGATGCCTGAAACAACTTAAGGATCTGCATAGTGGAGATGATACAGTTGTAAGATCTAGTAAACAGCACACTACAATAATCCACCTTTGAAAAAAGTTCACAAACTTTTCTAAATCCCTTTCCCTTATCAAGGCACTGTGCAGATGGAGCAAAGATGATCTGATGAGTGAATGGAAACCTGTATCTATCAATCAAGCCAACAACACTGCAACAACCAAACTCTTTATAAGCTACAAGATGGGTTTAGTCTGGTCACTTAAGGTAGCAGGAAAACATTCCCAGACCTACTGTAAGGAACTGATTATTTTCTTGGAATGTGTTTGTGACTGATGGAATCTCTTCATCCATATACCTGGAGCCTGGGAAATGTTACTCCCCACCCCATACAGAATCCTAGGACAGACATAAAGTTAATACTGGGCAAATCTTTGTCTCTCAGAGCTTGAAATGGATTTTTTTTCTATTACTGTACTTTCTAGTGAAGCTGGAAAGTTTTGGCTGCACTTTAATTAAAACATTTGATAGGACTACTGGATAATACCCTAAATAAGATCTTTATTCATATCAGAGTTTTGCACAAATTAAAATTATGGATTATATGAAATATAGCTAAATTCACAAAAAAAACCAACATGTTAAGATAATTGGACTACTGTATTTTGGACCAGAAATTGGATATTCAATAGTGTTAGCCATTTGCCATATCTTCTTTTATGGTGGGACACAAATTGCAAGCACATAAGTGCTGCATGGATTGCATTTCTCCATGGCCACAGAAAAGCTGTCCTATAATCAAGTAGCCCCACTTTGAATTTTCAGTCTCCCTACTTTGACTCAAGGTCTATGAAGTGACTTCCATATGGCCCAACTGGTCTTGTCCTGGTTGGGGGGGGGGGCACTCGACAGCTTTCATCCATTCAGCAAAGAATTTTTTTTTCACCCAGCGTGTTGTAAGTCTGTGGAACTCCCTGCCACAGGATGTGGTGACGGCATCTGGCCTGGATGCCTTCAAAAGGGGATTGGACAGATTCCTGGAGGAAAAGTCCATCACAGGTTACAAACCATGATGGAGATGTGTAATCTCCAGGCTTTAAACCAGGGTACTTCAAGGGCCAGATGCAGGGGAGTAGTATCAGGAGACAGATATCTAGTCTCATGCGCTCCCAAATGCATCTGGTGGAGCTGCTGTGAGATACAGGAAGCTGGACTAGATGGGCCTTTGGCCTGATCCAGCATGGCTCTTCTTATGTTCTTATGTTCTTATGTGTGTTGTTTTTATTGTCCATAGATTTGGCAAAGACTCTTCTGATTTAATATTTAGTGCTTGAGATGTATACAATTTTCCCCCTTCATTCCAGTTGTCATCTGGCGAGTTGACTGCTATTTTAACATGCTTTGTTCATTATATGCCAGCACCTCTTGACATATACCTGGAGTCAAATATACTGCAATGACTTTTTCAAACCTATGTTGAGAGCTTTATATACCAGTACATGGAAGCCGTTTTCAAGGGCCTAACACCCTAACTACATGTCACATTAAACCAGGGCTCATAATGGTCCATTTTAAAAGGAACTAATTGCATTAGTCATTCTCGGCAGCCAACTTGCTGTTATAGTTGCTTTGATGAGGCAAATAATTTAATGTAATGCAAATTATTAACACAGTGTATTCTCATGACCAGCAGACCAGAAAAGTACAGGGAATAGTGGCCAATTCTGAAAATTTTCTTCAGAAATATTAATAAAAATGCAAACAGTAGAAACAAGGAAGATGGCTCTTGCCCCTTAGAAATGACGAGAGAATGGCACAAAACCTGAAAAATGCCTGCTAAATACATCTTAAAATGCCCTTTTAAATATATCCTCTGTTACATTTAAAGCTTTAAGTATTAGTCACATTACATGTTATCCCAAAGTAACTAGTTTTAGATAACTATGTCCCCTGTAATTAATTACTTTCAAGCTCTGTATTAAAATTTTACTGTGATAAATTGGTTGAAATTCTTAAACTTAATAGCAATCACATGGGACAGTTTTCATTAGGATTCCAGCATGTAGGGTAAAGAGTAGAGATGGGCACGACTTAGCGGTATTCCCGTTTCCGTTTCCGTTACTCGGTTCCGTTACTCTACGGAAACGGTAACGGGAATCACTGCCCCAGACTTCGAGCTCGAACCGACGAACGAACAATTTGGTCTGATTTGTCGTGCTCGTTACTTGCATCGCGGCGATCGCGCAATGCCAAGCGGCACAGAAAAAAAGTTTTTAAAAGTTAAAAAAAAACCCGATTCCCGGTCCAAAATGGCGACCGCAATATTTTTTTTGAAATCCTTGCCCAAAACCCCACCAAAGCACCACAGAAACATGCGAAAGTAACCTATTTTAAATGCTTGATTTTTTACAGTACCAGCAGTGGGTTTGTCTTGCCAAAATACGTCTCCGTTGATTTTATTTTATTTTTTCTTAATTTATTTTTTTACACCTGCGCAACGATGGGCTGGCCATGGGACGGGACCATGCAAATTTTTGGAGCCATTCCACCAATCGCATGGACAGGTTTTGACTGACACTTTGGATGTGCCAGAGGGCATAAAAAGCTGAGGCAGTTCCAGTCCGTCACAGTCTGGGCTTGGATCTTGTGGAGGGTGGTCAGGGCTGGATTGCTGCGCTCAGTCTAGTTTCGATTTCGCGGTCGCGGTCTCGGTCTCGCTAGGCAGGGAGGGAATTGAATTGATATTAATTCGAATCGCAAAACATAATAATTTCTTCTATTCCCTGTGGGGAATAGCAACACAGTGTTTATTCTCTTTTTTGTTTTCTCCATTTTTGAGGAAGAGTTCCGTACGTTTTATATTTGCTTCAAGGGGGAGGGAAGATTTGAGTGGGAGCGGTAGTGGAGGGGAGGTGCTGCGGATTTATTTTGAAAATATATTATTTTATATTACACTACCATACCATTTCTTTTGTATCCCAATTTCCCACCAAGTTCATTTACTTGGCCAAGGTCCTTTTACCCTGCGCCTACAGTTTTTTTGCTGCTGTTGCGATTGGGGTTTTGGAAGGGAATCCAGCAACCCCTATCCTACCCTAGTAGCAGCTTATAGTTTTATTCCATTTATTTTCTATTTTACAGTTTATTAGCAAGTGGCAAGCAACAGCCAAGGTCCAGTAGTACTAGTGCTTAGAAGGGGAGGTTGGAGGCTGTGGATTAAATTATTTTAAAAATATTATACAGTACAGACTGAGTACTAGGCAGAGTCTCCCTCGCCAACCAGTGCACTCACTCAAATTTCTCAAACACATTTGTTTTGGCAACAAGGTTAGGGCTTGTCCTTTAAGTGTGTGTGACTTTGACTGTGAATGTGAAGTGAAGGCAGAAGGACCTTGGTGATGGGGGGGCCAATTTGAGAGGAGTAGAGGAGTAGACCCCTCATTCAGATTTGGGGAGGAACGGAATGTCTGTTTCTCCTGCTGCCTCTGAGAGAGGTGGAGGGGAGATGGGATGGATTCAAAACCAAACAACAAAAAAGTACAACAAACAGGCACGTCAGCCAGACCAAGTAGGGTGGCTGGCTGGTTCAGCATCAGCAGATTCAGCAGCACAGCAGACCAAGAGAAAAAAAGAAATGCAAATTTGTTTCTGCCCCACTTTGTTTGCTTAGGATGCACTAGCCTTGTTGTGCAGCAGCAAGTCCATCACCCAGGCAGGTTTAAACTGTATTTCGCCTGCTCATTTGCGGGACCCGCGCCCACCCGCCCACGCGCCCACCCGCCCGCGCGCGTGCCCGCCCGCCCCGCCCGCCCGCCCGCCCATGCGCCCGACCGCGCGCTAGCCACTCCCCCTGCCGCTGCCGCTGCCGCCGCCCACACATGTACCCCCGCGCCACTGCCGCCGGCGCTGCACCCGCAAGCCGCAAGTCTCGGTCGGACGTCAAAATGCGCGAAATCGCGACAGAAACGAAAACGAAAAAACGAAAAAACGAACCGACTAATTTTTGCGAATTTTCGCGAAAAACGGAGACGACCCGAAACGGGACCGGCCCGACTAACGACAACTCAAAAAATTTTTTTTCCAAGTCGTGCCCATCTCTAGTAAAGAGGTTTATTCTTCCCTTCCCTAACAAAAATCATAGCGAAAACCCCTCTCTCCAGCTGCAATTAGCTTAGAAGAAAGACTTTCAGTGGAGATATGTTTCTTAAACTGAATTTCCAGAAAGGCTTTTTATCTTTGAAGAAGTTAAAGGGTTTAAAAGACCTCAGACCCCCTTTATATCCCTGTACATTAGAATTGGTTTTAATTTTTTTTAAAAAAATGTAACAAGAGAGATTGTGGGTCTGAAGTTAAAACATTGGCTGTACAACTCATGAGCGAGGGCTGAATTGTGATGAGGCCAGCTCAGTCATTATTAATGGAGGGCCATCTGCACTGGACCGACCATCTCACTTCTTGTGAGTAAAGCTTTCGGTACCACAAGGAGCCCGAGGGAAGCAGCAGCAAAGAACAGGGGAGAGAGAGCCCACTCAAGTGAAGGGACAGAAAACCCTAGACAAACAGATTCAGCAGGTCCTAAATCCTTAATAAAGTCCACAAGCTGAGAGGCAGCTATCAGAGGGCCAAAAAAAAGCACTGTTTAATGTTCTTTAGAAGAAGCTATTTTTAAAAAGAACACCATCATAAGATACTGAAAAGCAACTGAGCTGGAAAAGGGGGAGGATTATTGATCGAACAGTGAGCACACAATGGAGGTGGGAGACATGTAGAGTGCTTTTTAAAATGGCAGGAGAAGACCAACCAAAGGGAGAGGGGAAACAAAGAGGAGAAGACAGAGGAAACTCACATTTTATAGGTCTTATGGTTCTGGAAAAACAGAAGGGCTGTGAATGGTGAGAATTAGATAAATGTATAGAAATTTCAGACCAACTGGGTGGTCAGGATGTAATGCATGTAAACAGGTTTTAAAAAAAAACAGCTTGGAAAAGATAACTTGTATTGGAGATCAACAACTTTCAAAAATATCTCCCATTGTGTCTGGAGGCTTTGGTGTATGTGTGCTCAAAACAGAAACTTTTCGTGTTCTATAAAAGATAGTCAGCTTTTCTGCCATTTAGTAGAAAAATGCTAGATATAACATAATCAATTAATCCACAAGAAAAATAATATGACCCAGTCATATTTGAATCATCTGTAAAAAATTAGGAATGAACCTTAATAAACATTAACTACATATCAATTTTCTTTAAAAACAATTCTTACAGGCTTCTGTTTTTTATTTATTTTGCTCTGTGATCCCTCCTCTAAGGAAGGAGCAATCTGCCAGCAGTGCCCCACTGCATTTCAAACACAGATAGTTATATAGATAGAGATAGAAATACTGTATTTTCTGTCTATAAGACATTGCCTTTTATTAGATGACCCCCCTTTTTAGACTCCCAAATAAATAAAATTAATATATCCTTCTTGAGGTCTCCTCCTCTACCACCACGACACTGTTACCTTTAATTTCCCTGTTCTAAACACTCCTCTCGGCCATACCTGTCAAGTTATCCCCGGCATTGTCCGGGACGGTAGGAGAGAGTTCTAATGCGCACACACATGCTAACACACATGCACATGTGCGCACACACATGTTAACACACATGCACATGTGCACACATTTATTTATTTATTTATTTATTTATTTATTTACTTACTTACTTACTTTTACAGCGTATATGCTGCCCACTATCCTAAGGTGGGCGGTTTACAATCAAGCCGCATGTGTGTGGGGTGGGTAGGCGGCTTACATGCACCCACCCACCCCACACACACATGTGTACGCATGCGTGCACATACCCGCCAGCCCCCCCCCACACACGCACGCACACACACACAAAACAGTGGCAGCAGCAGAGGAGGAGGAAGCGGCCTCAGCGGAGCTGGAGCTGGGCCTGGGGATAGCTGGCGGAGTCATTGTTTTTGTTGTGGTGGAGCCGGGCTGCGAGTGGAGGGGCTTCCTCTGCCTCCCAGGCCCCTGATGAGCTGCGCCATCACTGAGGGTGCCTTCCCAAAGTACATGCTGCTGGTGGGGGTGGCGGCAGTGCTGCTCCTGCAGCCAGGTGCCTTGGGTTCAGTGCGACCGGCAGGGGAGGAGGAGGAGGAGGAGGAGGCTCACGGGCTGGCTCCACTCCCTGCCTCCTCCTGTGCCTCGGCTCAGGCTGTGAGGCAAAGGTGGCAGGGAAACTCCACACACCTTTCCACTCTGTTCCCCCAACCCGACCCAGTATCCTTGTCAGAGCACACAAGGGAACCTAGAAAAAGTGTCATCTCTCTGTCTCCTCCACCACCACCCCAGAAACACCTGGGGCACTTTCCAGACACTGCCAATTCTGTTTCTATCGCCATCTCTCACCCACATGTACACATGCACACACACTAACGCTGCCCTGGGACATTTCTGTGAAAATAACCACTCAGGGATGACACCGTGAAAGAGTGATTGCTCTGTGAATGTCCTGACCAAAACTAGATACTTGACAGGTCTGCTCTCAGCTTTTGTGAGTTTGTTTTTTGCAGGATCAGGCTCTGTTGGGCTTGAACAGCCCATTAAGAAATGTGCTGGAAAGAAAAGAAAAAAGCCAGGCTTTTTTTTAGCATGAAAAGGAATTTCTTAAATGGGCTGTTCAAACCCACTGGAGCCTGATCCTGCAAAAAACAAACTCACCAAAGCCGGGAGGAGTATTTAGAAATGAAAGAAAACAGCGGGAGCGGGGATGTGGTGGAGAACTCAAGGAAAGACTGAGCTGATCATGCAAAAAACAAGCTATTGAGGGAAAAATCAAGGTGAGTTTGGGTTCTCCTCCACTCACCCACCCTGAAAGGCTTACTTCCGTGTATGCCACACCCCTTAATTTTTGGCGTCATGATTTTAGAAAAAAGTAGCATGGTATACATGGAAAAATACGGTAATGATAATGATAATGATAATGATAATGATAGGTGTTCAGGACTGCCTCTGTGCAATGCAATCAAGGGACACAAGTCTGATATCAGAAATAGCATCACACAAAAGCCAGGATCAAAACATTTCAACATTCCAAGATGTTCTGTCACTGATCTGGAAATGCGTATTTTAGGGGGGAAATTGAGATCTCTGGATAGATCTGAGAGCAACATGGCTGAATTAGGATTTATCTATATACTCTGATCTGTAATGAAAGACTTCAGTCAAAACTGAGGTTCTTTAATACAGGCGCCTTGTAGCACAGTGGTTAAATTGCTGTACTGCAGCTAAAACTGTGCTCACTGGGGTTCAATTCCAGGAATGGGGGGGGGGGGAAAGCAAAGTATTCTGCTTATGTACCCCATAGCGCATAAAGCACTCTCTGGGCAGTTTATAGTTTAATTATGCTAGCTACACATTGTGCCCCCCCTGTCAGTAATCTGGGTACTCATTTTACTAACCTCAAAAGAATGGAAGGCTGAGTGAACCTTGAGCCTGCTACCTGGAATTGAACCCCAGTGAGCACAGTTTTAGCTGCAGTACAGCAGTTGAACCACTGTGCTACAGGGCCTCTTTTTTCCTTTTATGCCCTCTATTGTTGTTGTTGTTGTTCAGTCATTCAGGCGTGTCCGACTCTTCATGACCCCATGGACCAGGCCTTCCTATCTTCCACTGCCTCCCGGAGTTTGGTCAAATCCATATTGGTTGCATCGATGACACCGTCCAACCATCTCATTCTCTGCCATCCTCTTTTCCTTTTGCCTTCAATCTTTCCCAACATCAGGGACTTTTCCAAGGACTTCTCTCTCCTCATGAGGTGGCCAAAGTACTGGAGCCTCAGCTTCAAAATCTGTCCTTCCAGTGAACATTCAGGGTTGATTTCTTTCAGGATGGATAGGTTTGATCTCCATTGTTACCAAATGCCATCAAGTCACTTCCAACATTATAGCAATCCTATGAAAGACTGACCTCCAACACATCCCATGACTAACAGTCTTGCTAAGGTTCTTCTAACTCAAGACCATGTCTTCTTTCATCAAGTCCATCCACCTCATATTCCACCTGTTCTAGTTCCACCTCATATTTACACACTATAGTTGTGATCATCACTTGTCCAAATGAAGTTACGTAGTAAACTTTGCTATTTCTGCTTTACCCAATGTTGGCCTATGTCAGATTCTTTTGCCTCTTATTCCACTGTGATTCTGCTTTAAGTTTTCAAAAATAACCCAGAAAATAAGCTACTTGATTTATGTATTACAGGACCAAGACTCAGCTTGATGTTCCCATGTACCTATGACTATCAAAGGGAATATTAGAGTAGTGCTCTAGGAAGACCTTCAAGTAATGACTTAAAACAGAAATGTGGAGCATTTTATTTTATTTTATTTTATTTTATTTTATTTGCTGTTGATGTCTGGAGCTAGAGCCCCAAGTGCCTCCACTTACATGTGAAGAAAAAGGAGGTCATGTACCACCAAAAAGACAGTCTTTCAAATAGAGGACTGTCCTCCCTATAAGAGAATGCTTACAGATTGCCCATAACTGAATTAATATTTAGGCATCCTGCCCACATCTTCTCCTGCTTGTATATTACTCAAAGGCTTGAATAAAACATTAGCCAAATTGTCAGTCCTTTGCATGGGATGGTGGAAGTTTTTCTTTCTTCAGTTCTCATCCTTTAAAGTATTGCATGGCATTCTCCCAAAATGAAATTTGATAGTGCATCACATTCTGATCAAAATCTAGTGAGTTTTTTTAAAGGCATTCAAAACAGGTGACTTTTTTTCTGTTTAAAACAAAAACTGAATGCTACCAGCTGTTGGCCTGTCCCCTTCCTGCCTCCACTGTCACCTCCACCCTCTGCAACAGAGCACAAGGTGCAGCTGGAGGCAGCTCTTAAATCATCTGATGTACTACTACTGCATGTATTTCTGGCTTGACACAGAATAGATTTGCAGGGGGTTCTTGAATTGTTCAAGGTTGGCTTGAGTTGCAAGTTCATTAGCTGAATCTCTTCATGAGAATGGATTTTTCAGTTCAGGGAGGCATTTACATTTTTTTCAGCTTTGCTGTGCAGTTTTTCTTTTTACGTTTGAAGGAACAGGATCTGTTGATTTCCAGAACTTTCCTTGAAAGAAAGGCTGTTGCATAAGAAGTATGCTAGCTTCAAATATCCCTTCTATAAATTTGCAGGAGGAGTTATTTGTATGTGCAAGTTTTAAAAATTATCCAATTATACCCAGGTGGGTTTTTTATATTTTAAAGTACAAAGAACTATATTTCTGTGTTCTATGCAAACAACAAAATCTAGCCCTTGAGGAGTGGAATGAGCTTTCCTCTGATCCATCTGAGTTCACATGTCAGTAGGCTGGCCCAAAAGGCTGCATCGTATGGCAGAACTAACTTCTTCTTCTTCTTCTTCTTCTTCTTCTTCTTCTTCTTCTTCTTCTTCTTCTTCTAATTCTAATTCTTCAAGTGCCATGTCCTCATAGAACGTTGGTGATCAGTAGCCTGTACTGGTTTCTATCTAAACCTATTCTAAATAGAGCAGCTGTTCTCACTGTGGATCATGGACTTATATTCTTAAGCCAGAATGTTCTTCTGTGCCCTGGGACATGCTTCCCATATATTTTTCCTTGAAGGATAACCTGCAGCAGATGGTATTTCTTATTGCGCATTATGTGTCCGAAATACTGCATTTTTCTTCTCTTTATGGTATTGGGGATTTCTAGCTGTTTATTCATGCTCTGTAATACACACACATTAGTGACTCTGGCTGTCCAAAGTATCTTCAGAACTCGTCTGTACGTCCACATTTCGAATGCCTCCAGCTTCCTGCAGAATGTGTCTGTAAGGGTCCAAGTTTCAACACTAATTCCAATTGAGTCATAAGTTTGAAATGATGCTGATAATAGCCGCCGCCTCACTTTGGGTGAGCAGTTAGCAGCTTCTGATTCAATTAGAAATTATTATTTTCCTACTGACATGTGGGGACCCCATTTGGAGCTTAATAACTTAGCCCTGTGACCCCCCATATCTCTCCAGATTTTGGGGGGGGGGCTTACAGGGAAGAGTCCAAAGAAGCTCCCCTGTGATTTTGGTGCCTCTAGGATCCAAGGCAGCATAGTGTTTTGTTTCATTTTGTTACAAAACTACTTTAAAAAAATCATTATGAAACAAAACAAAACTACTAAAGAAATGAAATGAAATGAAACGAAACGCTGTATTTCCATTTCATGCCCATCTCTTGCTGTGCTTTGGTTGCCAAATTCGCAGGAGGTACAGTCAGAGCAGAACTACCTTAAAAGGCTAGAAACATACAAGATGCCTCACCTTTACTGTCTTCAGTATTTTGCTTTCTTATCTCCAGGGCAGCAAGCCTTTAAAACAAAGAAATTGAACAGGAAGAAAAGAGGGAAACAAGCAGAGCAAGGTGAGGTATGGGGGAGATCAGGTTTCAAACAGTTAACAAGCTGCAAACAGGGTTGAGTGACAATTTCCTCTCTTCTCTAAGAACATAAGAAGAGCCATGCTGAATCAGGCCAAAGGCCCATCTAGTCCAGTCTCACAGTCGCCCCACCCAATGTGTCTAGGAGCGCATGAGACTAGGTATCTGTCTCCTGATACCACTCCCTTGCATCTGGCCCTTGAAGTACCCTGGTTTTAAGCCTGGAGATTTCACATCTTCATCATGGTTTGTGACCTGTGATGGACTTTTCCTCCAGGAATCTGGCCAATCCCCTTTTGAAGGCATCCACGCCAGATGCCATTACCGCATCTTGTGGCAGGGAGTTCCACAGACTGGGTAAAAAAAAAAAATCTTTCATCTGTTCTCACTCTCTCAGCCCTCAATTTGAGTGGAAGTCCCCTAGTTCTGGTATTTTGTGAGAGGGAGAAGAGTGTCCATCTATTCACTTTACTCATGCCCAGCATTATTTTGTACTCTATGCTGACTCCAGAGAGGGTTGGCTGGAACAAATTAACTTGGGCAAAACCCAACATCCAAGTGTGACTTTACAGCAGATCTGTTTCCATTGTCACATATGAAGTTGCTCCCTAAAATGGATGAGACTTGATGGGACTTAACACACATGTAGCTATTGGGGAAAGGGACCAATTGCAAGTAATGTGGTATTTTTAAAGTACTGTGCAGTATTTTTCTGTGTATAAGACTGTTTTTGTCTAAAATTGTTAGACTAAAAATTGAGGGTCTTCTTATACATGGAAGGGAGCCCAGGAGAGACCAGTGAAGTTGCAAAATGTTAATTTTGGGTTGGAAAATGGGAGTTGTCATACATAGGAGCATCATATAGATGGAAAAATATGGTGGTTCCTTCCAGACTCTGAGCCCAGTTACACCAGAGTGGACACACAAGAGCAGCAGTGGGTCCAGAGTGTTGCTGACACTTTGGCATTGAAGAACAAGGCAAACAAAGCCATGTAATAAATTAGACCAAGTAAGGGGGGGAAATACCCAGTCTATTCTGACCTACTTTTTAAAAACAGTTCTATTTCTCTCTCCTCTGAAGCTCTGTTTTAACAATATCACTCACATGTTCCACCTTTTTGCTGCTGTGCACCGTGAAAAGATTTAAAGAAGAAATGGACTTCATCCTGAGAGCCATTTCAGTTGATTGGCTTTCTAAGGGCACATCTGAGTGACATCCTTTTTTCTCTTCCCATTCCTCCCGCCTGCCTTCCTCCCTACCACCACTTATTCCTGTTCAGCAGTGCAGAGCCAAGGCAGCCTGAGTAGAAAGATGGTAAAGCTGCCTCTTCTGCTGACCCAGCAAGAGAATCCTTAACTAGGTTCTGAGTGCCGGGTGTTTTCTTGCGAATGTTGCACTGATGGCAGAGACGCCAAATCAATCCCCAGCTTGGAAAGTTACTTTTGAAAAAAGAATCAGCTGCAGCTACAGTTCCAAAAATAAATAAAACATGAAAAAGAGGAAAGAGGAAAAAAAGAGGAAGCAATTCTTAGAATCCCATTCCTTTTTCCAAAAAAAAAAAAAAAAAAAGCATAACACTATGTCCCAGATTCAAAATCTCATTAAAATGATAACTCCATGGCATTTGGAGATGTCCCATGTTGGAGCTAAAGCACTAGATTTAGTTGTAGAACATCACAGATTTTGCAGCCTGCGGTTACACTGTGATTTGCAGATGTGGTTACCCTGACATATTGGAGAAGAGACGGGTTTGAAGCCACACTCAGCCATTAAAAAGGGCAGCTACGGGGTCACTTTCTCCTCACCTGGCCTACCTCACAAGGTCACTGTGAGGGATCATGTAAATAGGAATAGAGGCTTGAACTCATTAGAGAAATAGGCAGAGAGAGGTGTCTCAGTAAGGGCGTTTATACACGACCCCTAAGCTCCGCTGCAAATGGCTCCCAGCTCCGGAGCTTAAAAATGTTTCCCCACCAGCTCCGGAGCTAACAGAAAATTAAGTGCGACCCCGCCCACCTAAGCGCGACCCAGCGTACCTTTCAAGTACCTGCTCTGGGAGAGTGAAAAATTTTGATGCGGAGAGTGCCGGGCTCTCCTCGCTTCTTTTTGTTTGTTTGTTTTTTGCCTCCCGCCCCTTTAAGAGGAAACAGGAAGTGACGGGGGGTCGGAGCAACTTCCACCGGCACTCCGGAGGTAAGAGTGCATTCTTTTCTCCCTTTTTTTCTCCCTCCCCTCACGCAGACAGAACAAGGAAGTACGGAGGGGGTGGGAACGCAGGGAGAGCGACAAACCCTCAAGATCTCTGGTCTGAATTTAAGGGACCAGCAGATCTTAGGGGTCATGTAAAAAGGCCCTAAGACTGGCAGAAATCCAATCAATAAGGAAAGGGGCATCCTTATGTAATTTATCCATCTTTACACCACCTTTCTGTAAAAAAGATGTTTCAACTGAGTACTGTACTCCCCAGTTATGACCATGTTCTCACCAATGGACAGCATGGCGGAATGATAGAGTTGTAGTCCAACACATCTGGAGGACACCAGCTCACCTCCGCACCTTTTAGAGTCAATTCTAATATTTCTAGTAGCAAGCAAGTCTAACATTGTAACTGGGCCTCGGTGTCTGAATAATCACATTCAGAGGGGGAATCTTGATTCTTTTCTTAGAGCCATTTCTATGGAATGACATGAACATATTACAGTACTATACTAGATCAGTGTTGGTGAACCGATGGCACCCGACATCGCCCCTTCACAGCCACCTGTATTCAGGTTGAATTGCTGTATTGGCACTTTGTGAAAAATTAGTGGGTTTTGAATTGCAGTTTGGGCACTCGGTCTCTAAAAGGTTCACTGTCACCAGTCTAGATCCTGTAAAATTAAATAATGTACTGTAACGGCAGAGAGAAGTGCTCACAAGAACTCACTTTGTAAACAGGGTTGTCATTGGGCCTTTTTACACGACCCCTAAGATCCGCTGGCCACTTAAATTCGGACCAGAGATCTTAGGGGTTCGTCGCTCTTCCTCTGTCCCCACCCCCCTCCGCACTTCCTGGTTGCTGGCTGCCTGAGGGAGGGAGAAAAAAGAAAGAAAAGAATGCCTTCTTACCTCCGTTTTGTTCCGGGCAACATTCAGATCTCTTAAAGGGGCGGGGTGCAAAAAAAGAACAAACGGAAGCCAGGAGAGCCCCGCACTCACTATCCTTACACCGGATCAAATATTTGTCACCTCCAAAAAGCAGGTACAAGAAAACTGCTCTGGGTCACGCTAAAGTGGGCGGGGTCGCACTTAATTGTCTGCAAAGTCCGGAGCTGGTGGGTAAACATTTTTAAGGTCCGGACCTTGCAGCCATTTGCGGCGGAGCTTAGGGGTCGTGTATAAACGCCCATTGATAGGCTTCAAAATTAACCTTTGCAGCAGTAAATGGAGCAGTCAGGGTTCTTTTCCATCTGTGGATGAGAAAAAAAATCTGTTAAATTCCTCCTTTTGTCCCACAGATCCCTTTTGTCCCACAGATCCCACACAATGGGACTGGAAACTAGCACACAAGTCAGACAAGCTATGGGACAGAAGCAGAAACTTTTTCACTACCTAAAAATCTGCCCTTGCTGGTAAACCCTTTACAGATGTACCAGTAACACATGCAACAGGATTTGGGACATAGTCTGTTAACTCTTCTACTTTCCCACCAGTATTCCTGAGTTTTGTGTGGATGCCTTAAACAGGAGGTAGCCCTAAGCACATCCAATCTCACCTGATTTTGGAAGCTAAGCAGGGTCGGCTCTGGTTATTACTTGGATGGGAGACCACCAGGGAATACTAGGTGCTGTGGGCGCCTGGAGTAGGAACTGGCAAACCACTCCAGTATTTCTGCCAAGAAAACTCCATCGACATGGGATCACAAAGAGTCGGTCACGACAGTAAGAACACACACACACAACACTACTTTGGCCAGTTTCACACATCGTAGACAGAGTAGGCATTTTCTGTATACACAGTGGCTGAAATCCAGTACTATGTCACAACTAAAGGAGGCCCACTAAATCAACAAAGATTTAGCGAGTTGACACTCATGTAAGTTCAGTTGATTCAGTTAGCTTCTTTCAGTTGCAACTCATTACCAGATTTCAGCCATTGTCTCTTGCAATAGCGTTAACTGTAGGCCAGAGAGAGTTATGATTGGCCTTGGGGATCCCTGTGGTATTGATACCTTGCCTGTGAGATACAGGGACAGGCTGTTGAGCGTAGCTATCATATGAGATTATGGGGGTGGGCATTTATCTGTTAATTTCTAGAAAGGATGAAACAACTCTCGGGGTCCCTCAGATAGAAAGACTGGCTGCCTGCTTGCCAGTAATTAGAGAGGTTAATTACTGGTCCTTGCCAGCATCTGTCAGGCAGGACTGTTCACCCCAGAGCAACAGCTGTTAATCTTAGAGGTGAGCTTGAAGCAGCTAGCTGCTGTTTTCTCAATATAGGTCTCTGGGGTTGATGGATCAAATTTCTATGTAAAATTATTCTTGAGCTGCTTCCACTAGATAGGAAGCCCCACACAGATAGTAATTGAGGTCATGCCATCCCTTTCTGCACCTCTGCAGCTCTGGTGGCCGAGAATAACATTTCTGTCATTGCCAATGAAGTGTTTATCACAACTCTATCTTCAAGAGAACAGAAGCCTTGCTTCTTCAAGGTAAAAACCCTCATTAGCTCAAAGAGATTCAACCTTTCACCTTTCTCTATCGAACAAAGGCCAGGGCATTTTACAAAACACATACATTGTCAGTAATTACTGTCATGTTTTGTAGATGGCTTTCAATGGCTTGACTTTGGTGGGGGGAAGGGTGATGAAGCATAAGTTGAAACCATGCCGTGAGCATAATCTTCCCAAATTTATAAGAGTGAAAGAGAAAGCCATTCATTTGTGACTGAGCAAAGGTATTCAAAATATTTTTCTCAGTCATTCCTCAAAGCCTTAACCATTTAAAATGAAGAAGGCTTTCTGTAATTCCTCAGTTACATATATTTGAAATATAAAATCTTCCATGCATCTTCCTTAACCCTGAGTATCTGTGGGGAAAGTTTCTGCCCTAAAAAGGGAATAATGAAATTCCAATCCAAACCCTTCCTGCAACATACAGAGATCTGGGTTGGCTAAGTGGAAAAAACAGCAAATGAAACTGTGGCTGTTCCTTATATCTGTGAACCATTTTGGGCTATCAACACACTTACGGCTGCTTTTCATTTTTATGGCATTACTGAGCCATTTCTTCTCAGTTTGTTATTTCTCGGATAAATACTTTGTAATTATTTTTCAAATTTCTAATCCAGATTACTTTAATTCACTCACACTTTGCTTTCAGTGCTTCAATACTCTACTTTTTATTTATAGTTCCAAGCTAACTTTGATTCTTTACACGAGCAGTACAGTGTCAGATCTTCCTTTCCTGCCAATCAGTAACTAGACATCCTTTGAGTTTTAATTGAGTTGCTGCATAAACAACTTCAGCCTCTAGGAAGCTCAGCAGTGTAACATGCAGGCACCAGGTCCTTCCTTCCTATTTGCTTACAACATCCGGTAATTTACTGCTTGTGAACTTGAAGGGTCTGTTAAAATCATAATCCCCAATAGCCATTGGATTCCTTCCTTTTATGGCTGTTTTGGAAATTATAATCTCGAGTGGAGGAGTGACATGAGACGGTATGCAAAGCCCATTTATTGCTGGTCCAGTTCATGCTCAGAATTCCCTTGTTAACTCCCCCAAATTTGCGATGGCCTCAAAACCTACTTTTTGTGACCCCATGAATGGAGGATCTCCAAAATGTTTCCTCCTCAACAGTCCTGTTCAACTCCTGCAAACACAAACCGGTGGCATCTGCTAGCTGCCACTATATCTTGGTGGTTTCTAAGAAAGATTGAGGAAAAATTATGGTTGGGATAATGGCCTCATGAAAGATGCAAGGAATAGCTGAAAGGCCGAAAGGCTGAAATTACAGGTAGAACAGAGAAACGTGTTATGAATGCATGCTGCTAACTTCTAAAGTCCAGCCATTGCTTTAGGCTTGAAACACTCAAAATAGCCTCCACAGTATTTTTTAAAATGCCATCTGAATATTACATGCTATTTAAAAAAACAAGATGGCATTAATTTCTGCTGCAGAGTTTCTCAGGTGTTTTTTTTTCATTTGAGAAGAAAATAAAATACACACAACATATTCAGGGAAGGTTCAAACAATACATAGTCCTTCCCATAACTCTGGAGTGGATACTCTCTCTCTCTCTCTCTCTCTCTCTCATAGCTATTTATCTTTCTGTCTACTGTATCTCTATCTGTCTTCAATATATTGTTCTTCTCTGAGTATATATAAAAATTCCTCACACACTCTGTTCCCAGGAGAACATAGCAGAATCTGGCAGGGAGGTGATCAGATTTTTAGGAAATAAGCACCATTCTGTCCCCCACCCTTCTTTTCTACCTCTCTGCAGATGGATTTCAACAAGGGCAGAAAAAGACCATGCTTCTGCAATAGAACAACAGGGCGGCGGCTGCTATTGCTGAGATTTGTAGTGATGTCTCTTGGACAACTGCATCTGTTTAGATCGTACCTCTGGCACTGCTGAAGTGAGGTGACACCTTTCTTAGTATGACTAAAATGTAACAAATATTTCTGTGCAACAATCTCTTTGTCAGGGGCGATGTTACAAAAAGCAGAAGGTGGAGAGAGCATGATGTGGGAGAAGTGTCATCTGCATGCCATCTTAAGATGAAAAAGGGAAGACACTGCAATGACTATAGGAGGGTTCATTGGCGAGTGTATAATAGAGGGTCAAAACCCTTGGACTTTCTGAATAAGCAATGGCTTCACCACCATCACTCACCACCTCCACCCTCGTGCTTCCCTGTTTCCTTGGAATTTAGCTTTAATTGCCATAGAAGCTAGGAGTAGACATGGGCACGACTTGGCGAAATTCTCGTTTCCGTTTCCGTTTCTCGTTTCCGTTACGTAATGGAAACAGTAACGACAATTACTCCACCAGAACTCGAACTCGAACCGACTAAAGAAAAATTGGGTCTGATTTGTCGTGGTCCTTCCTGGCATCGCAGCGATCGCGCGATGCCAAGCGGCACAGGAAAAAGGTTTTAAAAATAAAAAAAACCCGATTCCTGGCCAAAAATGAGGTGAAAATATACCTGCCTGAGGGCACCTACCAGAGGGGTGGTTTCTGGGGGGGGGGTCCCCGGCCTCCCCCCCCTCTCCTCTCCTAGGCTGCGCAAAGTGCGCATCCTCGTCGAGTCGCAACTCACCAAGCGGCGGCGCGGCAGAGAAAAAAAGTTTTAAAATAAAAAAAAACACCGATTCCTTCCCGGCCAAAAAAGCAGGCAAAAATATGCCTGCCTCAGTGAGGGCACCTACCAGAGGGGTGGTTTCTGGGGGGGGGGGCCGGCCTCCCCCCCTCCTCTCCTGGGCTGCGCAAAGTGCGCATCCTCGTCGAGTCGCCACGCCAACTCGCCAAGAGGCGTGGCACAGAAAAAAAGTTTTAAAAATAAAAAAACCCGATTCCCGGCCAAAAAAGCAGGCAAAAATATGCCGGCCTCAGTGAGGGCACCTACCAGAAGGGTGGTTTCTGGGGGGGGGGGTCCCCAGCCTCCCCCCTCTCCTCTCCTGGGCTGCGCATCCTCGTCGTGTCGCCAACTCGCCATGCCATGTGGTGTGGGCGGGGGATCCAAAATGGGGCGACCGCAATATTTATTTTGAAATCGCGTGGTCCAAAAACACACCAAAGCACCACAGAAACATGCGAAAATAGCTATTTTAAAACTGCCTGAATTTTTACAGTAGCAGCAGTGGGTTTTTCTTGCAACAAAACGTCTCCATTGATTTTATTTTATTTTATTTTTATTTTTATTTTTTTACACCTGCGCAATGATGGGCTGGCCATGGGAGTGGACCATGCAAATTTTTGGAGCCATTCCACCAATTGCATGGCCACTTGGCCAGGTTTTGACCGAGACTTCTGGGATGTGACAGTCGGGCATAAAAAGCCACTAACCCTAGCCCGAACCCGAACCCGAACCCTAACCCTAACCCATATGCCAGTACACTGTCCTTCTTAGTGGGTCAGAGAGGCACCCACCCAGTAACTCACCCTAACCTTACCAGTAACCCTAAGCCTAGCCCTTGCGCTAACCCCTAACCCCAAGCCAGATCTGTGTACTCGCATTGCACTACAGCAAGTACACTTCCCTTCTTAGTGAGTCACAGCGGGCGCCCGTAGGGGTCCTCTCTCACTTCGTTCCCCAGCCCAAGTGCAGGCAGTGAGTCACAGAGGCACCCGAAAGAGAGGTGCCTCTGCCTGCTGCAACTGCAACTTAATGGTATGCATATCCAATTGGCTATGCATGCCATTTTGTAGTGGGCCAGAGGAGGCACCCACCCCAGAGAGGTGCCTCCATGAGCCTGCTTTCCCTTCATGGCGGGCCAGAGGAGGCACCCACCCCAGAGAGGTGCCTCCAGGAGCCCCCCCCAAACCAGTACTAACGACAGACGAAAACCGACAAACGAAATGACAAATTTTTGGATAATTTCGCGAAAAACGGAAACGAGCCGAAACGGGCCGGCTCCGACACACGACGACTCGAAACGTAATTTTTCCTGGTCGTGCCCATCTCTAGCTAGGAGAGAAATGGATTTTTCCCAGAAACAACATATTGTTGCAAATGATCCCTGCTGTATTACAGAGGATTTGAAGTAGAAGCAAAATAAGTCGTGGAGCCGTGGAGCCATCACAAAAACCAAATACAAAATTAGAATAGGTGATACCTATTTCAATCTAAAGGTATTTCAATCTTGAGTGGGTCAAGATGAACTCATTTCAACCCACATTTGCTGCATTCATGTTAAAACAGCTAATATAGACCCTGTCTGCACAGGTTTGATGCGTGGATCTTTCAGTGATTTTATGTAGTTTTTGTTGCACTGCCTACCAATCTTGCTAATTCTATGCACGCTGCAAAAAACACATGGGCTGAAGGAGGCTCAAAGGCCATTGGCCGATCGACAATAATATGGATTGCAACAATGATGTCATAATAAGCACCTGTACTTCCAAATTTACTGCTACTTCACTGCTCACCAGGTGTTATATTTCACCTTGTGTGGTCTTAAATTTTGCTGAGAACAAGAAAGGCCATAAAACGTAATACCACTTCAATCTCAATTTTGAAAGAAAAAAAAACCCTTGAAACTGTATTTCTCTACAGTATAAGTCCCTCAGTGCATTTATAGGTAGAGAACAGAACAGTTTAGGACATTTTGGTTGTGCTGAGAATGAAGATAATTTTGATGACAAACCTGGTAAAGCTGGGAGGTTCCTTTTCTGCTTTTCAATGCTGGGATTGAACCATCTAGTACAGTTGTGCCTCTACTTATGAGCAGCTCGACTTATGAGCAAAAACCGTTGGCATTTTAACTGCTGCTTTACAAATTTAAGATGTGGTCTGCTTGACTTACAATTTTTTTAAAAAAAAATTCAAATTTTCATTTTTTTATTTTTTAGCTAGAGCTGCTCTGCTTAAGAGCATGCATTCAGAATGGATTAAATTCGTAAGTAGAGGTACCACTGTTCTCCTAAAACAAAATTAAAACCATGATAGCGGAAAGATTTACATTTTAGATTTGTTCTTCAGAGGTGCTGAGTTAAATGTATCATTCAATGGGTAGTAGTAGTAGTAGTAGTAGTAGTAGTAGTAGTAGTAGTAGTAGTAGTAGTAGTAGTAGTAGTAGTAGTAGTAGTAGTAATATGTACTCTTAAGTCAGTTCTGACATACAGCAACCCTTTGCAGGGTTTTCCATGTAGAGAGCAGTCAGAAGTGGTTTACTATTCCCTTCTCCTGGAGGGGATACCCTGGGATGATTCATCTTACAGAGGTTGGCTTTTCTATTTGGAGAATGGAACTCCAAAATTTTGACTCTGCAGCCAGACTCCTAACTCACTCACAGAGAGTTAAGTTAATAAGAGTCTTGACTCATTACCATATTGTTCTGGCTGCCATCTATTGCCTGAAGTAATTCACTCACCACTGGCATTGTTTACAAAACCTCCTACTAAAGAACTGAATATCAAACAAGAGTCTTAAAGGTAATTAACAACTATAAAAAGTCAGTCTCCTTAGTAGAGATGGGCACGGAACGAACATTTTTTCGTTTCAGTTACCGTTTGTCGTTTCCGTTACGTAACGAAACGCCAAACGAACATTGTGATGAAAATGAAACGAAATGAACAGAACCACGAAAATTGTGGTCGTTACGATTTGTTTCCGTTAATGGCGACACACAATGAAATGAGCTGTTTTAAATGTTAAAAAACGCCCTAGACATCTGTAAAAACGCAGCAATAATTATTTATATTGTCTGATAATACCTACCAGGGGGGTTGGGGTCCTTAAAACGTTTGTTTTTGTCTTCTCCCATCGCGATGTATTTTTCTTTTCCCTTTAAAATGGATGCCACCACCAGCCACAAAATGGAGGCAAGCCATGTGATGGGATCATGGGGTTGCCCTTGAATCTTCTCCGGCGTCTGCAGCGGGTTCAGAATGCGGCGGCCAGGCTGGTGGTTGGTGGGCGTCGCTACGATCACATGACCCCAGTCCTGGCCTGCCTGCACTGGCTGCCCGTTGCGGCCCGGATTAGATTCAAGGTCTTGGTTTTAGTTTATAAAACCCTCCATGGCTTGGGACCGGACTACCTGACAGAGCGCATCGCCCAACAATCCATCTCGGCCCGCCCTGTTCGGCAGTTGCGAGCGCACTCGTTACGGGTTGCCACTCCGCGAGAGGCCCGGAAGACGGTCACCCGGAACCGGGCTTTCTCTGTGGCAGCCCCTTCCCTATGGAACTCCATCCCCAACGAAGTGCGCTCTGCAGAGTCCCTGCAGGCCTTTCGGAAAGCTTTAAAAATTTTTTTATTCCGAGAGGCCTTTGGCGAGCTTTAAAGTTTTTTTTCCCCCCGCCATCGTTACTGGTATTGTCTAGAATTTTCGCCTTGCCGGCGATTAGGGATGCCTTAGAATTTTTAGAATTTTTCTAGCTTTTTACTTGTTATGATATTTTTATATTGTCATTGTCATATTTGTTTTGTATATTATTATTGGTTGTTGGCGCTTGATCGCCTGTTGTTAGCCGCTTAGAGTTCTTTACAGAAGATAAGCGGGATATAAATATAATAATAAATAAATAATAAATAAATAATAAATAAATAAATCATGTTCAACCAATAGCAAGCCCAGGTTGCAGACTGGGTGGGCAGGTCTGGCAGCCACAGAGGGCATAAAAAGCTCTGGCAGCCCCCATCCTCCTTGCAGTCTCTGGTGGGAGTTAGGGTGGGATTGCTGTCTCTGCGACTCTAGCTTCAGTCCTGCAGCTTCCCTGTGTGCGTGCGTGCTGTGTACCTCTCGGTGAGTACTCTCCCTTGCCCCACAGTGCAGTCACTCTGTGGCTGCCTTGCACCCTGGCCAACGCCCGCCGCTGCCTTTGCAGCCTCCCTGCATACCTAGTCTATACTGTGTCTCTGCCAGCATCCATTTTTTTAGCGTTTTCCCTCTGGTCTGCGGCGTTGGGGGACGCCCGCACACGGAAATGCTTTAAAAATCGTGCAAAAAGCAGGTAGAAACGAAAAATGAAAAACGGTAATGAAATTTTTCCAAAAAATTGCGACAACAAATGAAAAACTGAAACACCATTTTTTTGTTTCGTGCCCATCTCTACTCCTTAGTATAATTTCCATGCATGTTGTTTTTGCTATTGCTGTTCCATGCCAGGGATTCCTATAATACAGGCCATCATAACGTGTCAACTGTGGGTGACCGGTAGCCCGCGGGATTGTTTTAAGTAGCCGGTGAAGCCCCTACCCGCCTCCCAATCCACCACCAGTGATGGCGTGTTCAGAGGGGGACTTTTTTTTTGCCACCCCCTCGCTCAGCTACTCGGTTGCACTGGCGAGGACATAGCCACTACCAGCAACAGCAGGAGGAGGAGGAGGAGGAGGGCCAGCCAGCCAAGTGAACGAGGGAGGAGGTGGCTGAGAGAAGCTGAGTGTGGAGCTAGACTGGTGGTGGTGGGGATGATGGGTGCTCGGAATGCCAGGCGCAGGAGGGTCAGCTCACGGAAGCTAGGCCACTGTCTCTGACCATGTGTACACCTGTCAGCTACACCGATGCAAAAAACACACATACACACAAAACAAAACAAAAACAGGCTCAGCTGCTCAAGGGACCGTGAGTCATCATTTTTCTGATTCATGCCCCTTTCTAGCCACAATTTTTGTCCTTTTTAATTTTAATCAGTATTTATTTTGGTTTTGCCCATAATTCTTGAACAGACAAACATAGCTACTTCTTTGAAAAACGAACCCACTGAGCTATTCAGTCAGCCAAAGGGGTTTTAAGTTCTTATAAAAACCAAGTAACTTGTGTTTTAAAATTCACTAGTAATTGCTAAATCCTGAACCAGGGACCCCCCCTTGCTTTCCCCCCAAGGTTTGTTTGATGTCTGCCAATTACTAGGGGATAATGTTTAACTCCCTGCTCTGAAAAGCTCACCTCCTGAGTTTCTGCACATCAAAGTTCTTTTAAAGGGACAAGACTGGTCCAGTTGGTGTTTCTGTTCTGACCAACTGGCAATCTGAGGCATTTATCAAAATGGACAGGTTTACTGCAATTTGCTTACATATGCGGATCCCAACGGGGAAAGGAGGCCTAGTTTAGCAAGGGAGAAGATTCCAAAGAAGTAGCAGCATTGGTCTGTCTTTTTTGTACCTTAGAAGAAAGAAAGGACCAGGAAAAACAAGGGCAAAATCCGGTACCACTTCAAAGGCTACTGTTGTGTAGCGATCCTGCTATGGCTTTTAAAATTTAAAACATATTTAATGAGTTTTTCTGCACACACACCCAGGGCCTTACGCCCTAGGTGGTGGGGGGGGCGGGGGGCAGGTGGTGGCAGCGGCGGGCGGGTGGGGCGAAGGGCAGGCGGCGAAGGGCGGCAGGGGGGCGGGGGGCACCCCCTGTCCATTTTGGCGCCCTAGGCAACTGCCTAGTTCGCCTTAATGGACGCGCCGGCCCTGCACACACCATCACTTTCCATGGATGAGTCGGGATTCAAACCCAGGTTTCCAGAGTACCAGTGCATACACAAACTCTGTCAAGCTACATTTCTGTACTGAACGAAGATGTTAAACCATGGGATGTTGGGAGCGACAGCCTCTAGTGGTTTCCACAGGTGTTAGTCGGTTTCAGCATTGAGAAAAGCGGAAACAAAACAAAAGTATTGTGGCACATTTAAGACTAATATACAGTGGTACCTCAGGTTCCATAATTTTCGGGTTACAAAAGAGACTCCAATGCCTCAGGTTTACTTATTTTTTTCCCTTGAAAGCTTTCCTGTTGGCTGATCAAACTTCAAAACATGCCTTTTAAAAACTTTTTGGTGCATTTCTCAAATGGTAGGAAGGTAGGGAGCTGAGTTTTGTTATTTCCATGCTTGTTCTGTGTTTTCCGCATGGTGGAGGTGGGGAAGGTTCTGTGCCAGGTCATGTGTGTTCTGTGTGTTTTTGTAGCGGTTTTGGGACTTGTTTGCATGCCTGCTCTATGCGTTATGCATTGGAGTGGGTTGATGTAAAGTGCAATTTATAAAGAGTTTTAAGCAAATAAAAGGCTTTTTGTTTCTTTTTTTCTGACCCCCTAAAACAGATTCATTGGTTTTCAATGCATTCCTAGGGGAAACCGCACTTCGTTTTACAAATTTTACAGGATACAAAATGTCCCGGATAATACATTAATTACTTAAACCAAGGTGCCACTGTATTTGTTTCAGTAGGTTTGTGGAGTACAGTCCACTTTTTCATATGCCACAAATTTTGAGAAGATAATCACCCACAATTCCTCCTAACAATGAAGGATTGCAAAAAACTAAGGAACAACTAGAATTCTATCATGGTGGCCTCTACTACAAATAAAATCAACTTATAACAAAGACAAATAAAACATGGATTTGAAAAACAGTATTCATATTTGGATAACAAATGAAAATGAAAAAATGTAGTCTTTTATATGTATATGTATATATTTGGGTGTGGGTAAGAGACAGAGAGTGTGTTTCGCTTTCTCTCTCTTTTCCCTCTTTTTCATAAAATAATAAAAATATATTTTTAAAAAACCCAAGGTACCACTGTATTTGTTTCAGTAGGTTTGTGGAGTACAGTCCAGTTTTTCATACCGTTTACATGGAGTACAATGCATGGGCCATAGATTAAAGTACAGTGTATATTTGGTGTGGTGGTGAGAGCAGAACGGCAACAGTGGCATCATTCACAAAGATAGTGATCATTTAAGATGCTGCTGACATTAATATTCATGTGACGAAGGGGCACAAATGACTCACTTTATCATGAAGTAATGAGTTGTGTTGAGAACAGGGTTTTGCCAAAAGGCAACTGCAGACGTAGACAAAGCCAGCTTAATATATATAGAATGTATTAACAAGCCTGGCATGCTCTTTAGATATCAGCTTAATATAAATCAGGTATTAAAAAGTCCTGAATGCTATTAAATCCTCTAGACACACACTGGAATGTATAAATGTAATCGACTCCAGCTATTTCTCCCTTGAATCTCCCCTCATAATTGTTTCTTTCTGCACTTTAAGATCAGTGACCCAACGCCTTGAAAAACTAAAATATTTTGACACTCGCTTCTCTGTATTGCCATTCCTGGTGTCAAATATGTATATCCATTCATTCTCTTGGCCAGAGACTAGGGATAGGCAACATATGAAAAATGATACGCTGTTTCGACGTTTGATAACAAAACAAAACAGGTCAGGGTGTGTGGTGGGAGGGACAAAAGGCAAAACGGAGCATCGGGGGGGAAAGCCCTGCTCAGTTTAGCCTTTTGCCCCTCCTCCCACCTCCTAGCTGGGAATTTTTGACAACAATACTAAGGGCCTTTTTACACGACCCCTAAGATCTGCTGGCCACTTAAATTCGGACCAGAGATCTTAGGGGTTCGTCGCTCTTCCTCTGTCCCCACCCCCCTCCGCACTTCCTGGTTGCTGGCTGCGTGAGGGAGGGAGAAAAAAGAAAGAAAAGAATGCCGGGTTACCTCCGTTTTGTTCCCGGCAGCATTCAGATCTCTTAAAGGGGCGGGGTGCAAAAAAAGAACAAACAGAAGCCAGGAGAGCCCCGCACTCACTATCCTTACACCGGATGAAATATTTGTCACATCCAAAAAGCAGGTACCTGAAAGCTGTGCTGGGACGCGCTAAAGTGGGCGGGGTCGTACTTAATTTCCTGTTAACTCCGGAGCTGGTGGGTAAACATTTTTAATCTCCGGTGCTGGGAGCCATTTGCCCCGGAGTTTAGGGGTCGTGTATAAACGCCCTAAAATAGAACAATCCATTCCGGTACCAAAGAGAGCCAGGAGAGGGGGGGAGCCATTTGTAGGTTCCTTCGTAGCCCTAGTTTACTCTCCAGCCACACCGCTTTTGGGATGCCCAGAGCAGCCTGGCTAGAGAGTAAACTGAGGTTACGAAGGAGCCCACAAGCTGCTGCCACTCCTCCCTGGTTTTCCCGCAGATGGGGTGCTACTCTTTAGGAAGGCGAGGATCAGAGAGCAGGTTTTTAATTTCCCACAGCCACAGCGAGAGAGCTGTAGCCTCGGGAAATTCAAAAGCTTGCTCTTCGATCCTCACTTTCCCAAAGGGTACAGCCAAAGCATTTGTAACCTGCATTTGTAATACAGTGTACTGTACCACTGTATTCAGGTTAAATTGCCCTATTGGCACTTTGCAAAAAAAAAAAAAGTGAATTTTGAATCGCAGTTTGGGCACTTGGCCATCACTGCTCTAGGGATTCCTTTCCATGGGTCTGATTTTTTTTAAAAAGTCATCAATGTACCCAAATAAGGGAGTACAGTAGTTTTGGGGTACAGTGCAACCATTGAGAAAGTATTGTTCTAATCAGTCATAAATATATTTGCATATTGTGGAGCTGTGCAAGTGGTGATGGAGATTCTATTGATTTGGAGGTAGGTTTTCTAGTCAAAAAATGTAGTCGCTGCATGTGAATACAAATGAGCTCTTTCAACCTATATTGGCAAAAGATTTTAGAGCTAGAGAGAGTGAAAAGTGATTCGGTAATCTAATGAATTCTAGGTATAAAGATCTGGGATTTACTACAATGATTGGGCCAATAGACAGCAATGGTATTTTGATATAAATTTTATAAAGAATAATTAATCTAGGATCAAAGACCCATTCCAAAAAAGTGCATGCATACTTCTGAAAGGAATGTTTATGTAATCAAATGAAGGATTTGCAAGATGATATGGAATGGCTTTTTGAAAACCATCCATGCAGTCTAACCCTGAAGTAAATAAAAAAAAAGAAGGAAAATCCATGTTCTTTGACAAAAGTTTTATACAACTTTTAAAGTACTGCAGTCAGTACTGGTCACTGTAGCAAAGAAAAGGGATCATTAAATTGACAATGATACTTTTAGGGCAACAAAGATGATGCGAAATCTTAAAAGAAGTTTTTAAAAGAAAAATTGTCACTGTAAAAGAGGTGAATTCAAGGGATACTTTGATCAATGTGGTTCATATAAAAATTCATAGGGTGCTTAAAAAGAGAGAGAAAATGACCCTCTAGAGATCTAAAACAGAGTTCAGTGTCACCAATGCCACTTATTAAGAAACCGTCTTGGCAAAATAACAGGTATGAAGGAGAAATTCTGCCTCCATCAAAATCAGTAGACTTTGATTCTTTGACTTTCATGGAACAAAGTTATCACTTTGAGAATAAAAATGAGCCAAGAAGCATATGCTTTACAGATAAGCGGAGAGGCGGAGGGAAGATGGAATACAAGATTACAGTTTAAGGTCTTGTCCTACAAGACAAGATGAGCCTTTATGTTTGTTCAGCACTTTCAAGTTCAAGGCACAGTACTCTCCCAACCATCTCTTAGCTGGAACAGCTTGCAATCGTTCCATATCAAACTCACCATGCCACAATAAACGCAGATATAAGAACTGTGCTGAATCAGACATAAGGCCTGAGTAAGCCAATATTTTGTACCTATGGTGGATGATCAGATGCCTGTGATATCTGTTTTTCTAATCAATTGTGAACTGCATTGGGTCCTTTGATTGGGAGAAAGGCTGCAGAGAAGCAAGCAAACAAGCCTCCTCGCTGGGCATAGTACTGTAGAACTCTCCTGCTCCTTCTGATGATACAGCAGTCCGATGATGGGTCATCAGCTATGAGAATTATTAAAAAGCAGGACATCATTTTTGACAACTGCAAAGTGTCAGGGAATGGAAAACCTTTGGCCTTTGGATTATAACTCCTCCACAACCTACAGTATTATCTAGAGCAGTGGTGGCCAAACTTCAGCCCTCCAGAAGTTTTGGACCTCAACTCCCACAGTCCTTTGTCATTTGGCAGTACAGGCTTGGAAATCTGGGAGTTGTGGTCCAAAACAACTAGAGGGCCGACGTTTGGTCACTACTGACGTAAAGTCACGTTTTATGACACATCTGGAGGACTAATTCTTCCCAGCCATTGTGCTACACTCCTCCAGTGTTATCCTTCTAGCTGTCACCACTACTCTCCTTCAGATGGTAGTTGTCATCTCCTTTGGAAGCCGATGAATCTCTTATTCTATCTAGGGAAGTCTCCACATTATGGGAATAGGGAAGTACTTAATACTATACTCACAAGAAAACACAAATCAAATTCTTCTAAGTATTACTTTGTATCAGGAGATGGGCACACATTTCCATGCCTTGTGGAAGGAGGGAAGGTGGACTCCCAGAGGCTACTGGGCTGCAGTTCCCATGGTTCCTCATGGCTAGCTATGCTAGTTAGGCTGATAGCCATCGCAGTACAACAATATCTGGAGGACTATGGGATGCTCGCACTTGCCAAATAGCAATGTGGATAGAAACAGACGTCCCCAACAACTATTCATTTCATTCCAAGAAACAGGTACTATTTTATCCAATGGGTTTTCTTTTCTCCATGGTTGGTTCCTTTGATCCTCAGACAGTGAGGATCAAAGGAGCTGAATCTAGAGCATTCACTAAGATCCTGAAAGAGAGAATGTCTGAAAGTGTGTGTGTGTGTGTGTGTGTGTGTGTGTGTGTGTGCTTTTTAAAAAATACTCCTGTGATTGATCTCATACTTCTGTTGGAAACTAAGGTTTATTGTGTAAGAAGCTGTATTGGATTTTGATGTTCAACCTCTCCTAAATCCCACCATGTGTTTAATGTGCATCCACCTCAGCCTGTCATCTTCATTAGCTGACTGTCAAAATAATGGGTCCATTCAAAGACAATATAACTCATGGAGAAAACATGATTTAATATCATATTTTGATTGGAAAGTCAGCTTTGATTTTATAAACCATGCAATAATGAATGTTCAGACTGCATGTACATTAAGCTACAGGTGGGGTTTTTTTTACTGTTGGTTTGATAAGATTAATTAGAAATACTCGGAGGTTTAAAAGAATTTCTTCCTGTAATTTGCTAAAGTGCTAGAGATCTTTTCCTTAACAATATATGTATGCATCTTATCTCTTTTGCAGGCCACTTTGGTCCTGCCTATTGCTCTTGAAACATGTTGTAAGTCTGAAGTCTTGGTGCAACCATTGCTTTGCTATATGTCGGTGAAGATTCTTAGTCATCCAGGTGAGTTTATCTGGAAGTTGAGTCATGGCTACTGGACTTCTTTTTCTTGAGAGACAGAAACGTTTCGCTGCTCATCCAAACAGCTTCCTCAATCTGAATACAGCTAGATGGAGGACTCACACTAGCTGTATTCAGACTGAGGATGAGCAGCAAAACGTTTCTCTCAAGAAAAAGAAGTCCAGTAGCCATGACTCAACTTCCAGACATTGTTTTGCTAGGTAGCCTTGAGGAAGTTGTTATACAGTATGTCTCAAGTTCTGATCTGGAAATTGGTATAAGACCTTAAAAGCAATCGGCTTGCATGATTGCTTACCACGAGAAAATCTTACCTTGTGGCTTTATGGTGAGTAGCGCTGTGGGTTAAATCACAGAACCACTGGGCTTGCCAATCAAAAGGTTGGCAGTCCACGTGGCGGGTGAGCTCCCATTCTCATCCCAGTTCCTGTCAAGCTAGCAGTTCAAAAGTATCTAAAAATGCAAGCAGAGCACTAGGTTATCACTTTAACATTCTGTGCGTTTGCACGCTTGGTCAGGACCATGGAAATAGGCCTACGGACAAATGCCAACTCTTCAGCTTTCAAATGGAGATGACCACCAGTCCTTAGAATCAGAAGCAACTGGTCTTAGCTGTCACAGGGAACCTTTCCCTTTCCCATACTGACCCATCAGTGAGACACCACAAAAGAAAAATAACCACAACATCCAATGCAAACTGTGATGCATCGCAGGTATTGCTTCAACTGTTACTAAAGAGTCAGAAAACACATTAAAATGGATGTGTATTTTTCCCCCTTTTGCAGTTTTATTTCAAGGGACACACATAGTTCAGTGCGACTGTGCCTAAGACATCAGACATACAAGAAAGGGTTTTAATCTTCCTGTCTTTCTGTCGTCCTCATCCAAATCAAGTTAATTATAACAGCAATTTGCATTACAATGATCCACCAGTTCTTTGCACAATGTTTTTGGCCTCAGGTGCTGCCCATGATACTCACTCAGGGGCGAGGTGCCATGCAAATCTGCACCAGCCATGAACAATCTGGTTTCCTTATTGGAAAGACAGCAGATACTTCTTACCGTCCTGCCCCTGGGCTCCAGGATCTTTAGGGTGAGAGTGAGAGTGGTGAGAGGAGGCATAAATTGCTATTTCCCTTCTGCAAAAAGCAGCAGGGAGAGAATGATCTCTCTGAAATTAGCAGGAGGTTGGTGAGCGAAGAATTTTAAATTAGGCCAAGGAGCAGGTGGGAACCACCACTGACCAGTTTTACAAGGTTCAAAGGATGAGGAGATGGTCGTGTCCATTTCAACACAGAATGGTAATGTGTACCTTGTCCTTGAACAGCAGATAGATAGATAGATAGATAGATAGATAGATAGATAGATAGATAGATAGATAGATAGATAGATAGATAGATAGATAGATAGATAGATCTATATTGTCATTGTCCTGTGCGGAACCAGATTGAAACAATCACATCAGCTTTTACAGAGCCTAACAGTACAACTATACATAAATATCTATCCCTCACCCACATACACACATTTAACCCACTAACACACCTAAAAACTCTAAAAACTCTTTAAAACTCTAGAAATTCTAAAAACAAATTACAGAAGCTCCCTCAGAAACTGCATTTCACTGCCTTCAAAACCCAAACCACTCTTGGATAGAAACTATTCCTCAAGCGGCTAGTCCTGGTCTTAATGACCCTGTATCTCCTCCTAGAGGGCAGAAGCTGAAAGAGATCATTTCCAGGGTGTGTGAGATCCTGCACAATCTCTACAGCTTTCTTATAACACCTGGAATCATAGATTTGGTCTAAAGTAGGGAGAGTACACCCAATTATTCTTTCCTCAGTCTTAACAACCTTGGACAGCATTGTCCTTTCTCTGGCTGTACAACTCCCAAACCACAGACACTCTCTATGGCACAGTGGTAAAAAGCCAGCAGCAGATTTTTTTCGAAAGATTATTCTTCCTGAGGATTCTCAAGAAGTATAATCTCTGCTGTGCTTTCTTCATCAAATCTTTAGTGCTTGCTCCCCATGTCGGATCTCTTCCCCTTCAGACAAAAGGGAACCTCTTAATGTCGAGTACTTAGGAGGAAACACCATGGAATGTAGGTAAAATCTTGATTTTTTTGCATCATCTTTTATTGGTTCAAAAAGAGGGACTTAAAAATGAGTTACAGTCATGGATTTCCTTTACACCCTCTATAGTATTTGAATGACATTATGCCTTGATTCATAAGTAAGTTACATAGGTACTACACAATTTCAGAAAACATATTTTCTAGAATGAGTCAATATGTCGTGCATCTCAGGACAAAACATGGGACAATGACACAAAGGGCCCATTCTAAGTGAAGCTATTACCTTTATTTAGTTATTTATTTATTTACAATACTTTTTTAGCCGCCCCACTGCCAGGTGGTCTCTGGGTGGCATACAACAATATATTAAAACTATAAAACAATAAAACAACATGATTATTAAAACTATAAAATACAATATAGGTTAAAACAATTAACATACAGTGCAAATTATAAAAACCTGCTGCTCATGAGTCCAACTAAAACACCGTCTAATTAAAATGTTGGCTGAACAAGAGAGTCTTTGCCTGGCGCCCAAAAGCCAAAAGTGTCGGCACCAGGCAGATCTCTGTACGGAGGGCATTCCACAGTTGGGGGGGGGGCAACCACGGAGAAGACCCTGCTTTGACATGCCACCCCCCTTATCTCTTTGAGGGATGGCACCTTCAGCAGGGCCTCCTGGCCTGATCTTAGAGTACGGGCAGGCTCGTAGAGAAGAAGGCGGTCCTTTAGGTACCCAGGTTTTATCAAGATCTCCATTTAGTAGTGTGAATTAAAAGTCACCAGTGGAAGAATTTAACCTTGTGTAGGTCCTTTAAAATAACACGTTTTAAATTCTCTTGAATTCTCTCGGCAGTTTGTGCTGGTTCGGTAGATGGCTAAATAGGTGTTCCAAGATTCGACAGCCTTTCCCCCGCCCCCCGGGGGCACCCACTCAGAGGCATTGCCAGAGGAGATGGAGTAGAGAAGCTGGGATGCTGTTCCCAACTGGGTGCCTGCCAACGGGCTCTTCTTTTAACTCCCAACTTCAGGCTCCACAGTCAGACACTTAATCCACTGGAGACCGAAAGATTGTACTGTGCTAAATACAGAGGAGGGGCCAGATGGGCCAGAGAGCAGGGCAACAAAACAATGGTGTTTGTCTTCCAAGGTTTATATTTTCTTTGAAGCAACCTCAATTATGTTTTTATTCCCCCCCCCAACTAGATGACTTTCTTGAGTACAGTACCTTTTAAATCCACATGTAACTGTGAATTAAAATAGTTGATCATCTTCTAATAACCCTATATGAAATATTCAAGTCTAAAGCTGTTCATCTCAAGGATTGGATCAGGAATAGTGGGGAATAAATACCGTGTCTTTTATTTAATGTATATCAGCTCCATTGTGATTGTTTGCTTCCAGTACTTCCTGCAAAATTAGAAGTATTCTACATGAAAAGCAAATTGAAGGAAACAACCTACCTTCAGGAGACTATCATGACTCGTCAGGTGATATTTGTGGGTGAAATAGGTGGCTCTAGCAAGGCAGATAGAAAGTCTGCATTGGCTTTTTTTTGCCATGTCCAAGAACAGGATATATGCCAAAGTGTACCTGGATTGAAAGTGTACCTAAGTGTCTCTGTTTCCTCTGCAAGTACATTCTTCTATCTGTCTTGCAAACTCTCTTACTGTTGATTCCCATTCAATTACAGTATTCTGGCTTATCTCCAAAATGTTACTCAGAAATGGATGCAATGAACATAAGCCGTGCAATTTCTTACGCACTGTAAACTTAAATTCCAGTTTGGCTTCAGTGGAAAGGCGGTGGAGGTATTGAGTGAGGAGGAATCTTCCTAAGGATTAGGATTCTATTCATTTCCCTTGCGATAAAAAATATTAAACAGCAATGAACAATGTTTGCCATTACCGAACACCAACTCGTCATCATGTTTTCAATTAACTGCCTCTTCGGAGATTTCCGTCTTTCACAGCACTCCTCTGTTTAGCTGAAAAAATTTAGGAATGATGAGAGAGAGAGAGAGAAGATGCTTAAACTTGTTATCATGCCAGAGCAGTCTTACTGTTCCTTCATAAATTACCTTCTTTGTGTGTCTCTCCCCCATGCCTCAGATTAACAGGATATACATAATGAGCTTTGCTTCTGGGTTCTGATATTGGAGAGCCTCCAGATTGAGGATGTGTTCCAGGAGGATTCAGGGCCATCCCCATCATGAAGCAGAATGAGGCTGCCACCTCAGGCAGCCGATTTTCAATATCATGGGAAAGCACTATATTTTTATTTTTAATTTTTTTTTAAAAAAAAAATCCAATTGAGATTCATGAATGATATCCTAGGCCTCTGTGCCCATGGCAAGGAATCCCTTCAGCTCTGGGTCCTGAACTCCCATTCTGACCAGTACCTCCATAACTTTCATTTTTCCATCAGCCTAAGCCTCGACCAACATCCACAAGGCATGTACACGTTCTAGCTGGGTACAATTGCACAAAGAACATTTCAGTGGCACATTTTATCAGAAACCCACTGACCCTTGCATAGACAAATTAGACGTATATGCCTCCAGCTTCACTTATAATACACCACCCAGTCTACTGTCTTCAGCTAAGCATTCATGTAGCATTATTAATTACGCATACACAGAGTTTTGGGGTACAGTCATCTCTTGTTCCAGGTTGCATGTCTCTAGGAGTGAGTGTCTGCGTGTGTCTCTCTGTGTCTTCATGAGCTGCGTGAGGGGTGTGTGTGAGTGTCTCTGTGCATGTGTCTGTGAGACCTTCTTGGGACCCAGAGGTCTGGTCTTTATTGATAACAATAACACAGTAGGGCAGAGGAAGTATGATAATGCATCCCATAGGCGGGGGGAAGAAATGCACCTTATCTGGAGGATCATACTTAGCTAGTTATTGATAAGGACAGAGAGGAAGGGGCTTTTGGGCCTGGGTCACAGAGCAGATGTGTCCTGATATCCTGTCATTGTTTTTCTGGCCGCCTGACCTATGCCAGCTCAGTGTCAGCTTAACCACACTGGGTTCCCTGCTTGCCCTCTGAACGTGTTTGTTCAGGGCTCAGGCTGCCACAGTGCCACCAGACCACTTTGGGCTTCAGAGCCTATTGGGGTATGGAATCCCCACACACTCAGATATAATTGGATTTACTTAGAACCAGAAGACAAAATCTCAAAACTCGTTAGAACGGGAGTTTCTTAAACTGTAGTGAGTGTGACCATTCAATGTGGTAAAAAAGAACACTGACAGAACCAGACTGGTGCTTTAAAAAACCCTGCTGAACAGTGTGGCACCTGGCAACCCTCCACATACTTCAACCATGACTGACACGCAAAAAGCAGCTCAGTACAATAGGCAACACAACATGAAGATGGAAACAAGAAAAAGACTCCCTTCACAACCCCAGAAGCTCCTTGTGCTTCCATATCTACAGTGGCAGCTCGGATGGGATTTCATTTATTTTGAATTGTAACTCTCCTAGTTTGCTTGGAATTGCACCCCCCATACACATACAGTGGCACCCCGACTTAAGAGCAGGTCGACTTAAGAGCAATTTGACTCAAGAGTGGAAAACTGTTGGTGTTTTAGCTGCTGCCTTACAAATTTTAGATATGGTCTGCTCAACTTACAAATATTTTTTTTTCAATTTTAAGATAGGTACCCTGATTTAAGAGTAGTTCGACTTAAGAGCATGCATTCAGAATGGGTTAAATTCGTAAATTGAGGTACCACTGTATTCCCGGGTTGAACCTTAGAACCTCAAATCACTAGAACTAAGGCCAATGATAGTCTTTAATTATATGGTGAATTGTCTGAATTTCCAATAGCAAGAGGATATTCCAAAAGAGGTATCTGAAGGCTCTGAAAACTATTGGCTGCAAAGTCAGCAACTCGGTGGTTCGAATCCTGGGTGCCACGCACCGGAGCAAGCTCCTGCTGATAATCCCCAGCTCCTGCCAACCTAGCAGTTCGAAAGCATGTAAATGCAAGTAGATAAATAGGTACTGCTGTAAAAAATGGGAAGGTAAAACAGTGTTTCCTTGCAGCCATGCTGGCCACATGGCCATGGACTTGCACAACACTGGCTCTTCGGCTTGAATACGGAGATGAGCACCGCCCCTAGAGTCGGACACAACTAGCACGCATGTGCGGGGGGAACCTTTACCTAATACAGTAAATATTTTCAAAATACGTCTGCTCTTAAAGATCAAACATTAAAAACAATTTTCAAGATGAGCAGCACTAAAATGGGTAGAATCTTAAGATGAAAATGGGAAAAACTAAAAATTGTCTTAGCAATCCTCAAGAGTCCCAGGATTTTCAAAAGGCAACGTAAGCAGGCAGTGGGGTCAGCAAGTGCTTTGATGGGCATCTGGGCTTGGCGTTATAAAGAGAGACAAAGCAGTTGATAGCGAAAGGTGAGAAAGGAGGTCACTCCTTATAAAACTATGGGCCTTTTTACACGACCCCTAAGATCCGCTGGCCACTTAAATTCGGACCAGAGATCTTAGGGGTTCCTCGCTCTTCCTCTGTCCCCACCCCCCTCCGCACTTCCTGGTTGCTGGCTGCCTGAGGGAGGGAGAAAAAAAGAAAGAAAAGAATGCCGTCTTACCTCCGTTTTGTTCCCGGCAGCATTCAGATCTCTTAAAGGGGCGGGGCGCAAAAAAAGAACAAACAGAAGCCAGGAGAGCCCCGCACTCACTATCCTTACACCGGATCAAATATTTGTCACCATCAAAAAAGCAGGTACAAGAAAACTGCTGTTTGGTCACGCTAAAGTGGCCGGGGTCGCACTTAATTGTCTGCAAAGTCCGGAGCTGGTGGGTAAACATTTTTAAGGTCCGGACCTTGCAGCCATTTGCGGCGGAGCTTAGGGGTCGTGTATAAACGCCCTATGAAGCCTTTTACAGCCATCAAAAGTGTATTGGAAAAGAAAAGAGAGACGTGGGGAGAAACCCCCTGCAAGGAGCTAGTATTGCTTGGCATTATTTGCCATTACAATTATCCCTTTAACAAAACTGATGGCTTGGACCCCCATGCAGTTCAAGATCTGTGTATAACTCTTATGCGCCCCCCCCCAACTTAACTACAAAGCATAAGTAGTTGATGAACACACAGAGATACAAATGCAGCTAAAGGACAGAAAAAGACTCTATCCTAGGGGAGAAACAGAAACACGAGCTCTCTGCTGCCTCACCCCCCTCCCCAGAGCAGCACACCACTATGACCTCCTCCACTCTGCTAACAACCCTCCTTGGAGACCCTCCTTTCTCAGGCCACTTCCAAACAGCAGCACAGTATTTATTGAGTATTTATTTATTGAATAATAATAATTATGTGTTTGTTTTTATTTTAAAAAAAAAAACCCTGTGTAAAATCAAAACTGTGCTGCTCAAACCTGAGCAATTCATGGGAGAAGTGAACTTCAAGGTGGTTTTCAGATATTATGTTCCAGGGAACTTGATTAAGCTCGATGCATTATCTCTTTTTCGGAAAAAACCTAAAGTGGCGGCAGACCAAATTGATAACTATAGGCCTGTCACCAATATTTCTTATATGAGCAAGGTCCTGGAGAAGGTGGTGGCAGATCACCTTCAGGGTCTTCTGGATGACACAAATGCCCTCGATCCTTTTCAGTCGGGCTTCAGGCCACGCCATAGTACGGAAGCAGCATTGGCCGCCCTGCATGATGACCTTTTGAGGGAGTCTGATGGGGCAAAACATCCCTGTTGGTCCTCCTCGACCTCTCTGCAGCCATTGAGACCGTCGACCACGGTATCCTCCTGGGGAGGCTCTCTGAGTTGGGGATTGGAGGCACTGCTTTGCAGTGGTTCTGTTCCTTCTTGGAGGACCACCCCTAGCGAATGCAGCTGGAGGAGATGACCTCTGCTCCTTGGTCCCTCAATTGTGGGGTGCCACAGGGGTCGGTCATCTCTCCCATGCTCTTCAACATTAATATGAGGCCGCTGGGAAGGGTCATAAGGGGGTATGGAGCTTCGTGTCACCAATATGCGGATGATACCCAGCTCTATATCTCCTTTCCATCTTCTGCAGTGGACGCCGTTCTGTCCCTTGAGCGCTGCCTGGCGGCCATCTTGAATTGGATGGGGGCTAATAGGCTGAGGTTGAACCCGGACAAGACGGAGATCCTGCGTGTGGGGCCCCCTGGTGTCTGCGGGTTGGGGAACTCCCTCACTTTTGGGGGGTGACTCTCTCCGTGAAGGATGGGGTCCGCAGTTTGGGTGTCCTACTGGACCTGGCGCTTACCATGGAAACCCAGGTGGTCTGTTCCACTCATTACCAACTGCGGAGGATTGCCCAGCTGCGGGCCCTCCTTGACATCAAGGCGTTAACTACGCTGGTTCATGCACTTGTAATCTCGAGAATAGACTACTGTAGTGCTCTCTACGTGGGGCTGCCCTTGGGGTTAATGTGGAGATTGCAGCTAGTGCAGAATACAGCTGCCAGACTTTTAACGGGGCAAAGAAGGCACCAACATATTACCCCCATGCTGGCAGCCCTGCACTGGTTGCCGGTATGCTACTGCATTGACTTCAAGGGTTTGATGTTAACATACAAAGCCCTAAACGGTTTGGAACCTCAGTATCTGACAGAGCGGCTCCTCCCAAGAAGAACTGCCAGGATCACCCGTGCCAGCCAGGCAGGACACCTCAGAGTCCCAACCCCGAGGGAGGCCCGGAAAGTTGTAACAAAGAGTAGGGCCTTCTCGGTGGTTGCTCTCCAGTTATGGAACCATCTACCCCCTGAAATTCAGCTGGCACCTTCACTTCAAACTTTTAAAAAAAACTAATGAAGATCTGGTTGCCTTCCCTGATTCTTCAAACATTTAGTAAGGCACTAATTTTAACTACTTTTCTTCTTTTCTCTCTCTCTCTCCCCCCCCATTTTATCAATCTCTTGCTATTTTTATCTTTATCTTCATTTTAGTTTTTGTTGTTGATTTATGTATATTTTATTTTATTATGTACCTTGTAAGTAGCCCCAGGTCTAGATGGACGGCATAAAAGTCAAATAAATAAATAAATAAATAAATAAATAAATAAATAAATAAATAAATAAATAAATACCGTATATACTCGAGTATAAGTCAACCCGAGTATAAGTCGGGGCCCCTAATTTAAACCCAAAACACTGGGAAAATTTATTGACTCAAGTATAAGCCTAGGGTGGGAAATGCAGCAGGGCCTGGCAACTCCTCCTTTGTGAGCTGGGTGTGTATGTGATGTTTAAAAGGACTTTTAGCCACCGAGGCGTGCTTGAGTTGGTGGCTAAAAGTCATTTTAAACATTGTTTTAAAATGATTTTTTAAAAAGTCATTTTAAACATGGGGGGGGTCATGAGAAGCGGCACACAATGTTTAAGATGACTTTTAGCCACCGACCCAAACTTGCCTCAGTGGCTAAAAGTATTGACCCAAATATAAGCCGAGAAGGACCCCCTTTTTCAGCCCAAAATTAGGGCTGAAAAACTAGGCTTAGATTCGAGTATATACAGTAAATAAATAAATAAATAAATAAATAAATAAATAAATAAATAAATAAATTTTAAAGTTTTGCTATGTATTGTTGCAATTGTCTGTCTCTCTGTGTGTGTTTTCTGTTAAATCAATACTTTTTTAAAAAAAATGAAATGTAAGTTTATCACTCCAACATAGTTTGCATTTCAGTTATGTCAGCCAAATTAACCAAGGGTTCCAATTAACGTCATCTATAAATCATTGATCAAGATTTTGCAAAGACTTAAAGAAGAAGAGACAATAATACAAAAAATATTGCTGTTCCATCTCTGGTTTCTTTTCTTCATTTGTTAGTATGTCAGGTTTATTTTTGCTGACACATAGGATTAAGACAGAGTCAGAGACAGCTGGATGGTTATAGAAAAGGGTGAGGCGAGAGGATCAAGCTGAGTAGCAGACAAGATTTTTCTGCAGTAAGCTGTTTATCAGTGGAGGGTAAATTTGGGCTGTTTTTAGGTATATATTACATTGGGAAGTGAAGCCCACGTCAACCCCTTTGTTTGCCCTTCTGTGGCTCAAATGTTTTCTTAGACATCAGTTTAGACAACCGTGATGGAAACAGCAGCAATATAGGAGATTGATCTTACCTGAATCACAGCCTTAGACTGAACAAATCGCTGTAAGGAGTTTAATTCTATCTATGGATCCGTAGCTAGCCATCTGCACATCTATCTATGCAAATACCTAATTGTGTGGTTATTTTGTCATTGTCAGATTTGGGGGCATCTTTGCTATAATTCCCTAACAAGTTCTTAAATTAGAGAATGTCAGCCTCTATTGTGTCAATAAAATGAGATAATAGGGGTGGGGGTGGGAGAGAAACGTTGACATCCCAAACAAGCAATATGAATAGACTCAAAAAAAGGAAATGCTGTGAAGTAGCCTCAAGCACCAGGCAAAAAAACAAACCCCACATAGCAGGTCACTGCAAAACAGTTAAATATGAAGGGTAGGCCATGACATATCTGTGTACATGGAATAATTATTACCTTGTATCCTGGAAAATGAGCCCCTCTGAATTCTGCACAAACATTTCATTGTGTTTATGAGGGACTCTGTCAAGATGAATTCTGCACAACATATGAGAAAATGTTTGAGTAGCTTCCTATGTTATTACAGAGCCTTTTTACACGACCCCTAAAATCCGAGGCAAAAGGGCTCCCAAATGCGGAACTTAAAATTGTTTTCCCACCAGCTGCGAACTTTAAACAAAATAAAGTACAACCATGCCCAGCGCACTTTCGAAGTACCTGGTCTCCGGTGGTAAAAAAATATTCCGATGTGGATTGTAAAGCTGTGGATGCTGGGCTTCTGTTTTTTTTTTTGTTCCCGCCACCCCATTAAGAGACAGGAATCACTACGGGGCTGCTCGGATGGCAGATGGAGGTGAGCGTAGGTGAGCCTGCATTCTTTTCTCCCCTTTTCCTCCCTCCTCTCATGCAGACAGGAACAATGGAGTGCGGAGGGGTGGGAACACAGGAAGAGGAACAATACCCCACCAATCTCTGGTACGAATTTAATTTGCCAGCGGATTTTCGAAGTTGTGTACAAGCGCCCACAGTCTTGATTTTGGATGCTTCAAGACAAACATTCTGTTGTTAACCATTTGAGAATGACAATTTCTCAAGGTGTGGGGGGGGGAGGAACAAGATCATGTGGACCAATGGGGTTCACATGTTTGTTGGCTACAGACGGAAAAATGGTTCTGCTTTGCTTTGATGATTGAATGTGCTGTTCTTTTTCTGAAAGTTGCTCGGATCCCCCAATGATAGGAGGAAATAATGTTGTGGCATTCTGAATGGTCTGCATTCCAGGATATGAGATACAATAGCTTAGGGCCTTTATACACGACCCCTAAGATCCGCTGGCCACTTAAATTCAGACCAGAGATCTTAGGGTTTCGTCGCTCTTCCTCTGTCCCCACCCCCCCTCCGCACTTCCTGGTTGCTGGCTGCGTGAGGGGAGGGAGAAAAAAGAAAGAAAAGAATGCCGACTTACCTCCGTTCTGTTCCCGGCAGCATTCAGATCTCTTAAAGGGGCGGGGGGCAGAAAAACAACAAACAGAAGCCAGGAGAGCCCCGCACTCACTATCCTTACACCGGATCAAATATTTTTCACATCCAAAAAGCAGGTACCTGAAAGCTGCGCTGGGACGCGCTAAAGTGGGCGGGGTTGCACTTAATTTCCTGTTAACTCCGGAGCTGGTGGGTAAACATTTTTAATCTCCGGAGCTGGGAGCCATTTGCCCCGGAGTTTAGGCGTCGTGTATAAATGCCCTTAATGCAACATTTCTTTGCTGTACGGAGGCATGCTATGCAAGTATGCATCCTACGAATTGTGTATTATTATTTGATATAGGTCACACTTCCAACAGGTGCTTTGGCGGTCTGCAAAAGATGCTTCAGGTTATGAAGTTAGATCCCAATGACTCTACTAATGAGAATACAGTGGATATAAAAGCTTTACACACCCGTTAAAATGTCAAGCGTCTGTGGTGTAAATAAATGAGAAACAGATAAATCATTTTTAGAACTTTTTCCACCTTTAATGAGATCTATAAACTGTACAAGTCAGTTGGACTAAAAACTGAAATCTTTTAAGCGGAGGAAGGAAAAATAAAATACTGAATGAATATGGTGGCACATGGGTGCACACCCTCTTATAACTGGGGATGTAGCTATGCTCAGAAGTAAAAAAATCACACTTAAACTCGTGTTAAGTAGGAGTCAGTACACACCTGCCATCATTTAAAGTGCCTCTGGGGGATCCCATATAGGGATGGCCATTTCGTTTCGGAACCAGTAGGTTACAAAACAAAACATCGAGCTCAGGTGCTGATGCCTTTTAACAATGAGATCCCTCTGATGCTTTGGAACCTCTCTGCTTTGACCATGGCTTCTGCTGTAGGATGTGACTAAGAAAATGTCAGGAAAGACCTACTAGCACTACTGATATTTATTTAAGGATGGACATTTCGTTTCAGAACCAGTAGGTTATAAAACGAATTATGCAAGCCCAGGTAGTGCTCGGAACCGTCTGATGCACGCAGAGCCAATTGCTTTACCTTTCTCTGGGCTCACGTGTGGTTAAACTCAACGAGGAAGCATGCTGCGATGTCATCTTTCTTCATCTTTCCTCCTTTGTGGTGCTGCCAATCAGACAGGGAGGCGGGATGATGCCTGTCCCTGCACAGCTCCTGATTAGCCAGCACCCACAGAGAAGGAAAGATGATGTTGCAGTGCGCTTCCTCATTGTAGCTCAGCTCCATGCTGACAGAGAGAAAGTTAAAGCAATTGGGTTTGTGTGCATCAGATGGTTCCGAGCACCACCTGGGCTCACATCGTTTGTTTCATAACCGATTGGTTCCGAAATGAAATGCCTATCCCTAAATAAAGATCTAGTGCTAGAAGGTATTTCCTGACATTTTCTTAGTCACATCCTACAGCAGAAGCCATGGCCCGCAGATAGCTAGCCCATCTGGTCCAAGCACACAGAAGAGCAACCTTGGCTCAGGTGATAAAGGATAGAAAGGTATCAGAACATGCAGTACATCACAGTGCCTGCAGTGAGTCTGTGACCATCAGAACTTCACTATGGAGCAACTGGAAGAATCTTGCCTGGTCTGATGAATCGTGTTTTCTTTTAGATCAAATTGATGGCCACCTTCTTTGGGCACATGATGAGAAGACAGGATTCTCTGGAAAAGACAATGATGCCAGAAAAGGTTGAAGGCAGTAGAAAAAGAGGAAGATCAAATAAGAGATGGATTGACAATTTAAAGTTTAAAGGAACAGATAGGACTGAGTTTGCCAGAGTCAGGCAGAGATGAGGACAGGACATTTTGGAGATTGCTGATTCATGGAATTGACATAAATCAGAGGTGACTTATAATCATATTTGCTGACCTCACCAGCTTCACTAGCCAGTCTTTATTTAAACATTTACATCTCCTCTACAGTTGTGAGTTAAGAAAATGGGAAAATAAATCCTCATTGGTGTACTTATTTAAATTTTAACATGTCAAGTGCACACAAGGTAATTAAAAAGAAAGGAAACACAATTGTGTTGTGCACTATCAAAGTGAAAAATAAGGTTTGGGCAATGCATAGTTCAACTCTCATGTAAGAATTTATGATATCCTTCAGAGAAGCAGCTTTTATTTTGTTACACGATTTCCTATCTCTTCATTTTCTGATAATTTATTTACCTTTAGATCCTTGATTTATATTCTGCTCCCATTAGTGCTGAGGGATATACTGAAGCTGCCGAGTCCCCTTTGAAGAGAATTATCACACCCTGGTCTATATAAACTCGATTTAGGAATGACTTCCTTGGCCTTCTCCTTGGTTATTCTTAGTCATGTGTTTTGTAGATGCAGAAATGAAACTGATGTGAATGCTCTGTGAGAATGCAGAAGGCAGTATCAGTGTATTTTGCACCATCTGATGATCTAAAAAAACCACCCTGGTGTTTATTTAACCATGGCATTAATGTATTGGTAATATTTCAAAACCAAACCCAGTTACTTGGAAGTAAGTTTTCCCTGTCTCAATACAAAAGCACAAACCATGCCTGAGAGACTCATTTCCAGAAGAAAAAAGGGCAGTATTTCTGCATCTTTCCATTTAAACTAGGAATGGGGAAAACTCCGACTTTCCATCCGTAATCGGATACCAGCTGCCCATCAATCTTCGACTCCTCAAGTGACTAGCGAGTGATGCGTATTGCATTTTGAATCCGATTTATTTATTTATTTATTGCCGTACAGAAATTAAGGGTGAGAAAGAAAACAACTTAAAATTGATAGCCGCGCGACGGCACCGGCAGCTAAATATTTTCGGGATCTCAACTGTGTCAAAACCTAGCAGCGCAACCCAATACAAACGCCTGCGCTTCCCATCCCTTCCATCCGCGGCGGAAACGGGGACGGGTCAGCAACAGATGACGACGCCCACAAACAGCTCCGTGGTGCCGCAGAAGCACCAGCCTATCAGACGCCGCCTTTGTACATCATTCGGGCCCATCGTCCCGGGAGGGAGGTGGAGGACGCTCTCCCCGCCCTCTCTCGCCCATCATTGGCTGCGGACGAGTGAAGGACCACGCAGGCGACCAGTCGGACGAACGCTCCCCGTGTCCCCCCCCGTGCGTCATCACATGTTTCCTACTCTTGGCCGAACGCGCTGATTTCCCTTTGCTGCTGCTTGTTGACCGGCTGGAAGGTAGCGAGGTGGTAGTTGGTTAGCCTGCTTCGGGAGCGGGGAAGGCAAGGCAAGGCAAGGCAAGGCAAGGCAAGGGCCTCTCACCTTTGCACGTTTAGCTGGGAGGAAAGACCTTGCTTTTAAGTGCACCGCCACATAAGGCTGAACTGGACCTCGTGGCTGGCGGTTGGGTCTCCGATCCATCCCTCCATCTCAAGTCTTGGCTTATTGATTAGGTGGTCTGAAGAAGCCTACACTGGAAAAAAAAAGATGTCATGGATATGTTAAATTCAATTCCCTGTTCTCAATGCCTGAAAATGTCTTAATTGTACTGAACTGTATATTATCCCTCATTCCAGTAAGCCGCCTTAGGTCCTTTTCCAAGGAGAAAGGCGGGGTAAAAATACTCTAAAATAAAATAAATAAATAAAAATTAAAGATACCTTTAAAGGGCAGACGATTGTGTGGGCTTCTTCAGACATGATAAATAAGCCAGGACATGGCTGAGATCCCAGGTGAAAATGGGGCAACTTACTCCCCACCTTGTCTCCTTGTAAGAAAGGCAGGCAAGCAGAGCAGTGCCCCTTTAGCATTTGCTGAGATGGTCCAAGTTGACTGATCTAGAGTGTTTAGGGATGCTTTGGTTGTGGGTATAGAAGTATGGTATTAACTGTTTTCATCTTTCTCCTTTGTCCTGTGTGCAGCATCCCAGTGACTTGGGTAGTTGGGGGAAAAAGTTGCCCAGACTAATATTCTGTGAACAAACTTTAAACAAAATCTCCCATTCAGGAGCTTACCCTTGAACTGTCCTGTGCTGACTGATTTATCTCTGGTTCTATTTTTCTTCCTCTCCTGAAACCATGCACTTGTGTTATGTTCTGATGGAGTACTAACAGAGTCAGGTCATACATGACACCTGCGGAAGACTTGCCCTCCAGAATTTGGGGTGAGCCGCCCCTGTGTCATTGCTCATGAAATGCTCATAGGATGATGCTTTTGTTGTGCAACTATCTCAACCTGTTCAGAGAATGATGTGTGTTGTGTTAGAACAACTTGGTATTTAATTTGTAAATCGTGTTTGTCTGCTGCTGTTTCTTAAACACTTACGTCACAAAAATAAATTCAGGGGTAGACAGTGACTGCTCGTCGCCTTTTGAGTTCTAATGGGAGTGAGTAATACATGGCTCATGGTTTCTGGGGTCCCCATGGTCTTATCAGCTGTGGAACTGGCAACAGCTGCCATTCACACTGCCAGTATTGCAGCAGCTTCTTCCATTCCTTTCTGTCACTTTGGAAAGAGAAACAGGCATTGTATGCTGTAGCCTTGAAGGCTTTTTGGTGTGAAAGGACACTCACTTCCATCAGAGAGAATACCTGCAGGGTCCAGCACAATGTTGGTAGTTTCACTGCCATTAGCAGGAAGGAAAGCAGCAGTGGCCCCATAGCTTTTGAGAAGGTCCTTAGACTTGGACACTTGTCTGCACTTGTGTATCTGGAATGCATCTAAAGCTACTGTAATTGCATTTCAGTTGCATGGGAATAATTGATTTTGATAAGATGTACATTCACTTAGTCTGGATCCACCTGGATCCAGGCTAACTGAATGTATCCTGAATATGCAAACTGGATCAGAGCCATTTACTTCCATGTAAACATAAGATTGTTCCTTCATTTTTAAAACTGTACAATAGAACTACATGTTACACTTGTTTATAATACTTTAGGATTTAGGACTAAAATAATTATTCCCAAGGTGGATGTTCTGATTTATAACTATTGTATATCTGTTTCAGAGTTTCTCTCTTGTGAATAGTATGTTTTGAGAGGAGTGGAGGTAAAAGTCCCAACTCCTTATAATTTGGGGCCTCAGATGAGCACTTGCAGTTATATTTATTTTAAGAATAAGCTTTATCATGGGTGATAATTTGTTATTTTATTCTCACAGGAAGTAAGTTTTAAAATAACTACAACTTCTTTTTCAGATTTAGCTTGCTTGCATCCTGAAGCTGACAAGTTAAAGCACTTAGTCATAAAAACAGATACTAAAATGCCTGTTTTCAAGCATCCGGAGTATTCTGAAGAGACATTGCTTCACTTAGAAAGCTTGGTACCTTGTCGAGAATCACAAGTGTCCACTTTGCTGTCACTCTTTGGAGAGGTAATACTTAAAGCAAAAGCAAAGTGTTCTGCCTATATACAGCCCCATACCACTTCAAGTAGTCTCTGGGCAGTTTACAGTTTTTAATTACAATGGTACCTTGTATAAAGGAGTTAATTTGTTCCAAATGAAATTATGTTAAGCAAATTTTCCTCTATACAAATTTCCCATAGGAATGCATTGAAAACAGAAAAATCCCTAATTGTGACAATTTTTATGTTGTATGGATTCACCCCATAGGCAATTCTGTTAAGCAAATTTCCCCTATATCTGGAATTTTTTATGTTGTACAGGTTTTATGTTATGCAAACCATTTGTTATACAAGGGTCTGCTGTATTTATTTATTTTTAAAAAGCCAATACAACAAATACTAAAAATGTAAATTTTATTTGTTTAGCATCAGCATTACAGTTTCCCAGCTCTTTTCATCTACGGACACACATCTAGTGGGAAGACTTACGTGATGCAGACTCTTCTGAAAACTTTGGAGGTAAGGATTGAAATGGATTTGAAGTAGAAGAAAACACTAAACTTTTGAAAGAATTGGTTTTGTTCACACTGGCTGTTTCCTGAAAGATAATTAGCAGTCAGTGTGAGAAGTGTGAGTGCGTACTGTAGAGCTGTCTTAGGCTTTGGCTGATACATCAAAGAATCTCAAAGGTCAAGGTTCTCTTTGTTTAAATGAATGAAGTGATTAATTAATGCCAGGGTGTTTCTGCATCACTCCTGCCTTTAAAGAACCTGATGCCAGATGTTGGATGAATTCGGTCCCAGGCTAGACCTGCCATTAAACTGAAGCAGGGTCAGTTGTCTGATGATTGTGTGTGCTTTGAAAGTGCCAGAAACTGTTAGCTTTAATGTGTGTGTGTGTGTGTGTGTGTGTGTGTGTGTGTGTGTGTGTGTGTGTGTGTGTTTCAAATGCCAAAATAATTTCATCTTGAATATCGTGCATCTTGATTGAGTCAGGTTGCTGTTTTCTGCTGGCAACAAAGTGTATTTGGTCTGCTCAGTTTTTTAGAATGACAGTGTAGAACTACGAGCCAAGAGTGTCATAATAAAGATGGATTACTCAGGAGCCAGAACATAAGCGAGGAAGATGCCTTCGGTGCCAGCTTCAATATGCTTGCAAACAAGCCGATAAAATCCCTTTCAGCTCATTACATTGCTGGGCTTAAGGCATCGTGTGATTGATTATTAATAGGGACTTCTCTCCCTTTTGAACTTGGACCTGAATTGCTTCTCTCTCCTAGCCTGGTCTGTGCCCCTTGTGTTGGTGTTTTTAACTCTTCCTGGTTGTAGTGATGGTGTGCTGTTATCTCCCCTAGTTCCTTTTGACCTTTTGTGCAAGCTGGGTGCTGACAGGTGAGGGTTACATTGATGTACACTGTTAATGTATGTGTAATCTAGTGACTTTTCTCAACTCACTTTCCTGTACTACTAATTTTATGCGGAATGCATTGAAGCCCTCAAGTATTGTTACCTCAGTCATGTCAGACAGAAAATATAAGCTTCATACTGGATGCTTGATCAAGTAGATAGTGTACAGTACTTGAGCAAATGTTGTTAGCTTCCATTTTCTTTGCTAATTCACTGTGGACTCAAAGTATGCTTCCTCAGATCTTTCAGTCTATTGGCAGCATTATTGCTTTGCTTTGCTATTGCACTTTTAGGTGTATTGCTTTGCAAACTGCCCGGGTGATCCGAAGCTTGTTATTTCATTATGGAAATGTTGAACATGTTCATACCTTTATTTTATTTATTTTTATTTATTTATATACTACCCATCTGTCTACCAAGGTCACTCTTTGTTGTTGGTGTTCTGTGTACATTTTTTTTGAAATATACAGTATAGCACTGTAGTAAGTTTGGATCCATTCTTTTTCCTTACAGCTACCACATGTGTTCCTAAATTGTACAGAATGTTTTACCTCAAGACTGCTGCTAGAAGAAATTTTGAGGCAATTACAGTGCCTTTCTACCAAGGAAGAACATCCTCCTCTTGTATCCTGTGACTCATTCAATGATTTTATATACTCGTTTAAACAGACAATGATGGCACCAGATCTTCAGAATCAGACTGTTTATATTGTAAGTATGAATCATAGAATTATAAAAGAGTGAAGTTGGAAGGGGCCTACAAGGCCATCGAGTCCAACGTCTTGTCCACGCAGGAATACAAATCAAAGGATATGTGCCGGGTGTTTGTCCAAATTTCTCTTGAATGCCCCCAGTGTTGGAGAACTCACCATCTCTTGAGGTGATTGGTTCCATTTCTGCACTGCTCTTAACAGTTAGGGAGTTTTTCCTGATATTCAGGAAAGACCACCTAACAACTGATAATTAGTGAGAGTTGCTCCCTTTATAATTTTAAGCTGGTTAGTTTCGTGGTGTAAATATTTGTTTCATGATTATTTCTTTTCACATAGTGAGAAGTGGTCAATCTTATTTTTAAAAGTCCCTGAAAAAGGTGGTTGAATATGCAGGGATGCAAGCGTCCAAGGATCAGTGTGACCTGCTTGTACTCTTTAAGAGAGATTCCAATCCACTTTGTTGTTACGTCTTTGAAATTATCTGTATGTTTTCAGATACCCTTCTTTTTTAAATTATGCAGATAAGGAAGCACAAATTGATATGAATTGGAAGTGCTACACTATGCCTTAATTATGTGATTTCCAATTGAATCCACATAGCAATCATTGTTGCACAATCTCTCTCTCACACACATTCAATCCTAGTTGTGTAATAGCATTTTGGCAGGGCTTAATAAACTAAGTTGAGTGAGGAAATAAAGAAAACAAATATTGCAGAATGTGAAAAGCCCCTCTAAACAGTGATACAAGTTCTTCTCTTCACCTTACAGTTCTGTGGGATAACTAGCAGATTTTCTGAAAAGGGATATATATGTCCCACAGTAATTTAAGTCTGTGTGTTCCCTAATGCCTCAATAGTTGGAACCTCCAGGAGCCAGTTTGATAAATCTTGGATCTTATGCAGAGAGAGTAAGGTCCAGCTGTCATTTACCTTTTCCTTAGGCACCATCAGTTTAGTCTGCTGTATTGCTTTTGTTTCTCCTTTCCTCAGTTCAATTTATTGATCAACACCCCAAATGAAGAATGTGGTATCAAAGATCTGTTGTAGTATTGCTGTACCCTGAAGTGAAGAGTGGATTTTTGCTCTATCCCCAGGATGTCCAAACTTTGGCCCTGTAGATTTTTTGGACCAAAACTCCCAGAATTCCAAGCTTGTATTGCTAATGACAAAGGACTGTGGGAGTTGTGGTCCAAAACATCTGGAGGGCCAAAGTTTGGTCACTGCTCTATCCTGTAACCATTGTGGAACTATACTAATGCCCCAGATTTTGATTTATTTATTTATTTTGCATTGTTAGTTGAAGACAGATCACATGCCTGGTTTAGCAAAATTAGCTTATACTCTGTGAAGGTGCTGTGAAAAACTGCACAAATTGCTGAGGTAGAATAACATACTGAATTAACCTGGTCGCAAATTAATGAGAGGCTAAGCCTTAGTAGTGAAGTACTGCTGTTCAGTTTTGTGTTTTGCTTTCTGAATTGTTCTCACATATTTGGGCCATTGTCTATAGCTCCAAGGCAACTGTAGAGACTGTAGATGTCTTAATTCATGTAAAACAACACAAATGTGATAAATGCCAGATATTATATTTTTGAATGGTTTATTGTCCTGTCTTAGGCAACTGATGTTCACATGTGTGTCAGGTCCTAGTAGCTGACTGTTCTAACTTGAGGTAGGCTTAAATATTTAGGACTGGGACAACTTCTCAGAAGGATTCTTTGATGTTATATGCTTCTGTTCCGCAAGCTTTGAATGACTGAGAGAAATTGGTTGGTGCATAGGAACAGCCAGAAAGGAGAATCATTACTTGATAGGATTCAGTGCAAATTAACTATTTTAACATCTCCTTTTAAAGCTTTGTCTCTTTTTAAAAAATTAAAATGAAACAAATGTTCTTACTAGATTTAGAAAAGTACCGCATATTGAAGCCATTCTTACATATTCTTGCTTTTGTTGGTGTGTTAAAGTCAGTTAACGGTGATTTCAGTGAAAAAAAGGGCAATCAGAACTTTACTGGCAGGGCAATTGAACATGTTGCCCATTCTTCCTTCATATTGTAGATTATATCCAGAATTCTTGTACTTTTTGCAAAAGGAACCTTTTTCTATATGTGTTTATATTTTACAAAGAAACTGTACCTTGAGGATATCATGTTCTAGGACACACAGCAGTTTCTTCAGGTGTTTTTGATTTTGTCATTGCTCTCTGTGTGAACTACAGATGTAGCCTAGAACAGTGCTCCCCAACCTTTTTGTCCCCGCGGCCCGGGAAATTTTTGATAATTTTTCTGTGGCCCGAAGCTGGGGGTGGGGGTGGGGAGGGGGGAGAATGTGAAAGGGGGGTCCGGCGGGGAGGCAAAAGGGGGGGGGGTGAAAGCAAAGGATGGGAGGGAAGGAGGAGGGGGAGGCACGAGGGCGGCGGCGGCGGCACTCACCGGCCTGGGGCGGCGGGCGTGCCACTCCCCCACACACACACACGGGCGGGGTGGGGGGGAACCCGGGGGCTCCTGGGCAGGCGGGCCCCCACCTCCTCCTCCGGCGCCGGGGCTGGGAGCCGCGCGCGGGTCTCGCTGCTGGCGCCCCGCTTGCTCCTGCTGCCGCCGCCGCCGTGGGGCCTCCTCCTCCGCCGGGGAAAGCAAGCGGGGCGCCAGCAGCGAGACCCACGCGCGGCTCCTGGCCCCGGCGCCCTGCGCGCGGCACCCCCCCCGCCCGCGCCGGGCCGGGAAGCGCCCTCGCGGCACCGACGAGCCGCCGCCTCCTCCTCCTGCTCCTGCTCTGGTTCCTCCTCCTCCTCCTCCTCCTCCCCCGCCGCCGCCGGAGGAGCAGCAGCAGCCACCCCCCCCGCAATTCCCCCCCGCCGCCGCCGCCGCAATCGCCCCCGTCCCGCCGCCGCCGCCACCCCTCCGCAATTGCCCCCCCGCCCCCGCCGCAATCGCCCCCATCCCGCCGCCGCCGCCACCCCCCGCAATTCCCCCCCGCCCCCGCCGCAATTGCCCCCCGCCCCCGCCGCAATCGCCCCATCCCGCCGCCGCCGGCGCCACCCCCCCCGCAATCGCCCCCCCGCCGCCGCCGCAATCGCCCCCGTCCCGCTGCCGCCGCCGCCACCCCTCCGCAATTGCCCTCGCTGCTGCTGCTGCTGCTCCTTCGGCGGCGGCGGCGGGAGGAGGAGGAGGAGGAGGAGGAGGAGGAGGAACCGGAGCAGGAGCAGGAGGAGGCGGCGGCGGCTCGTCGGTGCCGCGAGGGCGCTTCCCGGCGTGGCCAGGCGGGTGCCGCGCGCGGGGCGCCGAGGCCGGGAGGGGAGGAGGGAGGCAAAGGCGGCGGCGGCGGCTCCTCCTGCACTCCTCCAGCCTTCCTCCTCCACCGGCCGCCCGCGGGAGAGAAGAGGAGGAGGAGGAGGGCGGCGGAGGAAAAGGGGAGGAGCCTCCCCGGCCTCCCCAGGCGGCCCGGTGCCGACCAGTCCACGGACCGGCACCGGTCCGCGGACCGGGGGTTGGGGACCACCGGCCTAGAATATATTCAGAGAACTATGGAGTTGCATGTTACAGTAGAAGATCAGCCATAATGAGCAAGATAGGTTATCCACCATTACTGGCTTACTGGCTTTCCAAATGAGCAATCTGAAGTATACTTTTAAGGAATTCCAGAGCATATTTTGAATGTCAGTCAGTGTATAAGGCTCTGTATTGGAGGTGAAAGGCATTTCTATACACGTTAGGCAGTGGGAACAAGTATAATCTGTAAGACAGTAGGTTGTGTATTGGAGGGGACGGTCAGCAATTACATGGTGCACTTTAGATATTGAAACAGAAGGATTTAGATGAACTAATATAAAATATGGTGTGTGTGGAATTGGCTCCCTTGAATGAAGAGTTTTTAGATTTTATGCATTTTATATTTGTTTATATATTTGTTTATTTGTTTATTTATTTTTATATTTGTTACATTTATATACTGCCCATCTTCTAAACAGAACTCCAGGCGGTTTACAATAATACAGTAAGAATAAAGATGGGGTGGGGGAATCACCCAATATAACAATGCCAACCACAATAAAGTACTGTACTCAAAACAACAAAAAATAATAATAAAAACCATAAATAACACTGGTCTTATTTTACTGGTCCCCAGAAAAAATAAAATAAAATTTTATAAATATATATATTGTAGGCTACAATTTCAGGGCGACCACGGAGAAGGCCCGACTCCTAGTAATGGTTTTTCTAGTAATGTTTTTTTGCAGTGTAGGAGTAAAATTAATGAAATATGTAGGGATAAGTAGAGCAATGAATAATTAATTGAGCAGCATAACTCTTTATGGTCTGTGAGGAGTGGATAGAAGAGGAAGGGAACTCAGCATCATTGCAGTACTTATGGAATAATATGAATAAAAATGTGCAGTGGAAATATACTTGATTTCCTGGATAGAAAAAGACTGTGTTCTAAACAATAGATCACTTTGAAAATGTGATGGTAATTTTGAGCAATATGCAGTCCGTCCGTCCCCCCAATCCCCTCCTTGGGGGTTTCCTCTGACAAGCAATAAGCACATTGTCCTTCCTGGAATCTTAACAGAGCAGGGTAGACCTGACGTCCAGTCGATTATGATTGAACCTTTTAGTAGATGCCTCTAAGAAGACCATGAAAACTTACCTTTCTGCTGTTCCCCCTTTTTAAAAATATTTCCAGTCTATACAATTCATAGTAGTTTTCATCTTAGCAACTATACACTTATGATTTACCTAATTGTGCCTTTTATCATTTCACGTTGAATGTGGCATTGCGAGTCTTGGCCTTACACACAGACACAGGCACAGACACAGACACAGACACACACACACACACACACACACACACACACACAGAGAGAGGGGGGTAATAACAAATCCAAAAGCAATGTTGAAGGCTGCTTCACATTGACAACCATGTGAATGGCTTAGCCATGTTCCCATTGATAACCAGGGTATCCTTGAGGAAGCTGTATACCTGACCACAATGATTTGGCCAGTTATAGCACTACTTAATTACAGTGGACCCTTGTATAACAAACAGGTTGTATAACATAAAATTTGTACAACATAAAATATTCCAGAGATAGGGGGAATTTGCTTAACAGAATCGCCTGTGGGCCAAATCCGTACAACATAAAAATGGGATTACTCAATTTTCAATGCATTCCTATGGGAAATTTGTATAAAGGAAATTTTGCTTAACATAATTTCATTTGGAACGAATTTATTCCTTTATACAAGGTACCACTTGTATATGGATTGCAGTGACTTTGTTTTGAGGCCCTTCATCGCTTAGCACAGATCACATGGTCCTCCTAAGTAGACCTTTGTCCTGTCTACGACAGTCTATTCATATTGTTTGATAATAATAGGAATTGTAGTCGACCATTTTTCCATTCCTGCATTTGTTGCCTCGATTTCACAAGAAATGATTGACATATGTAATGTTAAGGAGGTTTTTTTTAAAGGTTTTTCTTCATAAACAGAAGCTTTCAGTTCCCCACAACAGTTCATTCATTGAGATTCAAGCATGTTTCTGAGGTAAACATGCTATAGAAATGTGCTTTTTTTCCAAAGAGCAACAAGGATTTTTGAAAATATGCTGGGTTCAGCATATGTGTTTGGATTCTGGATGTATTGTTTTATTATGTATCCTCCTAATCTGGGGTAAATGGGATTTTGATCATGACTTTCTGTTTCTGTGACCAGAATCCTGCTGGGATTTTATTTCAGAGTAATTTGTAATCAGTTAAGTGGCAAATTGAAACTAATTGATAAGGTGTGGGCCACATGCCTAGTAGTGTGACTGGAATGCAACCAGCACCCAATTAGTTAGCGTGAACTGACTACTACAATTTAAGCAATTTCACTTACTCTGGAGTAAATGAACCCCCATGGACTTCTGCTGTGTTTCCCTTTGAGAGTGTGTACTATGTGTATTATATCGGAGGTGCTGTGGAGGATAAAGGCAAAGTGAAGAAAGGGAAGTGCAACAGTTTCTTAATTTCAGGGGAGAGATCTATTTAAGACAGAAATAATTTCTTCCCTATATCATTGCCATCCTTCTGCTGAATGCAAGTGATCTCACCCGACCACTTTCCCAGCACAGAAGAACCCGGTATATTGGCTCAGATGGGTTTTGTATTTAAACAGTTGCTGTAAGGAGGAGGGTTCTTGCTGCATTTAAGGGACTCCTACTCTGCTGATAGGTAGAATTAGTGCTAAAATGAAATTAAATGGACACCTTAAATGTCTTTTCATTGTGGATTTAGCCAGTAATCTTCAAAAGGCTTCTTAACTTTTTTATTTATTTAAAGGAAAAATTGTTGTATTGGTTTCTGGTTGAAATGCTAATGATTGTATTAAAAATACTGTGTGAGATTACTGTTCTGTAGCAGTGGGGGAAACTCTTGCCTTAAGTGGATTTAGAGGCAATTTTTGCAATTTATACTAATGGCATTACTTATTGTCATAATACTAGAAGTAACTTGAGAAATAGATAATGAAGACTGGAGCAGGGCACTAAATGCTGCAGAACAATCAGTTGTATTGGGTAATTGTTGCTAAATCTGAAGTATTAAGTGTTAAATTAGAGTGTTTCTCACTGCTATGCATGAAAACAGACAAGACTATAGGGGAAATCAATTCATGGGAATTAACCTGTGTTTTATGGATTTATTATAGGATGATTTAAATAGAGATTGATGGAAGAAGTTGCGTTCTGGTAGCACAAGCTGGCAAAACCAATTTATTTTGTTTTGTTTCATTGGTAAATAACGTAAGATATTTCAGCCTCAATTAATTCAGAGAAAATTAAGATAAATGAATGGTCTCTTACAGTGGTTTCTAAATCCTTAATCTAAGCCCAGGTACCAAATGATCATGATTAATCATGAGGCTCAACATGATTCATTCTCCCCAGTGAAGGATGGTGCCAATAAAACTTTCTGCTTTTGCCTATATTGAGAACAATGTGTCCTTCATGGTTTCCCCTTCTGTGTATTTGGAATTATAATTAATGATTGCACTTAAATTTTAATGCACAAGGACTAAGGTAGAAAAAATGTTTAAGAAAACAGGCCATGAACCACCAGATCACATTCTTCCAAGCTTACCTCTTCACTGAACCTATCTTTTGAGCGTAGCCCTTGTCATTTATCCATACCCTCATGCTTCCTGCCCTATACTTAGTCTGATAAACACAGAATTTTTGAAAGCATTAATGAAATTAGAGATATGAAGGCACAGAAAAATTTTAAAAAAAAACTTTTTTTCCAGAAGACTTGTTTTTTTCGGAAAAATTGGAAAAATTGAAACAAGAAAAAATGATTATGGAATGTTTTATTTTAACATGATGAATAAAATATTTTAATACAGGGTGTTTCTAATAATTTCCAAATCATTTCTAAAAAAATATGCATAGTATCAGATTATTCTAATTTCTGTGCACTGGGGACAAGCAAGTCCTAGGTTACAAACTGAATTCTCCAATGCAAGAACAAGATGCGTTTCTTCCTTTGGGAGGTGCTGCTATTGTCATAAGAAAAAGAAAAAGGTTTCACTTTTGTTTTTGTATGTGGTTGGGTATGTTTGGTTCTGTTCTGTCCTCTTCACTGGGCCTCAAAGCACTGGAAGAAAATGCAGAGCATCAAACATGATTCTGATTAAATTTCATGCCCATTCATTGAAACTTAGTCCCACTCCCTTCTATAAATTTCCTCCCTCTTTAATTCTTTTTATGAGAAAGAGGTTTTTATTTTATTTTTATTTAATACTTTGGAGACTAATTATGAATAATTAATTCTGGATTTTTAAAAATTGTTTTGTAGAGGTTTTTTGTTCCATATAAACTAGAAAAGAGTTCAGGAGATTGTTACTTAACAATTACAAATAAATATTTAAAAAGTAAATTCTGCTTGTAAAAATTGTTTGGATACACTATATTTTAATGTAATTGTGATAAGTAGAAGGATTTCAGCCGTTAGTTAGTGTATGTAGAATGCAGAGTGAGTTTTTAAAAGTAAGTTTTAAAGAAAACATGACATACTAAAAACCAGGGTTCTTCAAACTTTTTAAAGTTCACTGTCCCATAGACACTATTGCGGGCTGACAAATAAAGAACAATTGTAATCAATATAAAAAGAGGTGGGGGGAGGGAAACTTCATCTTTTGAACCCAAGCCGCTGCCTTGGAAAAGGAGAGGAAGGCAGCCGAGAGGCAGCCCTTTTCCAAAGCCAGAGGCAATGGCCCCAGCCACAGCGCTCCCAAAGAGCCATCTGGGGTGGGGGCGGGGTACAGAGGAAGATCCCGCCTCCCAGCGAGGGAACTTGGAAGGGCTGCTGCTCTGGAGGGAGGGCTGGAAGCTGCCTTGGAGAGGGTTGTCTCACCTGAAGGGCCCCCTTCTTGGCCACCGCCTGACTGGCCAAGGGCTCAGGCACCCCAAATGCAGAACCCCCCCTCCCCTCCCCCCCCCACAGGGCCTCCCTGCCTCCCTCCAATGACAATGATGGCCCATGGGAACTGTAGTCCAAAAGACACCCGCCACAGCCTGCTTCCTTTTCCCCAGCTGCCCGGCCCTGCTGCCAGCGACCAACCTTCCTTCTCTCCCTTGTCTGGGGAGTTGAGGCCACTGGGCTTGGCTCCCAGAGGTGGTGCCTCCCCACACTGCCCCAACCGGCTACCGGAGGGTGGCTGGCAGCAGCGGTGGTGGGAAGGGGAGGGCTGAGAAGGCCCAAGCGGAAGGCCAGAGCTCCCCGGGCGAGGCGAGGTGTGGCCCCAGAGGCCTCCATGGGAGGGAAAGACCTGCCCACCCACCACCCACCCACCCCATCCATGTCCCTTCCTGGGCAGCCTTTGCTCACCTTCCTGGGAGGGCACCTAAGGGTAGGCCCGATCTGGAGGCCCGATCCTGCCCCAAGGAAAGGCAGGCTGCCCCCTCCCCAGGAACCTGCCAGCCTGCATGCCCCGCTGCCTGCCTGCACTTGGTGGCCCGCTCCGGGTGCCGATTGCCTGTCACTTCGTTGCTTGCAAGGCCACTGGGCTTGGCTCCTGAAGGTGGCGCTCCCCCTCCACCACCCCAACTGGCTGCGGGAGGGTGGCTGGCAGCGGTGGCGGTAGGAAGGGGAGGGCCCCATGGCAACTGGGTCACGGAGGAGGAGATGGTGGCAGCAACACGGAGGGCTCAGAAAGGCTGCATGGCGTGGGCAGCCACAGGAGGGGTAGATGGGTCTGGAGAAGGTTGTGGTGGTGGGAAGGCAGAGGGTGTGGAGGAGAGAAAAAAGACTCCCGGACGCTTTCGCTGGGCACATGAGGGGCTGTGAGGGAGAAAGAGGGTGTCTGGGCAACAGTTCCTGTGGCACGGCTCAGGTAATGGCCACCGCCTAAACTGTGGGGCGGGTGAGCAGAGCGAGATCAGGAAACAGGAAGCTGCTGTTCCGCTCACATCCAGCCGCGAGCTTCCCTCACAGGCCACCCTGGACCCTGCCTTCAGGATGCTCCTTGCAGCCTAGGCCTCCCATCCAACTCCAAGGAAGAAGGAGGAGGGAGGGGTGGGTGTCAGTCTTCAGAACCTCTTTGGCCTATGCTCCACTTCCCTTGAGTAAATGCGCTCGGCTGCCGTTAGGGCACGAGGACATTCAAAAAGGTGTCTCTCCTTGTGTTTGGAAGCACTCGGCTTGAAAGGGGGAGATCTGCAATTGCTGGCGGGTTGGATTTAGGACCCTGGCAGACCTGGATCCAGCTCATAGTTTGAGGTCCTCTGCTAAAAACATTAACTGGTGTCATTTCTTAATTTACTTAAAATTAAGAGGAGATGGAATGCTTTTAAATACATAAATTTGATGGGGTTTCAAGAGGATATAACACTTTGCTTTTCTGACATACCAGAGGATGAATGGCTTTTGAGTCAAGTCTATTGGAAAATGTGTGGTCAAAGCTAATATTTTAGTTTCTGTTTTCATTCTTTTGAAAATATTTGTACTTTTCAGTCATGTTTACAATATTATTGAAGGGAAAAAACTAAAATATTGTATATACTCGAATATAAGCTGAGTTTTTCAGCCCTTATTTTTGGCTGGAAAAAAAAACAGCTTGGGGAAGGCAGCGGAGGGCTAGTCCTGCCTGTTCCGCTGCCTTCAGAGCGCTCAGCTGGCTTGGGGAGGGCGGCGGAGGGCTAATACTGCCCATTCCGCTGCCTCACAAGCCCCCTCTGCGGGGCTTTGTCAGCGACTGTGGCGGTGCCGGGTGCTGGGAGGCCTCCCTGTAGCACTGGAAGCCCCCTCCGCGGGGGATCGTCAGTGCCTGCGCCGGGGGGGGCTCCCCGCGGCCTTGGAAGCCCCTTCCGCTGCCTCCCGAGTGCTCGGCCAGCTTGGGGAGGGCGATGGAGGGCAAGTCCTGCCCATTCCGCTGCCCCCCCGAGCACTTGGCCGGGAGGCTCAGGCCGCACTGGGGCCCCTGGATGCCACCTCAGTGGTGAGATTAGTGCATCCCGCGGGGTCACCAACTGCGCGAACCTGGTGTCAGGCAAGGAATGTAAGCTGACTGGAATATAACCACTCGGCTTATACTTGAGTCAATAAGTTTTACCAGTTTTTTGTAGTAAAAGAACCGCCCTTGGCTTATATTCGGGTCGGCTTATAGTCGAGTATATACAGTAATTTTGTCTCAAGGTAGTTTTATTTGAGGCGATTGTTAACTCCGTCTTGATTTTAACAAAATATTTTTTCAGCTGTGCAAATAAGCAACACACTTAAATTGCTTATGAATTACTGTCATGTAATAAAATTTCCCTTCTTTTAAAGGTTTTGGACAATGCTGAGCAGCTGAGAGAAATGGAATCAAACATCTTGCCAGGTTTGCTTAGATTACAAGAACTGGTAAGTAAACTGCCCACGTGAGTTGATACAGCTTTTTCTTTACATTCATACGTAAGAAACATTTTGGAACTGCACTGGACTGCATTAACGAGACTGATCCTGGATTCAATAATTGCAAGCCTATCAATGCCTTGCAATGATTTTTTTTAAAAAGCTGTTTTCAGGCACAGTTTGAATTGACATAATGACTTCAGTACCTGCCGGTACTGGCAAATTGTGTTTGAGACTGCACTTAATATTGTTGCTAAGAAGTTCACAGAAATGATGAGACTGCAAACATTTAAGCTCATCTTCCACTGAAAGTTACCTGTGGCACATCATTGATGTTGTATGAGGATGACACAGTATATTAACATTCATAATTCAAAGGACCTTATCTTGTTTCCTCAAGGCACCCCCCTCTTAAACAATCACAGCTGATTATATTGTCTTTTCCTCGTATTTTTCAAGTGTAGAGCAGGTACTGCTCTCAAAGGTTGTTTATACTTCTGATATGTTTAGAGCATGATGTATATCAGAAACTTCCTTCCTTTGAGGTTTCTATTTCCATATAAAAATAACCTGTGTGATATAGTGGTTAGAATATTGAGGTACTACTGCTAAAGATATCAGCATTTTAATCCCTAGTTGGCCATGTAACTCACTATGTGACCTTGCGTCAGCTATAGTCTCTGTCTGACTTACTTCTTGGGGCTTATTTATTTAAAATGTTTTTACCGGGTCTTTCTCTAGTTAGTTATTGTAGGGGTGTACTGAGGGTCATGCACATCAGCTTGACTCATTATCAGAAAGACAGGGTATAAATACAGCTGAACTACTACTAGGATATTCTGTGTAGTGTAGTGGATGGAGTGATGGTCTAGGAATCTGGAAGCCTGGGTTCAAAACCCTGCTCAGCCATTGTAACTCACCAGGTGTGTGTAGGACTGGTAGAAACATTCTTCAGATATCTCACTTACCTTGATAGCCATGTTAGGGTCGGTACATCACAGCACATAACAGCAAGTTACAACTATTGCTACTTGGATCCCCTCCCCTATTACGGAGAAGGTAATGTTGACCTTGACGGCAGTTTGCATTCAAATACTGTAGTCTGACTTGAACTTCTCAACCTTGCAGTCGGGGAACTGCTGTGTATCAAGTCAAGCCATGCGTCCATGTAACTATTGTCTCTGCACTGACTGGGAACAACCACACAGCGTTTTGGACAAGAATCTTTCATCCTTTCCTATCCCTTGCAGGGGCGCTGAAGATGGAAGCTGAAATCTTCCACATGCACTAAACTGTGGGCATTGAATAGTGCCCATGCCAACTAAGGCACTTTCCTGAGGAAAGTTTTCATGCTCCAGGACAAAGGGATACATTTGAGTCCTCATCCATCTGCCAGACAAGAATGCAATAAAATAAATAAGCAAATAAAACTACTTTGGCTACCAATATTTGAAACCTCTCATCATAAGGCAGCGAAGAAATTCCTCACCATGGGAAGAGAACTGCACTTGCATTCAAGTCTTACTTTTCACAGCATAGAATGGGATCTCACTGCATACACAGTTATCTGAATCTGGGTCAATTAGCGTTTTTTTCCAATCTCTTTTAGCCATTTTTATCATTCACAAATCACACAGAAATGGTGACAGCAGAGACATCCTTCCCCAAGGCAGCATCAAGAGATTTGCAAAAAGCTGATCTTTAGTCATTCTCCCTAAAGGAGACAGAAGCATCTTGTTTATTTTTCACAACACTCCACCATCTACTGGCAAGATTATTAGAATCATGCAATATGCTTCTCTAATCCACTTGAATTGCTGCTGCTCAAGCCATCATCAATCCAAAGCAAAACACATTTTCCCCTTCAAGCTGAAGCCTTACATTTGTTACACCCCATTTCATCAGATTATTGCAAAGGACCGACATGAAAGTGCCAAAGCAAGTACCACAGCCACTCTCAACCCAAGCTTGCTACCAGGATTAATGTGCATTTGCAAAAACTGAACAGCCTATTTAACCAAGTTTCTGTATGCAGAAGGAAGTTGAAGAAACAGCTGCCTAAAGCTCGCATCCCCAATGGTTCAGGCCAGGGGGATATACTTGAACCTTTCTGTCCTAAAATAGAGAAACCAACTTTAGCAAGTAAGGATAAACACTCCTTCAGGCAACATGTTTTATGGTAGAAAAGGGCAGAAATCATCATTTCACTTTTGGCATTTCTTCTTGAAAGATAAAGTGGGCTCATTATGTCTGTCACTTCAAGGGTAAGCATGCACCTAGGGCTACCGTGAGCTTCATGACTGAGTGGGTATTTAATCCTGCAACTTCCCAGTATTGGCATGTCACCCTAATCACAAGAACACACTGGTTTCTAAGTGTCATTCTTTACTGACTCATTTGGGTAGTTTCTAGCCGTAAATAACTATATTCAGTGCATGCAGTATAGTTATTATAAATAGTAAAAAATTGTTGCTATGTACTGTCAAGTCAGAAATTACTTATGGATGCCTTAATAAAGAGGTTTCAAGGTAAGTAGGGCTTTTAAGAGTGATTTGCATACACCCACACCTGTGTGTTTCTGTGGTACAGCTGGGGAATCAAATCCAGGTCTCCTACGTTTTAGTCCATTACTCTGTCCACTACACCATGATGCGTAGCCAAGTAGTAAACTCCTCAACAAAAAAGCCCCCGATATCATTGCGATTTTTTCCATATATGCATTGAATCAACTCTTCACTGATTCTATGGACCTACTGTAGTTGCAACGTACTGCTGGATACTACCCATTATGTTTCTTAAGAGATTCCTAAATACAAAGGTGAGCTTTATTTTTTAATAATCAGATGGGAGATGATGGCTGACATAAGAATAGGCTATTAAGAGGAACTTAATGGCCCATTTTTATTTATTTTTATGCTTATTAACTGCCCAGTTTTCCCACAGGAACTCTGGGCGGTGTACAGCACGTTACAAAAAACAGCAACTGCCCAAATCAACAACCCCATACGTATCCAAACACAGTACAAATGATGACAAAAAATAGTAAGATACCGATAAATATGATAATATTAATATAAAAATAATAAAAATAAAATAGACAAAGCATAGCCTAACATGGTCAGAGTCTGGCAAGAGAAGGCTGGGGCCAGCAATTATACAGGCAAACAAAACCACAATCACAAACAGAAATACAATTACATGCGCTCAGAGGTCCCCAAAGCATTCCCTGAAGAGCCAGGTCTTTAAAGCCCTTCTAAAGGCCAACAGCGAAGCCACCAGCCTAATCTCCTTTAGCAGTTTATTCCAGTATGCTGGAGCCACAACCGAAAAGGACCTATTCCGGGTGGAAACCCTTCGGGCCTCTCTGGGAGTGTTGAAAGGGATAACGTGGCTCTGATTAGTCGGGACAAGTTTTTTGGAACCAAGGAGTGAAAACAGTTGTTCTTGGTGTGTGTGTGTGGGTGGGGGGGGACAAGGAGCCCCACACAGAGTTGTGCCCACTCTTTAGAGGGAACCTTGGTTGCAGTTAAGATGCGTATCTTTATAGAGCATGAATGCCATAGGGCAGAGTAATAGAAGTATATTTATTTATTTATTTATTTATTTATTTATTTATTTATTTATTTATTTATTTATACTGTGCCCTTAATGCAAACTGCACTAGTATTAGCTGCTTAGTTAGACTGTCTGTAGTCATTCAGTTATGCAAATATTTTGTGATAAAACACTGAATAGATTCATTTCAGTTTTTTAAAAAAGAAACTTAAGCTTTTATGTGACTGAAAATGTAAATAAGGTCATCTCCCCCCCCCCTTTTTTTTTCCTCTCCAACAACCCATTTCCTAGACAGGGAGAAATGTGACTGTGATTCTTCTTAGTGAAATTGTGTGGGAGCTTCTTCGTCCAAATGCAGGGTGCCTTGAGCCATTGCCGTTGTATTTTCCTGACTACAGCATAGGTAATATGCAGTCTGTGCATGTGTTGTCGGGTCTATCACTGGCTATTACCCATGATTCTTGAAACATAAATGGTAGACCTGAGCTATTCAGTTACTGCTGACTTTTATAAGTGCATTTTTATATTGCTATTTGTACTTATGGGGTGAGATAGAATGGGGTTTCAAATCAGGAAACCTTTGGGGCTTGCTTGGTGATGTGTAAGCTAATTACAAGAAGAAACCATACCCCATTTTGTTGCCTTATTATAGATTATTAAACTGAAATGCTAGTTTAATTATGACCAATACTAAGGTTACATTAAAAGCATTAATCCATTAGAATGCATGCAGCATAATGGAAGACTGTCATAGGAAAGGTAAATTTTACTATAGGGTAGCTATATTTCCTTCACCAATATTGTCCTACACCAGTGATGGTGAACCCTTTAGAGACCGAGTGCCCAAACTGCCATTCAAAACCCACTAATTTATCACAAAATGCCAATACAGCCATTTAACCTGAATACAGGTGGCTGTGAAAGGGTGATATCAGGTGCCCACAGAAAGGGCTCCAAGTGCCACCTTTGGCACCTGTGCCATAGGTTCGCCAACACTTTCCTACACAATCAAGAAAGAAGAAAAGAGCGTCAAGCTTGTCAATATCTCATTCTTTTTTTTCCACAATAGTTGCAATAAAATGTATGGTCTCTTATTAACTTTTTCTTAGACATAACAAAGATAGTCATTTTAAAGTGTTATTCACTAATTCTGGGAATGTTTTCAGGCTTTAACATGTAAACTTTCCGCCATCTTTAATCTTAGTTTAGGAATGGAAATACAGTAGTACATTTCAAGGTACTGTGAAGTAGTGTAGTTTGTTCAAAAGCTGAATGTGTTGGTATTTTGGAACAATAAACATCATTTCATAACTTCTTGAGATGCTTATTTACCATATGTGAGCTGTCTTAGAATGCTGTTTGGTTTTTTTGCCTCTCACTCTGAGAGTGATACATCTAACACAGCAAGCTAATGTTTATGAGTGCTTATGCCAAATAAAATGTGCTATTTTTAAGGTGCTGCAAGACTCTTTGCTGTTAACTTTTTTAAATTAAACACATTTACCGTATATACTCGAGTATAAGTCGACCCGAGTATAAGTCGAGGCCCCTAATTTAACCCCCAAAAACTGGGGAAACGTATTGACTCGAGTATAAGTCTAGGGTGGGAAATGCAGCAGGCAGCTCTTCCTTTGTGAGCTGGGGGAGTGGTGTGTGATGTTTAAAATAACTTTTAGCCACTGATGCAAGTGCTTGGGTCAGTGGCTAAAAGTCATTTTAAACATTGTGTGCCGCTCCCCTGTGATGCAGAGGAGGGTCATGAGAAGCAGCATGCAATGTTTAAAATGACTTTTAGCCACAGATGACTTGCCTCAGTGGCTAAAAGTATTGACCCGAAAAAAACCAAGGGCCTCTAGGCTTATATTAGAGTATATACAGTATTAGTTGCTCTTCAGTTACAGCTCTCAGGGTGCCATTACAAAGAGAAAAATTAAAATTCACTTTGAAATTTATAGAAATGCTATGTAGTCCGCAACACATTTTAAACACAGCATGCAATTAATCATCAGTGTAAAAAATGAATGCCCTGGGCAAATTAGAAGCACTTTTTACCTGGTGCTAGGAAGACAGTAGATTGATTAAATCAGCGAAGAAAATTAAATCAGGGAAGGAAAGGGACAGTGGGAAATTATCAATACTATTATATTTTCTGCATCCTAACCTAGGATCTTAGTCCTTCAGTTGTTGTTGAACTAAAACACCTGTGATGCCTCATAATTGCCCATGCTGCCTGGGGCTCATGGAAACTGGAGTCCCACAGTATTTGGATGAAAAGAGGGTTCCTAGTAGAGATGGGCACGACTTAGCGGTATTTCCGTTTCCGTTACTCGGTTCCGTTACTCTACGGAAACGGTAACGGGAATTACTCCCCCAGACTTCGAGCTTGAACCGACGAACGAACAATTTTGGTCTGATTTGTCGTGCTCGTTCCTTGCATCGCGAGATCGCGCGATGCCACACGCGGCACAGAAAAAAGGTTTTTTAAAAGTTAAAAAAACCCCGTTCCCGGCCAAAAAGCAGGCGGAAAAATGCCTGCCGTGCCTCAGGGCAACTGGAGGTCCCCGGCCTCCCCCCTCATCAGTCCTCGGCTGCTCTGGACTCGCCGCAGGCTCGCAGCCACCAAAATGCCCAGTTCCTAGTCCGCAATTAAAGCGCAAGTAAAAAACTTTTAAACTCAAGAAAAAAGCAGGCGGAAAAATGCCTGCTTGACTAAGGGCCAGGGCACCTACCGGGGGGTGGTTTCTGGAGGGGGGGTCCCGCCTCCCCCCCGTCCTGGGCAGCCGGACTCGCGAGTCGCCATCGCCATGCCATGCGGTATCCAAAATGGGGCGGCAAACGCAATATTGTTTTTGAAATCGTGTCCAAAAACTGCACAACAGAAACACGCGAAAATTTATAAACTGTTTTTCACTTACAGTTAGCTAAAAAAATGTCTCTCCTCTCCTCCTCTGTCCTCCAATTTTATTTATTTTATTTTATTTACACCTGCGCAATGATGGGCGGAGTGGCCAATGTGGGAGTGGACAACCATGCAAATTTTTGGAGCCATCCCACCAGTGCATGGCCACTTGGCCATGGAGACTTCTGGGATGTGCCAAAAAGCCCCCTAAAACCTGCCCTAGCCCTAACCCTAACCCTTGACTCTGTCACAGATGTCCTTAGCCAGAGAGGCACCCAGAGGTGCAACCCACTAGCCCACCGTAACCTTACCCGTCACTAGCCCCCTACAGCCACCTGCCAGATCTTTGTTGCATTGCACTTACACGCAGCAAGTACAATTCCCTTCTGTGTGACATGGTGGTGCCAGAGCCTTGTGAAGGGCGGGCATGACCCTATCACTTCACACTGGTCTCAGTCTGCACATTATGTTATGCAATATCCATATGGCTTTGCATAGCATTTTGCAGCAGCAGCAGGTGAGGAAGGGAGACCCCCATGTAGAGGGGTCTCTTGGAGCCTGCTTCCCCTTCCTAGTGGCAGGAGGCACCCACTGAGCCTCCAGGAGCCCACTTTCCCTTTATAAAGGAGGCACCCACCCCACAGAGGTGCCTCCAGGAGCCCGCTCCCCCCCCCAGAAAAACCAGTACTAACGACAACGAAAAAACGAACCGACTAATTTTTGCGAATTTTCACGAAAACCGGAAACGACCCGAAATGGGAGGACAGAAAAAATTTTTTTTCAAGTCGCGCCCATCTCTAGTCCTAGTCATTCTGTATCTCAAGAATGATGGTTTTCCCAGGGCTCTTTTCCTTACTACAGTACTGCCATGTACTTACAGTTAGCTAAAACCAATTTGATATTCCCTTGACGGAGGGAATGGAAGAATGGAGAGTGGAGGTAAGGGATACTCTGCAGATGTCCTTAGCCGAAGAGACAGGTTTGGCCCACAATGCTCTTGTTGTCGATTAGATTTCTCATGACATGCTGTGCCTTACTTGGAGCAGCTACTAAATTTTCTGGGGGCATTTCAAAGATACTGAGTGCAAAACTGCCACTGGAGAATTACACATCCCGCCGGAGGACAGAACTCTCCAGAGTTGCTTACATATTGGCACATGAGTATTGTTTTTACTTTTTGAAAATTAATGGTGTCACGCTCCAGTTTTAAAGGAAAATAATAATAGTTGCTGCTCCTTTTTAAAATTTTCAATAGGACATCTCCAAAAGATCTTGTCTATTGACCATCCCCCAGAGTATTCATTTGACTTTTATGCTGCTTTCATAAATATTCTACTCGGGGTCTTCTATCCTGTCTGCAGGGACCTGAAGGAGCTCCGGCATCTGGTAAGGGATGACTTGGATGTTTTTCATGATACATGTGTTCATAATTTTATTGGTGGCTTCAGAATTCACAGAATTTCTGTAGAGCTTATATATATTGTGGTATTTCTTAGCAGTTGAGTGTAGATTGTTCAGACCCAAACCACAGAGACCCAAAGGCTGATATATATCCCGTGGCATTCTGTCTGTCTAGGTGGGTAGGTGGGTGGATGGACGTAGAACTTGCAGCCCAGTGTCAGCAACTAACTACTGGTTGAAAAATCACACATGCCAGGTGAGAAGCAGAACAGTGCTAGAATCCTTTGGGTCTGCAGCAAAAGAGCAAGGGAGGACATAATGGGGAGTATAGACAGATTTGAATTTTTGAAAAGTCTACAACATTTGGCTTACAGCTCCTGTATCTAGGGCAGCGGTGGCAAACCTTCGGCACTCCAGCTGTTTTGGATCACAACTCCTGCAGTTCTTTGTCATTGGCAGTCTAGGTTTGGAATTCTGGGAGTTCTGGTCCAAAACATCTGGAGCGCCGAAGATTCACCACCACTGATCTAGGATGTAAAGTGAGCAGGGTAATGAGATACTCATAGTGGTGAGAAGTGACCTAGTCAGTGTGCAGGATGAACTGAGAAAGAAGCATATCCTGAAGCAATGCATTGTATGAGTCATTTGCATTGTCTTGATCCATCAGCATGCACTTGCAGCCTGTTTGCCAGGCCTTGGATCTCAAACACTAATTAATGCTATAACTTGCTGTGCTTTTATATCACAAAACATAATTCATAAACCTTATCTAAAGCCATCTGGAGGCGTTAGGCTGCATTGTTAAAAGGCTACCAGCCCCAAAAGGGGATAGATCTAGGCAGAACTTAGCAACTTGTTTGGTGAGCTTTGAGATGCCTATTCCTCTTGTAGCTATGTGTTGGCTAACTAGGATACAAGCTGGTTCTCACTCTCCTTCTTGGGGTTGAGACTGAAGAACCTTGCATATTGGAAAGAAGTTAAGTCCTTTGCACTTTTATGCCTTTGATACAGTAGAAGATGGGTATATTAGCTTTAAATGTGTACTGTACATGAAACCATCTTCCCTAATATATTTCCAGGAAATGGTCTCAAAGGAATATGTTCAAGGTCAGAAAATATGTTTGCTTTTAGTTCTGAGCCCAGATGATTGCATCACTTGCCAGCACAAAAAACAGTTGTGTTCGGACCAAGTGTTACTGCTAGGCTCAGGCTAGAATGGAAGACTGCATCATACTGTAACATCTCATTTGAAGCATGATAACACTTTCAGTACGAAATAACATTTAAGATTCTGTGTGTGTTTGTGTATGTGTATATGTACTGTATATGCATGTCTGCTAGATACACACTCCCCCTCCTCCATTGTATGGATGTTGGTCCTGTGAATTTTTTCTCCAAAAGTGTGACTATATATCTCAGACAATATGTAAAAATAAAATTCTTCCTTTGTCGGCTGTTCTGCAAAGACAAATTGGAGCAGATCTGGTAATTAAAAGGTACAGTAGGATTGCCTTATCTGTGGGATCGGTACTCATGGTTTCACTCATGCGCTGCCTGAAAATATTAAAAGTAAAAAACCCAGAAATAAGTGTTTCCAAGGTGTAGAACCAGAACTGGACTCTAGAGAGAACCAGAGACTATTTCTATAGGGTTCCCGTAGCCACTCTTTCCAGCAGCCACAGAGGTGAATGTGTGGTTGGAACCGATCCCCCATGGATACTGTGGTCGTACTGTATGTAAATTTCCAGACTTTATTTTGAAAGTCTGTCATGAGGGAGTTGCCTCTTTTAACACTGGGCTCTCATAATACTTTCCTGCTCACTCATGTGAGACTGGGCTACGTTCAATGTTTTCAGCTCTCTGCAGCCACTCACCTATTCATCTCTCCATTTATCTACTTTTGTTTTTGCTGCTTGCAGCTGTGAATTGACTGTTCTTCGGGGTTGGAGAGCTGTGGTATAACTCATCTTGGGAGAGGGTAGATTTCTTCTTCTATTTGCTAAGGCAATGAAGATGTCAAACACTGGGTAATACTGAATATACTGCTTCCCTTTCCCCCCCCTCTCTAGGCTGCACTCAATTTTTCTAAATACTGTCAGCCTGTTGTCCAAGGAGAGGGTAAGTGTTTTGCATTTGTATGAATGAGCAGTCTCTCTCCACTTAGATGGTTGAGTGGTGTTATGCCTCCACCTAGCCCTCAAGGAGAAAGGCCTTGACTTGAAAATCTTTTTTACTTAAAGCAACAGAGGTAAATTATCAAAGAAGCTACCAGTGTGGAGCTCTGTTGGCATTTGTAGTACAACAATTGGTGGTTCAGTAGTTTGATGCTATGTACCTGGACAGTTCCGGAATACATGTTGCGCTTTTTATTTTGTAACCTCCATGTAGTCCAACAATGTTTTATCTGCCAAGCATTTTCCAAAGTTCGTGTTAAATTGTTATCTCTTTTGTGCATGCGTATTGTGTAGCTAACGAGCGTGATACACGGCAGCTTTGGAAAAACATTGAATCGCATTTGAAGAAAGCTATGCAGACTGTCTATCTGCGAGAAATATCAAGGTAATTCTCGCCTTTAATTGTTGAAAGCTACCCAGTAAGCGTGGAGAATAGTATTTTCTTAAAAATTGTAATAATAGTTTCCAGCTGCTAATGGTGGCACAGGGCCAATCCTCTGCTCCTTTTCAAGTTAAATGAATATTCCAGTCGCACAGCTCTCCAGCAGTCACTGACTGCTTGCATCCTGTGAGAAGATAAAGATACTTAGCCATCTAGTAGCTTATGCCCTTTCTTTGATTGTGGCGGGAAACCACATGGTTGCAATCTGATTCAGGCTCCACCATCATTTCTTTTTAACATTGTGGGGGCAGAAAATTACATAGAAGACCCTGCTCATTTCTAGATGAAAGGTAATGCTACAGACATGTAAAGGGAAAGGCTCTGAAGATGAACATGAATACAAACTATATGTGTACGATAGACAGATTGTTGTACTTACAGAGCAGCTGATTACTCAAGTTGAACTAAATTAGGACAAGAAGTGCAGGAAGGAAAAAAGAATGATTGGTTGATGAACCTGGGAGACTGGTTTTGATACAACTCAGCATCGATGTTTAGAACCCCTCCATCCAAAATTGAAATAATCATGATTATGTCAAATGTATTGCACTGCAAGGAAAGGAAAACTATCAGGAAGAGAAGAGCACCAAAAGCAGTTGGATGTTCTTCCATTGCCTTTAAGCCAGCCAGGCTTCTGGTTGACCAGTGCAGAATTATGAAGGTGTCAGCAGAAGCTGGCTATGGCCATGATATTTGGGAAAAGCCAGTTACTCTTCTTTTGTTTTGCACAAGGGACCCACACTGCAGTTGAGCCCCATATTTCCTCTAATAAGCAGAGCCATCTTCCAGGCTGATGTACTAAGTTGCAACTAGCATAGAGCCATTGAATCAGTGGGGATCTGATGAATTAGCATCTCTGTTAAACTGCATTGACCCTAATCTAATTGTGACTTATGGTTGGATTTTAATGGTAGCATTACTGTGGCCGTGCTATTAACAGATACATTTTCCCTGATAAGATAACTATATTTGTGATATTGTTTAACAACTATAAATTATCAAAGCTTTAAAGAGCTTTATAATTATAGCTTTAAAGAGCTTTATACAATAATTCTGTCTGGGTGTAAACGTAATTTTGTCACAGTTCTTCTATAAGCAACTGATTGTGGCTGATATTTGTGTTTTACCAAGACTTAAGCATTTATCCGTTTTAAATTTAGATGACTTCTGCAGTATATAAATTCCCCAAGGGGTGGAGATGGTATTCATATTAGCCTGTAGTCTGCATTCCTTTTAAATGGTTGCCTTTTCTCTTAGTTCCCAGTGGGAACGATTACAGCAAGATAATGGAGAACCTGGGCAGCTTAAAGGTATGTCAAGTTGCTGTGGTTCTATAGTGTTAATTATTGATGATTTTTTTTAAAAAAAGAAAAACCCTTATATCTTAAAGCAACTAAATTATTGTTGCTTAGTAAGCGTTTGCAAATATGCCAGCAGCTTAATAATAACGGAACATGCAGTAAATTATTCTACAGTACTTGTCTTTTCCTGTTTTATATGGGGTGAGGATTGTATTCATGGTGAAGTTTGTCAGATTCAGAATGACATTTATTTATATTTTTGTATGTTTGACTTATCCTTTCCCCTGCACTAGGACTTTCTGCCCATGCTCATGTAGAACTTCCATATTATTCCAAGTTCCTTCTGATAGCGGCATACCTTGCTTCTTATAACCCTGCCAGGACAGATAAAAGATTCTTTGTTAAGGTATGGAATATCTTTTTTCTTTTCACCAGAAACTATCTGTAAGACATACCAAGTGCACTTTCTAAAGAGCATTTTATATCCATTGCTTGTAGCATTCTCAAAAATTTTGAATGATGCTGTATAAAACTGCCAACATCTGTAGAAGCCAAAAAGGTGGCTATTTACAGAACTGCAGCTCACACCTGACTGCCTATTTCTAAATATGGGCTCTGGCTCTTGATACATAGTACATATAGAAATACATTGGCCCACTCAACATTTACTTTTCTTATAACTTCCAGAGGTCGTGTGCCTCTGTCAATTTGTGGATTAGTGTAGCAATTTATTTTTATTCAGGTAATGCACAGTCAGAACATTGACTCTGAAAAAGCAGAGGTTTCAGAAGCATAAAGTGCTTATGCATATAGAAGGAACTGCTCCCAGACTCTACAGATATGGAGAGCAGTGATAGAAGAGGGAGTGGAATTTTGTTCCTCTTCACATATATTTATGTCAGCTTGTCATGAAGTTGTAGATAAAGTTTAGGTCAAACTGGTAAGTTCCCATATAAATAATGTGGACATCCTGTCGTTTTTGTTGGGTCAGAGTTGTCACTTTTGGAAAAAGTCAGGGGAAAAGTCAGGGAAATTGGTCTGGGAAAGTCGAGGAATTTGGTCTGAAGTCAGGGAAAGTCTGGAAAACTGTGATTAAAATATATTTCTAACTTGATTATTACTGCAATTTCCAAATTATAAGTTTCATAATGTGGCTTCAGAGAAACCATTTTAGACAGAATGTTTATTTTTGTGTGTGTGTGTGTGTGTACCTTCAAAACAGTAACAAAAATATTATGTCATTTGTTAGCATTACTTGAATTGAAGTTTGTATCTTGGTGCAATTTTTGTCGCAGTTGTGAAACATGTTGGTGTAGTTAGTGTTGAAAGAAGGTGATATTAAATCTCTTACCTTAACAAATATTTTTGCAGTTGAGACTTGTGTAATTGTAGAGTGGAACATTTCATTAAGCCTTACATTAGTGCAACACTCCTACTTGCAGCAGAAGCGACTAAATAAGCAGGTTGATGACCTACTCCATGGAAACTAAAATGCTTATTTGAGTCGTTTTAAGGAGAAAGGAGGGTAAAATATTTTGAATGGATGGGTGAACAAAAATCAAGGGGAGTTTTGCCTGATGACAGCCAGGCTGAGGGTCAAGTTTCAGTTTTAGGTGACTGCCCTAGGGTTATACCCTTCAACCACACACACAGACACAGACACACACAGAGAGAGAAAACTGGAGTGTTGCTTCCAGCTCCTTTCCCTTATCTGAGCTACTTGAAGCCTTTTTTGTCTTGTTAACTGTTGTTTACAGACTTTCTTTTTGAATAGAAGTGTGTGTGGGTTTTTAACCTAAAGTGGCTTCTCTGATCAAGGAGGCCTGCACTTGGGTTGACTACTTCCCTGGCTTCCTTCTGTGGTAACTGGCGATGGGAAACGAAGATGCATTTAGTCTGAGGGAACACTTCCTGAATCATTCAGTTAATGCAAAGCCCCTCCAATTTTACATTAAAATAAATACTACAAGCAGTAGCACAGGTGATGGTTAATAATAGCTCGAAAAGTTTAGCCAAGGTGAAGTATGGTTAAAATTTCTGTAGATACGGTGGGAAACCAGCTGCGAGCCAAGACGCTGTTTTTCAGCAACAGATTACCTCACATTTGGAGGTTGCTGTTTCAAAGCAGTATTTTCTTTTTTCTTTTTCTTTTTGGAGGGGGGTGTCATGAGAACCACAAAAGTTGGTTTAAGGAGGCTGCATGATTCCCACCCAGCTTTCCACAGTGGAGTAACCAGATCAGGGTTGTGGCAACTGAAAGGAATGTAGAATATTAGGATGAGAAGAACTAAATACAGGAAGAGAATGTAACAGGGGAGGTCTGCGTCTTCAGCGATAAAAGAAAAATGACTTAGATATAAAATAGATATGGGTAGATAATTTGTGATTGTTCTATGTAATTTATTTTATCTTTTCTTTATAATTTCCAGCTTTCATAATAATGTTCATAATAATGTGTTTCATAATAATGTTCACCAAGGTACGAGTTTGATTTAGAATAGATAATCGTTGATCAAAATCTGAGGTTACTCCCCACTTGGGTGGAGGGTGCTTCTGGCCGTTGCTTGGCAACAACACTGAGGTAAATTACTTCTCGTTGCCTGCCACCCTTCTAGCCATCAATTGCTATTTTGAACAGGGCCCAAAATTGGCCAGCGTAATTTTGGGCTCTTCAGCTAAAACTGTTTTTCTTTACCAGAGCTTGATAAGGAATTGAAGAGAGGTAGGCAACATTTTAAAGGAAAGCAGTGGGTGATTCATCTTGTCAGTTCTTGGAAAGGATGTTGCCCCCACCCCCGCAGTTCTTGAAATTGTCCTGACAGTAGGGGAAGAGAAAATGCTGCATGTTAAAATCATACAAATGATTTTTTTCCTGGGGAGTTTGTAGATAATTGTTTTCACAGACTGACATTAGATTGCATTTCTAATTTCTAATTTTATTTCTATTTATTTATATATTTATATCAGTTTTAATTATTTGACTTTCTGTAAAGCAGTTGTAGACATGGTATCTCTCAAGTGATGTGAGCTGTCAATCACTGAACTCTGTGCCACATTTCAACCTGGTTTTTCAGATAGATTTTTCCTGGTTGTAAGATTTTCAGTAGTGTTTTCTTCCTCTGAAATGATGTACCATTGTGATTTTGTTATCTCACAATTGAATGTTATTCTTTATTTGCAGCATCATGGAAAAATTAGAAAGATGAACTTTCAGAAGAAACATGAAAAGGTATTGAACTTTTTTCTGACTTCCTGCATAACTCTTACGCATATACATGGCTGTGTACAGTGGAATCTTGACTTGCAGCATATTTAACTTGCAGCAAGAAGGGGCCTGTTTGACTTGCGCCGCAGGCTCTGACTTACAACTTGGAGCCCCGGCGCAAGGCCCCGGAATCGGGCGGCAGCCACGACCCAGCATCGCGGCTGCCGCCTCCAAACTGCTCCTGCCTTCTTCCTCTCCTCCGGCAACGGCAGCTTCGGCGAGGCCACCTTCGAGCACCTGAAGCTGGTCCTCAGCCTTACTGAAGCCACCGCTGCCGCTGGAGGAGAAGAAGGGCCGGGAGCTCGGGGCTGGCCTCGCTGGTTAGACAGTCGGCTCAGTCTTGTAAAAAATCTGGCTGCAGAATTCTGTTCCACAATGGAAGCATTTTAGTTGGGAAACTGTACAGTTGTGGGACTCTAATAGTAAGCATAGTGTTGTTCAGAACTTGGAACGTCAGGTTAAAAATCAGTAAAACTTAAATGTTAGACATTGTTGCTATGAACATTAAAAAGTGGAGGTGTATAACTTGTGGACTATAATTCCACTGCCTCCTCCTCTCTTTGAAGAGACATTTCATTTACATCCCCGGAAGGAATCTTCTATCCCAGTCAAATTTGTGTTAAATTGCTGTTTTCGGGGGTCTTTTTCATCATCTGGAACAGATTAATCCACTTTCCCATTACTTTCTATGGGAAAAGTTCATTTGACTTAAGGCATGTTTGACTTATGTCTAGACCTCCGGAACGGATTAATGACATAAGTCAAGGTTCCACTGTATCTCTTTCCACTTAGGTATAACTAAAAACCGCTGTTTATTTCTTTGCTGAATATTATGATGCACCTATAAAACTAATTATACAGGCATTACACAATTTGAAAATAAAACAGTAATATAATGGCCAGAATCCTGTTCATGATACACAATGGTGTAAGTGAAATCATGTATGTTATGGTAACGTATTGCTGCTCTTGTACAAGGGCTGGTTGAGTCCCTTGGCCTGCTTCTGGTTGCATGAGTGGGCATCCAACATTAAAAAAAAAACTTCTGAAAATTTTTAAAGCATGTTTGACATCCTAAAATTATGCTTTAATCCCAACTACAGTGCCAGAAAAATTATAATCAGAATTTTGAACAGGGCAGTCTATTGTACCAGATTCTTCAGGAGTCAGATGTGACCAGCGCACTTGCCTGCATAAATAGAAAACTCTCTCTTAGAGGCCTATTGCTGGACATTTTTGGTTCTTGTGGTCAAACTGAAGCATTCCACATGGATCAAATGCAGGACAGTAGACACTGAATTTCAAGATCTATTGAATGCAGCAAATGGCTGGAGTTTCCTATACCTCAATTAATTATAATCTCCACAAAAACAAAGAGCCTGTTCATTGGCCAGATTTAATGTAGTTCTCTCAGCAGTTTTATATGAAAGGTATCATGGGATACTGTATAGAGAGGTGCTGCCCCTGCAATCTGGGGGAAATTGGGTCTCTTGAGACATGTGCCTGAATTGTTCATTCTATCCTAGCCCCCGTGCTCAACATCTAGGACCAATTTTGGCTAAAATGAAGGGCTGGCCAGCTGTAAATGTTATCTGCAGACATGGGCACGAAACGAATTTAGCTAACGAAACGAATAACGAACCAACCCATCAAATAAAAACAAAACAAAATGGAAATTTCCGTTTCATTCATTTAATTTTTCGTTCCTAGCACTTACCTTGCGTCGAGTCCCGACAGAGTCCTCTGGAGTCCCGACCTTCGGCACTGCGAAGCAAGCTGCTCTTGGCTGTGAAAATAAAATAAAATAAAAGCCCCCTGCTTCGGGGACTTTTTTTAAAAAAAATTAAAAATTTGCTTCTGAATTGTTATACCTGAGATACCTGTTCACTGTTTTGCTCAGTATCTCTGCCTTCTGCTAGAGAAATTCTTAACCAAAACAAAACAGAAACAGTTTCCCTGTGATTTTACCTGAGAGAAGTAGGATGATTAAGACATTGTCATTTCAAGAAGGGGACGAATGACGGAAAGTAGCTTGTTGCCCTCCTGCAGAACTTGAGCACAGTGATTGTATCTTTTGCTGAAAAGTGTCAGTAGTGTACTTCTGGGAATTTGAGGGAAAAGATATTTATGAGTATTTCCTGCAGAACAATTGCTGGTTTTCTTTTTTCCTCCCTCACTATTGTCAGACACAGTTCTGAAGAATGCAAATGTTCTTGCTTTCTTTTGTGTGGTGCTTTTAAGAAGAGAAAAATATGTATTTGATTTACTCCTTATGTACTCTTTGAATGAGAAAATGTAGTTAAAATGCAAATGCTGCCTATTAATTGGCATTCACTGGTAGAACAAACCAGTAGGAAATATAAATGAACAGATTTGCTTTCCACTGAAAGTCTTGGCAGGTCCTTTTAAAAATAGGTCATTATGCTCACCCTCCTATACACACAGACATAGGTCCTTGTGTACTTACTGGGGCTTTTGAGTTAACACTGCAAACATGTATCACTAGCTGACAAACAGAAAAATAAACTAAGCTTCCCCTCCCCCCCTCCAGTTTGTTACATTCCAAGAGCGTTCAGCTGACAAAACACACTTTTTTACAGACCAGCAACCACCTTCTTGGGCCAAAGCCATTCCCTCTGGACCGATTGTTGGCAATATTGTACAGCATTGTTGACAGCCGAGTTGCTCCAACTGCAAATATTTTTTCTCAGGTGAGATAGCTTCTTGTGTACAGTATTTTCAGTGACTATATTTTGAATGTTTTGAGTTCTGTTTTAAAAATATCCACAGGTTTCTCTTATTTTTCCTTAAACTACTACTCATATTTCCCCCCTCGGGAAAAAAATGTAATGGAAAATTTAATATGTATCACCCTCGTTGACTGGCAATCTTGAATTCTAAATAGAGATGGGCAGGAAATGCCAAAATGGCATTTCGTTTTTCATTTCTCCCGTTTCATTTATTATGAAATGAATTGTTTTTTAAAAAACTTTTTGTTTTGTATTTCATTTTGTTTCATTTTTTGTTTTTTAATTTTTTTTTACACTGGTGGGACCTGGCTGGCAGTTTTGTTTCCACTCGCCGACCAGCTGGGAAGGCCGATTGGCATTTTTGTTTGCTTTTTGTTTTATTCCCGCCCTCCAGCTGGCCCGCGGGGAGGCGGGTTATTATCGGCACTTGTCAAAATAATTTTTTTAAAAAATGAACGAAATGAAAATTTCCATTTTGTTCTGTTTCGTTTTTAAGGGCACTTCGTTTTTCATTTCGTTAGAAAGTGAAATGAAAAATGAAATTAGAAAAATCTTTTCGTGCCCATCTCTAATTCTAAATTACCAGACCTCCTTAAATATTCTGAATTGTGATGTCTGCTGGATATCTGCTGCATTAATGTTGATCTGTTGGATTTGTTTGTGCTGATTGGAGAGTTGTGTAATAACCTTGGATGTAACAAGCTAAATACGGGTCTTCTACCCTTGAGATTGACTTGGAGACATCAAAAAAGCCAGAATGCAGTGCCTAGACTGGTTGCTGGTTTGAGCAGGTTTGATCACGTCTCCACAGTTCTGGCTCACCTGCACTCCTGTTGTGTCCCAAGTCCAGATCAAGGTACTGCTGCTGACTGATTGGGACCATGGTACTTGTCAGAGCACCTTTTCCCAAGGTCGTACCCCACTCTACCAGATCCTTCCAGGCCGTGCTCCTCTGGGTAACCACTCTGAACGAAGCCAAGAAATCAACCATGAGAAGAAGCTGGACTTTCTTTACTGTGCAACCAATGCTTTGGAATCAGCTCCCAGTAGACATGTGCTTGGCTCCCTACCGTGGCGTTTACCCCTTTGTGTTGAGTAATTTATTAGATGTGTCTATGTTGATTGGTTGTTTGTGGATCAATGAGAGAGTGTGGGGGAGGAGCCTGAGGGGATTTAAGGCTCAGCCTAGTACTGAATTGGTCAGATAGGGACTTACACTTACTGAGAAGTAGATAGATACTGAGAGAAGATAGATAGGGACTGACTGACTGATAGATAGAAACTTACACAGACTGGGAGTCTGAGAGAGTCTGAGAGAGAGTTAGATAGGGTCTGACTGAGGGACACTTAAGGACCAGAGAGAGAAGAGATAGGATTTTAGAACTTCTCTGAGTAAAATTAAGTGTTGAGTGTCTGTAAACTTAACTGGGTGTACAAGTGATCAGCTTTGTCTGTAACATAACTTTAGTGAGTTTGAGCTATATTCTTCCTTTTTGTTAGTACCTAAACACATTACCCTTTATGCTTTCAATTCTACTTCATAATAAATAAACTTCTTTTATCTTTATTCAATTTAAATCAGTCTGAAAGCATTAATTTTACTAGAGAAGCTAGTTGGTGGCAGTGAAAGAGAAAAATTAGAGCCTTTGAAAGGGCCGGGGGCAAAGTACGGTGACATTACACCTACCTCCTAACATTTAGAAGGCGTCTGACGATGCTGCTTTACAGAGAGACCTACCAGTGGAACACTTCCAGATGTGTAGGCCTTGCATACTGCCTTTTATTAGGCAATTATGCATCTTGTAATATCAATTTTCTTTTATTGGTTTGACTTTTAATTTCATTGTTTATTGAGGTTTGTTTTTGGTTATGCTGTAAATCACCTAGAAGAGTGCTTTGCACTCATGCAGCAGTAGAGAAATCAAAGAAAGAATGAATGAATGAACATGTGCTCGAGAGAAGATGCATGCCCACATGAGGGTTTTATTGTCCAGCAGTGCTGTACCAAAATCTGTGTTTTTAAAAAAGGGACAAAGGGACATGTGACCTTCCAAGCTGTTTGAACACAGCTCCAAGCATCACTTCAAACTGACATATAAAGCTGGGCTAATTTCAGTTGCCAGTCCCAACTAGAATAGACCCGCTGAATTTGGAATTTAAGCCAACAGTTGCTGAGTTCCATTTTTTCATTGTATCTACTCGAGATGGGATTTAAAATTGCTAGATTAGCACTTTCTTTCCCCCTTTTACAGCTTGAAAGTCATTCTGTTACTTTAGGAACATAAAATATGACTATGGACAATTTGATGTGGCATAAAATCAACTAGCATATTAAAATACAATGTAGCCAAACAATTATTGTGAACAGAACTTACTTTTAAAATAATATTTATTTTAAGTAACAAATGGAGTAACAATGTCTTGAACTGTTTACTAGTTTATGTAGAACAAAAAAACCCTCTACAAACAATGTTTTAAGATCCAGAATTAACAATTATTCATATTTCCTTTCCACAGTATTATATAAAAACCTCATTCTCATAAAAAGAATTGAAGGGGTAGAAGTGTATAGAAGGGAATGGGACTAAGTTTCAACGAATGGGCATGAAATGTAATCAGAATCATTTTTGTTGCTCTGTACAGTGGACCCTTGTATAACAAACAGCTTGTATAACATAAAATTTGTACAACATAAAAAATTCCAGAGATAGGGGAAATTTGCTTAACATAATCACCTATGGGAAAAATCCGTACAACATAAAAATGGGATTACTCCATTTTCAATGCATTCCTATGGGAATTTGTATAAAAGAAAATTTGCTTAACATAATTTCATTTGGAACGAATTAATTCCTTTATACAAGGTACCACTGTATTTTCTTCCAGTGCTTTGATGCTTACTGGAGAGGACAGGACAGAACAAAACGTACCCACCCACATGCAAAAACAAAAGGGAAACCTTTTTTCTTATGACAATAGCAGCACTTCCTAAAAGAAGAAATGCATCTTGTTCTTGCATTGGAGAGTTCAGTTTGTAACCCAGGACTTGCTTGTCCTCACTCAGTGCACAGAAATTAGAATAATCTCATACTATGCATATTTTTTAGAAATGATTAGTAAAATATTTGAACACCCTGTCTTAAAATAATTTATTCATGTTAAAATAAAACATTCTATAATCATTTTTTCTTTTTCTTTTTTCAGTTTTTCCAGTTTGGGGGGCGGGGCGGGGACAAGAAGGCTTCAGGAAAAGTAGGAAAAATGTTTTCCCCCCTGAATTTTTCTGTTTTTTTTTGGGGGGGGGAGGTAGGGGGGCTTCACATCTCTAATTGGAACTGGCAACTGAAATTAGCCCACGTTTCCACATATGCTTGTGTACTTTGTTCCATAAGGAATACAGCCAAGAGAGTACAACTGGTTACAGTTAAGTTTACACTATTGGGAGGAGGGGATGGGGTAGCTTGATGATTGTAGCTAGCAGCCCCAGCTGAAGGGCTGTTTAAAATGAAGTGCTCTGAGAGGCTCCAGAATATTAAATCACAATGAGTTGTAATTGGCCACCAGTGTTATAAATAGTAGAAGGCTCCTCTCCCTCCCATCGAGAAACCACAGCTTTGTCTAAAATGTGGCTCTTGAGTGATTGTCTTTAAAGAAAACCCTCGTCTTATGCGGTTGGCCCAGATAGGGACACCTCATCCTAAGTTATTGTTAGCAGGTGCATTTGGTAAGTGTGTCCAGACTAGAAAACACTCCTCTGCCCCCTCCTCTTGTAGCTGTTCTCTTTTGTAATCAACTGAAAATTTGTCCAGGAATTAATTATTCATTTATAGCCTGCATTTTGTCTGCTGTGCTCAGATCCACATGCCTAGTTCTCCTATTCTTATGAACCCATTTTGGCAGAGAGAAGGAGGGGTGGGGTGGGGTGGGGCACCAGCTCAAACTCATTCAATGATTTCCTTGGCTGGTTGGAACTGAGGTGTGCAGGAATTTCCCAAATCCCAGGCTTGCTGGTTAACCATTATATTGTACATATATACACTAGGCATATTAAAAAATATATATACACTACAAATGCAGTATAACATATGCATATTAAAATGCATAGTTTTTGTGCTGCAATATTCGATTAAAAATACTCCCCAAATTTTTTTGTGTGTGGATTGATGGAACATGACTTTTGCCCTTATTCTTTTCTCTTCATGGTTCTGATCCTAAAAGCAATTTAGTAATCCCTCATGATCTGTGCCACTGGCTCACCAAGTAGTTACTATTGATGGCAGGGCTAAATAACTGGGAAAATACCCTTTTGAAAAAATGCGTAACACATTTCTTGAGCATCTTACTAGTACTTTTGTTTGTTTCCCAAGGGTGTAATGTTAACATTTATTTATTTATTTATTTATTTATTTATTTGTTTGTTTGTTTGTTTGTTTGTTTGTTTGTTTGTTTGTTTGTTTTATTGCACTTTTATATCACCCATCTGGCAGCAAGGTCACTCTGGGCAGTTTACAACATCAACAAGACAATTCAAATAAGCAAAAAAAAAAAGAGCAAAAAATAAAGTACATCAAAATACAAATGAAATTGTGACACACATTCTTCGCATTCTCAACAGCAGTTCATCCTAACAGTTGGATATGGATTTTTCCACTCCCCTATGTTTTCAAACTTGCAATATATTATTTCCTACCGTGCAATATTTTGAAATGTTTATTATATGAATTTTTCACTAGGTGGCAGTGTAACCTTATGAACAAAAGCAGAATTGCAATGTCCCATCATATGACTTGCCTTTTCTGGGGATCTGTACCTTCAATAGTAAGGAAAAGTTAACTTAAAATGATTTTTATTGCTGTGAAGCAAGTGGGGATGATAAAACTAGCATTTTAAATAGATTATTGAAGAATCAGATTTGTGAAATAATCGTGACGACCCTTTTAGACATCTTTGGTGTAGAACAGTGGTTCTCAACCTGTGGGTCCCCAGATGTTCCTGGACTGCAACTCCCAGAAACCCCTTCCAGCACTGTGAGTGGTGGAGGCTGCTCGGAGTTGCAGTCCAGGAACATCTGGGGACCCACAGGTTGAGAACCACTGGTGTAGATGGTGTCGGATTCCCATTAGGGTAGGTTGACACTTTCTCCTCCCCCATACCCCCATCTCTCTCTATTTCACTGAATTTGGCTGGTGTGGTTTCACCTTATAGGAATATAGCCTTTTCCTTACTATATACTCCCCCCCAAAAAAAGAACCTTCTGAAGTGAAAAAGAACACATTCCGTTCAAATCAGTGCTTTGCTTATCCCAGTTCACTTTGTGCTCTTTTGCTTTTCATGCTAATTCACACTTAAGAAGATGCAAAATCTTACTGTTGTCCAAACACTGATTTTGCAGGTACAATGGGCTGTGCTTACGAAGGGAGGAAGAGGATACGTGATTTTACAACACACATGAGCCATCTGTGGGCTGCATGCAGGTCTCAAAAGCCTCCACGGTAGACTAGAATGGGTTTCCATGCTAGTGCTGCCAGATTTTCTCCCTTCCCAAAAACATATTACTGTTCCATCTTTGTTGGGGAAGAGGGTGCAGAACTTGTTGTCTTCATACAACTTATTCCCCAGCTTAATTGAGCTCCCAGAAACTCACTAAAGAGCTTTTTTTTTTTTTTTGGCGAGGGGTCATAATGTGATTAAAATAAGGGAGCCTGCATGTTGACCAACACCCCTGCATATGGGTTCTTGCTTTTCTCTAAGGACAAAGAGAGTTATTTTAAATTGCTGGTGGGAGAGGCGTTATATAATTCTACTGTATAGGGCAAGATAGAGTATGTGCATATATGCAACTGCGTCCACCACTGCACATAGCCATCAGGAGCAATATGGTGCGCCTCTGTGCTCAAGAATAAAGATGCATAAGAAGAAAAAATATTTCCCTTAGCAAAAACAAAAACAAAAAGGGGGTCTCAGGAAATTGTTCTGTACTTGGCTTGACTCGAATAAAAGGCTTAGTCCAGTATGGTTCTTAATTTTTTTTTCCTGGGAAAAGCACCAGGCTATGATTCGTGCCCTGTACGTATTTGATTCAGAATGTACACTAGATGGCAGTTTTGTCAAACAATTCCTTGCATAGGTAGTGCTTGAGCTAGATTCTTTAACAATCTGAAACATGTTAGAATGTTTGTTCATTATGGATACTTCTGCATATATGTTTAAAAGGCAAACAGTCTACTCAGGGACAGTAAAGTTAGGCTAGGATGGTAAAGTTTCTATTCCAATCAGTGTTCAAAAGGAAAAACTAACTTAGCAAACAGTGCTGTGCAAACAAAGCTGCTTTGCAGTTAGTCTCCAGTGGTACAAACTCACATGCCTTGGTCTGTATTTCCAAGTGTCTGGGTGGAGACCAGGTGATGAGACCCTCCAGACAGTTGATATACCAGTGGAGCAGAAGATACAGAATGGTTGGGTAGATAAGACTTGGCCAAGACAGTTAACCATGATTATGTGACTGTGATGTATGTGTGTGTACATACTACAAATCCTTTTGTGTGCACATGTAGTCATATGCTAACAATGCAGCCGTATTGAATAGCAGACATGAAGGAGTTGCCACGTTGTTGTACATGAAGGAACTAAGATTCATGTATTTTGACTGATGACTTTGTCAGGAGCAAACCATATCAGTATTTCACATTGAGTCCAACCAACTTTGTAGGACCAACTGGACTTTAATTAGAAAACAAGTGAAAAAGGAACCAGCAGAATGTGCAATATAATGAAGCCTCTCTCTGACTCTCTCTCTCTCTCTCTCTCTCTCTCTCTCCCTATATTTAACTTCTTTTATATAATTCTTTGTATGTCAGTGTGCTTATTAACCTGTTTTTTAAACTATTGACCTCTTTAAGAATCTAATAAAGACGTGGACTCCCCCAAACTGTACACACAATTTACCCACAGTGTTCTCCCCCTCCTCTTTATTTGCCCCTGGTTCACAGCTCACCTGATGCCCATCTGTAGACTTCAGGTGAGTCCATGGTTGTAGGGCACAGGCAACTATTGGCTTATCAAGCGCTTCATGACCAGGCAGAGGTAGCTTGTCTATGAAATTCCTCACTGCCAAGCCACAAGTCTATCTCTCTCTCACACACAACCCATCCTTTTTATTAGAAGGCACTAGTTTGAAAAGAACTGAGGTGCTGCTCAGGAGAGAGTAGGAAGTAGGGTGGGAAAGCCATTATTTCTGGCAAGTCCTAGGTGAGAATACAATGCATCACTTCAAGCATTCTCCAAAGTGTGATTCTACAGTAGTAGTAGTTGACAAGGCTGTTCACATTATTTCTACTCTGTATGTTGTGTCAGAAATGGTTTTGATTAAAGCATTATTTCTTTGTAACAGAGAAGAAAGAGTGTTTTGAGTGTTTTAGGAACTTCTTGTGAAGATGGTGTATAATGATTAAGGATTATATTTAAATCCCTTTTCACATTGCATTATCTGGGAATGCTGGCTTGCTGTCAGGTTGGAGTTTATTAAATTCCAGCTGAGTATGATAATCAGTAGCAAAGAGTGACTGACTATACATGCCTTCAGAGACCATTGATAAATGTTTAGAGTCTTTCATATCTCTATCACATTTTTCTCATGCAGAAATTCTGCTCATTAGCCTCTTTTCTTCATAATGTGGGATTTCTTTGCTGACTAAATGATAATTAGGTGACCTAAAAGTTGTATAATTGGTCATTTGGAGATATACTTTCGAGGTATATCTAGAAATGTTACCATTTGTTTACCAAGGTTTTAGTAAATTGAGTGTCATTTAGAGGGCGAAACAGTAGATTGCTCATTTTGTACACGTAACGCCATCTGTGGCTGCTAAAATACATTTCACAGACCTTAATTAAAGAATCAGAGCAGTGTAGATATCAATGCAGATTGACAATTTAATATCCATTATTCACTTTCTAAAAATTGCTCATCTTAAGTTTTACATCTGTCCAAAATGATAATGTTGCAGAGAAATAAATGTACATTTGAAGCATGCCTATATAATGCAACATAATTTTGGTTTTATAGCATTGAAAGTAAATGATATTTATGTTTTCCAAATATAATTATTTGGTTTTGGCTGTAGTTGGAATATACTGGCTTCTTTTGTGCTGAAATGTTGGGCTTCTATTATGAGGTATATTGCATGCCTCTGTTTTGATCTCCTAAGTGCAAAAATATCCCAACTTCATAATTTTCTAACAAATGATCTGTGGTGGGTTGCATGTGCACTAGATTTCAAGGGACCAGAATCTAGATTTTTGAGAAATAGTCAATTAGAATAGACTCATCACTAGGCAATAAGTGGTGTGTATGCCGTATTTAGACATACCGTAATACGTTGGTTTATGAGTACCTTGGTCTACGGCATTTTGCAAGATAAGCAAACATTTCTGATAAATTTTGCCTTGATCAAGGAGCAATGTCTTGCAGTATGAACACTGGAGCAGGTCACATGGTCACAAGTGAGTCAGTTGTAGCCTTCTCTCTCTCCTGCTGGATTATCTTGAATGCTCTGTCTCAGAGAAGCCTCAAAAGCAGGGGGAGGAGAGAGGAATAGAGGTCTCCCTTGCCCCAACCATGAACATTTTCAAAGGAGCATGCAGGTTAGGGTTTTATTTTTCTTTATATTTTTATTTAATTTGCTTTCAACATTCTTTCTTATTACTCAACCCATTTCTAGTCATGGGGCAGCTAGTCAAGTGTGTATAGGGCTACAAATTGCACTTTATTATTGCCACGTTAAAAACACAGAGTAAAATTTGTTGTTAGTCCCAAGCAGAGCAGATTCCGTAGCCAGGTACCTAAACCATGGCGTGGATGTGGTCTTCTAGCCACCTTCTTTTGTGAGTTTTGGCATTTTGTGTGTCCAGTATGTGGTCTATGGGACCCCAGAACTAATTATCTCAGTTTCCATTATTTCTTATGTGGAAATTTACTTTGCTTTATAAGTGCTTTGGATTACAAGCATGTTTACAATATGTAGCCTGCATAGTGTAATTAAAACTGTAAACCGCCCAGATACTACTTGAAGTGGTATGGGGCGGTATATATAAGCAGAACACTTTGTTTCTGTAACAGATTATGCTCGTAAACCATTCTGGAAGCATAGATGTATGTTCTTATGTTCAAATGGAAATGCTACATTTCCATTGGAATTCCCTCCCTTAATATTTTAAATTGTGTGTAACATGCTTCTGTCTGTTTTTTATGCTAGGCTTCTATAATCCAGAATTCTTGCATTTCAGTTTCTAGAAAGAGATTTGTCTATCTTCTGACTTTTTAGTGATTGTAATGGCTTGATAGTTGTACCAAACCTTTTCTCTCTTGTTGGGAGACAACTCTTAACTATGGGTGCTTTTACCCCTAAGATCCGCTGGTCACTTAAATTCGGACCAGAGATCTTAGGGGTTTGTCGCTCTTCATGCGTCCCCACCCCTCCGCACTTCCTGGCTGCTGGCTGCGTGAGGGGAGGGAGAAAAAAAGGGACAAAAGAATGCAGGCTTACCTCCGGTGCCGGTGGATGCCGCCTCGTTGTTGTGATTCCTTCTCTTAAAGGGGCGGGAGGCAAAAAAAACAACAGCAAAAAGAAGCGAGGAGAGCCCGGCACATCTGCATTAAGATTTTTCACCCTTGGAGAGCAGGTACATGAAAAGTGCGCTGGGACGCGCTTAGGTGGGCGTGGTCGCACTTAATTATCTGTAAACTCCGGAGCTGGGGGAAACATTTTTAAGCTCCGGAGCTGGGAGCCATTTGCGGCGGAGTTTAGGGGTCGTGTAAAAAGGCCCTATTTTTACATACAGTTAAAAAATCTCTATTTCCATTTATTTTCTTGGAAGGGAGAAGAAAAAGGGCTGATCTTCCTTGAGATTTAAGCTTTTTTGTGGGATGAAAATTCTATGGGTTCCTGGGAGGAGTCCTGAAGGACGTGTGCAGAGACTTCTACATTCATGGCCACTTGGTTTCCTAACAAAATTTCTGTTTCTAGAGATCCCTTGGAAGAGAAAACAACTTTCATGTTATCTCAAACTAAACTCCCTTTCATCCAGTCAACAAAGATTCTTCTTACAGTCTTGTCTGCTTCTCTAGTGTTATTAATTCAGTTCCCAATCCCTGTGTTGGACAAGATGCAGGGGAAGTTTCACCTCCAAGAAGGTGGTATTCATCTACTCTACTTCAATCTTTACAGTGTTTTCTGCAATCAGACAGCAAAAAGTGAATTGCTTTGTCTCTTTTTTAAAAGGGGTGGTTGTGTTGCCTTCATCACCACATTGCTTCCCTTGTGCCTGGCACTTTCTGAATCTGGATCCAACCCTACAGTCAACAGTCGCCTGGCCTTCTTGCGATCAGTACCATGATAAATAATACCACATGGGTATTCATTGCTGTTCCCATTGTTCCTGGTTCCAAGTTATCCCTGGGATTGGGCCATGGAAATTAGAACCCGGAGGCTAGAATATAACCATTCTAGTGATTGAGACCACTGGCCTTCAGGTCAGATCCAGAAACCTTTCAGCAGTTCTCCTAGATAGTTGCATATGTATGTGCAGTGTATCAAAGAAGCCAGGCAAACCTGACATCATCCACCAATGGACACATACCTGCTTCTGTTCTGTTAACAGAGGTGCAGATGGCATAGATTGTTAATCAGAGTCATAATACTCTTGTGTTTGGTCTACATGTTTATTTATTTATTTGAATATTTTAACCCTCCTTTCTCCTTGGAAAAGGACCCAAGGTGGCTTACAATAATGAGGGACAATATACAGTCCAGAACATTTAAGACATATTCAAATTAAGAACAGGGAATTAGAACAGGCATCTTAGAACATTAAAAGGTAACATTAGAGCTGCAAAGAGCATGCAAGAAGGAAAGAAAAATCCATTATGAGGGGTGAAACGCAACATGGAAAACGTTACTGTTCTTATGAGATAAAACAATGCAATCATGTAAGATAATCTATATAAAGTCACATTGTAGATAGTCCCTCATTCAGGGAAATGCCTGAAAAGGAAGGTCTTTGTCTGCTTCTGGAAAGACAGCAGAGACACGGGAGTCCTGGCCTCCAGCAGGAGGGAGTTCCAGAGTCTGAGAGCAGCAACAGAGAAGGCCCTTTCATGTGTTCTTATGCACCGCACGTGTGAAGGTGGCGGGATGGAGAGAAAGGCTTCTCCTGATGACCTTAGCCCCCAAGCCAGTTCATACTGTGATTTTTGAGGTAGCTTGGATCCAGGCCATTTTGTGCTTTATAGGTTAAGGTCAGCACCTTGAATTGTGCCTGATAGCTGATTAGCAGCCAGTGGAGCTGCTTTAGGACTAGCCAGTAACAAACTCTAACCCTATCCCGCCCCAGTCAGCAATCTGGCCGCTGCGTTCTGGACCCGTTGAAGTTTCCTGAGACTTTCCATTGGTACTGTAGCCCCATATAGAGTACATTACAGTAGTCCAGCCAGGAGGTTACTAGGGCATGTGTCACTTCTCAAGAAACGGGCATAACTTGCATACTAGCCTGAATTGTGCAAATGCAGTCTTGGCCACAGCCGTGACCTGGGCATCTAGGCTCAAGGATGAGTCCAGAAGCACCCCCAAGCTACACACATCTTTTTTCAAGGGGGGGGGAATCCCATCCAGTACAGGTTGCATCCCTATCCCTTGATCTCCTTTTCGACTGACCAGAAGCACCCCTGTCTTGTCTGGGTTTAGTTTCAGTTTGTTCTTCCTCATCCAGTTCATTACAGAAGCTAGCCACTGATCTAAAGTTGAAATTGATTCCTTGGAACGAGAGGTAGAGTTGAGTGTCATCGGCATACTGGTGACACTTTACCCCAAAACTCAGAATAATTTCCCCCAGTGGTTTCATATAAATGTTAAATAACATAGGAGACAGAACAGAACCCTGAGGTATCCCGCAGGTCAGTGGCTGTGGTGTTGAGCATGAGTCTCCTATCACCACTTTCTGCATTCTCTCCTGCAGGAAGGACTGAAGTCACTGTAAGATAGTGCCCCCAAGTCCCATTTCAAAGATATGAGTCAGGAGGATGTTGTGGTCTATAGTGTCAAAAACATCTAAGAGGTCCAGTAAGACCAAAAGGGACACCGATCCATCTCAGTCCCATAACCAGACCTAAAGCCAGATTGAGCTGGATCCAGATAGCTTATTTCATCGAGAAACTTCTGGAGCTGTGAAGCCACAACCTGCTCTAGTACTTTACCCAAGAATGGAATGTTAGATACCGGTCGGTAATTGTTCAGCATTTTTGGATCTAAAGAGGGCTTTTTAAACAGCGGTTAGACTAGTTTACTATAATCACTTGCAGTAGGCCCATTGACTCAGCGGGGGTTTGGTGAATCAACCCCTCCATAAATTCCAGTTATTTGGTGGGTCTACTCTAGTTGAGACTTACTATGTTCTTTCCCAGAAGCCATAGTAGGAGCTCAGAAGCCCTTATTTTCCACTAACAATCTCTGCCATATATAGATTATGTGTTTCATACAGCAAATTCACTGGTGGTGGACGTTAAGAGTGCACCAAATATATGTCACAGACCAAGCATTTAACTGTATGTACATCAAGACCTCCTTTCTGAAATTTGAGCCACGCTGCCTGGACTCTTGTATCTAGTCTGCCAGTCCTGGCAGATGCTATTGTTGGTAGTGCCCACCATCTGTCACAGAAAAGACTTGAGCTACAGTCACAGTGAGGGTTGCAATTTTCTCTTTATGCATGCTGTATGAAATTTTGCAGTTGTTGAAACCACACTAGGTAAGAACGGGGGCATGCTTTACTCTGCCCCACTCAGATAATGTGGAACACATGCATTATACCATGGATAATACACTTTATTCCATGGCTGCATTTTTGTTGTGGATCACTAGCTACTAGCATTATTCAGACACTTACCAATAGTTCTTTGGAAAGAAGGCTGTCCTCCTCCTTAACAAGCCACTGGAAGAGGACAACTCTACGATCTATACACATTTCAAATTGAGACTCAGTGTATATCAAATGAAAACCTGCTCCTTGTCTTGTTGATTCCAGGGTAATGGTCATTGCAGGCACCACACACAAGCATGTGTGGGTTTTGATACTCTCTAACCTTTCATATGAGTTTTCATTTGACAAACATGACCTCTTTAGAAAGAGATGATTCCATCTTTTTTAAAAAGACAACATCCACAATAGCTCTTTTGGTTTGAAGAAGGAAAAATCTGGAGGCAGTGCTTTATTAACTCCCATCCATTGCCACATGTCTCCTTTCATTTCTTCCTGGATTGGACCACTAACATTGCAGATGTTATTTGTGCTAGCTGTATGTCACGGTTGTACGATCAGTTCTGGTGCCCCATCACCAGAAGGTAGGATCTAAATGACTACTGCAAAGAACTTGCACAAGAGACTAGAGATGGGCATGAACCTTGGTTCAAAGGTTCATGTTGATTATTAGGCACAGCACCACAGATGCCACATGTTTCTTTTCCCTACTCCTCTACTCCATCCAGTTCAGTCTCCACCCAGAAAATTTGGCTAGCTGCCTACTTAGATAAGAAGGCAGGACAGGCAGCAGGAGTACTTTTAGTACTGAAGAGAAGGAGAGGAGCACACTCCAGTTGGGGAGTGGGTCATTGGCTGGGGAGTCGAGAAAGGGAACGTGCCACACAGACCTCTGTTCATCCCCATCTCAACAAGAGACTAAATACACTTAGTAAGAATGGAGCCCTGTAGCCCTTCACCAGAGGAAACGTGCATAAGGACTTTTTCAGATATTTCATAGTTCTGAAAAAGGACTGACGGCTCAAGTCCTCAGCCTTGTTTAAGGTATAAATGCCTACATCAGATGTCAAAGTGGCCCCTGTCCATGCAAAGGAAGAATGACTGGTTGTCACAATCCACTTAAAACAGGTGTATTTTCGAGTCTCTGTCTAACCATTCCATCGCCATTACCTCTGCTTTGCCATACAAAACCTACCCTGCATCTGCATCTTCCTTTGAATCAAGATCCCTTATTTGTCCATAAGGAATCTTACATGTAGCTTTTGTGGCTACATGCCTGCACCTACTGGTCATTACATTTTTTTTCTTGCCTGAAAGATGCAAATGTTCCTCAGCGGTTGATGCGAAAAGGAAGTCAAGAATTTAAAAAACTTCAATAGCACATGCATATGATGGAGAAGAACATAGCTACATGACACCTAGTAGATGGACAGAAATTTCCCTCCTCAGTCTCTGACTAGGTATTATTGAAAATTCTGCTTCTTTTTGTTCTGGTGTTCTATCACATTTGACTGGATCATTACAGGTGCCTGGATATGGAAAGTTGAATGTGTTTTATATAGCTGTTGAATAATCCTTTTGGGTTTCTTTTACATGTCATTGAATTCACTTTCTACAATGAGATAATATTTCCTGGAATTTAATGTTGGTAGTGGGAAATAAATGAGAAGCGTCAAATCACTCTGCATTGTAGATACAGATAGGAGAAATTGACAAAATTTTGAGCATATTATGTGCATCATTTCTTAATATTTAGCCAGTGGACCTGAGGACCTATGAATTTTTCTCATTTTATCCTTATACTCTTGTGAAATAGATGAGGCTGAGGGATGGAGGTTAATTCAATTTCATCTCTTATTCTTTATGGCTTAGCAGAAACATAAATGTAGGTTTCAGTTACAGCATTCCATCTACTATATTAGACTGGCTCTTGTTTTGTGGAGAGAGAAATCCATGTTGTTATTCATGTTGGCTACGGGAAAGGCATATTGTTTTGTAACAACTAGCATTGTGGTTCTGTTTATACTGTTTGCTGAAGCTTTTATATTTGTGGTTAGTTATAAATGTAAAAGGCTATTTAGTTTATTTCTTTGCTCAGTACAGATAGTAATATTTCTACTGTTATCCTTTTGTTGTCTTCTGCACCCTTCTGTTATCTTCTAATCTATTTTTGATTGTATAGTAGACTGGTTTACAGTCACCCTCTGCCACTTCGCAGTTCAGGTACTGCGGTCCTGCTATATCGCGGGATCGCAGTACCTGCACCTCGGAGCCGTGCGGGGAACGATTGGGTCACTCCCCGCCGCCCCTGGCCCCTCCGAAAGGCCTCGGAGCCGCGCGGGGGGTGGCAAGGAGCGATCGGGTCACTCCCCGCCGCCCCCTGGGCCCCTCCGAAAGGCCTCGGAGCCGCACAGGGGGTGGCGGTGGTGGCGGGAGGTCAGATCCTGCTGCAATACCACCTGTGCGCGCCGCGTCAAGACTTCTTGGACAGGCACGCAATCGCCCCCCCACCCATCCCCAGGCCCCCCACCCGCTTCCACATATCACGGAGTTTCATGCATCACGGGTGGGGTGGGTCCCAAACCCCTGCGATCGGTGGGGGGGTACTGTACTATAATCACTTGGAATAGGGCCATTGACTCAGTGAGGGTTTGGTGAATCAACCCCTCCATAAGTTCCAGTTATTCAGTGGATCACCTCTAGTTGAGACTTTCTATGTTAAGGAATAGGATTTGGGCCAATGTAGATTTGTGGCATTGATTTGTGTATAAATTAATCACACGTTTGTGTCTGGAGCAATGCTCCAGAGTTTACCACAAAACCTAGTCATGAAATTGAGTTTAGTCTGTAATTATCAAAACAGTGCTGTCTGGTAAGTACAGTACACCTTTATATACGCACGGACAGAATTCCTCCATGGGACAGAATATTGGGCATCACTCTTTCTGACTGAAAACTTAGCCATGAAATTTAACTCAAGTTTTTGTTTTGATTAAGATTGCATTTCATATTTACAGCTGTATCACTCAAATGGATATGCTGAATGCTAATCTGATGTGACTCAGTCAAAATAATGAGCAGCATTTTCACCCTGCTTCCAGCTGGAGAGAGCCAAAGGGACTGAGTTTGAATAACAACCAAAAGGTTTGGCTTTGAAGGCAGGACAATGTGACAGATTATCCCCTGTCATGATTTTTCTTTTCATTTTTCAAATGGATTGAACCTGGCAAGCTCCAATTTTGATATTCTTAATTGTTGCCCAAAGTCTACAGTGATTAAACACAGAGAGTTAGACTAGTTGTACGCGCTTAGCAGAAGTGTAGGGATATTTTCCAAACCAGGGGACTGTGTTTCAAAAGCAAGAATTCAAATTGAGGGTTTTCTGTCTTACTTATCTATGGTAACAGTGTATGATATCATCTACGTAGACTGGAAGGGAGGCTTATTCATTTGAAGAAGCCATAGAGGCCATAGGGATGTGTTTTGATACTTGCAGGGTTTTCTGGATTGCTGTCAGGTTTTTTATCATTATTTTCAAGGATTTAATACTGCTTGTCACCAGTGCTATATTGGCATACCAAGTTGCTTCCTATAGTGTTTTCCTTTGTATTAAATGAATGAGGTCAACACTAGAGCATCAGCAAACCCTTGTGTTTTCAATATTTCCAGTGGTGCTTGTGTCAAAGGCCTTCCCAGTTTAAAAAAAAAAACCATGAAATTTTAAATGGCAGGTTGCTGTGGTAAGTGATCTGTCAGTATTGACATTTTGGCATACTGAAGGGAGAATTAGAAGTGTGTGTACAGTTGAGCACTCTCATATTCCAATAAATAACTAGAAGATTTGAGAAATCTGAATTGAATGAACATTGAGCAAGATCTGCTGCCTTCACCCCCTGCTCCTCACTGAAAGAAGAACATTTTGTTGACAATTTCTTGGGCAGTTTCTCATGAACTTCAGCCTTCAGATTGGACAGAATGAGTTGATGCCAGCTTCTTTGGTTTAAGAGTACCATATTCTGAAAGGGAGATAAAGAAAAGTTTTGAAAGCTCCAAATGTCCTTGTTATGCCATTAAAAACTTCTGGCTTATGACAAATATGGCAAGACTGTTCACGATAGACAGGGAAAGCACAGCATGGTAGCTTTGGTTAGCACTTCAAGACAAAACGTGGCACTTGGGGAGAATCTGCTGTTGCACTAAAGAAAATGAGCACCCGGTGCTTCTGACTGCAAATTACCGGTAGAATGACATCAAGGCATGCCATGGGCGTGAAGAAAAAAGAACAGAGAAAAACACCACATTTCTTATTAACTTTAAAAAACAAATTGTAGGTGATAGGAAGCAGTAATTAGTAAATAACACTCATTTAAATTGATTTAAAGCGTATTTTGTATTCCTGAAAGGGAAGCATTTTTTTGGTCATTTGCATTTTGCAGATAATTGGACTTTATTTTTTCTCAGTACTATACTGTGGGGTATATTTTTGTTCAATTCCTTGATGTTCCTTACTGGTATATCCATTTTCCAGGGTCTTCTCATGAGGGTGTCAGTATTTTTTCTGTTCTCATTCTGGAATTATTTGAAGTTAAAGGGGCATTTACAAACTTAGCAAAGACTATAGATAGTCAGACTTCTTTGGAAACTTAAACATAGCACTTTAAGTTATAAAGAGGCAGATTGATTTATTTTTGAGCTTTGTATAGTTTCTTGGTTGAATCTGCTCTGTCTTCCCATCTGAAGTTTAAGCTTTTCTTAATATTTGTTTACTGGGAAGCTGGAAAGACTAATGCTGCACAAAACCCAGTGGTTGGAGGCCTGTTTATGGTAATGTAAAGTTTGCATAATATGCCACAGCTATTGTTGAAGTGCCTGGGCAGTTGGCATGTCACCAGGCATGTGGCTGAAATGCATCCTAGCATCTTGTCAGTTAGTTGCATCAGCTTTGCAAATCATAGATGAACATCAGTAATCTTCTGGTCGATGTATAGTTCTGGCCACTCCTCATACAAATGTCTAATTCTGGATTTGGTAAATATCTCCTAAGTAGATACTTAATAATTAAAGGGTGAGGAGTGGTGGATGCCCTATCCTGATTCTTTGACATGGACTTATAAATACAATCCAGAGGTTAAATTCTGCTGTTATTTCCACTCTGCCTTTGTGATGTTTGCTTACGATATTCAGCTTCACTTTAAAATGAACTTTTCTCTTGTTATAAAATTGCTTATGTGCCTTGCATGGAGTCAGGCTGAACACTTCTACAGTAAGTGATTTTTAAATCACATGTATTGGCAGAAATTGAGGAGGAATTAAAGAACCTCTTAATGAGAGTGAAGGAGGAGAGTGCAAAAATGGGTTGAAGTGCAACATAAAAAAACCCCTAAGATCATGGCTACCAGTCCCATCACCTCCTGGCAGAAGGAGAAGAAATGGAGACAGTTTACTTTCTTGGGCTCCATGATCACCACAGATGGTGACTGCAGCAATGAAATCAAAAGGTGCTTGCTTCTTGGGAGGAAAGCGATAACAAACTTAGCATCTTAAAAAGCAGAGACATCACCTTAACAACAAAAGTTTGCATAGTTGGCAATGGTTTTACCAGTACTGATGTATGGAAGAGAGAGCTAGACCATAAAGAAGGTTGAGCGCCGTAGAATTGATGCCTTTGAGCTGTGGTGCTGGAGGAGACTCCTGAGAGTCCTCTGGACTGCAAGGAGATCAAATTTATATATCCTGGAAGAAATCAGCTCTGAATGTTCACTGAAGCTCCAATACTTTGGCCACCTTATGAGGAGAAAGGACTCCTTGGGAAAGTCCCTGATGTTGGGAAAGATTAAAGGCAAAAGTAGAAGGGGATGGCAGAAAATGAGATGGTTGGACGTTGTCATCAATGCAACCAATATGAACTTGACCAGCCTCCAGGAGACAGTGGAAGACAGGAGGACCTGGCATGATTTGGTCCATGGAGTCACGAAGAGTCAGACACGACTTAACGACTGAACAACAACCAGTATGTACATGTTTGTGTGGGAGGTATTTATTTTCAAGAATATGTTAGAAATCTTCTGTCTTGTAGCTTTAGAGAAGAATAGTTTGTTTCTTTGTTTGTTTACTGCCCATCTTCAAATGCAGCTTAAATAACCAAGTTTTAATTGTTTTTTAAAGGTGGCTAGGCGTTACTATTTACTGTTCACTTTTACAACTTTTTGTATACAAACAATATCTCCTTCCTCAAAATAGACCAAAATTGGCTGCTTGCTTTACTGGGGAGTTAGCAAAATTAAAACGGGTGGCCTGTAGAGCTGAAAGGCGTTGGCAGAAAACCCAGAGTGAAACAGATAAAGAAACAGTGAAAGGCCTTTGGAAGGCTTACTCCAAGGCAGTGGAGGCAGTAAAGGAATCATTTTTCTCTACCACCATTGATTTGGCACATGCAGGGCAGCTTTTCAGAATAGTCAAAAGTCTGCTACACACTGACCCATGGGCAGATAACACAGACCACTCTGTATCTCGCTACGAAGAATTTGCACAACACTTCACAGGCAAAATTGAACAGATCTGGGCTACCTTGGATGCTGCTATTAATCTAGAGTCTGTAAATAAAACACCCTGCCCTACTTGTCCTGAATTAATGGATGAGTTACAGCTCCTACAGCCGGATGATGTGGTCAGGATCCGTGGGAAGGTGAGGGCCACCACATGTGTGTTGGATTCTTGCCCCTCATGGATCATAAAAGCTGCCAGAGAAGATACAGCAGACTGGTTAGGAAGAGTAGTGAATGCCTCCTTACAACAGGGCAGGATTACAGAATGCTTAAAGGAAGCAATAGTAAAACCACTGTTTAAAAAATCCCTCCTTAGACCCAGTGATACTGAACAATTAACAGCCAGTATCAAATATCCCATTCTTAGGGAAAGTCCTAGAGGGGGTTGTGGCCTCACAGCTCCAGAGGTTTCTGGTTGAGATAAACTACCTGGATCTCTTTCATTCTGGCTTCAGGCCTGGCTGTGGGACGGAGACAGCACTGGTTGCATTGGTAGACGACTTACGCAGGAAAATGGATAGGGCATTTGTGCCCCTTTTGGTTTTACTAGACCTCTCAGCTGCTTTTGACACTATAGACCTTGGCATCCTCCTGACTCGTCTCTATGAAACGGGAATTAATAGTACTGCATTAAAGTGACTCTGTTCCTTCCTGCAGGAAAGAACACAGAAAGTGGTATTAGGTGGTTCATGTTCGACACCATGGTCGCTGACCTGTGGAGTTCCACAGGGTTCTGTTCTGTCTCCTGTGTTATTTAATATCTATATGAAACCACTGGAGGAGATTGTCAGGTCTTTTGGGGTAAAGTGACACCAATATGCCAATGACACTCAGCTCTACCTCTCGTCACCTCCGGACTCTAAGGGAGTTACTATCTCAACTTTACATGAGTATTTAGCTGTAGTAAGGAACTGCATGAGGATGAACAAAATGAAACTAAACCCAGACAAGATAGAGGTGCTTCTGGTTAGTCGAAAGAGAGAACAAGGTATAGGGATGCAACCTGTACTGGATGAGGTCACCCTCAAATTGAAAAAACAGGTACACAGCTTGGGGGTGCTCTTCGATTCATCATTGAGCTTGGATGCACTGGTTACGGCTGTGGCCAGGAGCATATTTGCACAGTTAAGACTAATACGCAAGTTATGCCTGTTTTTTGAGAAACCAGCTCTGGCCACGGTGACACATCCCCTAGAGACGTCCCGGCTAGACTACTGTCATGCGCTCTATGTGGGGCTACCAATGAAAAGTCTCAGGAAATTTCAACAAGTCCAAAATGCAGCAGCTAGACTGCTGACTGGGGCGGGGTTCAGAGATCACATTACACCCCTATTAAAGCAGCTCCACTGGCAGCCAATCAGTTGCCGGGCACAATTCAGGGTGCTGGCCTTGACCTACAAAGCACTGTACGACCTGGGTCCTAGCTACCTCAAAATTTGAATCTCACAGTATTAACCAACTCGGGTGTCAAGGTCATCAGGAGAGACCCTTCTCTCCATCCCACCATTGTCACAGGTATGTCTCGTGGGAACCCATAAAAGGGCCTTCTCAACTGCTGCGTCCAAAATCTGGAACTCCCTTCCACTAGAGGACAGGACTGCCCCATCTCTGATGTCTTTCTGGAAACAGACAAAGACCTTCCTCTTTAGGCAATCTTTCCCTGAATGATGGACTACCTATTGTGTGTCTTTTATATGAATCTACAGGATCACATAGACTTTGTATTTATAACGACTTATAACGTTGTGTGATTACGTTGACACTATGTTTTCAATGTTAGTTTTCACCACTCATAACTTTTACATGGAATTTTACTCTCTTTTTAATTGCTCGCGTTGTCTTGTAGCTTTAATGTAATGTTGTCTTTTAATGCTGGAAGATGTCCCTCAATTCCCTGTTATCAATACTTGAACATGTCTTAATTGTATTGGACCGTATATTATTCCTCATTACTGTAAGCTGCCTTGGGTCCTTTTCCAAGGAGAAAGGTGAGGTAAAAATACTCTAAATAAATAAATAAATAAATAAATAAATAAATAAATAAATAAATAAATAAATAAATATCATATTGTTTCGGTTCATATTGTTTGTCTCAGTTGAGATGGTGCACTAATTTTGCTTAAAAAGAGTTCATTGTTATTTGGTGTTTTCTGTGAGTTGATAACCAGAAGTTAGAACTCTTGCTGCAAATGTAGGAAGTCTGCTGACAGAAGTGAAATGGGAAAACTGAGTGTATGGGAAACAGAAACAAACCATGGTTTGCCTGCTGTTCTTTTGGAAGTTCAAAAATGGTTCTCCTCCTGAACAAGGGCCTCTGTAAACCCTGGATTGGTATGATGTCTTAACCTAGTAATGGTTCTGCAGCTTCAGTTCTTCTCGGAAGAGGTTGTGGCAGCAGCAGATTTCTATAAGCAGTTTGTATTTTTATATGAACCAAATCCAGCTGAAGCTTCTTTCATTCTCTCTCTTTTAATCTTGCTGTCATACACAAACTCCCATTGTTTGGAGATAAATAATCAGCTCATCCTAATGTAGACAAGAACAAAGACAATAATAGCACATCTGGTTTATCTCTTAGAGAGCAAAGATTAATTAAGTGGTGATGGTACAACTTCTGTTAATAACTCTTCTAAATAAAGCTAGCCTGGAAATAATATTTTTTTAAAAAAATCTTCATTTAAATGACAGTTCTGAGGAGAGGGGTGGTTGCTAAAATTGTTTCTGAGATTTTGTTGCAAAGAGTGCATTGTTCTTGTTTATGAATGGTGTGGAATTTAAAGTGCTTTAATTTTATTCAAGTTTTTTTTAAAAAAAAGTCCTTAGAAATAATGCAAGAGTAGCATGAATCCATTCACTTCAAAAACTCTTATGTGGGGAGGGGTTTTTTAGTGGGCATTGGGCCATACAGCTACTTAGTAAGAGATAATTGTCAGTTGGGTAAAGATGAAATGAATTTTCCACCCGGCTTTAATATTATTTTAAATAAATGCTAAATAATATTTAAATTTTATATCGAAATCCACACACATCCTGCCCAAGGACGTTCTGAATGTTCTCTAAATCCCTCTGACACGGGAAAGGGATGGGAACATAGAGCCAAGTTTCTGCCCTCCAGTTGCAGCTCCTCCTGGCAATCTTGATCTCAGCCGCCTCCTTGGGCTGTGTTGCTCTGGCCAGCCCTGGCTCTCCTGGCTGGTGCTGCTGGCATGGGCGCTGCCTCAGCTGCTCACTCGTGGGGCATCTCCTAGTGTGCCAACTGCCTCCTCTGACTGGCCATGGAATTGCCTGTCCCTGGCTCCACCCAGCCATGACTCCACTGCCTGTCAGTCACTGGGCTGTGGAAAGTGGGGCTGGTGGGAGGAAGGCAGAGGGGGCCACACACACACCACAGTTGCGGCCAGCTTCACAGGAGATGGCCCAGGGCACTCCTACACTCCTCCTACCTACCTCACACGGGGGGGGGGGGGGGTGTCGAGTTGCCATTTCTGGCTCTGCCTCCTTGCAAGGTGGCACAGCCTGGAGGCAGCCCCAAGGCGGGGGAAGAGAGGTCCTGCCCACTTGCCTGAGACTGGAGGCTTATGGGAGCAGGCACACAGTCGAAGTGGGGAAAGAGGATGAGCTGTGAGTAAAGGCACACCAAGGACTGGAAAGGGCAGGGCTGGAGAGTACTGGAGGCCACCGCCCTCCTGAGAGTTGGCTGGGGTCAGCCCCACACCCCTCCACTGACCTGCCACGGGTGAACGACAAGCTCCCAAGGGTGGGTAGGGGTTATGGGTGAGAGCTTCCTTGCAAGTTGATGAAGCCTAGAGGTGACTCCAAGGAGGAGGAAGAGGGATCCCCTTTGCTCATATGGGACTAGAAGCAAATCAGGGAAGTAGAAATAGCTGCCCCCTCCCTTTGGACAGCAGCCCCATGAGGGAAGGGTATTCCATGCCCAGCACCAGGGAGGTAAAGGCAGGGCCGGGCCCGTCACAGGCTCATTCCAACCCTGAGCAGCTACTCCATGCTGGGTCAGCACACTTCTTGGGACCCTTTCAGACAAATAAATAGGCAGCCCATTGACCAAGCTGGCATATGGGCTGCACACTATGGGAAACCTCTGTGCAAGTTTGAGGTGGCTGTACAAAGGGGGCTGGTGAAATAAGCTAGCTTGATGGAATGCAGGATGTCCAGTAGGCTTTGTGATGAAATGGTTATGTAAACTGAGGACTGCTCTGTTGGGGGCCAACAATCATTTTATTAAATTTTAAAAGTGTTTTTTCACATATCATTATGGAAATACAGATTTTTTTCATTGCATCCTCTCAACTATGATTGCCTCCAGCCCTTTCATTTCCCTAGTTAGTTAGTTAGTTAGTTAGTTAGTTAGTTAGTTAGTTAGTTAGTTAGTTAGTTAGTTAGTTAGTTAGTATCAGTTGTAGGTTGACTATTTTCCGATGAGGGGACTCCCCCCCCCCCCCGGTAAACCTGTTTTTATGCAACAGTGCACCTCTGCATATTCAGATGTTGCTTTTTATTTTCGGCCTGTGTCTCTTATGCTTCTTTGACTTGGCACATGTGTCTGGGCTTCCTTCTTTGGATGTCTCTCATTTCTTTGGATTGCATTCTGGGAACTGACCTTGGACCACTGTACCTATCCATTGCCTTGGAGCTCTCTTGATCTCTAACAGAGAAATGTATAGAGGACAAGGACATTCCATTTTTTTTCAGAGAGCAAACTAAAGAGCTGAACGTGTGACCTTGGGAGAAGATTCATAGCAGAACTCAGTGCAATTAAAAGCTTACATTTTTAAGGCAGTGTCTGACGCATCCAAGGGACAGAATGCAATTGTGGCCTCCACTTTGGTGTTGCTTGTTTCCAGTACCTGATGAGACAGCTGTAAGTATTTGAAGGACGATAATCTCAGTCACCCTGCTGCTACCCACAGACAGAGCCCTAATGACAGCTTAATAGTAATAATTCTGCATTTTAATCTTCAGATTCATTTCTTCTTCTTTGCATCTCTAGATGTGAACAGTGCGAACAATATAATTGCAGAGAACAAAATGCTGGAACACATGAGTGTACTGCATTCTTCGTATTAGGTGGCATAAGGTGCAAATATTGCAATCTGCTTTATTCACAAATAATATCTAATACAAATCTGTGCACCCCCCCACACACACACACGCCAAAGAACAGATCCGCCACCCAGTTAAAATTTGAGTGCTCTTTACCATCTGCTGCCCACTTGTCTCCTGGGGTTCTTATTCAGAGACTCTTATTAGACTCTAGGAGGCCAAAATCAATTTGACCTCCTAGAGGGTACTAGGCTTAGTCCAGTTTCTAGCAGTCTTCTGCTGCTACGCCTCATGCAGGGTCTTAAAAAAATCCTGCCTTGTGTGGTCTTGCTGCTCAAAGATTTTGTCATCAAAAACTATTGTCCCTCTGGCATTCCCTTCAGCAGTGAGAAAGCCATGGATCTGTTGTACTGTTACTGTTCTACCCTGGTTTCATGATGCGCCTGGTTGCTATAATTAATCTGGGTAGTGATACTGTGAACAGGGGAAGATATCTTTGTGGAAAATTTCCCTGTTTCCTTTTTCTCCTCCTGACCCCGCAGAAAGGTTTCTGGTACTCTAACCAATCTGCCACTTGACTTCCTTGCGCTAGTGGTAAATTCTGTTTTTAAACAGGTTCTGTCGTCTTTGATTTAATACTCAATGTGGGGTTTGACATCACCATGGCATGGTGGTAGTGGTGAGTTAAAAAAACAAATACCTGCCATTTTTAATGCCTGAGTTAAGGCTACATCTTTTTGGTCCAAACATCCCAAAGCCAGGAAATGGAAAGGGAAGATTAATACATTAACAGATTTACCTTATGAGCAAGAATAATGCACTTACCTTTGCTTGGGCCTTTCAGCCTAAACTCAGATGTCGAGGATGGATTAAGCAGCAAAGGTTGTTCTGGCTCAATAACTCAGAATGTGGAGGGGCATCCCACAAAACCATCCATACCTGATTGTCTACAGTGTGGCATGTGCAGTCCCTGGTAGCGTCCTATTATATCTGAAAATGCCATCCATCTTAAAAGGGATATGAAATATTGTTACTGCTTGTTTATTTCCAATGAAAGGCAGTGAGAAGTACGAATTGCTCCAAAAATTATTAAGGGTACTGTCATAATTCTTTCTGTGAAAGGAAATTGAACCGGTGAACCAAGATTTGCCAGCAATAGCTACTATAAGGTTTATTGGCTATGAAGGTCTTAACTCATGAACTGTTTGTGGATGTCAAGAAACGGAAGGAATATTTCTAGAAAGGACTGAATGAAACACAGTGTTCAACAAAATGTGATATACTGTACTTTCCAAAAATAAGAGAAATGGGACAACGTGTTGGCTTTCAGTGCTTTTTAAATTTCTATGCCATTGGCAGTGCAGTCTTTTGGGGACAGATGAGCATCTTTCACCAACAGGGGTGGACAATCACTTGGGATTCTTTGGTCCTGTAGATAATTTATTCTGAATATACCATGGAATTTGGCAAGCTCTTCCTGCAAAGTATTATCAGCCCCCTTCCTTCTATCATAGGATCAGTTTATCCTCATGGTGTAATAAATAGGTTTTATTCCAGATAATTTACTGTCTTCCCAAAAGATGAAGGCCTCAGACCCATTGAAGACCTACAACATGCCAACTTTTTCATCACCACCACATACTTCCAAATGGTCACAGTACAGATCATCTTATCTCTGTTTTGTCTAGGGTACTGGTTCATATGAAGATATTTCAGAGATATTTATTTTCACATAGATATCCACCTCTTACGCAGAAGATTTCTTAAATTCATGGTAGGGAAAATGCGTATAAATTCAAGGTCTTACATTTTGGCCCCTCCAGCACATTGTTGGTATGCATGAAGTATATGGTGATACGGTGGCCGTTCTTCAACTAAGAAGCATAGCCTGTCCTTACACTGACAGTTGGCTATTGATAAGATCATCAAGGACCTCCTTACACTGAAATATTGATTATCCTTCATCATTTGAGGGTTGGAGCCAGTGCCATTAAGTCCAACCTCTCCACCACTGAGTCTGTCAAATTCATAAGAATGAGCCTGGACTATATTATAAATCAATGGAGCACAACACAAATAAGAGGTAAACCTCACCTTCAGGTGAAAAAAGTTGAAGTAAGGTGGTTTGTGAAGTAAGGATATTAGTGGATTCAGAACAATAGGAAAACACATGATTACCAATATTATAGTAATTTAAGTGGCATTTGGGTAATTGAAGACTAATGCTTTATAATTCTGTATTTCATGGAAATATAGGGGGCATTTAATCACTGTATACCAGGGCTGTTCAACTTTAAACCGCCTGCAGGCTCCTTTTGCCTGCCGCTGTTCCCTGTGGGCTCCTTTCTGACGCACCACACATCCCCGTGGGCTCCTTTCCGAAGTGTGTGTGTGCGAGCACATGTGTGCACTCTTTGCCACTGCTTTGACCGCCCGCCTACCCCCCCCATGTCCCCGGTGCTGGCGGCGGTGGCAGCGGAGCCTCAGCCGTCCACATGCCCGCCCCACAAGATCCCCACCGCTGTTCCTGAGTAGGAGGGCGGAGTCTCCTACTGAGGAGACAAGCAAGGAGGTGTGAGATGGCAGCAACAGAAGGGAAGGAAAGGAAGGCTAAAAATCAGGAACAAGCGGGCGGGTGAGAAAAAATTAAAACTAATTCCCCCAAATATGCTGCCCCTGGCGGCAGGTCGGGAGTTGGATGGGGACCGGGTGGGTGACTTCTGAGAGCCCTGCAGGCTACCAGTTGCCCACGGTCAATGGATTGTGCAGGCCTGCTGTATACTTTCTAGAAAAATATTTTTGAATCTTGGAACTAGCTAATGAAAACCCAAACTTCTGCTATACATTTTGTTTGTAATTATGAGGAAATAATACATAATTTCTGTAGTTATTGTTTCTATTTTTTAAATATTTTTCAGCCACACTTTCTCTTAAATGTAGCATCATTTCTGAGTTTTCCCCTCATTGTTAAAAACGGGAGTGATTTGTTACTTTTTATTTCAGTAAATTATTTTAAATATTGTTAAATGTTGGTCTGATTCCTGACCTGAACAGTTGGGAACCATATGAAGTAAATGTAAACTATATTTAGACTTGGAGACTTCTGGACTTAACCAGTCTGAAATCTCAATTAACAGCAGATTTCATGTGTGAATAAAAAGTTGCACTTGCATCTTTCCAGGCTTGCAAATTCCTGTGTGCTACTTGTTTTTGTCAAGTGGTGAATTATTTTCCTGCTGCATTTGAATTAAGTAATAGATAAAGTTATACCCACCTTAGTCCCTAGATGATCACAGAGTACCATTTCTCATAGTATTTGTGTGTGAGGTTCAGACCATCGGTGATTCTAGAATTGGAATACAAATGCAAGAGTTTTGCATTTGTATTTCTGGACAAAAGGAACATTCTCGACAAGATGATTTTCCCCAGACTCATCTGTCTTAGGTGAGGCATCATCTGCTTCAGATACAGCTTCCTACCTTCTCTAAGACAGAGGTGCCTGATGAAAATCATCTTGCCAAGAACGTTAGATCTAAGAATAATCTCCTGGCAAACCACATCTTTTGCCACGTTTGGACTTTAGGAACTTGCTTTGAAGAAGTGGATATTATCCACGAAAGCTTACAATGTTTTTTTATTGTTTATCAGTGGTCTATAAAGGTATCGCTCATAGCTTCGTCTTTCATTTGTATTTTGTTCTGACCCCACGGCTCCCCCTTTTTACTTTAATAGAACTGGAATGTAATTTTTTTGCAGTCTGAAGAGCCTCTGGTGTTTGCTGTAGTTATGCCCATATGCACTCAAGCTAGTTTAGAGAGTATGGGAGGCAAAAACACTGGCTTGTGGTCAGGAGGCTACAAATTGCCAGCTGGTTGCAAAGATAGGTTTTAGCTGTGCATAGACAAATATTGGTTGTTGCCTTAATAGTGTGACATGCTGGGTTTTAATTGAATGAGCATGGTATACTATTTCATATTAAAAACCAGAACCTGTTCCCACATCTGTTTCTGTCCATGCCTAAATCAAGGTGGTAAGGCCCGAAATTAATCAGGTTCTTCAATAAGGTAGGATCCAGTCTCAGTCCAGGTAGTTCTTTGATCACATGAAGAGTCCCTATTTCAAATTCTGTCTCCACTATTTAAAAGGCTGGATTATTTTTATTTTTTTATTTTTTTACTGTTGTAACCGAATTGGTTCCTTTTCTTGCTTTCTGACCTTACTGCTCTTAAGTGTTTTTATCCTCTACGGGTCCATGTCTACTCTTCTAGGGGATGTGGGGGGGGGGGCTGAGAGAAGCCATTATGATGAAGGACTTGAGCCATTAGTGCTTGTGCGGTCATCCATTGTGAAAAGGAGAAAGTGAGACTGAAAGCATCTTCTGTGTACATTGTACTTCAGATTATAGCACAAGGAGGACAGATGGGATCCTGCCTTTGGGAGATTATAAACTAAAATTTGATAGAGGTAAACACCATAAAATGAAACAAAGGTAGGGGTGGTTTTTGTTTTTGTTTTGTTTTTCTGCAAAAGACAGGAGTAATGATGGACATGTGTCTCCAATCCTTTGTATCACCACCCAGATTTCTCTTCTTGCCTCCTGCAAACAAGAACGCCTTGATGGAAAATGTCCATATTGCATCTTAGAGGAGCCTCTTTAGAATGAAGTCCTTTTTATAGCTTGCATTATGCAGCCTGCTCCTTTCTGCCACCTGCCAGCTTAGCACCTGCTCCTTTCTAATGTCATGCGTCTGAACAATGTGTCCTTCCCAGCTAAATGTTGACTGTTACCGCCCCGATGTTTACACCGTTAGCTCTGTTCCACAATATTGCTAGTGATCTTGTCTTGCTACCTAATTCAAAATATATAAAGCAGGTGTCTTTAGTGAAAACTCTTCAGCTGTCTAATATATCTCAAAGAGTTTATGATTCCAGTTAATAGAGTGAATGGTTATTAAAAAACAAAAAAAAAACAACAACAATAACACCCAGCAACCCATGAACAGATGTGGCCTTCATCTTCTCTAGTGAGCTTAATGACATTTTTGTTAGTTGAACTAAATGGCCCTGTTGCTGTTTATGAGAGGACAGTTCCATCAGAAAATACTGTGAGAATTTAAAATCCAAAAGCAGAGAGAAGAATGAGTGACCCTCATTTGGAACAAGTAAATGATAAAAAGAGAGTGTAGTTTTGAATACTTTAAATATAGCTGGAGGAAATGGGAGAAAGGTGTCATAAATATAAATTTTCTTTCTCTAGTTTCTGTGATCTCATGTAGCATAAATTGGCAAAATGAGCTTCTCAGCTCAGTAGCATGACCTAATTTATGTAAATTCTCTTCAGAATAGGCATTAACCTCAATCCGTACTTCCTGTGTTCTGTGTTAAGTCATGTCTTTGATACAGCGATAGTAATTAATACAAAATATTTCATGAATAATTGCCCTCTGTTCCACTCTCAAACCAGTACGTCCTTTTCTCTTTCCAGTACATTAAGCTACTTTTTATTGGTGTTATTCCACTGAAATTTCAGTCAATCAGATCATGTTAATAATGATTTTTAAAAGTAAACATGGCTTTGAAACTGAAGGGTTTCATATAAAGTGTAATTTCAACAGCTGTCGATGTGTATGTGTAGTTTTAAAATGTTACCTAAGAGAAACAGAAATAAAAATGTAACCAAGTAAAAATAATATATCCAGTATATAAATGACACAATATAAATGCATGGGTACATCTTTCAAGCCACATTATTCCTTAGAACTATAAATATGCCTCACACTGACTATAATCCAGAAGAGTAATCCCCAGGGTGATATTGATAATTTGGCCCTACAGTATGCAGTACTAGAACTACGGACGCCTCGAGTTACGAAAAATTTGAGTTACGAAAATGCATTTGGAACGGATTAATTTCGTAATTAGAGGTACCACTGTTATCTTCAGGGAAGGAGAGATACTAATCTGAATAGAAAGAAAAATCACCTCATATTTCAGTGAGAAAATTATTTGTGACTGAGTAGTAGTAACTACAACAGAGCCACCACCATCCTCATCTTAGAACTGCACAGCTGGAAAGGATAGTACCTAAACTACTGTAGTATCATTGATATTTGTGAAGATTCTCAGTCATCCAGAAGTTGATGAATGGCAACTGGACTTCTTTGCTTGTTAGGTTGAAACTTTAAGCTTAATGAGTTTGGGACGGGCTGCAGAGGTGTGACTTTCACACAGACCCAGCCATTTTCCATCTAATAAGCCTATTTAGGCCAGATTGAAGTGAAATTGCTGTGTTGGATAAATTGGAAGTTAGCTGAAAAGCTACTTAGATGAATAGTGAAATTTTGACCTAACAAAGGAAGAAGTCTAGTTGCCATGACTCAGCTTCCAGATATCTATCATTTATGTTTTTGCGTTAAATCAGCGTATTATACTTGAAAATTTCTGAAGAAACTGTTGGTTCCTATAACATTGAAAATATGCTGGCCAGTAACTGAATGAATATGTTATACTGTTTAGGATTAAAAACCATAATCTTTGAATTTATAACTTCCATGTGTTACAGTATATAAAGCAAGCAAACAAACAAACAAATAATAAATTTCACACTGTGAAATTATATTTTTAAAAGAAACCAGGTGATTGGAAGTTCTACACTGTGTATATAGTGTAATTGTACATAGGCTTGTACTGGTATGCATGAAAAATGACTAGAGTTTGATTGACAATTTAAATTGCATATATGCCAGGAGCAGCAGTTAAAATAGTGGATGGAATGAATGTTTGAGAATAGAACTATGCACTGATTAGTTTATTCCTGGATAGTGAAATGTTGTTTGATATATAAAGTAAGGATTACCATTTGTGTTTTTCTAGAGGGCTTTTTCAACATATATATGGGTTGAGATTAGGTACCCTCTAATGTGCGTATGAGAACATTTCAGTAGGTATGCCTGTATCCATTGAATTTTTTTTCTTTTAGAAAGTCATTTTAAAACTATAGAACTTCATCTTCCATTACATATGTCTACCTTAGCCATCATCTGCATTTGAATCCATCCATTAGTTCAGTGTAATCTGCATGGCCAAATTACAATGAGGAATAAAATAGGTATAACTCTGTGATTTTCGTACCATGAACTTAGTGAAGGATTTCGAGGTGGTGTTGTCTTTGCTTTTGCTTTTGCTTTTATTTAAACTGGTTGTCTCTTTCCAGCAGGAAAAGAAAAACCTAAATCTGGCATAGAAAGAGCTGTCATATAAATAAGACCATAGCCTTTTCTAATTTTTCTTTAGAAGTCTCATTGCGGTTTTAATTTTTAAAGCAGACAACGATTTTGGGCAAAACTGCCCTTGGAGGTGTCTCTTTCAAATTCAGACGTCCAAATTAAAAGCTTTATTTTGCTGCTTGTCTTGTGCACAAAGCATTTACAGGTGTCTGAAGATTGCTTTCCAGGGAATGTGTCCCATATAGCACTGAACATTTAAATGTGAATTGGCGGCGGATGTGCCACACAATTCTTTCAGATGTGCCCACATGTTAACTATAGTCAGCAAGTATATAAGAAGAATATATAAGCACAGCTGGATTCCAGGCCTATAATAAGCTGCTAGACTGACATTTCAGTGAATATTCATATGCATTTCTATATTATTATTCTACACTTTATATTCTTTGCATGTATTTTTTGTTTCCTTTCTGGATCAGGGTGGGCGTGGGGGGGTAACATGTAAATACATTCTGAAGTGGTAAACTAGCATCAGATAGTCTGGTGATTAAGCTGGAACCAAAAAAAATGTTTGGCAATTAAGAATTTTGAGTTTATTGATGAAGACTTGTCTTTAGACTATGTTTTCTTAGTGCCCCAAGTCATTTTGTTAGCAACTACAGGCTGCTAATACATGATCCGGAAAAGCCTGTTAAGTCACATAATTTTTGCAAGAAGTGAAGAAAGTACTTATTGTACCTGAATGTTGTATAGCATTTCTCTGAAATGTTTTTGATTCTGCCTGTGCGAGTTCCATTTGTGTGTCCTTATGGTTTTCCATTAAGCCATCAGTCATTGGGATTATGTACATAGTAGGGCTATTTGAAGGGTGGAAAAGAGCATTGAAAATGAAAACACAAGTTTGCTCCTTATATAAAGATAGAAAGTGGCAAACAGTGTTTGTGGTGGAAATAACTGACTTAAATCAAGTCTCTTGTTGATACTATCTTGTCTATTTCTTTAACCCCTGTGCAGTTCTGGTGGATGGACTATGTTAATTTAACACTAAAACAGAATATTATATTGTTTCATTTTTACAACCTGGCCTTCCATCTTTTCATTTCACTGTATATATTTTGCACACTTCCCTTCTTTATCTACTCAAGGAATGGCTATAAATTATTTCCATACAGGCAGCATAGTAAACCATCCATCCTGCTGCAGTAAACATTTATTTGTAAAACACTTTGCTGTTTTCTTTGCATGAAGGGATAAATAATCCGGGAAGCTCTTCCTGTTAACACCCAAACCAGTCACTATGATTAATTATTTGCAAACAAAGCAGGATTGGAAGTCAGGGCCCTCTATGTCACACATAGTTTTATCCTCTTGTCCGTGGGATAGTGCCATGTCACGAGGTGTACAGTGATTTAGAAATATTCATTCTATTGCCATGCACCAAGGATGCTGCATGTCTTTGTTATTCATTTCTTCTGTTTCCTCTGCTGTCAGTATTCAGGTGCAGTGGTTGGAAACAGTAAAGCATTATAGAAGTATTCTCAAAGAATACTTTAAAATACTCTATAGAAGGATTTTAGCCCGGGACTGTCAGTAATTTTATTGTACAGTAAAATCATTCAGCTGGTACCATGTTAGCTTAAGCTTGACATGTACTGTATTTTTCTCTGTATAAGATGATATTTTTGTCTAAAAGCGTTAGACTAAAAATTGAGGGTTGTCTGTCTTACACACAGTGGATGTGTCTTTAAGTTGTCACCTGTTGTTGCCTTGGTTTGTTTTGTGTCTTTAGATTTCACCCAATATTCTTGCACGGACTAACCTTGTCTAAAACCTTCCTGAAACATATTCCTTCCCCCTCTTTCCCCTGGCTGCCTCCTCCCCACACCTTTCGTCCCTGCAGGAGCCACCTCACTCGTGCCCGCTCCACCCAACCTGTCCTTTCCGTGACGGATCCTCCCTGTCTTCTTGCCCTGGATCTGGTGGGCAGCAATAGCAGCCCAGTTCCTCTTTCTCAACTTCAGTGTGAAGGGTTGGGCTGGGAGATGCTATGTTGCCCTCCCTCTGCATTTGTTTGGGGGGAAGAGTAGAAGGAAGCCCCCTTCCTCATTTTCTTAAATTGCTCCCAAATCCAGGATCCTTTCCCCAATTATCCTTATACTGATTCTTGATTATTTTGGAAAAAAATGCTAGATGATGATGATTTTATGTCCTATGAAAAGGGGAGGGGAGACCAAGCCACCGCCACCCTTTCTAAAGGACAAAAGTCACTTGAGTATAATTTTGGGTTGGAAAAGTAGGCGGTGTCTTATACATGAAAATACGGTACTTAAAATGGGACCACATAGTACTATCTTAGGGCCTTTTTACACGACCCCTAAGATCTGCTGGCCACTTAAATTCGGACCAGAGATCTTAGGGGTTCCTGCTCTTCCTCTGTCCCCACCCCCCTCCGCACTTCCTGGTTGCTGGCTGCCTGAGGGACGGAGAAAAAAGAAAGAAAAGAATGCCTTCTTACCTCCGTTTTGTTCCGGGCAGCATTCAGATCTCTTAAAGGGGCGGGGCGCAAAAAAAGAACAAACGGAAGCCAGGAGAGCCCCGCACTCACTATCTTTACATCGGATCAAATATTTGTCACCTCCAAAAAGCAGGTACAAGAAAACTGCTGTTTGGTCGCGCTAAAGTGGTTGGGGTCGCACTTAATTGTCTGCAAAGTCCGGAGCTGGTGGGTAAACATTTTTAAGGTCCGGACCTTTTTTTGCGCCCCGCCCCTTTAAGAGATCTGAATGCTGTCCGGAACAAAACGGAGGTAAGAAGGCATTCTTTTCTTTCTTTTTTCTCCCTCCCTCAGGCAGCCAGCAACCAGGAAGTGCGGAGGGGGTGGGGACAGAGGAAGAGCGAGGAACCCCTAAGATCTCTGGTCCGAATTTAAGTGGCCAGCGGATCTTAGGGGTCGTGTAAAAAGGCCCAAAATTTGTGCAACATAAAAAATTCCGGAGATAGGGGAAATTTGCTTAACATAATTGCCTATGGGGAGAATCCGTACAACATAAAAATGGGATCACTCCGTTTTCAATGTATTCCTATGGGAATTTGTATAAAGGAAAATTTGCTTAACATAATTTCATTTGGAACAAATTAATTCCTTTATACAAGGTACCACTGTATTTTATCATCATGTCTCAAGGACACTTAGAAATCTGATAAGTTATATATTCATGTTAAGTATCTGCTGGCAAGGCCCCAGTTCCAATCTCAGCTCAGTCATAAATTACACAGGTGGTCTTATGAAAGACCAGCCATTCAACCCACAACATGGATGTAATGCTATCCTGTCTCCCAACATCACTGAAATAAGTACAGTATGTGCAGTGCTATACAAGTCCCCAGTGCTTCCATTGGGATGGGATTTTAGAAAACAGCACCATATTTTTCAATGTATGTGTGAGAATGTGAAAAACATTTTCCTATAACATGTGGCTGTTACTGTTATGCGGTGCCTGTTTTCCATGTATAGGGGTAGCAGAGTGTTCAGTTTTGCTATGTGTATGAGATCTGAATTTTTTAAAAATAATCCACTTTTCAGTACAGTGGTCCCCTGCCCATTCGCGGTTCATACACTGCGGTCCTGCTATATTGCGGGACCGCAGTATATGAAAAAAGACCCCCCCTGGGGTAAGGGGGGAGGGCCTGTCGGAGGCCTCAGAAATGACTTCTGGTTTGCAGGGAGGCCCTTTGGGGGCTTCCAAAAGACCCGGAAAGGCCCGTTCGGGGGCAGCACCAGGCTGGGGGTAAGTACAAGAGTCCCCAGGTAGGCACCCCAGGTCCAACCTGACCTGCATCCACATATTGCAGATTTTCAATTATTGCTGGTTGGGTTGGGTCCCTAACCCCTGCAATAGGCGAGGGGTCACTGTAGAATCTCAAGGTGTGAAACAACAACTAGAAACAAAATGCATAGAACTATCAGTGAAATCTATGTAGGAGTCAGTAAAAGAGGTAAAATCAAATTAATGATGCGCACAGAATAGTTTCTTAGGCTAATATTTTCTTGAATTCAGTAGGTAAACTATTATTTTAAAAGTGCTTTAATTTGTATGCTGTGTGCATGTTAGTTAATACAGCTATGTTGGAATTTAACCTGAGGTTGGCTTACCATTAAATACTTTGCTAAGTTGCCATTTAATTAGTCATTTAAAGCTCCAAACTCAAAAATTTGTCTGCCTCACAGTGCTTTTTGACTTACTAAGGAAGATATTGAGAAGTACTAAATATGGCACATGATACTCATATTTTGAAGCATTCTAAGCTTTTGTGTATTGTGTGTACCTAGTCTTCCCACAAAAATATTTTTAAAATCATACACATTTTCAAAACACAAAAGCAATGCAATCCTCTTGGTGTTTTGTAATTAGGCATTATTAATACCTGGTTTCTTCAAGACAGATTCGATCACTAGTCCTTCAACATTTAATTATCATAATCCTTTAAAAATGGACAGCAATTAACACATGCGCTCTTCAAAAAATATGAAAGCTGTATATATAAGCATGTTTTTGTATAAGGTAATTTTGCTCAGAAGTGTTTTGATGAAGATTTAGTTTTTGAGGAGTATGTCAGTTTCCCAAAGTCTACTAATTATGTCAATATGTCAGTGTTTTAAAAAGCGGCATGTGGTGTAATTACTAGGCAATGCACCATTGCATTTAATTAGAATATAGTAAGAAGTTCTTAAAGAAACAATGCTCTCAATCTGATTTTTAATGAAATGTTGTTCCATTTAAAATTAAAATTCCAAAGTAACTCAGAGATGACCTCTCATCATAACAAATATCCAGGGCTGTGTCCAAATATTATATGTACAGAACTTCCATTAACATTTGTGTCTTCTATGCAAGATACAGCCTCTGAGCAATGCCCTGGCGAGCACAGCTAGAGGTGAAGGCTTCTGGGAATTTTAGTCCAAGAACATCTGGGGACCCAAGTTTGAGAACTATTGCTCTAGAGCAGTGGCGGCAAACCTTTGGCACTCCATATATTTTGGACCACAACTCCCACAGTCCTTTGTCATTGGCAATACAGGCTTGGAATTCTGGGAGTTGTGGTCCAAAACATCTGGAGTGCCAAAGGTTCACCACCACTGCTCTAGAGGATAAGATACACATAAAATCTTGTGAAAATTTACTTTTGACTTTTTTTGACCCAATTTTAGATCTCACAAATATGCATGTCTGTGTGTAGTAGTGAAAGAGGTAACACCTTTTATTTCCAAGAACAGAAGTTCCTAGGGCCCCATACTTAACCATCTATTTTTCCCCTTGAGCTTATATTGCCTCCAGTGTTCCGTTTATTTGTTGCCGAAATATCTTACATTGTGCCAAAACCACCGTGCTGTTGGATTAGTTTCTGCAAAAATGTGCATTACCTGATGCAAAATTTGATTATTTTGAATTGTGGAGCTCTAAATTACATGATGTGAAACCAAACCATTGATTCTATTTAGACTGCAATCACGGTGACCAGCAAATGGGTGCTTTAATGATTGCTTCCAGCTTAATGTTCCCCTGCTCAATGGAATAAGAATAACTATAATGAGAAGAGTACGCTATAAAATTTTTCCACTTTTCCATCAGAAATGTGCTGGATTAGACCAAAGGCCTATTTAGTCATTGTCACACAGTAGTCAACCAGATATTTATGGGAGACCGGCAAGAAGGATATGAGTATAGTAGCACTCTCCCTCTGTTGTTTCCTAGCAACTGACACTTGGAGGCATACTGCCTCTGATCCTGGAGGTAACATACAACCATCAGGACTAGTAGCCATAGATAATCCTTGTTTGTAATCCCCTTTCAAGGCATCTCAGCATGTGGTCTCATCTTATTTCATAGGAAATTGCTTGTCTTAGCTGTGCAATGTTCCTCAATGGCCAGTTGATTGTGGAAGGCCTAGGCATGATAAGAGCCATGCTTTCTTATTGGAAAGTAACATCAAGGAAAATATTCATGTGGTTTAGTTTCTCCAGAACTTTCATAGGTGCAGTCTTCTTTCAATTATACCAAGCAGATTCCTGAAGGGAACAGGGTTGCTTATTAAAAAAAAAAAGTAACTGAATAAATCTCATCAGATAAGGAGAATAATGGTCTGTCAGATCCTTGCCTTAGGAAATAGGCTACCGTTCTGGACCTGATATCTCTTTGGAGAATATTCATGTACTCTGAATTTTTTAATTACCCCAAAGAGTTGCTTAAAGCCTTTAATATATAAAGAAGCCGGAGTTTCCATTTTCTGTTCAAATAATCACGTTGTTGAATACAGAGTATTTCGAGAGCATCTCAGCACTTTGCTACTGCTACTCCATTCCATCCTCACCATTCCTCTTCTGCGGCTTTATTCTATTTTACAGATGAACTAAATACACAAAAAGGCACTGTGTCATATACAGTGCCTTAAAAAAAACTTGCACGGCCCAGCTTGTAACAGGCCATGGCTCTGTAGTGGGCCATTGTCCAGGGGTTGGGGACCCCTGGTCTGGATGATATCCCCAGGGAATGTTTTATATCTCATCCATCATACACTTCTGAGAACAGGCCTATCCTTTACAAACCCTTCCTGTTTCCTCAGTGTTTTTTGTTGAGACAGGTGACTAGCAATAATCTGGAGAGTGTACAGTAATGTGATTAGATGCAAAGTGTGGACAGGATCTAATTACCTTTTGTGCTTACACAGAAGATGCAGTCCAAGTGGTAGTGGAAGTGACAAAATTCCCCTTTCCACATAACAATTATAAATGCAGAATGCCTTTATCCTACCCTGCTGAGGCAGACAGATTTCTCACATCTTTGCCTGTATTTTGGACAGCAATTGCAAATTGTAGAATCCCCCATAGTACTTTGACATACCGTGTTGTTTGTGTGCTTCTGTATGGAACTATATGTAGAGAAAATAGTTAGGGCTTGCTCGTGAGAACTAGTTCAGCATAAAATCTGTGCATGAGATGGTATTTTGTTGAAGACACGCAAAGACAAAAGTCCAGGTCACATTTATGTAGAAACACCACCGAATGCTGCAGTACTATTAAAACTAAGCAAGTGAAAGTGTGATGTGTTGTAGAGTTGGGAGAACACAGAGAGTCCCATATAGGTATGCAGCCTGTGCTGGATGGGGTTACGCTCCCCCTGAAAACCTAGGTGCGCAAGTCTGGGGAAACTCTCAAATTCATCTCTGAGTCTGGATTCCCAAATGTTGGCTATAACCAAGAGTGCATTTGCACAGTTAAGACTATGTGTGTCAGAGCCAGAAATACGGAAAGCCTGTAGATCTTGGCAGAAGCAGGAACTTCTCTTCCCAAGGCTTGCAGGGAAGAGTTGATGGGAGGTGATGCAGCTGGAAGCCCCGGAAGAGCTGCTGCCCTTTACCTCAGCAACACAATTACCCTGGTGATCCTTGAGGTCTGTGCGCCTCCCAAGACTCCCCTTGCCCCTGCCTTGCACCTGGTTGTTCCTGGCTTACCTTCAAGACCTCTGCATGCTACAGGCTCAGGCCCTGCTCTCTGGTTCGGGCATTCTTCCCGTTTCATCTTACTGCCCATTCTCTGTTGCTGCTCCCAGACTTTGGAACTCCCTCCCACAGGAGGACACGCTGCCCTCCTCTTTACTGTTCTCCCACAAGCAGGCTAGCTTTCCCTGAGCGAAGGGCTCCCAGATGGGTTTTTTCAAATGGATTGTGCACCTTATATTGAATGCGTTTTGGTGTTGCTTATGTGCTTTGGTATTGTATCGATTGATCCTTTATTGTTGCTGTAGTAAGCCATATGGGTTCTTTTTAAAGAGAAAGTCAGGTTAAAGATACAGTAGATGGATAGATGTGACATTGAAGCCTAGATGAGCTCAAGCTAGCTGCCTCATGACATTATGAAAGCTAATTTTTTTAATCTTCTGTAAGTAAAGATAGAGTGTGAATAGGTAAAGGTCCATTCACAAATTAAAAAAGAGAGTAAATTAACAAAGATTAGAAAATGATGTCACTGTTTTAAGGCTGCAAAGCACCCTACTTGTTAGAGGGTTGTAATGTAAAAGAAACACGAAGCTAGTTTATGTTCATGCATGAAGGAGCCAGAGAATTGGAGTGAAACAAAGCTGCAATATTGGTCCTGGATATCATCTGAGGGCACATGATGCAGTTGCTCAGTCCTAGGTCTGGTCAGTGTCTAGGTGTGAGACCACCAAGGAATTCTCTGCTCCACTGCCTCCACTTCCACTGTAGAAATGCAGGACATCAGAATAACGCTATCGAGGATTTTCCGTGGCCCCAGGAATGGCAGGTCTGCCTTCACATTCTGAAAAGCAAAAAGTGTTTGTGAAATTTAACTGGTATTGGTGCCCTATTATTATGCTTCTTGTACTCCTTCTTTGTTCCAGAGCAAACAACTGTTGTTGTTTCAGAGGATTTTGTATCACAGTTGTGGCCAGATTTCATCATGGTTGGCCATTCATGGTGTGCCATGCATAACGTGTTTTGATTTTATTTTTAATTGGCCATGCTAAGGTTTAGGTTGCTGCAGAGAGGTATACTGATGTGTTGATGGGATATTTGTCATGAGTAACATTACATATTTTCTCTGCTTCCTGTGTCCCCTCTCATCCACTTGTAATAAGAGAGGAAGTGACAGTATATTGCAGTATATTATTTTCCCGTTTATTCTGTCTGCTCATCACCCACTCAAGGGAGTGCATGCTCTAAATGGGGAAAGGAAGCTGCAGCCAAGGGAAGGATATTTCAACCCCACACCCCCACCCCCAGTCCTGTTTCATTTTGAGGTGGACAGGCTGGTCAGTTTCCAATCTCATTTTTTAAAAATCACATGAACTTAAATAGCATTTATAAATTTGAACTAGGCAGGGTTTGGACTTAGATGATTCTGTGGAATTTTAATGCTTGGTGTTGTTGACAGATCTAAGCCCATATCTAAAGCATTTTTAAAACTGCTTCAGATGTCTTAATCTCTGGGAATCAGCAGCAAAAATGGGAATGATCTGCATATTTCAGAAACATCTTTGGGTGTTTAAAGGAACAGTACTTCTCCCCCACCTGTCTACCCACCCACTAGGCAAAGGTTTAGTTTCCTGCAGACTGCATAAGATGGTTCTTTATGCTACCATAATTTGTGCAAGCATCATTGAATTTAATTCCATGAGACTAGTTGTGCACATTCTGTCCGAAATGTGTTTTCAAAATGACAGCTGGTTTTCAAAGTGCTGTTTGTTACATACTGATGGTTTGAACATCTGTCTGAATGTAAGTATCAGCAGCAGTGGGTTTAGAACAAGTGCAGCTTAAAAATACCTTAATATGGAGCTTTGGCTTCATTTTGTTTGGTTTGTGTTTTGATTTTCTTTTCTTCTTTTTCTTTTTATAAAAACGTTAAAAATTACAATGATATGGTGTAGTTAAACATTGAAATGGTGATAATTCACAATGTAACATTTTTAATTAATTGGAGGTATTCACTAAGCATTATACTCTAATTATAAGTATAAAAACACCACCCTGATTTTTGGAACAGGCAAACATATAAGGAAAAAGTACTATAGAGTCACATATAATAGAGATATTAAATCCCTGGTTGAACCACTTATTTTTCTTGTTGCCGTACTATTCCCAGAACCATCTTCACTGGGATGTTCATACTGTGGTACAGAATATGCTTTCATTCACTTGGCTGCATGACACAACAGTGATTCAACCAGGGATTTAATATCTCTATTATATATGAATCTATAGTACTTTCTTACCATATGCTTGCCTGTTTTTATACTTACCTCTCTCAACAAGCTGAAGAAACACAGCAAGAACAACCATGGGATATTTCTTTGGCTTGTTGGAGAGGCAAGCCTGGTTACCGAGTCTGAACATTACAGGACGTTAAACCACCGACTTGTCTGGAGTTGGTTGAATATCATAGAATCATAGACAAGTGAAGTTGGAAGGGACCTACAACTCCATTAAGTCCAACTCCCTGCTTGATGCAGGAATACAACTCCAAGGATATTTCTCCCACTTGCAGTCTTGTTCATGGTGAACCAGAAGTTTGCAGACTTCTGGCTTACTGCTGCAACGTGTACCTAGTGACTCAGCGCACACATTATGCTTAAATCATGAATTGTGCTCAGCCTAATTTGGAAACTAAACCGTGAAACCTCCATTTATAAAACAAATCCTGTTTCAGAGCTGCATGTCTACTTTTGTCCTTCCATCCACTCAGCTACATAAATTCACTTCCCTTTTAGAGATGCACAAGCCTCTTAAAATGAAGCCACCTCCATCTCTATGGCCACTAGCCTTTGTGCAAGAGCACTGGAAGTAACTGTGGTTTCTTGGGGAATTGTGAGTTCAGACATAATGACAAAGGACAGTTATTCTGAACTGTTGTGTGCAAACTACTTGAAACCATAGTTCCACCCCCCATTTCCTGACATACCTGGATAATCTAGATCAGGGGTCCTCAAAGTTTTCAACCAGCAGGCCGGTCCACCACCACCCAGACACCACTGGGGGCCGGATCACAGTCCAAAAGCAGCTGCGGAGGCTGGCTTGCTCACAAAACAGGGGGTAGGTGGGGGGGTTGCAATTGGTCCCAGGGGCCAGATTCAGGACCTTGGGGGGCCGCATCCGGACCCGGGGCCTTAGGTTGAGGACCCCTGATCTAGATGGTCTGTGATTAATGCACATTTTAGAAAATGTTTGTTCGTATTCTTTTTTTCAGCATTACAGTAGGCTTTTCCCTTGTTCACCATTGAATATTCGCTACTAAGTAGGTTGGTAGTAACAATTCAACGACAGCTGTTCACCTTGCAAGCCATTACTTTTTTATATCTATCCCAATTCTATTTTGATTCCTCTCAAACTCATACTCCCTTTATTTCAGTATTTCGCAGACAGAATGTAAATTAATGTGCATATACAGAGTAATATTCTGGAACAATGTGTTTTTGGATTCAACTGTTTTAATCAGAAGTTAACAAAATTTCTCTTGCTCTTTGTCAGTCTTTCTTTATCATGTTTGTGTTCAGACTGTTAATGGCAGTGAAATACTGCACCTATAGCACACGGCACAAAGAGAAAGAAACCGTTGGAGCAATAAAACCCCTTTTAGTTTTATTTCTATCTGTCAAGGGAAAAGGTTAGTTCCTGCTTCCATTCATCATTTTATGAACGTAGTCGTCCTAGGTTTTAATCTTCCCCTCTGTTATGAGAAAGAAGAGCTTTTCATCTCCAAATAGGGTCCAGCCTTGGGCTAAGGAGGCATGGTGTCAGAGTACGCCTCTTTCTTGCAGATAGCTATGCAGAACATCCCTGGCATTGTGCTTGGGGAAAGACCAGAGTGGAGATAACTCCCTTGGCTTTTGGTTGTTCCTGGGGACAGGGGCATCACAGTTAAAGGACCATAGTGTTTCAATTATTATTATTTTGTGGACAGTTTTCTTCTCAAACGGTTTGCAGTAGATGTCATCCACGGAACATTATGAAACATTAAACTAAATTCTAAGAACACACACACAGCAGCAGCAATTCTGCTGCTGCTATAGCCAAATTGCCCAGCTTTCAGAAAACCTAGTGGAACATGCATGTTTTTGTAGCTGTCAGTGGCTTTGATCTACATGAAACATTCTAGGAGGTGTTTAAAGAGGGTATGAGTTGAGAATCGAAACACCCCAAATAAGATGGTTATTTTTGCATAGAAAGAGGACTCCATAGTTCTACAGAATTTGTATTCTAATGGTTTTGAATGTAGGAAAAATGATTTTCCTTTTAAAACCCTACTGATAGAAGAATTGGCCATATTGTCTTGGGCCCTGATCGATTCTCTGTTCTCATCATGCTAGCTCTTTACTTGGAGTGGTTCTGCTGACAAAAGGTGGGCAAGTACAGTACTTTGCTGATTTCTGTTCCTGATGTAGTAGCTCTTTGCACCCCAGAAAATCTGCTCCAGAGTGTTCTTCCATAACTGTCTTTGTGGTCACATAGAATTACGGTGGTGATTCTCCATACTTTAATGACTTTAATGGGAATATGACTTTCATGGGAACAGGTGAATAATGGAAATACAAATGGACTTACAAGAATTTGTGCTTAGTAATTATAGGAATCTATTGAGCAGTAGAATGTTAAAGACCTCCATTGGAAGAAAAGAGTGGGGAATTTTAAAAAGTGGGATATAAGTTGACCCCTTCTGTTCTATCAAGGCACTGGGTACTTGGCTTGCCATCTTTGTGTAAGATTATCTGCTCACTCTGCAAAGAAGTTTTGAGTATAGGATACCACCCTCTCTTTTCACACCCCAGAGGGCTCCCCACACTACCATTTAAATAAAACTACTTTTCTCCTCACAGATTACTCTTCTGCTGTAGTGTGGACAGGTGTTACACGAAGCCATTCTAGAATGCCCACAGTTTGTTTGGCATTGAGTCTTAGACTTGCATCTTCCCTTTTCCAACCCAGTCCTGGGGCAGAGGCCAGATCTAAGGAGGGTGATCCTGTGTTTATTCCTGCAGGGATTTTCCTGACCTTAATGATACCGTATATCATGAAGACAGTCATTTGCTCAACTGGAGAAGTTGATGTGCTCCACAAAAAAGTTATGTATGTGTCTCTGTGTGGGAATGAAAACTTGAAGAGGGCACAAGTGATTCTTTATCTATGAATTGCCTTGAGCTTTTTGATATGGAAATTATGAAAATCCAACAGGTGCCTAGGCTTGCAGTTCATCCACATAAGCAACCTTGTCTTGTCTTTAAATGACAGTCAAAGCCATTGTATCTACTCTAGCATGTTATGCTTAAAACATTAATCAGAAATTTCATATCCAGCCTGACGCCATTTTAGATTTACAGCCAGAAGATGCAGAGAGCAATTTTACATTACTGACATTCTGTTCCATTTTACTGCATTTTGGGGAAAGAAGAGGAAATTGGTCACATTTGTAGGGGGGGGGAATAACATAGGTTGGCACATTTCTAATGTAACGGCAAGGTCACTTTTGAATTCTGAAAATTTAGATGGATCCAACTCCAAGTCATCTAAGCTAGTACATTTGCTGGGAGCTTTTATGAGCCACATGCTATTCCTGCTATGGAATATGACCTGTTTTCATTGGTAGTCTTGGAGTGTAAGAGGCCAGCTGCAAGCGTACGCTGCAAAAATGATTAGCCAATAATGGTGCACTGGGGTGTAAAAGAGCAGTTGTAATAACAGATTACTCCATTAGGCTTCATCGCTGAGTGACTAAGGGCCTGATTGAATGAAGAGTGATTTTCTTCCTCGGTGCAGAGAGGTTCATAATATCTTTTTTTTATTGCCCCTCAAAATTTGGGAGGTGTGGGAGGAAATATCTGTAGCATAAGTCATTTCAGAGTGACAGTTTGTGTCCCATCTGTTTCTCCCCCCCCCCATGGTAACATAAAAAGATTAATTGTTTTCTGAAGGCACTGTTTGTAGACTGAATAACTCTGATTCATGGATATAAATAAGGAAAATGATTTTAAAATGCAAATCCCCAGGCTTAAAATGTATTGTATAGTGCATACTATCTCAGTAGAATGTACTCTTCTTTTAATAATTCTCCTTGAACAGTGGCCCGAATCCTATTGAAATGTACCACGCACCTAAAGGAAATAGTGCAAGTGGTTTTCACAGTTTTGTGGCTGACGGTTGCAAAGCAAAGTGTGCTATCAACTACACTGATGAGTGTGTCAGCGTGTACAACAGACAGTTGGAACAATTTCCCCCAAACTTAACACAGTTTTTGCTACCAAACCCGAACAGAGCGGCTTGATTAATAACGGTAGAAATATCATAATATTTTTAATGGGTTGAGATAGTATTGTGTCATTTCTGTGGTGTCATTGCTGCTCACAACCCCAATACAAAAAAAAAGCCCTCTACATTTTGCACCGCTGGACACTGGGACGGAGCTGCATTTATATGCTTGATGTGGAGGAAACATTTGCTCTCCATCATTCTTCTGACTCATTCATCTGCATGGAGTACTTGGTTACATATGGCTACTAGGATAATGCTTAATTGCAAGGTAGTGTGGATGGATGGGACTGGAATTAGCTATGACTGTCTTGTTAATTTCACTAAAATTGCAGTTTGATGATCATTGTACAAGGGCAGCATCACTCTGTCTGCCCCTTCAGTGCATTTGAAGATTTGCTATTAGAGATGGGCACAAACTGCCAGTTCAGTAGTTCCTGCTGGTTCATTTATTGGGCAAAAGGGTGTTCTGTACTTCAGAGGCCTGCCTTCTCCGGCAGGCACCCACTCAGAGACCGTAACCTGGCTACCCTGCCCCTCCTCCTCTGGGCTCTTCCTCTGAGTGGGTACTTACCACAGGAGATAGGGGTTTGAAGCCCTGAACACCTGTTCAGCCAATAAACGAGCCGGCGGGTCATGCCCATCTCTGTTTGAGATGACTTTTTCGCCTAGAAACTGCCATTTACGCAGATTTTGTTCAGTAAAGTACAGACCATGTAAAGACTGGACATGGACATTTCATTTTGGAAGAGTCCAGTTCCAAAACAAAACATGGCAGAACAGCTGCCGTTCAGAACCTGGATCCACCAACCAGAATGAAATCAACCAGTCTCTTACCTTGTTTTAGGTAGCTCGGGGCTCATCTCCAACAAGGAAGAAACCTCTGATGCATCATCTTTCACTCTCCCTGACACTGTCCAATCAGGAGCTGTGCAGGGACATGTATCATCCCACCTCCCTATGATTGGCCAGCACCAGGGAGAGGGAAAGATGACACATCCGAGGCTGCTTCCTCGTTGGAGATTAGCTCTGTGCTACCCAAAACAAGGTAAGACACTGGTTGATTTCGTTCTGGAAGGTGGATCCTGGTACTGAACGGCAGCTCTTCTGCCATGTTTCATTTTCGGAACCGGACCCCTTCCAAAACGAAATGCCCACATCTAGTAGAGACTCTATATAGTATAATTGATTGTGCTATGGTTACATTTCTCTTGCTACTGAGTACTCTACATATGTGGAGATAATGATTTGCAAGAAATGACAGTTAATAGGTAGAAGACTTATACTAGCTATTTCCTATCAGACAGAATCTGAAATTTATAATGAGAGTGCCCTGGATTTAAACATGTTGCCTGTGACAGCAAATGTTGAGCATTTGACATTAGATTAGCAAAGGAGTTCATTACCTTTTAATCTGAAAAATCTTTTCCCCAGGATCTCTTTTCCAGAGTTTGAGCAGAACACTTTGTTTCTTTTAAAATGAATGCATTAGTCTTGAATTGGGTTAGAGTAATATTCTGTGGTTTATTCAAAAAGCTAACATATTTTGTTACCTGTATAGTGTACTGTATGGTTTGTTGTTGTTGTTGTTGTTGTTGTTGTGTCATTACAGTCTTGTGACCCCCATGTCCATGGAGTTTTCTTGGTAGGAATACTGGAGTGGATTGCCAGTTCCTACTAGCAACACATTATTTTAAAATAAATTTAAAATAATTCTTGAAGTTCAAGAGTCACCACATAATGTATTTGTTAACTTGTTTTTCTGTGCTGTTATCCAAACTTTAAGTAATGGATTATATTAGTAATTTTCAGTGAGTTACTTATAGTCTTTGCCTTTGCTTACCCTTTACAGTGCTTTATAAGGCCAAACTAGACAAGACAGTACCTAGGCACATATTTTGTCTTGTACAGCAAATAGATTCCAGCAGATGTTCATGCTTGCAAAATAGTGGAGAAGTACATGTTAAATCCTATGCATACTCCACCAGAATTACTTAGACTGAAACAGAATACCAATTCTGTTTCAATCTAATACTAATATTGTAGTAATGCTAATTAGTATTAAACTGAATCAACACTAATTCTATTTCACTCTAAGTTTGAATCAGATGTCGTTCTTCCTATACCCACCCATCTGCATGTTCTTAAAAAAGTTATCCAAGAGAGCGAATCACTTGCAGTGTGTGCCCCTACCCCTAAGCATCATCAGACAACATAGGGTTGGTCTCAGACTTGCTTTGCACCACTCTGCCCAATAGACTTGGACTTAAGAGTTGAAGTAGATTCTGGTCTTATCCACCATTTTGGGAACCAAACACCAGTGGGCAGTTGCACTTCGTGGCAGTTTTACACTGTGTATAGGTTTTGCATACAGTTTTAATGTGCTTCCCTGGTAGGTGAGTTTGATGGACAGCTGTATGTGGAATGTGTGGCAGTAAGGTTTGTTTGTTTGTTTTTTGGACTTATATACCTCACCATCTAGCAAAAAGGCTACACTGGGTGGTGTAATTGTTATGACAGTTGAGAAGTGCAAAAGAAGGTTTATGAATGAAACTGAATTGATTGGTCTTTGGCTTCTGGATGGAGAGGTTCAGTTTTGTGCATAAGCATGTTTGTGAAATAGTTTATCAGAAAGGTAGCTCGAATGGGGAAGAATAAACTTTTCAGGGAACTAAAGTGTATGAAAATAAATGTGGCCCATTTCGATAAGAGTTTGTCAGTAAAGTGCGCTCTTGTTAGGACTTGTGTAAATGAAGGGTGTATAAGCAGGAAGTATTTAATTTGCATTGGAGAAAATGGAAGGGCTATGATTATATGCCGTAGAACCTGACATTCTGATACTTTGTTCTTACATGTTTATTGAATCTTTTAATTTCTTTGAGGTTTTATATTAATGCAAACTGATGGTTGGTGGTATCGCATACTGTTTATATACTTTCACCCAGGGTAGATTTAATTTAAGTCACCATTTAAATTTTTTAAAAATGGATATTTTGATTATTTAAATAAAAAATTGGCTGTTCAAAGGGAGCTCAATTTGAGGCCTTGTAAAATTTGTTTGCTGCTTTTAATGACATAGCACTAAAGGTGCATGCGTTCACCTGCACTTTCCAAATTTCTGGTCAAGTGAGGGAATTCATAGGCTTCTCTTGAACTTCATAATAGGTCTGTTAATCCTTTAGACCAGACTAAATTCTCTCACTTTTAAAAAAAAATGACACACTTAAATGAGAATGTTCAGTCTCCAAATGTTCCTAATACCTAATCACAGCAAATTAGCAGTGGGGAAAATCCAAGCCATTCCTTGAATTCTTGACTTGCAATTTCTCTTCTCAGTCGGGTATTGCCCCATTGATATGAAAGTGTTGATTGTCTTTGGTGGACTCAAGCACTGTACGAAGTTAGTGTGCCTAAAGAATGACAACACGGTTGCTTTGCCTTCCTATTATTGAGAAACCTTTGCAGGCTACTAAAAAACAAACTGATATTTAATGAAGGAAAAGTGTTATGTATCTCGTTTTTTTTCCTAATGTGTCTTAGGATGCTTGATAGACTTTAGTTCTACATTATGCAAAGTAGTGGGCTTTTTTAAAAAATCTAGGAAACATGTGACATGGCTATTTGAAAACTAAACATTGAATTGTTCTACTGCAGCTGTCAGTCATTCTCCTGCAGAATTTTCTGAAGTGCAGCTAAATTATAAACCGCTTACCAGGTATTTCTTTACACTTGATACCGTACTAGAAAAAAGCAAAAAAAGCAAAGTGTTCTGCTTATATACTGCCCCATAGTGTGTAATGACCTCTTGGGGCAGTTTACAATATAATTATGCAGGCTACAGATTCCCCCCCACCCCCCAGCCAGCTAGGTACTCATTTTACCGACCTTAGAAGAATAGAAGGATGAGTCAAGCATGAGCCGGCCGCCTGGGATTGGACCCCAGGTCGTGAACACAGTTTTGGCTGCAGTACAGCAGTTTAACCACTGATTTTCAGGCAAGTAGAATTTTCATTGGAGAAGTCAGCATGAAATGCTGCTGCTCAAGGACAAGTGGTGCTGCAACCCCACCCCACCCCAAACACACACTTCCCGGTGGCTTGATGTAGTTTCATCTTTCATCTCTTGGCTTCATCCAGGAAGCACAAGTCCTGACATGGAGTCGGTCTTGCTTCTTCTGTTATAGCCAAGACAAGGACTGCCAGTCAAGGGTTGTCGCAATAACCCATCTTTTTTCAAATTGTTTGGAGTTATTCAGACTAATTTCCCTTTGTTGATGGGGGTGGGTTAGGCCATACACTAGACACCCATACTGTCAAAAGACTGGCACCTGTTATTTTAACTCCTTGTGGATCTATTATTTATTTATTTATTTATTTATTTATTTATTTATTTATTTATTTGATTTATATACCACAACCATCTAGCAAAAAAGCTACTCTGGGCAGTTTACAAACATACAAAATACAAAAACAGATTAAACAACTTAAAATAGTAAATAAAAACTAATCAATCAGCCAAATAATCAAATCATAATAATAAAAAGAACAAATAAGCAAATAAGCACAAATACAATAAATCAAAATGATTTGACAATTCAAAATAAGAACAAATGGAAAAAATAACTATCTAATAGAAAATTATCATAAGGCGTGGGGAAATAACAGTGTCTTATTTATATAAGTTGGTTGAGACAGAATGATCAGGGAAGGCCAACCTATAAAGCCAGGTTTTCAGAAATTTCTTGAAGGCTTGTAGTGAGGGCGCCAGGTGAGTCTCTTGGGGAACTGGTTCCACAGGTGAAGTGCAACTACCGAGAAGGCTCGTTTCCTTGTTGATACTTTTCGTGCGTCCCTCGGGATCAGTACCGGCAGATAGCCTGCCTGGCTTGAACGAGTGATCCTGGCAGTTCTTTTTCTTTTGGGGAGGAGCCGTTCTGTCAGATACTGAGGTCCCAAACCGTTTAGGGCTTTGTATGTTAATACCAAAACCTTGAATTCAGTGCAGTAGCGAATAGGCCGCCAGTGCAGAGCGGCCAAGACAGGGGTAATATGCTGGCACCTATTTAACCCTGTTAACAATCTGGCCACTGTATTCTGCACTAGCTGCAATCTCCGCATTAACCTCATAGGCAGCTCCACGTAGAGAGCACTACAGTAGTCTAATATCGAGAGTAAGATTGCATGAACCAGCGTGGTCAGTTCCCCAATGTCCAGGAAGGCCTGCAGATGGGCAATCCTCCGCATATGGTAATGAGCAATACAGACCACTGATGCCACCTGGGTCTCCATGGTGAGCGCCGGGTCCAACAGGACACCCAAAATGCGGACCCCATCCTTCGCGGAGAGAGTTACTCCCCCAAATAGGAAGAAGCTTCCAAACCACAGACAGCAGGTGTCTCCACCCACAGGATCTCCGTCTTGCCTGGGTTCAGCCTCAGTCTATTAGCCCCCATCCAGTCCAGCACGGCACCCAGGCAACACTCAAGGGACAGGACAGCATCCACTGCAGAAGATAGAAAGGAGATATAGAGCTGGGTGTCATCCGCATATTGGTGACACGAAGCTCCATACCCCCTTATGACCAGGTCTGTACTTAATTTGTTTCATGTTGTTTCCTATTTGTTTACTGGTTTTAATATGCATATCCTTAAGTCTACCACCAGACTGTAGAACTCCTGAGAGACTACATTAGCCTCTTTTCTGCTTTCCCTTTGGTATCCTGTAAACACTTCCCTTTTTGGCAACTAACTGGCTGGCAAGGGCAGTTAGCAGGGCATGAAAGGACGTACAGTGGTACCTTGTATAAAGGAATTAATTTGTTCCAAATGAAATTCTGTTAAGCAAATTTTCCTTTATACAAATTTCCCATAGGAATGCATTGAAAATGGAGTAATCTCATTTTTATTTTGTACAGATTTGCCCCATAGGTGATTCTGTTAAGCAGATTTCCCCTATCTCCAGAAAATTTTATGTTGCACAGATTTTATGTTGTACAAACCCTTTGTTATACAAGGGTCCCATGTACTGGATTTCTCTGGATTTCACAATGTATTACTCTTTCACACAGAACCTTTTGAAGATGGTTTTAAATTTCATTTTGTTTTAATAGTGCAAGTAATTTTATTTGATTTTAATATTTATAATGGAATGATGGGTCTTTAACAAATTATTATTATTATTATTATTATTATTATTATTATTATTATTATTATTATTATTATTATTATTATTATTATTATTATTATTATTATACTGTAAGCCAACTTGGATCCCAGTTCTGGTAGAAAAGCAGAATGCCAGTTAAATAACATAACTTTTGGGGCAGGGGTAAATTCTTGGTGGCTAACTGAACAGCTTCAAGGCAGCATCTCGCACAATGCAATTGTGAGGAAGGTGATCAAACCAAGTCTGCAATAACAGTAAAAAATAATTACCTCCCTTGCCTTTTTTCTTTTTTCTTTCTTTCTTTTTTAAAGATTACCTCCCTTGTGACTCTACAGCTATTAACCTTGGTAGGCCATGATGACCAGCTTAATGGACCGAGATACAAATGCAATGTTTCTTTAGACTTCATCAGAGCTATTTCAAGGTAAGGTTTGGAAACAATCTTTTGATGCTACATACATGAAATGTTACAGTGGAAAACAAGCCGGTTAGATGTGCAGTACAGTGTTATATGCTACATTTCCCCAAAGCTTGTAGCTGTTCATAAAAGAAATCTAGCAAAGCCCACAGAAACTCAACTACGAAAATGTTTCTTAGAAGATATAATTATCTTCCTTGTTGCTTACAGGTGCTTAACTCTTGGGCCCATATCAGTAGTATTCAGTTGGCTGATGCATAGAGCTTTTGTGGCAGATCTCCTGGAGCTAGTATCTTCCTACCCTCAAAAGTGTCTTCTTGCTGGTTGCCACTTCTAGAAGGCCAAATGGTGAACCCTGTACTGTTAAATATTGTTTTTCATGGGTGCAGGGGGAGACTCATCTGCAACTAAGCTTGAGAGGTCTCTGTACACAAAGGATATCAACCATTTACACAGACTATTTATACTGTTATAAACATTCCAATTGGAGATGTGATGATCTTTCCATAGCCGTTTGCAAAGTTCAAAACAATCAACATCTTGTTACAGCTGGTCTTATGGTCCATGCTAACGGGGCCCATGCCCGCTGCAGCATTCTTCTAGGCCTAGGGCAGTGATGGCAAATCTTCGGCACTCTAGATGTTTTGCATCACAACTCCCAGAATTCCAAACCTGAATTGCCAATGACAAAGGACTATGGGGGTTGTGGTCCAAAACATCTGGAGTACCAGAGGTTCACCACCACTGGCCTAGGGCATTCCAGTTCTGGGTCTTTGCAGAGCGGCCACCTGATTCACTCATGGGCTCATATTGTGTGTGTGTGTGTGTGTGTGTGTGTGTGTGTGTGTGTGTGTGTGTGTGTGTGTGTGTGTGTGTGTGTGTGTGTGTGTGTGTGTGTGTGTGTGTGTGTGTGTGTGTGTGTGTGTGTGTGTGTGTGTGTAGAGGTGGCTTTTCTAATCTGTGCTTGTATTTTCCTTTTCCCTTAAGTGGGATTGACAGTCACCCATATATATTCTTCACAGAGACCACAAAGAAGGGCAGATTACATATTTGTCTCTGTGGTTCATTGAGTGGTCATCTGTGAATTCACACGGTTGGTTTACCAGCCCCTCCGGATGCATGGACTGCCACGGGAGTGGACTCAGAATTGATGGAAGCCACTGAGCAACTGCACATGAGCCCTGGGGAAAGGGGTGAGGGTTCCCATCAAAATTGCTCATTGTTCTGACAGTGGCACTGTGCTGATGAAAGACCTACATATGTGAATTCACAGATGATCATTCAAAGAACCACAGTAAATAGACTTGCCGAATTGTATCAGAATACTTTTTAAAAGCCTTTCTAATGTGCTTAGGGGGTTTTTACACAACCCCTAAAATCCAAGGCAAAGGGCTCCCAGATGCGGAGCTTAAAATTGTTTTCCCACCAGCTCCGGACTTTAAAGAAAATTAAGTGCGACCACACCCACCTAAGCGCATCCCAGAGCATTTTCCAAGTACCTGGTCTCCGGAGGTGAAAAATTTCTGATGCAGATGTAAAGCAGTGAGTGCCAGGCTCTCCTCGCCTTGTGTTTGGTTTATTTTTTTGCCCCCCGCCCCTTTAAGAGACTTCAATAAACTGGAATGCTTGCTTCCGGGGTTGCAAGGGGCAGACGGAGGTGAGCCTGCATTCTTTTCTGCCTTTTTTTCTCCCTCCCCTCACACAGACAGGAGCAAGGGAGTGCGGAGGGGTGGGAACGCAGGAAGAGCGACAAACCCCCAAGATCTCTGGTCTGAATTTAAGTGGCCAGCGGATCTTAGGGGTCGTGTAAAAGCGCCCTTAGAATACGTTGTTTTAATTAAAAGCTGACAGAATTTTAGAAACATTCTCCAAAATGGGTACTCATCCTCACCCAATTTTCAATTAGTCACAAATCATATGTATATATCATGTCACTCACGTGGTTCAAAAGAAATTTTATTAAATTACGAGTCCCAGAAGTAGATTATTTAAGCCAATTGGGAATAACCGTGTCTAAATTTTTGTTAGTTTTTTTTATAGAAATGAAAATGTATTACTCAAATTTGTAATTGTGTAACAGCCATTGCATCATCAGAGCAGCATCAAATAGAGCCACCATCCTGTTTGAAGTGAGGTAGAGAGAATGGTGGGGGCATGAAGATCAAAAGACAGAGCAGCATTGGTCTGCTATGGGAAATCGCCTTAGATTAATATTGCAATTTAAACTTTAATAAAGCAGTGTTGGAGAGCACTGCTCATAAAGATGATTTTCACCTATAAAGATTTTCTTCCCTTGTTTTATGAATTTCATCTTTTTTTCTAATATATTGATTTTTTTAAAAGTACCGGTACTTTTGGTCAGGTAGAAAAATTTAAAATCAGCACATTTGTAAAGTTGTTCCATCTATATGTTTAATTCCCTCTACATGCTCTGTCTGCTCCTGCTTTAAAAATAGGTTTCTTTTACACGAGTGCAGATGTTTATGTTTCCAATAGCGGTTAATTGGACAGAATGTGTTGTGGGATCATTCTTGGTCAACTTTAGGCCAAATGATTGATTCTAGACTCTATCTAGCAAGCTTAACATTTGCCAGGGGACACAGTTCTTTGTCTCTCTAATGAACTTCTAACAGAGTAAACATGGCATGACATATATCTTTAAAGTATATACAGTGTGCTAATTAAGAAGAGTTCAAAAGTATCAACCCCAGGTTATGGAGCTGGAGAATATCTCACATGCTTGGCTAAATACTTCCCTGGAGATGAAATAAAGACATGAATTTAAGAAATGATGTGCCTTGACCAGTATATGATCCAGTTAATATTTAAAATGCTTTAATATTTCATCTTCAGGCACTTCTCACAATGGAACTTCTAAAAAAAGTTTCATTCAAGAAAACCACTAGTGTGCCATTCCTCTTTCTTTCTTGCTTCCTTTCAATTCCAAATCCCAGAATTCTGCATTCTATGAGTTCCATCCAGACCCAAATCTAAAGAGAACTAAATTGTTCTGCCAAATTGTGAAAGGAAGGATGACAGACAGACCGACGCACAAACTGCACATGTCAAGAAGTTGCTGCACTGGATTGTTAATATTGTACATCAGAATATGTTTGGAAAGGAGGAGTAAAATAACAGACATATTTCTTCCTCTGTGAATCATTCTTTATTTAACAAGGCAGAGAAATGTATTCAGTCCTCTTTTATTGTATATGTTCTCAAAGTCCTACTTTGGTTTAAAAGTGTATTTTTAAAAGCACCCATCAACCACTGTCAAGAATATAAAAATGTTGAAGGCAAATTAGTATAGATGAAGGAGTTGTGCCATGCATAAGGTTGAAACAGGTGTTTTGAAAGAAAAGTAGAATGTTTCTTTTATTCTTGAACTATATTTGTTTAACATCATAAATGTAACCAATGAGCGATACCAAGTGTATAGAATCTCTGAAATCCTGTGCAATTGGAAAAGTCAAGTTCTGTTCAAAGGTACCCTTGGTTCGGTGGTGTGTGTGTGTGTGTGTGTGTGTGTGTGTGTGTGTGTGTGTGTGTGTGTGTGTGTGTGTGTGTGTGTGTGTGTGTGTGTGTGTGTGTGTGTGTGTGTGTGTGTGTGGTAATAGTAATAGTGGTGGGACACACTCTCCTTCTGTCTCTGCCCCCTGCAATGGCAGTTCCAGAGGGTGACACTGTGAACCAGGCCTCAGTGAATTATCCTTTAATAATGACGTGTTTGGAATCATTGACATTAAGGCTGAAACTAATCAGCCTTATTCACCACGAAGGTATCCGTTTGTTTAGAAGAGCAAGCAAGATGCAACTTGTGCCACTCTATGAGGGAAGTAGAGAATGAACTGTCCTGTAAACTGATGTGCTGTGTTCGCAGGACTGTCAACTTTGACATAATAAAGTACTTATACGACTTTTTGTGAAGACAGCATGGACGTCGTGAGGGCAGCTGAGCCAGCCGTGGCGCACTATCTGTTTTAGCCATGGAGGAAGAGGAGTCCTTGGCCTCTATTGGATTTGTCCAAAGCAGGTGCCGGCTCAGCATGGGATCAGATGAAAACACTCGAGTTGGTCTGGATGGATTTGAGCAGAGGACTCTTTACTCGAAACCCTGGAGTATTTGCAAAGAATGTGTTAATTATAAACAGCAGGGACTGAGCACAATCTGGTCTGCTCTTAATGATGTTATCTTAACATTGAAATTGCCTAAAACCCATTTTACATAGGGCTGCATTCTGTGCTACATTGAAGTATCCCTTGTGCCTTGAATGCGGTGGTTGCCTTGTTTGTATGCCCAGTCTTTTTCCTTCCTCTCCATGGGAGCCTTTCACATTTGTCTGCCAAAGCAGCTTGGTCCTAAGGCCACCGTTTAAAAGAGATTAGAATAGCAAATGCAATAAACATAAAAACAAACTGGTGGGTGCTGTTCTTTTATTCTTAAATCCTGTCCACTTGTTTGTAGGCTAGCTATCACGGCGGATTCGTAAATATCAGCTATTGAAAGCTGTTCTTAAAAATGTTTTCACTAACCATTCAGATCTTGCAGCTGCTTATCATGATACTTTGCGATGAAAGAGAGGAGAGATGCTTTGACCAATCACTTATGTAAGCATACACTAGTATAAAAAATTGGAACAATAAAGATGTCTAACCTGGACAACTGCCCCGAGCTGTGAATTTGAGGCAGCCTACAGTCTTTCCATTCTGTCTTCCCAGTGTACAACAACTGTGAATACAAATTATAAAACCAACAACAAATCATTTGGAAGGTAACAAAAATATACAAAATATACAAAAATATTAGAACCAATATTATAACTAACATAAGAAAGCACTTCTTAATGGACTGCTCGACCCCCAAGCCTTTCGCCACTGAAAAGATGGCTCCTACTTCTGCAGAAACAAAACAAGCAAACAAAAACAAAGTTGAGGGGTGTTTTGGAAAGGAGGAAGGCAGTGAAAGCTGTGAGAAAGGAAGAGGGAAACAGCAGGGAGTGGAGTGAGGTGGAGGAGAACTCAAACTGACCACAGTGAGTGGGCTGCCAGATAGGAAGGGAAACCTCAGTGGAGCTCATTCACTGCTGTCAGTTTGGGTTCTCCTCCCTGCCCCTGCTCCTTTCCTTTCCTGGGTGTTCTCTTGAGTCCACCAAGAAGGATTGGAATCTCTCCAAAACAGGGTCCCTAATCCATAACTTGGAGAGCCTCGCCAGGAGTTGTTAAAGCATGAGATTGCATTTCCACTCAGCAAATCTTTTTGATGCTAGTCATGATCAATCCAAGGGCAGGCAGCTTTTTGTTGGATAGTTTAGAAATTGCTTAGATCCTAAGAGGCTTTGCAAGAGACTGGGCTGGATGAGCCTGGGGGTGTCAATCTCACTCAGCTCTGTCCTCCAGGTTTCTCTGTGAAACAACAGGCAAGATCAGGGGGACGGGGTGGTGAAGTGGCAATAGTCTACCACAACTCCATCCCTCTTACTAGATGCCATGTTCCCTGATTTCCTAGTTTTGAATGTATGTTCTTAAAAGTAAGAGCCAGGTACCGAATAGGAATTCTCTTGGTGTATCACCCTCCCTGTGACACAACGACTTCTCTACCTCAGCTTACTGAATTGATAACAGGGCTGATGTTGGAATCCCCTCAGCTCATCGTTCTGGGAGACATTAAGATCCATGCTGAGGCAGCTCTGTCAGGGGTGTCTGAAGACTTCATGACCTCCATGTCAACAATGGGTCTGGCCCAAATGGTATCTGCCCCAACCCATCCTGCAGGCCACACCTTACACCTGGTCTTCTTCACTGATATGGACAGTGGGGCATTAAGGTAAAGGAACTTTCTGTAGTCCCATTGTTCTGGACAGACCACTGTATGGTATGCTTTAGGCTCACTGTAACTCAGAGCCTGGCCAGAGGGGGAAGTCAGACAAAAGCAATACGTCCCAGGAGGTTGATGAATCCAGATGATTTTTTAACCGCCCTTGGGGAGTTCCCTACCTCTCTGATGAGTGATGCTATTGAATCTTTGGTTGATCTCTGGAATGGGGAAATGACAAAGATAGCTCCTAAATGTCTCCTTCCTCAAAATAGATACAAATTGGCTGCTTGGTTTACTGGGATTAACCTTTTTTGCCACCCTAGCGCCAATCAGCTGGCAGGCGGGGCTTGGGAGAGGAAAAAAGTTTTTTTTAAAGCCCAGGGCTTTTTGAAAAAAACTTTTCTCCGTCTCCCAAGCCCCGCCTGCCAGCTGATCTGTGCTGGGGTGGCAAAAAAGGTCCCCCCCACACACACCCTAGCACTGATCAGCTGGCAGACAGGGCTTGGGGAGGGGGAAAATGTTTTTAAAAACCCCAGGACTTTTTAAAAAACTTTCACCCCTCTGCAACTTTTCAGCCCCCCCCCATATGAACCATTTTGTTAGTGGTTTGTTTGGTATGATTTTTTTAAAAAAAATTGTATGAAACAAAATGAAAAAAGGGGGGGACGAAGAAACGAAATGAAACATTTTTTTGTTTCATGCCCATCCTTACTAAACATCATAATCCTTCTCTTTTCCACCTGTTTTTTTATTTCTGTTATACAGTATTTGTATGACTCCTATTTTATTTTCTTTCAGCATTTTGTTTTCCATTCCCTTTTCTTGTGGGCATTCAATTTTCTTATGGCTTCTACAGCTCTGTTTAAGAAGTGCAACAGCTCAGGGGGAAAGATGTCCCCACTGACTCTTCTGCCTCCGAGAATTGCCTCTCCCGTAGTATCCTTTTTGCTGTAGATTCACGAAGCAGAGTCTCGAGTTCCATCCATCAAAGCTGAGGCCCTGCTTCATGAATCTACTTGGATTTCTCTGTGAGACATCACTAAATGCACCAGCGGCAGTGTGTTGAGCAGGCTTGAGCCTCTGCATGGAAAAAGTTGGCGGTTGCCTCCCACGGAGTGTAAGAAATCTTCCACTTTCCCCCCAGAGGTACTGATTTCAATTTTCTCCCAGAGCCATATTAGCTTGGTCGTTGTTAATGTGGAGTGTCAGAGATCCAGAAAAGTGGGAGCCAAGGAGGCCAGTGTCCTCAGGAGATGAATGGAGGTTCTGTTTACATTTTGTTTGAGAGACCTCTATAAGAGTTGAATTAGATTTGTGGTACTGGATTGCGCAGCTTGCCCAAGTCCATAAAAGGGTAGCTATTCAGGGAGGCACAGTGGGGGATCAAGCTCCCAACCTCTTCCCCCAGAACCAGAGAGATAACTCACTGAGCTATCCGGCCATCTAAAATATCCAGTTGCCCTATTCGTATGCCCGACGCCTGCCAGCATCTAAGGTAAGTGCTAGTACTGACTGTGAATAATGCATACCATTGTAATTTCACCATAATTTCACTGTAATTTCACGGTCTCTTCTCATTTTGGAACCTAAGGTAAGGGCTAATTAGTATTTGGATTGGGAAATCACCAGGAATGTCCAGGTATAGCTAGGAAATAATCCTGCCTTAAACTCTAGTGAGCTATTATTGCTAGTTAGAGTTTATTTATTTATTATTTATTTTAGAGTATTTTACCCCACCTTTCTCCTTGGAAAAGGACCCAAGGCGGCTTACAGTAGTATACAGTCCAGTACAATTAAGACATGTTCAAGTATTTGAGAACAAGGAATTGATGGACATCCTAACAGCATTAATAGACAACATTACATTAAAGCTACACGGTTAAAATACACATGGTAGTCCATCATTCAGGGAAAGCTTGCCTGAAGAGAAAGGTCTTTGCCTGTTTCCAGAAGGACAGCAGAGATGAGGCAGGATTTCACCAACAGGATTTCAGCCTATGTCACCAGTGAGCCTGAATCGCCCCTCTCAGCCTCACAATGTACCAGATGCAAATCTATAACTAGAAATATTCCACCCCAGAGCTCCAGTCCAAATTTTAATCAGTGCAGAATTCCCTTCCCATTCATCCAAGAATTATCATTTTGTAAACAGCTGAGCAATAAAGCACCTCTGCTTAGTAGGCTACTGCCAAAACACTGGACAGAGACATTATATCTGTAAGATACCAGAGCCTTTACATGTGAATCTAATTTTTGTCAAGTACAAGTTTAGTTTAGACTTTCGTATGTATGGAAATACAGAAAGTACCATCTAGTCATTAGTAATGTTTGTCACATCAGAAACGGCTCTTACCAACCAGCTGCATGCTTCAAATTGCAGAATTGCTGGCTTTAGAGAGGCAGAAAGCTATAAATTATTGGATGATGGAGCACTTGCCATGCTGCTGAGCTTAATTCTCCAATAAAATGATATTCAGCAGCCTGATGCTCTCTAGTGAGTTGTGATTTTTAGCTAACAATATATCATTTCAATCTTGGCTGCATGCTAAATTGATATCATCCTGTATGTTTTTAAACACATGTAAAGGGGAATCCTTTTGCAACTAAGGTCATGTCCTCACAAAAGCAAAAGTATTGGGTTTAGTGCTGTTCCTTTCAGTTATTTTCCTAATAACCAGAGGTTGAAAGGCTGAATTAATTGTGATCCATGCCTTTCCTTCCTGCCTTCTGTGTACTTAAATCTCACTTTGCAGGCGGGTATTAATTAGAATTGGGCCATGTTTGGGGAACAGCCAGCAGTACCTGTCAGGGATTCATTTCCTTCTCAGTGGCTCCCATTTGGAAAAGTTTTAATTAACCTTTAAATTAACTTTAAGAAAGTGGCAGGGTGGGGGGAATGTCCAGAGCCAAAGCTGCAGTGAGGAAGGAATTTATTAGGATTTCTGTCCTGGAAATTATAGAAATAGCAGTTTTTAACAAGCTAGGTTTTACAATGGAGGGTAGATACTAAAATCAGTAATCCCAAATCCCCTTTTGAATGAACTGTGCCTACCTGTGCTTGTTTTCCTGTAAAACCTTTGCCTACCTGGGAAGGCTCTGACAGGAGCCTCTACTGTAAATTGCCAAATTGTCATAGTTTTAATTACATCTGGAGAATGGGATATTATATGTCATTTTCTAACCCAAATTTCTTCAAAGGAGGAGTAAATCTTTATGGTAAGCATCTCCTGAAGAACCATTCCAAAAAGAAATGAAGTCTCTTTGTAAAAACTAAATAAATAAATGTCACACAGATATTCTAAGCAGAAAGTTTAGGTTTGAACAACAAAGAGTTAGGGAGTGGGAACTTCATAGCATGCTTTCTGCAAGTAAAAAGTGATTTTGTTTCGCTGCTATTCTTTTGTTGATTTTTAAAAAATCAATCAATCTCTTTGTTCCCCTATTACCCACCATTTCACAAACGTACATTAAAAATGAATTCTTGTCATTGAGATTGCAGGGCTTTTGTCTATTTTTAATGGGACATTTAAGGGCTACAATTAATGGTGGTGTATGCCAAGGTGGTGAGTGAAATTATTAAAGAAACACTATTAAAATCTAGTTAGTAAAATAAAAATAAAAGGGTGCAACAAAATACACTGTAAAAAATAGCAGTGAGAAAGACCAATGGGCAAAAGCATAGCTTCTCTGTTGTGCCAACTTCTCTTCATTTGCAGGTTGTTCCACAATATATTGCACTTTTTCCAGCAGTTCCCTGGGAAGGGGGGAGGGGAGAGAAGAGGCAGAAAACCTCTCTTCTGAGAAAACAAACGTGGTCCTTTTTGTATGGAAAAGTCAGGATCCAATCTGTTGTCAACATCAATTAAGACCTTATAACAGAACCTCCAGACTACAACAGCAGAAACCTACCAGCAGACAATACAAAGGCAATGTAATGTAATGTAGGCCAAGAGGGTACAACAAAAAGGCAATTAGTGGGTTCTGAATCGCAATTTGGGCACTTGGACTCTAAAAGGTTCACCATCACTTCTCTAGAGCAGCGTTTTTCAACCACTGTTCCGCGGCACACTAGTGTGCCGCGAGATGTTGCCTGGTGTGCCGTGGGAAAAATTGAAAAATTCTAAAGAAATTCAACCCAGGGCCAGCGGGCGGCCCACAGCTGGGAGGCACTATAAATAGCGTCCAAGGGCCAGCTTGGCTCCTCCCCCCCCGAGGCCCGCGGCGCTGGCGTCACTTCCTCCCCGGCTGGACCTGGCTCCACTCATTCTCTTAGTGTTTGCCCTGTGCATGCCGCCGCCGCCGCGACTCGCTCGCTTCCCTCTCCCCCCTCCTTTTTTTACCCTGGACCACCACCACCCCTTTCCTGGGAGCTACCAATGGACTGAGCCGCACGACAGCCCACCCGCCAACACGAGCCTGCCCGGGAGCCCCAGCCCAGAAAAAAACACCAGGTGAGGGGAAGGGGAGGAGGGGCGCCCGGCTGCCCCACGAGCACCGCGGCAGGGCTGCGAGGAGGAGGGATGGAGGAGGCCTCCGCCGGGCCTGGGCTGAGGAGGCGGGCGGGGGGGGGCTACTGGCACGGCTGGACGGCCGGACGGCCGGCCTTTAGGGTCCGGGAGGGGAAGAGCTGTCTCTGAGGGGCCCCGCGATGGGTTCCTTGAAGTCTTGCCCCTTTCTTTCTGTTTTGGGTCGCCCTCTTCTCTCTCTCTGTCTTTTCTTTCTTTTTTTCCCCACCTTTCTTTCCATTCATACCCTTTCCCCTCTTCATAGAAACGTGCTCATTTCTAGCCTGCATATGTGTATGTCTAGCAGCCTGCCTACTGTAATTAAAACTGTAAACCGCCCAGAGACTCCTTGAAGTGGTATGGGGCGGTATACAAGCAGAACACTTTCTGCCTTCTTTCCTTCCTGCCTTCCTTCATCCTCCTCCCCTCCTGTCGCTGGACTTGCTGAAAGCATCTGCCTTGGCCATAGTGTGGAGAGCAAGATGGGCTTTTGGGTCTTATTTGTGTTCCTGGAGAGTCAGTGCCCCTTCTCGGGTCTCCACTGGACACAGAAGTCCATGCAGGGCAAAATGTCTTTAAAAAAACAACACAGGTAAGTGGGAACTGGGTGCTAGAGAGCGGGCTGCCTCAATCTGTGGCCCCTCTGTCCTGCTTCTCCCTACACCAGCAATGGCGAACCTTTTAGAGACCGAGTGCCCAAACTGCAATTCAGAACCCACTAATTTTTTCGTAAAGTGGCAATACAGCAATTTAACCTGAATACAGGTGGCTGTGAAGGGATGATGTCGGGTGCCCACAGAAAGGGCTCTGAGTGCCACCTTTAGCACCCATGCCAGAATATCAGCTTTGTGTTCAGCCAAACAGGCCCAGGTTGCGCACTGAAAAGTATTTTATAATTTTTCATATTTCTGTTTACTTACTATTTCATAATAAAGTAATTATAAAATACTTTCTTTGTGTTTATTTGATTCCTATTCAAGAGAATTACTTTATATATAGTCAATATAGGCACAGAGTTAAATTTTTTAACATTTTCTAATGGTGGTGTGCCTCGTGATTTTTTTCATGAAACAAGTGTGCCTTTGCCCAAAAAAGGTTGAAAAACACTGCTCTAGAGGCATCGGTGCGTTGAAATACACTAGAATGGAATTCCAGGATTTATGAACAATTTTTCTTAAATTATGCCTCATAGACTTTCAAATAATAATTCCCCAGTTTTGAAAAAAATCAGAAGCTACCAAAGGATGACCTTGGATTATATAGAGATTGTATTTTTCCTTCATGTTGCTTCAGATTCCAGAATCAAAAATATTGTATATTTTTCTCAAAATCAAGCTTCCAGTTTTCCTCCTTTTATATTGTGGCAGATTATGCACTCTTTATCTAAGAACTCGTCAGTCTCAACATTTCTCTGCTCCTGGCTCCAGTTTCTTGAGGAAAGGTCTTTATTTTGAGATAAAAGCACAGACCTTTCTTTTTCGTGTCCTGCTGGAGATAGTAAATCCCAAATAACATAATGGCTGCCAACCACTGTCAAAGAATCATCCGGGGTGATGGTTTTTATCTGAAAAGCACTTAATAAATTAAATCCCAAGTACCTGAGAGTATGCTCCATTTTAAGCAGTCAATTTTGTTTACTGAAGGGAGGCAGATTTCCTGAGGACCTTTAGTTGGAAGCCTATAGAAGTCTATAGAATCTGGGGAAAAACACTGAAGAGGTACAGTATTTAGTTTTGGCAATGGGTGGAATGCTTTTTCAAGACAAAAGTTTTACTCATAGCAAAATATGAAGATTTGTGTGTTGGAACTGGAGAACAATTATGCCCGTACATGGCATAGACTTGAAGACCACACAAATCTAATATGTATTTCCACACATCATGGCTGCTGTCCTCTATATGAGAGGAGTACAGCAATAGGGTGGAGGCAGACTGGCGAGGGATTGTGGTGCACAGGGTAAATTGTTGAAGTTGAATGTGAAATTAAGTATTCCATATATTACATTCCTTTCTCAAAATTCAGTTTTTACCTGGGGGGGGGGAACCCCACAAACAATATTATTTGCCTGTAACTTCTGGAAATCTATGTTAGAACTCAGATTTCTTGGAAGGCAGTTGGCTCGAAGAAGAGTTAACTCTTGAGAAGGTGACCTAACGAGCCTATTCAAACCATTGTCCAACTTATGAACCTATTCAGACCAGGGTGAAGTGAAATCAAGGTGAACTATAAAATGGAGTACTCGCCACTAACTTCCCTCAGACTGACGAAGCTGCTTGGATTAGCTGCAAAACATTTTGATCTCTCAAGAAGAGAAGTCCAGTTGCCATCGCTCAAATTTCAGATAAACTCACCTGGGTGTGTGAGAATCTTCACCGACAATTTATATAGGTTGTAGTAGGGAAAGCTGAGAAAGTCATCGATGAAATACATTTGTTAAGGTATACTTGACCTAGAAAGAGTTGGACAGTGTCAGGAGGGTTCAGGGTCATTTGTTTAGATTTGTCAGCAGTTTAGGGACTGCATTTCAAGGACAGCATTTCCACAAAGTCTACTTTGCACACTTGTTAATTTTTTTTTAGTGCAGGGCTTATATGTTGCAAAGATTGCTGTGTTGGTGCACACTGTAAAAGTAGCTGCATGCTGTAAAAAGCTGTTGATAACTGAAAATTGGATTGAACTCGAAAGATGTGGTTTTAACTGAAAAGGCCCTTTGTTAACTATTTTTCTATTTTATCTTATTTAGTTTTCTACACGTGGGACGGGGCCTCTCAAAACACCTTCAAATTTGACACCTAAAGGGAAGGGACAATCTGAATTCCACCACCACCACCCCAAACATTTTAAATGGGCAGGCCTGGGTGGGGAGAAGATTACAGAATCCCACAGGTGCTGGGGGAACTGCTAATGTGGTCCTAAATGTTGCCCACTCATACCCATTTCCCCAGTGCATTTCTTATTGCTTCAGAGGCCTAGATTATCCCACTATTAAAAACAGAGTGTAATGTGAATCTCAGATTCATCGTGGTTGAAACAATGCTTTCCTTCTAAGTATAGGATCTCCAATTATGACAGAGCTTTGCTTTGGACGTTCACTATTGGTGAGTGCATTTTCTTTGAAACCCTGTGAAAATACCCTTTGATCTTTTAAAATTCTGAAAAATGGCATTAATTCCCAACAGTAGGACCCCTCTTGGTTACTTGTGCACTCCAATCTTTTATTCATGACTGGCATACCTTATACTTTTTCCTCCACACTTGAGCTATATTGACTTATTTATAAGAGAAGAAAACAATGAAAATCTATAATGCTTGGCATAACTCACAGTAAGTATGCTATTTCCTGTAAAATTTTCTTGTTAATATTGGCGGCTAGGATTCTTTCTGGATAAGATGTTACTGGCAACAAATAACCATCCATTAAATTCAGAATTCTTTGCAAATTGATTCATTAAGAAATTTTTAAATTTTGCATGAAATTTAATAATGTTTTAAGTGCTTCAGCTCTTTTTTTTCTACTGGAGCAATACAGAATAGCAACAAAAATAGATTTGGGGCTACCAACTTGTTTCCCTTCTGCCTGTTGTAGTTTTACCCTTCTTGGATTTGCAGTAAGCATGGTGTGAATTGGATGGAAACAACACAATAAATATGATCACAGAACCGTAGCACTCCAGAGCTTGAAGAGAAGGGTCCCCTTCTGAAACAAAGCCACATCATTGTCCAACAGGACGACATCCTTGTCCTGTGTATTTGGTTAGATTTGTCTCTATGAGGATGCTATTTTAGAGCAAAGTCAAGTAGAGCCAGCAGAAACCATTTAAAATGAAGAAGTGTTTCCTTCCTCTGAAAAGTACTAAAATTATCTGAAAGTAAGTCTTTTAACACTATAGGAGCCTCTTGGCACAGTGGTTAAACTGCTGTACTGCAGCCAAAAAAAGTGCTAATGGGCCAGGGTTCAATCTCAGATAACTAGGGTTTACTCAGCCTTCCATCCTTCCAAGGTTTAACAAGGACCCAGCTTGGGGGGGGATGCATTGCCTTTATAATTACTTGTAAACACCACCACCCTCGGTGTTGTAAACACTATGAAGGTAGTAGATAAGCATCCTTTAACCTACCTTTACAATATATCCAAATACTTTCTTTGTGGAATTTCTGGAGCTTAATGTATGCAGCTTGCTGATCCAAATGCAAGCTGATACTGCATTTGTGGGTATATATGTGGCACATGTGGATAACCTGTGGTTTACCGAAGTCTCTTGGAGGCCTTCCCCACAGCCTCAGAAGGCCTTGAACTTAACTGCTGCCAGATGTTTGACTTCAGTAAATATCACCATGCCAACAAAAAAATTTCAGCTGCTCACAGGGTCTGGATATGGATGCCTCCCTATTAATCTACCCATATTAATACTGGGGTGAGGTGATGCCAGGGACTGTTGAACTCTTTGAGGATGCAGGGCTGAAAGATCTGGTTCAACTAGAACCAAAGAAGATGAATCCTATATAAAGTAGAGATAGGCACACTACCCTTTGATTTACCCAATATCATGGACAATATCAACAATAGGCTGTCTGAATGGATTGTTCTTTTAATGGACTGCCATGCATTACTGCTTTGAATGTGTTCTTTTGCTTACCATTTTCTTGTGTGGTATTTGCTTGAACCTTTTTAGTATTTGTATACTTACTGTGTGTGTGTGTGTGTTGCACCGTTACAGTCGTGACCGACTCTTTGTGACCCCATGTCCATGGAGTTTTCTTGGCAGGAATACTGGAGTGGTTTGCCATTTCCTACTCCAGGCTCCTACAGCACCTGGTATTCCCTGACGGTCTCGCATCCAAGTACTAACCAGGGCCGACCCTGCTTAGCTTCCGAAATCAGGCGAGATTGGATGTGCTTAGGGCATCTAGGCAGCTATACTTACTGTCTTCATTTCTAAATATTGGCCTTCCATTATACAAGCTACACTGGGTCCTGTTTAAGGGTAAAAATAATTTAAACGAATAAAAACAACCCGTGTCCAGTCCATTTTGTATCAGGGCTTCTTTACATGGCAGAGGGGTATGCCATCCTTGCATGCTTATTCTGTAGCTGGTTTCAGAACTGTACTTAATTCTCAAGGCAAAATTTCTCAGTTTATACAGTTTCACAAGATGAAGAGTATAATTATAATTGAGCTGGCCTAGATGTATCCTTATTAAGAGGAATTCACATTTTATTATTTGTATGGGGAATATAAAAGACACAAAATAGGAAAATGGAATAGTTTTCCATGGTGTTACACTTCTATAGCCTTTTCATTCCTATTTAAAAGGGTAATCAATGTGAGCTTTCAGTATATAGCTCCTTGGAGGTTTAATATCAGAAGACAGGCCTTCTTGCTATATGGCTGCTGTAGTATATGGGACATGAATTGCGCAATGCATGCTAATGTGTTTTCTCCGATCCAAGGACTCTGTAGATGATTCTATGGCTGGGGTTGATAAGTGAGAATGCAGCCATCATCATCTTTCCATCGCCAAAGAGGGCAGGTGATTTCTTACTCTGTGTTTCATGCAGAGAAGCACTAATCCCATTATCAGTCATCAACAATAAATATGCCACAGCAGGCATTCATATGGCTTGCCATGATATGCAGGAACTGTTACCACGTACTGCATGGGGCTGTGTAAATAGCTTTTGGATTATCATGGGCTCAGATAAGCAGAGTGTGACACTGGGTAGAGCCACACTAATACAGTCCTGGGTAGAGGAAGAGAGTCTATTCCAGATATTAATACCTCTTGGAAATTTTAAGGACTGGGCAGCTTGTAGGTGCCTAAAGATGTACAAAAAGCAATAAAACAGACCATGTGCTTTTTCCTGTGTTGTGAAGTACAGTGCAATAGGTGCTGTTTTATAGACCTGTTAATGAGCTCACTGTAATATGTCTGTGAAGATTCTCAGTCATCCAGGTGAGTTTATTTGGAAGTTGAGTCATGGCTACTGGACTTCTGGACACTGTAGGAACAGTGTGAAACCTGAGTTAGGCTGATTTAAGTTTCCTGGTAGAAATCTTTGGCAGAATCCCATGATTACCCTAAGTGGACAAGTAAGAACATTTGATAACAGTGCCTGCCTGCTCATGCCCCAAGTGGAGTGTCTGATAGATGGGCTTTCACTGTATTTCACCGCAGTTTCATCTTCTGAGGATACAGCAAGCAATTTAACCCTTCTGGAGGGATTGTAGAGAAAATATGTGGGGGTTTTTTTTCATGGACCTGCTTGAAGTGTAGCGGATAAGGAATTAAAATGTAATAAAACTATGACTTCTATAGATTTATATGGAGTGAGTTTACAAGATTGCTAATGATGTCAGATTGTGGTTCTGCCAAGACAAAAAGGGGTTGTGAAGCCGGCAGAAAGGATCTCTTTACCTTTGGGACAGAGATGGTACCAAAATGGCAAATTTAGTTTAGTGTAAACAAGGATAAAGTGGTATATTTTATTTTTATTGATTTATTTTAGAGTATTTTACCACACCTTTCTCCTTCAAAAAGGACTCAAGGTGGCTTACAGTAATGAAGGACAATATACAGTCCAGTACAATTAAGACATATTCAAGTACTGAGAGCAGGGAATTGAGGGACATCCTACAGCATTAACAGACAACATTACAGTAATGCAATCACAAAGTCTATAAACACAAAGCATTAAAAGGCAACATTACATTAATGCAATCACAAAGTCTATAAACACAAAGTCTATGTGATCATGTATGGTAGATTCATATAAAAGTCACATAATAGGTAGTCCATCATTCAGGGAAAGCTTGCCTGAAGGGAAAGGTCTTTGCCTGTTTCCGGAAAGACATCAGAGGTGGGGCAATCCTTGTCTATAATGGGAGGGAGTTCCAGAGTCTGGGTGCAGCAGCCAAGAAGGCCCTTTCATGTGTTCCCACAAGACGTGCCTGTGAGGGTGGGGGGGATGGAGAGGAAGGTCTCTAGACACAGGGCCGGCGCATCCATTAAGGCGAACTAGGCAGTTGCCTAGGGCGCCAAAATGGACAGGGGGTGCCACCCTCACCGCCACCACTGGCTAGCCTGTTGCCCCCTCGCCGCTGGCCCCTGCCGCCCATCCCCCGCCGCCCATTGCCGCCTGCCCCCTGCCCCGCCCACCCCCCGCCCACGGCCCCCCACCGCCACCCCCTGCCCAGGCCCCCCCGTCATCGCCGCCGCCGCCCCCCGCCGCCTAGGGCGCAAGAAACCCTAGCGCCGGCCCTATCTAGACACACACACACACACACACACACACACACACACACACACACACACACACCTTGCTCCACACACAACACTGATGGAGCCTGACTGTGATTGATCAAGAAAGAGCAATTGCTGTTGCAATTGATAGCTTGATGAAAAAGTTAATCCAGTTAATGCTTTAGACAGTCAAATTCCATGTTAAAATAGAAAAGGAACTGAAAATATGGACAGGTACTTGTTTCTCTCTATTGTGCAGAAACTGCTCCATAAGTAGGGGATCGATCTCCAAATGTTCCATACCTCCTCTGTTGGAACTGTGTACTGGCTAAATAAAGGAAAAAGATCTAATATAGGCAATTTCGGAGTGCACACGTGTACAATGCGATAAACTGAAATAAGTAAATAAGTAAATAAATAAATAAATAAATAAATAAATAAATAAATATAACTCATCTGCAGTCCAGATCCTGTAAGGGAGTATTCAATTAGTGGTGATTGGCTGTTGTTGATCATATTATCCATGCAACAGGATTTCAGACATTTTCTTCTATGGGACATACACAGTTCTTAGATATTTTTGGGGTGTGTGTGGAGGGATCCTTGCTTAAATATTTATTTTTTATATGAAATCCTGATGTGATCAACAGCAGCCACTAATTGAACCTCCACTCATTTAAGTTTTCTGAGAGGTAGCCGTGCTAGTTTGTGCAGGAGTTCCAGGCAAAAATCAAAACAAAACAAAATAAAAAACAAAAAATGTGGCACCCTAAAGACTATTATATTTTAACGTAAGCTTTCGTAGACACGTCCACTTCTATGTCTGCTACTATATGTCTGAAGACGTGGACGTGTCCACGAAAGGTTACATTAAAATATAATAGTCTTTTAAGGTGCTGCATGTTTTTGTCTTTTATTTTGATATGTTTTGATTTCCACTAATTGAAGACTCCCTTTGAGGATTTTGGGCTGTAGATGACTTTTCTTCTTATTTCTCAGTAGTCCCCTTTCGGCTCCTATAGACCTAAGCTTGCCGTTAGTGGTAGTGGCTGTTTTCCCATTATAAATCTCAGGCATGACACCTTTATTTTAAAGCTGATTGTCAGTCATCTAAAAAGAAACATGGGATGAAAGTTCTGTTTGCCATGGGATTAATAATCACCTCATTGAGAGGAACTGGAGCCTTCTGACCCTGCAAAGCTTTCCTGTCCAACTTGACATACAGTGTGCTTAGAAGGTAATGCCGCATGATTCATTTCTGTCAATAGTTACAAATACTGGTTCAAAGGGTCATTGCGTATCAAACCAAATGAAACCATCAATAGCATTCAAACTATATAGATGTTCTCCCTCCACCCCATTTAAATACAGCAAGGTACACTAAAGGAACAAAGTAGATGCATTTGTTGTAGGGAAATCTCTCTTATTTACACACATGAAGAGTCACAAAGTTTACATATATTGGTAGCAAAAGGCCAAGTCAGGGTCTTAGTTAACTCATAGATCAATAGATGTTCTGCGGCCTTGAACTGTGATGTCAACAATGAATGATTGCCTAAAGAAATCTGAATATTCAGCCAGTTACATTATATATGCCTTGTGGTCTATAACCCTGCAGTTGTGCCACTATCCAGCATATAGCACATCTAACAGAGATGCTTCATGAGATTTAATACCTCCAATGTTGAATCACTGCTCCGTGAGATAAAATATGAGTCTAATATTAAATGACACAAATATATTTCACATTTTATATATTAACATTAAAAACACTTACCACACCATGATTAATCAATAAGAAATCGCACAGTGATAGGTTACTGAAAAAATATTCATATTGATTTAAAATATCACTTTAATTCTCCATTCTACTAATCTATGGTACATATTTAAAATCATAAAAAGAGCCTTGTGGTGCAGTGGTTAAATGCCTGTACTGCAGGTAAAACTGTGCTCGCGACCTGGGGTTCAATCCCAGGTAGCAGGCTCATGGTTGACTCAGCCTTCCATCTTTCCGAGGACGGTAAAATGAGTACCCGGGGTGGGGGCAATGTGTAGCCTGCATAATTAAACTGTAAACCGCCCAGAGACTACTACAAGTGGCATGGGGCAGTATATTTATTTATTTATTTATTTATTTTAATACTTACCGTATATACCACCTGTCTTCTGGAGGAACTCCGGGCGGTTTACAGCAGAATACAAACAATAGCGACAATAAAAAACAATGGCAATAATAATAAAATCAAATTAAGACACCATAAAAAAAACTACAGCAAGAGTCATTAGCATCATTAGCGTGATGGCGGGGGGGGGACCAATTAACTGTCGCCAAGCGCCTCACAAAATGCCAGGTCTGTAAGGCCTTTTTAAAGGCTGGCAGGGACTGTGCAAGGCGCAGCTCACTCGGGAGATGGTTCCAGAGTACAGGGCCAGCCACAGAGACGGTTCGGTTGCGTGTCATGGTTTTTCGAGCCTCTGTGGGCATGGCCACTCGAAGTGAGAGCACCCGTGACATTCTGGTAGGTCGGGCCTCAGCTGGTCTTTGGGAGATATAAGCAGAACACTTTGCTTTATACAACGATGTGGAGGTGAAATGTATTTTACTTGATTCACTTTTGATATTGCCTTCAGACTAATTCCATTATATGTAAATTGTGGATTTTTTAAATTTTTTGCTATGAATGGAAATAAATATAAAAGTACTTATTAAAAACATACAAAAGGTGTTATGATTTCAAAGTAAGCATTTATTCTTTATCAGAATAAGCCCAATTCAAGCAAATGTCTTTTCAATTTAAATCGGTTGATAAGAATTTGAAGGGGGGGATATGGAACTTTTAGAATAGCATGGCACTTGTATATGGAAATGGCATCACCAACTGCTTAACAATTTTAGATTAAAAAAGCAAAATGACCCCTCAAAAAAGGAGTACATTGTGTGTATCATTGAAACATTTGTTCCTTTTCTGAAAAGCGAAGAACCCCCAATTAATATGATTTTCAGTTCACAGTCCATAAATTCTCAACTGGTTTTTCCCTTGTTAGCTGATATCCCCATATCAGCTTACGACCAGAAAAGGATGAATTTACAAACATCAAATCAACAAGTGACTTAATAAATGGCATGATATTCAACAAGGCACAACACAACTGATCATTGGCTTTTTCAGTTGGTGCATAAATTTCTTTAGGTGCTTTTTTGGAACTGCCAGACTTTTTGGCGAGTCAGTTCTTGCTAGAAAGTTCATAATCTGTAAAAGGGAAAAAGGAACTTGGTCCCAAACAGAAGATATAAACAAACAGAAAACCAAGCATAGACTTGTGGAAACAAACAGACCCAATTGCGACATAGATTGGGGACAACATAAAAATTCAGATGGTTGGACCTAGAAAGTGCTATTGGTCCTTTGAATCACAAGAACCTTAGAAAAGGCTTTGTTGTAAGGTGATGGGGAAGAAGACCAGGGTTGGGTCCCCTGACCCCCCCCCCCGTTCCATCCTTTGTTCCAAATAATATGCTCCATTGCATTTTCTCAACAAAACCTCCTCTCCACTCATCTCTGTCTGTAGCAGTTCTTCCTGCCTCTCAGGCGGTGGACGAGGCCAGAGGTCCTCCTAATTATACTGTTCCCTAGATTTGTTTCCAGAAGGGCAAAAGCCGCTGTCTGTGTGCCATCAGGTGGAAGAGATAAACATATTCTTCTAGCACGCCATTTGTTTGTGACAAATGACATTCTCCCAAGATTGCAAAGGAAATTATGGGTGGGCTGCGGTCTGTGAGCTCAATTGTCTGACCTGATATTCTATCAAAGTCCACGTGAGCACCTTTTAGAAGAGAAGATGCATTGTCTGGTCTGAAAATTAACTCATCCCTCTCTTAAACGGCAGGAGAAGGGATGGGGAAGCCTTTACTGATGAAGAAGGAATGAAAATGATCATGCACGAATGACTTAGGATGTGGTGCTGATAGCCACGCTCCATACACACATCCTTAGCTGAATATAAATATTTTTAATCGGGTGGGCAAGGTTGTTATGTCAAGCTTTGGAAAGCTTGAAGCAACATAACAGACACTTAACTATGGTCCCTAAAACAGGTATTTATATATATATTTAAATTGAGTTGACTAATCAATTTTTTAAAATGTGGCAAGAATTTGTCTGTCTGAATTAGTTTTTCTGCACAGATTTGTTAAATACAGTGGTACCTTGTATAAAGAAATTAATTCGTTCCAAATGAAATTCTGTTAAGCAAATTTTCCTTTGTACAAATTTCCCATTAGGAATGCATTGAAAATGGATTAATACCTAATCATGACCACTTTTCTGTTGTACAGATTCACCCCATAGGCAATTCTGTTAAGCATTTTCACCCTATCTCCTGAAATTTTTTCCTTTAAGTGGATTTTCTGTTAAACAAACCACTTCTTATACGAGGGTCCACTATATATGAAAGCTTATATCGTAATCCCTTACTTGATATCTCACTTAAATTTATTCTAGTTGCCTTATTTATGAGAAAGACAATTTTCTTGTTAATAATTGAGGTCCTTTAAAGAGTGTGCATTGGCTGTTTTTTGAGAGGGGACTTAGGAAATCAAAGGACTGCCAACATAAAATAGTTTCATTTTTGCAATGAAATTTGGTGGGTTGCCTTCTTCGGCTCCAGAGGCTGAATATAATTTTAGGACAACTAGGATAGACCCATTGAATTGAATTGGACCTGTTTAAAAACTCTCCAGTAGATAGGTGCCTTAAAGATACTGTGAGTTTGATAAAGAGTGTGACTACACAAGCATTTAGACCACTGTTTGGTCTGCTACAAGAATGGGCTGGTTTGCTTCTTTTGCCAGCTGTCAGGCACTGTATTTGCTGGAATGAACCAGACTGGCCCCAGAAGACTCACACCTTTCTGAGTCCCTCTTGGATGCTACTCCTTTTTTAAGGTGCACATAGGACACTGCATTTGGGTTTGTTTCCAGGATGTGCAGTCATTGGCAGAGAACCTAAGCAAACCTTCTTGCTTTCCATTTCCCAGCTGGTTTCAGATTGAGAATATCACTTGTGGCTTCAACAGACAGCTATTTAATGATATCAAGAAACTGGGAAATTAAATCCTTTATTCTTCTGCTCCTCCACAGAACAGAGGAAGGAAGCAAACCTCCCCCCCCCCCCCCGCAACCAATTAGAGCAGCATTGAAAATTGGACATGTCACTTGCCTTTATGGTAGCTGTTTCAATGACTGTATTGACTGGGTGAAAATAGCGACAAATCAAAACCTTACTATCTTCTACTAGTTTATTTCACTAACATGAAGAGCCGCTACAAAATTACCTAGTTTCAGCAGATAGATGTTAGTCCATTGTGAACTGTGAGCATGAGCCCTGTCCTAATAAGTGCTAAAGAATACAGAACACAGAAGACCATCTCTGATTGAGACAAAACAGAAGGGAGGAGATAAGCTGCAAGCCATAGCAGAGGAATGAAGAATGAGCACTGATAAATATAACATATGGTTGCACTGGTAGCATCAGCCTCTACATCAGTGCTTCCCAAAATTGGATCCCCAGATGTTCTTGGATTCCAGCTACCAGAAATTCCAGGTCCAGCACAGCTAGTGATGAAGGCTTCTGGGAGTTTTCACCCATCCGGCAAGTCAAAGTTGGAAACCGTTGCTCTAGTTTACCGGATTAGGAAAGAGGAAATGTTGCCTCTCCAGATATTTTGGACTTCAATCCTGAAGGTACCCATCCAGCATGGTTAGGGATGATGGACATTGTACTTTGGGGTGTGTGTGTGTGGTAAATTAGGAGCTCAGTGATTCATCATTTGCAAGCTAGACTGTGCACAACTTATTCCTTCCTGTTTCAGGCCACTTTAACTTATAGGTCTTATAAAAGACTATATCAGGAAACAGCAGAAGATAACAAAGACACAAACATCTAATGGATATTGAACCTTGGTTAGCTTAGCTAAACTCTAGAGCTAGAGTAATAATCTAAACACTATTTTACAAGGGTTTGCAGATGATACTGAATCTCGATGGGTCCTCCCTGAGGACTGTTGTGCAGGCCCTTGTGATCACGAGGATTGACTACTGCAACACACTCTACGTGGGGTTGCCCTTGACCCTTGTCTGGAGACTCCAACTGGTGCAAAATGCAGCGGCCAGGCTGCTGGTGGGTGCTCGGATCACATCACCCCAGTCCTGGCTTGCCTGCATTGGCTGTCTGTGGTGCTCCAGATAAGGTTCAAGGTCCTGGTTTTGGTTTTCAAAACCCTCCACGGCCTGGGCCCTGAATACCTGTTGGAGCGTATTTCCCAGAGGTCAGCTGAGGTCAGGCACACTCAAATGCCACAGGCGCGCTCACTCAGGGTGCCCACTCCTAGGGAGGTGCGGAAATCAACTATGCACAACCGCGCCTTCTCTGTTGTGGGCCCCTTGTTATGGAACCATCTCCCGAGTGCGCTGCGCCTTGCACAGTCCCTGCCCGCCTTCAGAAAGGCTTTGAAAACCTTGCTTTTCAGGGAGGCATATGACGACCTTTAATTTATTTATTTTTTAAAATCTTTTTTATACTTTTTTTTCATTCTGATCCATCTTGCTAGGGTTTTCCTTTTTTTCTGTATTGTAATGCTTTTTAACTGCAAACTGCCCAGAGTTCCATTTTGGAAGATGGGCAGTATAAAAATAAAATAAAATAAAATAAAATAAAATAAAATAAAATAAATAAATAAATAAATAAATAAATAAATAAATAAATAAATAAATAAATAAATAAAACAGAATAAGCCTCATACATATTTTGCTGAATTCACTGGAAAGAGAATTGAATCCAAGTGTGATAATATAGATTTCTTGAGAGGCAGGTTTCTATCGAGTGGATTATAAACAGACTATCCACCACAGACTCCATCTAGGTCATTATAATAATCTCTGGTGTTAGCCTAGCATAAAACGTATATAACTGATACATCTCAACTTTCATATTCTGGGAGAAAAGTGACTATCCTTGGCCTTTTAGGGACCTACGTTCATGAAGTAGACATCTGCTTGCTGCCAGAGAATTAAATATCCTGATTTTAAAAACCGATGGCTATAAGAGATGTAGAGTATATGTTGTTCAAATTATGGAATTTCTGACCCTGTGATGCTTTTCTAACTTTTTCACCCTAACCTTCGGTCATAACCATATTGGTCCCAGTTCTTAGCAGGGATGCCACTAGAGGGAATTGATGTTGACTTCATTGGCGGTTGACATTTGGTAACTGCTGTTCCTTGAGCAGAGAGTTTAGTTCTCATACAGCTTCAAAAGAGTAGTAGAACTTTAATCTTTGTAAAGGACCTAAATGAATTATAACGGCCTGGACAGCTGCTGGAGGAGAAGGATCTCATGAAGACCACACACCTTTTCTTGCAGCTGTCTGCCTTTTGAGCTGTTCTCATGCCCCATAAACACCACATACTTTTATTAGTCCATGACACTAAAGTCAACATGGTACTAGAAACAGAAATTGACATTAAACATAACCTGTTATGAGATGAAGAAAAACCTTACTGCAGGCTGATTCTGTGCAAGTGTCACAGCAGGAGCGCCTCTCGCCTCCCGGACTTTGCAAATTAACATTATATGTTTTGTGGCCAATTATCAGATCAACACAGAATTTGTTTGGCATTTGATTTTTCAGACATGAAAGTCTGCCTGAATCATCTCTCTCCAACACTGATTGCTGTCATCTCTAATAATGGGTTATCTATAGCATCTGTTTCTGCCCCACAACTACTTCAAAGTAGATCTGAATCCTCCTATATTGCTGTGTAGGCATCAACTGTGTGATGTACATAGAAGATGGTATGATAAACTCTGCCAGGGGCTGTCCAGAGCAGAGACAGTTTGTAAATAGATGGCTATAATTTTTCAGAAGAGAAGCATGGAGGAGCATTGAAGAGCTGCGGGGGAAAAGGATGTTAATATTAATAAGCTTTTGAAAATTTTGCCATCTCATCCTTATGGTGCCAGTCTTTGACTATAATGCATTGAATCCATTCATTCCTCATAGCTACTTCCCTCGTACTACTAAGAGAGAATAGGCATACAGTACTAGCATAATCTGTTTTATATCTAAAGATATTCTAAATAGAGAAGCTATGCCCACTGTGAACCATTGGCTTGAATTCTTAAGCCAGAATATTCTTCTACACCCTGGACCATAATTCCCATCTATTTTTCCTTGAAGGATAACCTGCAGCAGATGGGATTTGAAATTGCACTTTATGTGACAAAGCATTATGATTTTCTTCTTGTTATGTTTTTGAGAATTTCTAGCACTGTGATATCTGTAATTCATGTACTGTAATATCTGTAATTCATGCACTGAAATATCTGCCTGTCCAAGTTACTGTATCTTCAGAATTCATCTGTACGTCCGCATTTCAAATGCTTCCTGCTCAATGTGTCTGTAAGGGTCCAAGTTTCAACACCATAGAGAAGTAGACTAAATACATGAGATAAAAGTATTCGGGTACAAAGTCTGATAGATAAGTCTTGATTTCTCAAAACTTTCCTCATTTTCTATAATGCATTTCCAGCTTGTTCAATTCTACAACGGATTTTGCATAAAATATCCCAGTTATCCTTGACATAGCACCCCAAATATTTATATGATGATACTTTCTCAGCTATATCACTGCCAGTCTTGAGAAGGTTCTGTGTGCCATTTTGTTTTTTACTGATAATCATCCATTTTGTCTTTTTCACATTAAGTTGCAATCCCATGGCATTGCTTTCCGTAGCAACAGAATCCTTGAAAATCTGCCATACTAGTTGCAAGCAAGACAGTGTCATCAGCATATCAAATGTTTTATTTGTCATATTTATTCAGTGACTTCAATCCTGTTGCTTAGCATAATACTCCATGTTACAGTAAGCCCACTGAATCATTGTGGATTTGGAAAGTCAATTCCTCTATAAGTTCCAATGATTCAACTCTAGTTATGACTTTAGTGTAGTAAGCTGTAACTAGAGTAGGCCTAACTTGCACCAATGGAACATACAGAAGCATTGACACATCAAACCCACACTGATTCAATAAGCCTACTTTAGTGCAACTTACTAAGTTAAGCAACAGGATTTCAGCCAGCAATTATTTCAGTGTATAACCTGCACTTCTGGCAACTCGATGCCAAAGGTCTCTCTCTGTGTGTGTCTCTGTCTCTGTCTCTGTCTCTGTCTCTCTCTCTCTCTCTCTCTGTCTGTCTGTCTGCACACACACTCACAGAGAGAGAGAGAGAAAGAGAGAGAGAGGAGGAAGGGAGGGAGCAAGATACTGTATAACAAATAAAATTGTTACATAAACTTCAGTGAGTATGAGTAAAGAAGGTACAAGGCTATATTGGGGATTTTAAAAAATAAAAACAATACAGGTAAATGTATATTATAGTAGTTAACTGCATGACTATTTTTAAAAACACATATATTGGAGAAATGGATTCCCAAATGTAAGCCTTGGCTTCCAGGTGGGTCCCAGGTTAGGAACAGCTAAGAATCATTTAAAAAAATATTTAAAAAGTCATTCTTAACACGGGAAAAATGTGAAGCAGAAATAGGCGACCTGAAAAAAAATGTTACAAATACTGCATCTTTTATAGCTGTCTTTTAGCACTATAGCTATGGGTGAACAGTTGCGCCCAATTGCTACTTCATCTTGGTGGATTGGAAAGGACTTCCTCTTGTGCTCGTTGGGTCATCTGGGTTTTGCTAATTTCACATGTCACTTAAGCCTAACCTCTAACCCAGGCCTGCCCAAAGTCCGGCCCGGGGGCCAAATCCGGCCCGCCAGGCCATTCTGAGTGGCCCGTGGCTGGCTCGCTCGCCCCTCCCTCCCCCTCCTTCACCCCATGTTTTTTTAAACAGGCTCCCTGTACTTCCTTTGGTCCCCACCTTCCTTCCTTCCTCCCTTCCTTGTTCCCCACCTTCCTTCCTTCTTCTCTTGGTTTCCACCTCCCTCCCTCCCTCCCTTGGTCCCTGCCTTCCCTCCTGCGGGTGGGGTTGCAAGGGGTCAGTGGGTGGGGCTTATGGATCAGTGGGTGGGGTTTGCAGTGGGGTGGCAGGGTTAGGGAGCAACTGGCCCCTGACACATTCTTAGCCACCAAATCTGGCCCTCCTTACAAAAAGTTTGGGCACCCCTGCTCTAACCCCCCCCAATGCTCCTATGGGTTCCTTGGGAACAAAACACAGAACAAGGCAGAGGGCTGCAGTCGAGGGAGGGGACACTGAAGAAAACACACATAAGAAGTCAAAGTCACAAATGGATATAACTTATGCTTGACTTAAGGTCCTATTGAAGTCAGTGGGACATGGTGGTCATAATTCCTGTGACAATGACTTGAAGGGAAACTAAGGATAGATATGAGTCTAGACTTAAAAAAAACCTATTTTCAAAACAAACAACAACAACAAAACCTCAAGATGCTTAGGCTACAGTGTTGCAAACTACTGTAATGAAAACCACGTCCATTTCTCTAAAAATAAATGTGCCTGATTATATGCAGAATTGCCATCTTAAATATTTAACACACCCAGACTGGCTCTTGTTTTATAGTTATACATCTGGAAAATAAAACATGTGGAATGGTATTGATGAAAATATGTTTTGTGCTATACATGGCGTTAATTGTAGTGAAGTATTTTCAAGTTATGAGAATGCTGGACATCATTTATTTGCTTGTCTAAATTAGCATAGCTCGGATGGAGAAGACTGTCCTTATAAATCAGTCTCATTGAGGGGCAGACTACATTCACATGCACTGTACCTTTGAACCTGCCCTGAATCTTTTCAAGGGTTCTTTTTACATGGCACAAATGTGCTGTTAAATTTAGAAAGCTGATTAAAAAAAAACAGTTGGGAAAAGAAAATCTTAGTATCTTATAAAGATTAGGTGCCACATATTGTACATAAAATGCATAATAGAAATATGAGGCACACTTTCAAAATTGCTGGAGACTGGATATCTGTTTTTTTCCCTTGAAAAGATAAATAGTAGAAGTTGTCACAGTCTGTTTGCTAGGCTTGTCTTAAATTCCCTTGCGGATGTTACACAGGAGGCATTACTGAAGTGGGTCATGAATAGTTTAATATCTGCCGAAATTTGCCACACAGTGGCTAAAGGAGAAAATGCATGCATGTCCTGCTAATATTTGCTGGGTTGAACGTGTTACCTCCCCATGTGTACACACACAAATACAAAACACAACCGAATTGTTTGTTGGATGTCAGTAAAATTCTGACATTGCTCAGGGACCCACTTTTACTTCTATTGCTCTAAAAATGCCAAATAGACTTTTAAAAGGTGGTAACGGGAGTGCTAGTAGAATGTAATTATAATAACTGCTTTGAAATTAAATCTTAGATATTGTGAAGAGAAATATTTCTCCCTCCACTAAATTCCATTGCTCTGTGGTAAGGTACAACCACTTGTATCTGCCCTACAAAAATTGCCTCCATCTTTTTTATCCCTTTGTAATAGCTGAAATTATTTGAGGAACTATATTTCTCATTTGTCTAGAATGTCAAGAATTTAACAATTTCACTCTAAATGTGGAATTTCCTTCCCAGGTCCCATCCACAAGCAAGTTTGCCTCACCTGAGATTTCTCCAAGATGAGGCATAGCCAGGGAACTAGTTTTAATTAGTTAAATAAAATAACCATTCACATTATGAACATTGTGTCTGGTTGGCCGTGGGCATATTCCAAAGTCAGTTTAAACTCTGAAGTACATTATATTATTCTGGCTGATATTTGATGGCTAAAAACAAAGTGAAATTACAATTGTTTCTCGAAGTCCCACTGATTCCAGTGTCTCTACTTTAAGTATGACCAAATCTAGATCTAACCTTGTAAGCAGCAATGGTAGTGACCTATTACTGAAAGCATGTGTTTGCTCCAATATTGCTACCTGCCATCGAAATCTGACCCGAGAAATAAATGATCAAAATGAATGTGCTTGGAATCCATTACTGAAGTTTTGGATGCAGTTTAGTCACCCCCATCCAGTCCATTACTGACACCAGACACTGATCTACAGTAGACCTGAAACTGCTTATTCAGAGTTAAGTATCATCCCCATACAGGTGACACCAAACCCCAAAACTCCACAAAACCTTTCCCAACAGTTTTATGTAGATGTTAAACACTATGGGGAATAAAACAGAACCTTGAGGGTCACCATGGATCAATGGTCAGGTTGTTGAATAGGAGTCTCTTACCATCACCTTCTGAGTTCGAAACTTCAGGAAGGACCAGGGCCATTGTAAAACAATGCCTCCAAGTCCCATCCCAGAGAGATAGCTCAGAAGGATACCATGGTCAATGGTGCTGAAAGTTGCTTAAAAGTCCTGCAGAACCAACAGGAACATCCTCCCCATTTCCAGTTCCCTGTGTAGGTCATTCACCAAGGTGACCAAAGTAGTCTCCATTGCATAACCAGGCATGAAGCCAGACTAAAATGGATCTAGATTAGTGGTTCTCAATCTATGAGTCTCCAGATGTTCCTAGACTGCAACTCCCAGAAGTCTTCATCACTAGTTGAGTTGGGAGTTGCAATCCAGGAACATATGGGGACCCACAGGTTGAGAACCACTTATCTAGATAATCCATGTTATCCAGGTACCTCTGGAGCTGAGAAGCCATAACCACCTCTAGCACCTTGCCCTAGAACAGTGTTGGCGAACCTATGGCAAGGGTGCCAAAGATGGCACTCGGAGCCCTTTCTGTGGGCACTCAACATCGCCCCTTCACAGCCACCTGTATTGAGGTTAAATTGCTGTATTGGCACTTTGGGGGAAATTAGTGGGCTTTGAATCGCAATTTAGGCACTCGGTCTCTAAAAGGTTCACCATCACTGCCCTAGAATGAAACATTAGAGTCTGGTCAGTAATCATCCAATACCATGAGACTGAAGGAAGCCTTTTTCAAAAAGTGGCTTGTTTGTACAGTGGGAATGGTAGTCTTAAATATCCGGAGATTATCACTGCCCGGACAGTTGTGGCAGGACCAGCAGTGACCGATTTCAGACATCTGCATTGCTCCTCTCCTCTTGTCCCCAAAAAACTTCCTCTGGACCAAAGGAGTTCTAAGGGAGCCTAGGAACTTGAAATGGTGGTGGACAGGAAACATTTTAGTAACAAAATATGCCAGTGGTTGATGACATCATCAGGTTTATGCAGCACAACTTTGTTATGAAATTGCAGCCACAGTCTTGAAAATAATGTTGTTGGGCAGAAAACAACCCCAGATTTTAAGTATACACACAAGGCATGTGCATGTTCAGATTACAGTACTGTGCTAGGGGAGTGAATTTTAATGCTCCTCTGGTAGAGGTCCATTGATTTTTGCCTTGGATGTGGGATTGATTTGTTGGTATTGGTCCTCCATGGTGGTTACCCTGCTGCTTAAAAAAGAAAAGAAAAGAAAGCCCTACTGTTTGTTACAGTGCTCTACCAGACAGCAGTAAATTAATAGAAAGAACCATGCTTGCCCCCCATCTGATTGCCCCCAAGCCAACAGTTACTCACACCTCCTCCCAATTTTCTGCCCAACCTGCCTCACCTGATCAGCCCAGCCAGATACATTGTTCCCCATTGCCAGCCTGATCAACCCCCAATTGCCCACTCCCATGACCAGCCCACTTTACTTGATTGGCTACCTGACAGGCACATTGCGCCCCCATCACCATCCCAATCACCCACCGCTTCATCAGCTTGATTGCATCCAACCCACTCACCCTGCCCCCCCATTGCCCCACCACCACCAGTTGTATCACCCATGCTGTATTTTTCTTTTTCTGTCAGGTGGCAGCAGGGTCACCATGTGAGGATGCACACATCCACAGAAACCCTTTGGACTTGGGCTAAAATCCACGTGACTTGAGCTTGCATCCAGAACTCTGCCAGATCATTCCTGCCATGTGGTTTAAAGGGAATCCAAGATGTAGGAAAGAGAGAGGATAAATAAAATATAAACAGCAACATGCATTCAGTGCAATCAGCTTTCCCAACTGATGCAGAATGAAGCCAAACTGAATGTTTTATCTCTTGGAATATTATTAAGATATTATTAAGACATTTTCATTTTAGAAGTGAAGGACAGAATGTGCCCCTGCCTGATTTGGTGGGCAGAAGCTGCCCAGATTGGCAGTGGAATCTTAGTTGCACATTAGCTGAAATATAGGATCCACCCTACCCGAGGGCAGTAGTTTGGCAGTGTGTCATGTACTGCACCAATCTCTATCAAGATTGCCAGCATGAAGTTGCATCACTTTCACTCCATATGCAAAGAAGTAGAAGCACACAAATGGGGATCCCGAAAGCAATCTTCTAACCTGCATCCAACCAGAAGAGGATGTATGATAACTCCAGGAGAAGGGTAAATGATCTCTTTATTTATAATCCTCTGCTGTCATTTCAGTTCTAACTTATGGCAAGTCTATTCAGGATTTTCCAAGTATGGAATACTCAAAAGTGGTTTACTATTCTCTTCTTCTGAAAGTGCCCAAGGCTACACAGTCTGTATTTTCTCATAGGAAGCACAGGGGTAACTGAACTTTACCCAGTGTGTTTTTAGTCTATGGAACTCCTTGCCACAAGATGTGGTAATGGCATATGGCCCTTTAAAGGGGGACTGAACATATTTTTGGAGGAAAAGTCCATCACAGGTTACAAGCCATGATGAGAATACATGTTTTCTCCGGGCTTAAAAAGCAGGTACCTCAAAATGCAGTGGAGTGGTGTCAGGAGACAGTTATATAGTTGTCTCCTGTGCTCTCAGAGGCATCTGGTGGGGCCCCTGTGACATAGAGGAGGCTGGACTACGTGGGCCTTTGGCGTGATCCAGCATGGCTCTTCTTGTGTTCTTATGTTCCTTATTTAAAGCAAGTTCCAAAGTGGCATCTATAGAAATCCTTTGGGAGATGCCGGGATAGCTTTAGTAAACCAAATTCTTTCTATGCGTAGTCTGGGACCCCTGCATGCAAACTCTCTTTAAAAATGCACCTGGACCTATGAGAACAAGGCACTGTATGGTGGTAAATGCAGGTAGCAAACAAGAGGTCTTAGTGAGGATTTAAAGTAGAAGATGTAATATACGAAAGCTTGTCTTTGTTGGCTTCACTTTTTGTTGGAATTCCTATGTTTGGTTTGGACACAATCCCTTTAATGAATAATAATGAAAATAATAAACTATGCCTTATTTCTGTAGTTCTCCCTTTTATTCCTACAGGCTTCTTCAAAAAAAAAAAAGCCATGAGTATACAAAAAAATCTGGGCAGCCACATGCAGTCAGGCAACAATTGACACTCACAGAAGGAGCAACATCGCACTATTAATGCCATGCAGACAGAGGCATCGCTCCATATGATTGCCCCCGCCACAGAACTTGAAAGGCTACTTTTGCAAAGGCTTGCTATAATGACCCAACTAGCCCATTCCTAATTGAGCAGCAGCAGAATGATGCTCTGGGACCTATTGCATCATCCTAGCACTGATGGATTTTGCGTCCATTCTCCTTAAAACCAATTTGCTTTTTAAAGATGCTTGGCATTCAGAACTACAACTGGTTCAACTTTATCAAAATGGGGGGCAAATATATTGATGGGAGAAGTATTCATATTATCCTGTTTCTTTCATGTAGCTTTTTAAAGGTACAGGAGGCATATCTTAACAGAAGGTTCCCTCTTTGATACTGTTGGGTCTCTTTCTACTACTGTACTTGTATGGTTCAGTAAACATTGTGACTATTTTAATGATAAGATGTTGCCATAGAAAACCATCCTCCACATAAAGCACTTCTAGGTTACATCCACTTAATGGCAGCAAGTCCCTGGTATATTGTTATATGAAAGTAATCTAGATTGGTGTTTTAGATTACAACTCGCATAAATCTAAACCAGTAATGTTCAATGCAGGGAGGACATTGTAGCCCAAAATATTTGAAGGGGATTTTTATTGTCCACAATCTACTGTCATTAGGTGCATTTAACTAATTAACTGAGAAAGTCGTAACGTATCTAATTCCATCCTGGATTGTGGTGCACACATATAAACTTTAAAAAGCTAGTGAGCTTAGAAATTCTATGCATTCGTTAGTTCGCCCTTATGCAAAATCAGAAGTGCACTTCCTGAGTTAATTTTCAGGAATATACCTGGCATCGTGCTCTTGTCTGTTATTAGCTGTCTCAAATGACTTTCTTGGTGAGTAGATTGTTTGTATAAATTACATTTTAACTTGTACAAAAACAGCATTTACATTGTACTCCCTGCCCACATAGTGTTTCATACTTTCTTAGGATATTATCACATTTTCCCTAAAATTAAATTCAGATTAGATCTAAACATTTATGTTTACACAAAATACTTCAGACATTCAAACAGTTGGGAAACCCAAGGCATTTTGAGAAGATCAGTGAAATTTCTAAAGGGCTTCTACACATCTTTTCTCATATTGTATCAAACATGGTTGCCATAATTACAGGAATTGGACACAAGTTCTTTCTCCTACTTGAAATCCATCATATATATACAGTATATATCTATATGCACTTGATCACCTACCTACCTACCTACCTACCTACCTACCTACCTACCTACCTACCTACCTACCTACCTAACTAACTAACTAACTAACTAACTAACTAACTAACTAACTAACTAACTATGATACACTCTGTAGGAAACATCTGTCCATCAGTCCTTGGCAGGATGCAAGGGTGGGAAGACTCAACTAGGCTTAAGTTTCTTCTCTCCACACATGTCACCTTCTTTCGGGTTCTCCTCTCCTCCCTCTTCTGTTTTCACTATTAGTTGATTACATCAGAACTATTACCTGTTTGTTCCTGGTTTTTCTTTTGAACTGTACTATTGTCTGTTGTTTTAATGCCAATAAAGATCTCTTAACAATAACAGTGTTAATGGGTACTTCCAAATTTTTGAAGAAAATTTTTCAAAGGTCATGATTATGTTGGCCTGTTATGGGTATGTGCATGTGTGTGTTTGGTGTGTGTGTGTGTGTGTGTGTGTGTGTGTGTGTGTGTGTGTGTGAGAGAGAGAGAGAGAGAGAGAGAGAGAGTTGATTAACAGATAAATTGTCCTTATTGCCATTTTTAGAAAATAGAGCCAAGGTGAAATGAAAGGTGCTGAGATTATTATTTAGTGAGAGAGATGTGGCAATGTGTAGTCGACAGCAGGCAGCAAAGTGAGTGAGGATGTAATAGACAGGAAAGAAACACAAGAAAATATTTTAGTGACTTATCTAACTGTTTTTCTGCCCGTGGCACTTCAGAAGCAGTGTAGAATAAAACTGACTATAAAAATGGTTTAGAACCAATCAGTTAAAACCTATTTTAAAGACATGTTGCCAACCTCTAGACCAGTGGTTCTCAACCTGTGGGTCCCCAGATGTTCCTGGACTGCAACTCCCAGAAGCCTTCACCACTAGCTGACCTGGCCAGGATTTCTGGGAGTTGCAGTCCAGGAACTTCTGGGGACCCACAGGTTGAGAACCACTGCTCTAGACTCATTGTAGGTATATGATTCTATGATCTATCTACCTACTTACCTGACTACCTTTCTAGAATATTCATATACTGCTTTTCAGCTATTTTTAGATTAGAATCATAGAATAATTGAGTTGGACGGGGGCTATCAGACCATCAGGCCAACCCACCTGCTCAGTGCAGGAATCCTAGAATAAATGAGTTGGAAGGAGACTATACAATAAAAAAGAATGGGGATTAAGCCCCCAGCTAAATAAACAAGGCTGACAGGAAGAAGTTAATTGGCACTCTTTTAAACAAGTGAGTCCAAGGGGGGGGGACAAGATCCACTTATTTGTGTGGTGTGATCAGTTTTTCAGACATGGATGTAAGTGCAGTTAAAATGTGATTCAAATGTCAGTACTTTTACCAATGTAATCAGGACCTGAGTAGTGACTTTTGTAAATGAGCAAGTCTCCTTAATAACATGTGTGAAATCGCAAATGTTTCCAGAATTAACTCCTCAATTTTATTGACTAAATTTGGTCAGTTACGTCCTTTTTATTCCTTTGATTTTTTTAAAAAAAGTTATTTTCCTTTCCAAACCAAAGTAAAATAACAAAATTTAAGAAAATACAACAACAACAAAACCCATAAAATAACAACCCCTGCAAACATTTAGTCTACATGCAGTTACTAAAGTAGAAAGGGAGTAAGTGAACTGGATTTCTGGGTATGTTATATACAGTAGCAATTTTGTGGTCTAGCAGTTGATGAGGCATATATGAAAAATCAGGGAGTGAACCTTGTAAAAATATAAACAGAAGATATTGATAGGCTTGGCTGAAATCTGAGTTTCCTATGGAGGGTTTCCTGAATGTGTTAGGTTTGGCTTCACCTCTCAGATAGGCATCTCATATTTGGATTAGATTGGGCTTCTTTTTCATGGACGCTCAGATGGGTAGAGTTGGTGAACTCAAACCCTGGTGCAGTTGCGGCCAGAGGGAGAATCTGCTTTGCAAACAAAGTAGATAAGAGGAAAAGGGAGAGATGTGGGGTAGAAATGTGAGTGGGGATAGTATTATCAACTGGAGAAAGAGAGAAAAATGAAGGCAAAAGTGAACAGCTCCCGATAAATAACCGGATGTAGCTGTTGACTTCAGTAGACATTAGAATTGTTGTGGTTGCCCTACCTTTGGCTTTCTGTCAGGTTGTTTGTTAGAAAACATTGGCTTGGATCGCACAAATTGCAGTAGAAGCAGCTGGGACCATTTCTCTTGCTGCTTTGTTAGCAGGTGGTGTTCCAGAAATTCCCTCCTCCCTAATCGTCGTGTTCATTTAAGTGTGTTAATGCATTAGGTATGTTTACAGAGGCTCCTCTTCCTAACAGTCTCGTGGATTCTTCCCAAAATATATTACAAACGGTGCACACCAGCTTCAGCCTTGGCACGGAAAGGGAAGTGATGCTTGCTACTTTGTCTGATTTGGCCCACTCCTCCCGATGTTAGCCCCCGGGATAAGGAGGGGGGGAAGTGAGGAGGCAGAGGAAACGTATTCGGTCAGAATGGCTTGTGCTGGCCAAAATGATACAAAAGGCCATTGGCCTGCACTGTGTTTGGCCGTGAAGAGCACTGTTATTACCTTGTCTTGTTTATCAGCATTGAGATTCATGGAATGGCCGTTTTTCCAAAAAAAGAAAAAGAGAGAGGGGCGTTTATTAAAAATAATGGTCAAAACACAGCCAGTTTGTTTCTCTCTCATCTGTGGCTTTCACAAGGTGCTATTTCTAAGGCATTAGCCAGTTGGAAAGGACCCATGAGTTCTAACTTCCCTGCAGGATGCCCCATTTACCTTCACTGTGTGAGAAATGCCTGTGTCGGAGTGCATTTTCACATTCCCATCCAGTTCTGTCAAAAATAATAATGCTTTTGTTTTTATTATTTTTATTTCATTTTATTTTTAAAAAATCTCTTCAATCAACACAGCTGGTGGGGGGGGGAACAGAACTGTTCTCAGCAAAGTTGTAGCAGGTGAGCTTGGGTTTCGGTACAAAATTGGCAGTGCATCCAGGTGAAACAGATGGCGGTGACCTCCCCCTGGGCCTGGTGTGCCGAATGCGCATCAGATGCATGGGAGATGGGCCAGAGAGGCACGCTGCTTGTGCGTGAGCCGAGAGAAAGGTGTAGTCCAGGCGGGAGATGCATTCTATGTGATCACCTTGTTGTTGCTTCCTCCAGACAAGGGGGTGAATGAAAGGGTGGTGTGGGAATCTTTCTCTTCTGCAGTGAAATACAGTCCATTTTTGCAGGCATGCTCTCCATTCCAATGACATCATGTTCTGAATGCTCAGGCTGGTGGTAACTCCAGGGTGTTGGCTGGGGACCAGCAAAGCTATATCAGAACCTGGCTTCCCTTGCTTGATCCTGAGGTCTTGCTGCCAGTGCACCCTGAATTTTCAAAATGAATGCTTTTGTTGCAGGCTGTCCTTTGGGTCCAGCAAGCTCTGGGTTTTGATCCTTCTCTCCTGCCTCTGTCACTCATACATTTGCTTTCTCTCCCCAAGGATATGGCTCTCTTTCTTTTCAATTACCAAGGTCAGGGTTGGAGTGATTTAAAAAGAAAAAAGAAAAAGAAAGCACAGACCAAAAGAAATCTGTATGCCTAGAATAAGAAGGCAGCCAGTTTAATTAAAATAGATTCTGAACTTTGTCCCTTTCCAGCAATCCGACCAACTTGCCCTCTGAAGTTTGGGGATATTTTAATTATAACGACAAGACGATGTACTCGGGGACGTTGCATAGCTGGCTGAGTCTGCGAAGAGGGACGGGGCTATGTAAATATTAGAAAAGAGGGCGACAATTAATTGTGCTTGTAAAAAAAAAAATTAACAGGAGTTGAGGCGGACAGCGGGGTTCCGCTGGGGAAAACACCCCAGAAAGACGCTAAACCCCTTTGCTCCAACTTTGGGGGTTAATTACAAAACAAGGCTGTGAACAAATCGCTTTGGAAACCAGTCAAGAGGAACCACGGTCGTGTATAGTCGTAGCGAGAGGAGGGGTGGGATGATGAGGTAATTAAAGCGCCATTTCATCCTCCGTCAGGTGCAGCTTAAGAAGGTGCGGATGCCGAAGGGACCACCTCGGAGGTCTGAGGGAGCGAGTCAAGGGCGCTTTTCGGGCCTGTAAATCGTGCCTGGTTTATTCGAAGAGAGTCATCTAAGGAAGAAGAAGGGAGCGGGCGAAAGGAGGGGAGGAAAGAGCGCGCGAGAAAGCGCGCAACCAATCCAGACAAAGCGACACCGCCAGCCGGCTGGGCTTAAATCTCCTCAGCAGTTTCTCTGCCCGTCTTTTCTTTATTAACAACAACAACAACAACAACAACAACAACAACAACAACAACAACAACAACAACAACAACAACAACGGAGAGAAAGAGGGGAAGAAGAAAGGATTTCTTTCTTATCCCACCACTAAGCGCGCGTGCGTGTGTGTGCGCGTGTGTGTGGAGGGGGAAAAATTAATCCCCCAGCCATTGCATTTGGGCTCCCTCCTCGTATTCCAAGCTCCCCACCCACCCCCACCCCGCCACCGCCGCCGTCCCAACGCCTTCTTCTCCCGAGAGTGACCGGCAACAGAGCCTGGGCGGAGCGCGCCCTCCGTTTCATATGTTTTTATATCCTCTTACAATGTTTTTTTTTTTTTTTATCCTGCTCGATTGTTGCTTGTTGTATTGTTGTTTGATTATTGCGCTTAGTCGCTACCCTGTGAGCCGCCCAGAGTTCCTCCGGGAAGATGGGCGGGATATAAATGCAATAAATAAATAAATAAATAAATAAATAAATAAATAAATAAATAAATAAATAAATAAATAAATTAAAGGGAGCCGGCTAGGGCCCGCCTCCCTCCCAGTCACACACACAGGCGGCCCTCGTGGGGCTTTAAGAAGGTGTGGAGAGAAGGAGGGAGGGAGGGAGCGAGCGAGCCCGGCAGGCGGCTGCTGGGTGGCGACTGCTGTTGCTGCTGAAGAGGAGGAGGAGGAGGAGGAGGAGGAGAGAGGGAGAAAGAGGGCGCGCTCTCTTCTCTCGCTCACTTCGCCGGGCAGGGCGGTGGGGAGAGGAGGAGGAGGAGGAGGAGGAGGAGGAGGCGGCGGCGGCTGGAGCTGCCAAACTTCTCGTGCCCTGCCGGCGCCGGTCCCAAACTTAGCCGTCGGGGGTCTTTCTCTCTCTCTCTCTCTCTCTCTCCTCTTGTGCCGTCCCATCCCGCGTCCCCCGCTCTGAATGACCGTGAGGAGCAACTGGCCGCGACGGGAGCAGCGAGCAGCAGCAGCAGCAGCAGCAGCCGCCGCCGCCTCAGGAGCGGAGCATGGAGGAGCTGAAGCGGAGCCCGGCGCCGCCGCCGCCGCCGTCGGCATCGCGGAGTTTCCGCGGAAGACGCCGGACTGGCCGTCCCGGGTTGGCGCTGCTGGTGGGGATGGCGCTGGCGCTGGCCGGTTCCCAGGTGTCCGAGGCGGCCGTGGGGTACTACCCCCGCTTCTCGCCCTTCTTCTTCCTCTGCACCCACCACGGGGAGTTGGAAGGCGACGGGGAGCAAGGAGAGGTGCTCATGGCCCTCCACATCGCCGGCAACCCGACCTTCTACGTGCCGGGGCAAGAATATCACGGTGAGGGTCCGGGCACCAGGGTGGCTGGCTGATGGGCTTCCTCATCCAGGGCTTGCTTGGAGGGGTGCGTGCGCTTCTCTCTCTCTAGAGAAAGGGAGAGCAAAGGGAAAGGGGATCGATCGGTGGGGCTGGAGATGCCCCGATGCCAAACGGGAGCCTGGCCTGAAAGAGCCGCTCTTACTTGCCGCCCCGCGCGCTGTAGGAAAAAAAGGAGCCCACGGCGGAGACCCGCTCGCCACCGCGTTAGTGAAGGGCGTATAAGAGGATGGGTTTGGGGGCTTTTGTCCTCTCTTCCCCAGAAGCCTTGGGGACCGGGCGGGGGGGGCTGCCTTTGCGGAGAAGGGTCTAGTCGATGGACCTTCGTCCCCCTAAATTTACTTGATACATTTCTATCCCGCTTTACCAACTCCGTTGGTTGTGAGGCTGAAACGGAAAACGAATGTTTTTTTCATTTATACGGCGCAGTCACTGCCCTTCTCCTTTTTTAACTCGTCGTCAGCCAATTGGTTTTAATCTCTTGTTCTAAATATGGACCGAACTCCTTCCATCAGCCTCATGCCAGAGGCAATATATTTCGTCCCTTGTATGCCGCCGACTCCTTTTACGCGCCGGTCCCGCATCGAGGAACCTTCATCCTGATTATAACACAATATTTTTTGTCCCTTGCAAAGTTGAACTAGCCATCTCTAGCTCGCGTGCTCTGACTGACATGCTTAGATAGTGGCTTTCCTTGCTCATTAGAGTCCTTTGAAAAACATATAAAACGCAAAACCTAGTCTACCGTTCGGTATATGGATCAGTACAAATACAGCATGTCTAGAAAACATCTTCAAGGTCTAAAAGTTATTCTGGGCTCAAATCTTGTCTCATCTGTTGTTGGGGGAGAGCCTTGGGTTACCCCTTTATTTTTTATCCTAAGCCTGTATTAGGAGGATAAATTTAGGAAGACTCAAAAAGTGACCAGAACACAATGCAGAAAGAGGGTGCAATTCCAAATGTGGCAAATTAAATACAGTATTAACTAATAATTCCCCTCCCATGGTTTCTGGCTGATATCTAAGCAAAAAAGGTAGGCTGAGAGGTGATGGATTTGAAAGTGAACATTTGGGGGTTATTGGATTTGGGATCTATGCAACATTCTCTCACCTGTAGGTGCCAGAGATCTCCGTGCAACTAATTACTAATCCTACACTTGCTTAGGTAAAGGTAAAGCCCCCCCCCACCTCTGCCACTGCATCACATACGTGCTAGTTGTGCCCTAGGGGTGGTGCTCATCTCTGTTTCTAAGCCAAAGAGCCAGTGTTGTGCAAGATTTGCTTCAGAGTGAATCTTGCTGAATGAAATTGAAGGCAATCTCAGAGCAAATATAGCTGGGATAACACTGTTGTAGACTAGAAAATGATTATAAAAAAAAACCATTGCCGAATTATTGTTTGTGGCAATATAGCTTTCATTGTGTGTTGTGTTTGTGTTGTAGCTTGAGTCTCCAACACAAAATAAAAGCCTAATTAATACAAGGGTGGGGATGTAGACAGTTGCTGCTGGCTACTTTTCATGTGACAGATATGTAATGTAGACTTGTTTTATTGGTTTAATTAGGACTTCAAGAACACTTAGTTGTGACCTAGACCTACTCTGATAGAAGCTGTTGCCTACTGTTGCCCTTAGGTTCTTTTAAGCCTTTGCTGTTTGTTTGAACTGTGATAGGAAAGGAAAATAGGTGATTTCTAGTATAATTTGAGTGCCACTTTTGATGTGGCACACAAGCCCTTGGGGGCTTCTTTCTATTTTGATCCCATTCCATCAGTAGCATGGATATCAATAGCCTAGGGTGAAATTTATCTTCTGTTGTCTCAAACTGTGTGTTAAAGCCTGTCCTGCTTCTGGTGTGTCAAACTCTCTGGCCTTGTTGATGTCTTTTCATCTCAGGATGTGCGCCAGCCGCTCTTTACAGAAAATTCTGTTTTTGAGGAATTACGGAAGAACTAATCCAGAGCTCTAGGGATTTGGAAGAAGAGACTTCCCACTCTCTCCATTGGCCTTTGGAGTATACCCATGGCCCTTCAAGATAGATAGTGAGTCTCTTTTCTTGGTGAATGCACGCTGGAAGTGTTGAGTGGTGCCATTTGAAGGTCACCCATTAACTTCCATAAGAATGATCGGCCAATATGATTGTGACACAAGCTTGACCCCAGAAGTGATTGAGCTTTGTCACTCGGTGTGACCTCAAGGAGGGGAACCATTCTGAGGATAAATGCTGAAAGTGAGACTGTTAGGTCAGGCACTCAGAGCTGGGTTCAGTGAACCAATCAAGCTTTATTGGAAGATCCTGCATTGTCCTTAATGTTTTTTTCTCTTCATGCCTAAATGGAAGAGCTCTAGCAGTTACACTGAAGGGAATTTCTCATTTTAAGACGGGTTTCCTGTTTTTTTGTGGGTTTTTTTTTTTTGCTTTGATAGCAAATGCTCTATTTTCTCTTCCTGCCATTCTCTTGTTTTTCTTCTTCTCATCACTTTTTTTCATTCCTCAGGTACAAGCCTCTTCCACTTTGAATTTACTTTTCACAGTCATTTGTTTACCATTGGAAACTGTAAAAAGTATTCAGCAGGAGTGCATAAGGAGGACACACAACTTGAGTGAGTAGATATAGCTTAGGGTAGAACTCCTGTGTGCCAGTGGCTGATTAGGCTGGGTGAAGCAGTCATTTCAGGTTGCAGGGGCTGATGGGCTGTAATGGGTTGTCAAGTATCAGATGACATGGCTGTATGTACCATGGAGGCTGCCTGGTGAACCTACTGTCCTTGAATCTGGTAGAAGAGACTGTATTAAGTACTACTGAACCCCCAGCCTGGTTAACCTCTGAATGTGGAACTGGAGGAAGAGCATTTTTATCTCTACAAGGTGGGGGACTCAGGGCGTTTATACACGACCCCTAAGCTGCGCTGCAAATGGCTCCCAGCTCCGGAGCTTAGAAATGTTTACCCACCAGCTCCGGAGTTTGGAGACAATTAAGTGCGACCCCGCCCACTTTAGCGCGACCCAGCACACTTTCCTTGTACCTTCTCTTTGGAGGTGATAAAAAATTAGATGCGGATAAGAGTGCCCGGCTCTCCTGGCTTGTGTGTTGTTGTTTTGCCTCCCGCCCCTTTAAGAGCTCCTTGAGACGGAAGCAGGAAGTAATGGGGCTCGTGGCAAGTTCGAGAGGCACGGGCAGGTTAGTAAAGGCTTCTTTTGTCCTTTTTCCCCCTCCCCCCCTCACGCCGACAGGAGCAGGAAGTGCTGAGGGGTGGGGACGCAGGAACAAAAACGAACCCCCAATATCTCTGGTCCAAATTTAAGGGACCAGCGGATCTTAGGGGTCGTGTGAAGAGGCCCTCAGACACAATCTGACAGCTACTTATCAAGCTGCCCTTTCATCAATTCCCCAGACAAATCAGAAGCACTTCACGCCCCCACCAGCAAGGCCATAGCTAATGACCCATACTTAATAGGTGTTGGGAAAGGTTGCATAGGGGGGACTTTCACACACCTTAGGCCACCTAATGAGCCCATTCAGGCCATTGCCCAACAATAAAATGGAGAACTCACCACTAACTTTCTTCAGACTGATGAAGCTGCTTGGATGAGTAGCAAAAAGTTTCGAATTCTCAAGAAAAGAAGTCCAGTTGCCATGACTCAACTTGCCAGATCTCTCTAGGGAGGAAGATACCTTAGGCTAGCCCTCTCTCTTGGATGTTGATCATCCACCTGAACTTCTACATACATTGCCACAGTCAGTATTCACGACTCGGGGGTCAAATATATTTAGACACAGTATATAATATTCATGTCTGTCATTGAAATTATCTGAAACATTTTCCTCTTTCTTCTTAATTTTAATGTTCATTTTATTTGTAGACTTTGGGGATGCACCTACAGTGTATTGCAGATCTCTGTGTCTATATAGCTTCTGCTTTCCCAGTGTGTGCCATGCATTTGATAAAATAGAAACAGTCCAACAGTTTGATTCCAAACATACTCCTTCCAAATTAAGTCTGAATTCACTGGGGTCTCTTTGTGTTTTACACAGGCTTATGTTTTTGCAACCTAAGAGATAGGGTGAAGAAGGTGATAGGAACTCTTGAATGTGTGAAAAGTGGAGGTTAGATGTTGTCAGATTTGAGGTAGCAGCAGTTCAGCAGTTACTGTTTGTTATTACTCACAAGTATTCTTTTTTACATATACAGAAAGTATGAGTTTGGAGACTAGTTATTGGGTGGTGGTACCCATTTGATCTCAAAGGCTCTGATCATATAGATGCAGCCTTCTGTTGGTACTGCTCACAAGTTGACTATTTAAAGCAGCCGATGTATTACCATTCTTCACACTTTCCACTTTAAAAAGCCAAGAGATTTTTAGAATCTAGTCCCCATTATTATATTATTTATCACCATTGTGGATTTTGAGAAGTTTGACAGAGCCATTGCTTTTCTCTAAGCAGTAGTATGTAGTATTCTGCAGATCCAGAACATAAATATTATAGCATCATCTGTCAGCTACAGAAATGAAGGGATGTTTAACAGACATTGATAACAAGTAACTGTGTCTGAAATTATCTTGTGTATGGAAACACTGGAAAGATTTGTTTTTGGTAACAAGAATGAAATGAGTTAGTGTCTGCTGCTGTCAAATATATGCATGGGTGTTTTTTTTGTTAGTGTTTTTCCCCCAACAAACTACAATGAAAAACATGTATTTTGTTTATAGCTTTGCCTTTAAAAATTATGACCATGTAGGTTTAAATAGACCACATGGGAATAGTAGATACTGTATTTACTACTCTTTGTTTTTAAAATGAAATGGAAAGGAATCCTCTTAAACAGAGACCTTGTTTTTTAAAATTGAAAACATACCTTCTGAAAGACCTCTTGCTTAAATACCTACATGGATTGACTGTTTATAGCCCAGGTAATCAAGTTAGGGCAAACTAAAGTTCTAGTATCCATGATGAAACAACTTGAAGTCATTTTCACAATCAAGACTTAAATCAGTTTCTTTAAAAATTGGATTCCCATTATGACTATAAAATCTGTAGGTTCTGAGTTTTATTTGTTTTATTTGTTCTAATTTCTCTTGTGCATTAAGAGCATTTAGATGTGTCAGAAAATGCAACAGATGGCTTCAAATGGGCTTCTGATATCACACATGCAAAGGCTAAGAAAAACTGATAGACTGAGTGCAGAGGGATCTGAAAATTAAAAACTAGAGCTTCATATAGAAAAATCTGAGAAGGTCAGTTGAATTACACACTCTGTGGCTTAAACTCTTTTGTATAATGATCAACATGGAGTTGGCAGGACTATTAGATATAGATAGTTCTGGATTGTCACTTATGACAATGACTTTTATTTTTAAGGGGTAAAATCAGGCATGAAGGTATCTGAAGGAGCAGAGGTTTTATTTCCAGAGCCAGGAAGGATCATTACATATTGTTTGAGGAAGATTCAGAATGGTCATCTTTCAGAAAGGGAATATACTGTAGTTTACTTGTACAGTTCATGCCCTTCATGTGGTCTTACTTTATTTAAAAGTAACAGATCGTGGCTAGCAGAAAGGAGAGAGAGAGAGAGAGAGAGAGAGAGAGAGAGAGAGAGAGAGAGAGAGTACGTGTGTGTGTGTGTGTGTGTGTGTGTGTGTGTGTGTGTGTGTGTGTATGTATGTATACACACACACACACACAAAATAAATTTCACCAAGATTAACACAGCTACAAGTCCAAACACTTCAAATTTCGAATCACCGTTTAGCTAGGTGACCTGATGAAAAGGACGACAGAGTTCCTGTATCTCTAGACCAAAGAGCCAGTGTTGTGCAAGTCCATGGCTGTGTGGCCAGCATGGCTGAAGGCATTTCTGCACACAGAATTCTGTTTACCTTCCCGCTTTTTACGGCGGTACCTATTTACCTACTTCCATTTACATGCTTTCAAACTGCTAGGTGGGCAGGAGCTGGGGTTAACAAGCAAGAGCTGACTCCGCTGTGTGGCACCTGGGATTCAAACCACCGAGCTGCCAACTTTGCAGCCGACCGTTTCAGCGCTCTAGCCTGCTGAGCCATCACACCCCTTATTAAGAAGGTAATCATACATAAATATGGGTGAGCCTTAAATTTACTTCTGCCAAGTAACATTTGAGAAGGAAATAAATTGAATATACTTCAAATTTAATTTACTTTTGGGTGTGTGGAAATAATCCTCCATTCATGTTTCCTCCCCCTCTAACCCCCCCCCCCAGTGAAGAGCCCTCCCCTGTCAAACCCAAATAAACACCTGCCCTCCCTGCCCCACCCCCACCCCCTGGTTCTTACTTTTTTGCCCCTCTTGCCTCTTGGGCATCTCTCCGCCCAGGTTCCCTCTTGCTGCATTGCCATCTCAGCACCGAGAGAGAGAGAGAGAGAGAGAGAGAGAGAGAGAGAGAGAGAGAGAGAGAGAGAGAGAGAGAAGATACAAGTGGAGTGAAAGGTACTGCTGCTGGAGTGGCAAACAATTTGTCAATCCTGCTGGCCATTTCGGGTTTCAGCATTCCCAGTGTACATGGACCATTCAGGCTTCTTTGAGCCAGGCTAATACTCCGATCTGAAGAGCTGGGGTCAGTAATCCAAAGGTGGATGCAAAGGAGCAGAGAGAAACCACTGAAAGTAGCTTTTTTTTTTTTTTTTTGGAGGGGGAAGGAATGATGTGCATGCATAAATGGAAAATCTGCCCGAAGGGAGACGGAAATAAAGAATTTTAGGTCTGCCTGTAGTATTGGTTCAGATTAAAAAGATCTATTTGGGGGCTAAAATGATTAAAATAAAACGGTACCATATATATCCAATATACTATAATACGGTAAATATAAAAATAATTGTAGTGACACCCCCCCCCCAGAAAACACTCTGTGACCTCCTTAAAAACCTGGTAGCCTAGAAGGAAACAAGGATCTGGAACATATTCAGTTTGTACTCATGGCAAGGGAGACAATACAAAAATAGTGTTATGGCCAGATTAATGCTGTGGCTTTCAGCAATGCAGTTTCGGACAAAACATAAACCAAATTATTTATAGGAATGCTAAAGAAAAATCCATAGCTGGTCTTCATTCTAATAAAATATATGCCAGCCTCTGTTCTTCCCAGCTAACTTCAGTTACCGGTATATTTTCTTTTAATATGAAATGGACCTGTAAATGCTGGTCTCAGGTGTATTGTAATTTCTTATGGATGTTCCTGAACTCTAAAATCTATACAATTTTGTCTAAGATTCTGAACCACTTCAAACAGGATCTTTTCCTTGAACTTGAAATCTAGCTCAGTGTTGGCAAACCTATGGCATGGGTGCAAAGGTGGCACTCGGAGCCCTTTCTGTGGGCACCCGACATCGCCCCTTCACAGCCACCTGTATTCAGGTTAAATTGTGTAATGGCACTTTCCAAAAAATTAGTAGGTTTTGAATGGCAGTCTGGGCACTCGATCTCTAAAAGGTTCGCCATCACTGATCTAGATGAAGCCTGGTGTCTTATGTGTGTGTGTGTTGTGTCATTACAGTCGTGACCGACTCTTCGTGACCCCATGTCCATGGAGTTTTCTTGGCAGGAATACTGGAGCGGTTTGCCAGTCCCTACTCCAGGTGCCTACAGCATCTGGTATTCCCTGGTTGTCTCCCATCCAAGTACTAACCAGGGCTGACCTTGCTTAGCTTCCGAAATCAGGTGAGATCGGATGTGCAGGACAACTGCAAATACCTGGTGTCTTATACTTGGATCTAATTAAAATATCAGGGGAGAAGCATGAAGGCAAACATCCTAGCTTTGTCCTTATCCATCCCCATTGTCATGTTGTAAGCAAACCTCTCCAGCATGGACCCGTTTGTAGGCAGGGTGTATGTGTGTCTCAGTGCCATCTAGAATGTTGTGGTGTGTATGATATGGCATACAATATCCATGGATTACAAAAAGCTTTGCACTGCAAAGGTTCACCCTTAAGGTATGAATAGCAATTAAGAATGGCAATGAAGCGGGGCAGAACTAGCATGCTTCTCCACATTCCCTCTCCATGAATAATAGTTAAACATTAATTATACAGTAGTTGAACAGGAATCCAGATACAGTATAATAATAATAATAATTTAATGCCATCAAATTGATTCTGAATTAGGCTGACCCTTTTTAGGGTTTAATAGACAACGAGTTCCCAGAGTTTTCTGGATTGCCTTTTCCTACTTCTGGGGGTGCCATGGGGCTGTGCAGTTTGCCCAAGGCTATGCACCCTTGGTTCTTCCCCCGGGACACACAGTGAGTACCTACTCCAACTCACAATCTCAGGCTCTACAGCCAGAAAGGTAATCAATTTCTATGATTCAGCATTATTTTAAAACATGCATTTCTTTCATAACTAAAGGTGATCTCTATTTAGAAAGAAGCATGTATGCTGTGGCTTAACAAGTGTATTAAGGGACATTTTGGTAACGCATATGCGTTTAAATGCAAACTGCTTTTAGCTGTCACCTCTTTAATGATATCTGATACTGGCAGTAAGGTCAAAGTAGATGTGCCACTGGACTCTGTTAGTTATATAACTAGGAAAAAAAGAACATTGTCTCACCTCCAGTGGTGTCATATACACTACGGCTTAGTGATGTGGAAGTTGCTATGAGAATTTCAATAGCACTTAATAAAAACCGAAGTCATTTTTTACATGCTTCCTATCTTCCTGTAAACATTTCCTCTTGTTCATCTTGTTCAAAGGACATGTCCCATATCTATTAGATTGTGCTGTGTTTTTAGTTTCATTTTTGTCCACTTAACACCAGATACAGTATCAAGGAAGCAGAATGTTGTAACTCTTGCTAGAGTATGAAATATCATCTCTCTTCTGCTTCTGCACCCATAAAGCTTCATTCTTAAGGAAGGATTATTCCCTCCTTATATTATAGTTCAGTGTTATGGTTCAGTGAACTTTGGAGGGAGATGTGTCTTTCCTTAGAGGATATTTTGGTACAATTTCCAGTACTTATACTAATTCTGAATTAACCTGCTTTGCCATCAATATCCAGGAGTTGAGTCATGGCAACTGGACTTTTTTTCTTGTGGGATCGAAAAGTTTTGCTACTTATCCAAGTAGCTTCTTCAGTCTGAGAAAAGTTGGTGGGAGGCTTCCAATTTATAGCTCACCTTTCATCAGACTGAAGAAGATACAGTAATACCTTGGTTTACAAGCATAATTCATTCCAGAAATATGCTTGTAAACCAGAACACTTTTATCGAAGCAAATTTTCCCATAAGAAATAGTACACACAAAATGCCAAAACTCACAAAAGAAGTTGGCTAGAAGTCCACATCTGTACCATGGCTGTGGAATCTGCTCTGCCTGGTGCTAAAAACTGGTTTTTGCTCTGTGATTTTAATGAGACAATAATAAAGTTCAGTATATAGCCCTATAAACATTTGACTAGGTGCCCCATGGGTGGTTTTAAAAAAATTAGAATGTTGAAAACAAATTAAATAAAAATCAGCATATAAAGAAAAATAAAACCCTGCCTGAGATGGAATGTTCCAGACAATCAACCACAATCCAGCAGGGGGATGGAGAGAGCCACCATTGGCTCACTTGATCATGTGACCTGCTCCAGTGCCTGTATCGCAAGACATTGCATGTTGATCAAGGCAAAACTCTGAAGAAATGTTTGCTTGTCTTGCAAAACAATCTTAAACCAAATTACTCTTAAACCAAAGTATTACTGTACTTGGATGAGAAGGGAAACATTTCAATCCCAGAACAAAAGAAGCCCTATTGTCATGACTCAACTCCCGGATAACCTCATATGGATGACTGAGAATCTCCACAGATATTTTGCCATCACTACTAACCAAGCAACTCACAATCTCCATGGCAGAGTTAACTATGTATGGCTAGTGCTGGGTTATTACATGTTAATTAACTGAACTATGTCAATTTTTAGATACCCAACAGCATTCTTTCAAAAAGTTGTATTTTAAAAAATTTAGAGGGCCCTCATAATTTGACGGCATACACTGTCATTTACTTAGCTTGTGGAAGAACTCCAAAATAACGACAGTAGTTGTGAGTAATGTATTTATAATTTTCCAGATGTCTTTGAGTAACAATGAACATAACTAGTTATTGCGTTTAAACAGTTACTTTGAAGAAATAACACAAGTTAATTTCCAAAGTTAGTTTTAGAGGGCATTTTAAAGGCATTTGACCAGCATTTTTCGGACTTTATGTTATTCTTTTAAGAGTCGTTAAGTGACAGGGAAGTATTATTTGCTTTTGTCTTTCCTACTTTTTCCTAAAGATTTTCCAGGTGTGATGTGATATTTGACCAAAAGAATGGGCCATAGATGTTTCCCCTGTGTTTCTGTTCCTCTTTTGGAAAGCCAAAGCAAGAAATCAGTCGAGGGCAATGATTTATTTGCACAGTTGGAACAACAGTAACCATAAGGACGACCTGGCTGCTGAGTTTTGCAAAGAGATCCTTTTAAAATGAAAAATTCAGAGCTCCGTCTTCTTCATAAATGGTTGTTTTATTCTTCTGGACCGTGCTTGTTTTGTAGTTGACATTTTGCCATGTCCTGCATTTTTCTCTTGGTCATATGCCTCATTCTTGTTTCTTCAGGCAAAATATCTGAGGAAGATAGGGCTGTGATTTGTAAAGTTAAAAATATATTCAGAGATAAAAAAACATTTTGCTAATGCAGAGATAAAACTCACCTTTTTAATGCTGCTGTGTTGAAAATGCAAATGGTATCGGTTAATATTTAGTGTGCAATCAGACTGTTTTAATTCCCTTCTGTGAAATGAGGTGTGAGGTGAGCAAATAATTGCTTCTTAATTATTTGAAGAACACATGTTGACGCCTTGGCAGAGAGGCTGATTTCTTTGTGGGTGATGATTATTTGAATTTTATTGTTCTCTTCTCTCTTTCAACCAGAAGATAAATTCAGCCATAAAAGGTTAATTTTGAAGATTTAACTGTCCAATCTTTTTTTCACACTGATGCCTCAACAGGAACGCAGAATAAATGTCGCTGCAGGTGCATGAAGAGTGGCATGGATAGTGTTCTACACATCTCACTGGTTTCTCTCACTTGGCTTCATTCCTGTTTTTACACCTTGGCCGCATCTTTCACCAGAAACAACATTTCTTTCTCTTAGAAGGAGGTGTTATTGCATTTCATATGACGGTTTCAAAAGCAGGCACAGGGTTAGTTCTACTCACGCATCTGGTGGCAGCGTCACAAAGGGAAGTTTCTTTCCTCATGCAAATAGCATCTTTCCGAGGAAGGAGGGATTTTCAATGAAATAGAAGCATAGGAGGAAGACTGAACTCCTGATGCCTCAGCTAGCTGAATCTATTTCTCCCTTTTTTCCCTAGCTGCTATTATTGTTTTGTTACTTTAAAAACCCAGTCATTTTAACTGGGATAATGGATTTAAAATAATGCGAGGTTCAGCCGTTGTCCTTTCTCTCTCCCATTCCACTGACACTTTGTTCTGTACATGGTATGTACTGAAATGCCCTGTATAGTTCACTCAGACTAAAAAAGGCCAAGGTAAAACAGTGCAAAGAGTCATAGTGGGAGGCATAAGGGGGGTGGGGAGGAAAGGGGGAAAAAGGACAGGAGGGGACCACCCTGATTAAACTTGACAGAACATTCAAGTTATACATTGGGAAATAAAACATTGCCTTTGGATTTCATTACCATCTGCTGCCGCCCCCAACCCTGCTGCCCCCGCTGCCCCCCCCCACAGCTGCTGCTGTTGAATTTCCCTGCACCATCGCTATGCACCCCCGTCACTGCCACACATACTCCACAGCACCCCCATGTGCCCATTGCCTCTGCACCTCCTTCTAGGCCTGCACATACAGTGGGGCTCCAATGTGCCTGTGAAGAGTTAGTGGGCCTACTTCATTCATTCATTCATTCATTCATTCATTCATTCATTCATTCATTCATTTATACAATGTATATGCCACCCACTACACAAAGGTCTCTGGGCTACCTGTTTGTGCAGACCTGGAAGGAGGCATAGAGGAAGTAGTAGCAAGAACATGTAGATGGGAAGTGTGGTGGATGGGGTGCAACAGCAGGGGGAGGGAACTTGACAATGTGACTTGAAAAAATGGTTTTGAGTCATAAGTCTGAGCCATGGGGGGAAAAAGCCCACAAGCTGATTCCAAGTCAAGCCTCCAGTGAAACTTCAGTCGGACTCAACAGCCAAGTCACATGACCTGGTAAAAAACTAGGACAATTCTGGTCTGTTTTGGATGTATGGACCACGGAAGGACCACAGATGTTTCACTTGTTAAAACAAATAATTTTAATTGAAGCTACCTTCAGAAAGAGGTTGAACAGGGCTTCTGGAATCTTGAAAAACCATTGCTAGACAGTTTGTTAAGACCGGCACACAGTTTAGTAATTTATGCCCTTGAACATAGGGTTTCAAAATGTCCTTTTAGGAACTCTGAGTTTGACAGAATCTTATCAAGGGTCTTGTCAGTTAGAATGGCAATAGCTGAGTGTATGATCTAATTCTAAACCAGTGGCCCCCAAACTTGAGTCTCCAGTTGTTTTTGGACTGCAACTCCCAGAAATCCTGGTCAGCTAGTGGTGAAGGCTTCTGGAGTTTTAGTCCATCTCTCTGGGGACCCAAGGTTGGGAACAATCAATCTAGAATATGACCAAGCATCCTACAGCAATCATCCAGGTTTCCTTAGTAAACAAGCTGATATGGAAAAACTTTTTTGGTGTGGGGGGTATATAATTCAAAAGCTGCAGTCCTGGAACATTCAGGCTTGCCTGAGATGTACAAAGTAACACCGCATGTTCCTCTCTCTGTTGTTGTTGTTGTTGTTGTTGTTGTTGTTGTTGTTGTTGTTGTTGTTGTTGTTGTTGTTGTTGTTGTTGTTGTTGTTGTTGTTGTGTGCTGTCAAATCACCTCCAATGTACAATGATCCTATGAATGAGTGACCTGCTATGTGTGCTGTCATTAACAACCCTGCTCACCTCAAGCATGCTCAATGCTGCGGCTTTCGTTATGATAACCCATCTTTTACTTCTTCAGACAATAATTAGATGTCACACCCAAGCTGCCAAATATGATTTGAGCTATCTCTCAAAATGAGGACTACAAGCTCAAAGCAAACTACAGTATTTTCCCAGTGTATAAGAACTATATTTTTGGCTAAAACTGTCCGACTAAAAATTGAGGGTTGTCTTATACACGGAAGTTAGCCCAGGAGAGAACTGCATGGTTGCAAAACTGTAATTTTGGGTTGGAAAAGTGGGGGTCTTATAGATAGGAAAATCCGGCAATTAAAAAAGAGCACGAGGGAGGAAAGAATTTAGCTTGTTTTCTCATTGCTAAAACATTGTTTTGATCTATGTGAACCAGCTCACAATATAATACATATCAGGTGGTGTTTGGATCTGCCCAAGTCAAAGGGAAAAATACTTGACTGTTTTTTATTCACTGTAAATGCTCAATTTTTTAAAAAAATGGAAGCTGTTTTTCTCCAGTGCAGGACAGTGATATTGTGAAATGATCATCTTTCTTTGTTCTATCTATGCAGAGTTCAGCCTATGTTCTTTCTTTATTTCCTTTCTTTCTTCTTTCTTTCTTCTAAGAAAGAAAGCAAGAATGAATGAATGAATGAATGAATGAATCTCTCACCCAAGGCTTTTTCTTAAATAAATGGGCCCAAGTTCTTCTTTGTGGGTGGCAGGCAGACTAGTACCCTTAACAAAGAACTTGATGGTTTCTCAACAAAGTGTCCTCCACTTTGTCTTTGAAGGGAAGTGTTTCACAAACAAGGAAACTGAGTGCTAGGGTTTGCCTTAAGGAAATAAATTGGAATAATGAGAGCAAGATGAGCTGAAGGAAGATTTCTAAAGAAACACAGTTTGGGTAGCCATGAGGGATTTGACAGCCTCATTCAATGTTACTTGGTGAAACACAAAGTAGGTACATAAAAGCATGCAGATGATTTGTATACATTGCGGATTGTACAGCCCTGTGGGTTTTTGATATATTTATCATACACATTCACGTATTTGTTGCAGGGTATTGCACGTTTCTGGACAGCTGCTTTATAGAGTGTCTTTATCTTAGCTATGCAGCCAGTGTCTGCCATACTGTTGTCTGTAAGCCCTTTTCTATTAACATATCTTATGAAGCAGAGTTGTTCATTGGCACCCTTAATCATTGGAACATGTACAGTTCCGTTACCACAAGAGCCTGAACTCTTTGGATGCCTTCCTTAACATGGTTTTAACATACCCACCTGCTCTTGCAAATTTAGGCCTAGGACATAATACATTTGCCATTATGATGATTCTAAAAATGGCATGCTTTATAGCAGGTGTCTGTTCTGTTGTGATCCCCATTTGTGATACAGAATTATTGTTTGGATCAAATTATGGCTCTTCAAGCCATGATTTCTGGAACAATCTGCATAGTATACTGGGTCAGTATCACTTACCAAAGATTTATGTATTTAACGTGGCATTTCCATGCTGAAGGTACTGTCTGTTCACACTTGGTCTACCCAACTCAAATGTTGGATATTCAATAAGAACAGAAGTAGATTTTCAGTACAAGGTGTTAAGACTGTAGAAAAGTGTTGGCTAACCTATGGCACGGGTGCCAAAGGAGGCACTCGGAGCCCTTTTTGTGGGCACCCAACATTGCCCCTTCATAGCCACCTGTATTCAGGTTAAATTGCTGTATTGTCACTTTGCGAAAAATTAGTGGATTTTGAATTGCAGTTTGGACACTTGGTCTCTAAAGTGTTCGCCATCACTGCTCTAGAATTAATTTGTTTCCAGAAAGCAGATGCAACATGAACAGCAGCCCACTTCATGAGATATATAAAGTATATTTGATGAAGTCAGCTATAGTCTACAAAGTCAGCTTATTCTCAGTAAAACCTATTAGTTTTTAAGGTCCCACAAGAGTTTTATTAAACCTGGTGCAATATTGTTATTAACATGGAAAGGGAGATGGGGTTGTCCGTAAATACAATGATTATCAGTAGACTGCTGCAACTTAAAAGCTTTATGGTGTGGCTATTTATAAATTAAAATATACCACTTGGAAAATACATACAAGCAGACTCTTCATGCTTTCAAGACTAAAACATTTCATTTGTCATGAGTTTTCATAGACTTCAGTTCCCAAAAGTTTATGTGAAATAAAACTTACTGTATTTTCCATTTATATTTTTTTCTAAAATCATGACGCCAAAAAATAACAGGCGTGATATACATAGGGTTGGTGGGTGGGTGGAGGAGAACCCAAACTCACCTTGCTTTTCCCCTCCATTTTTTGCATGATTGGCTCTAACTTTCCTTGAGTTCTCCACACACACCCCCCACTGTTTTCTTTCATTTCCCCATTCTAAACACTCCTCTTGGCTTTGTTCAGTTGGTTTTTTTGCAGGATCAGGCTTCCTTGGGCTTGAGCATCCCATTAAGAAATGCCCTCTGGAAAGAAAAGAAATAAGCCATGCCTTTTTTTTTCAGCTTGAAAGAGCATTTCTTAATGGGCTGCTCAAGCCCAAGAGAGCCTGATCCTGCAAAAAACAAACTCACCAAAGCCAAGAAAAGTGTTTAGAATGAGAAATTAAAGGTCTGCAGTGGGGGTGGGGAGTGGGGTGGAGGAGACCTCAAGGAAGATTTATTATTATTTTTTATTTGGGGATCTAAAAATGGGGGGCATCTAATAAAAGGTGGCATCTTATAGATGATAAAAAATCTAATTTGTTTAAAATATAAATTTCAGCTACAGAGGCAGAATATCTGAAAGTTTTCACCTTTTTAATGTACTGTAGCCATTTTCAGTCTTTGTATGTAAATTCATAGCAAATATCTTTTAAAAAAGGCTTACTTGCAGATTTGCTTGTTTTGTATTTCCATAGTTTGAGACTCCTTTTATTATTTCTGAAAATCTTTTCTTTTGTTGCAGTCTTCTTTGTTCTGGTGTGGGGAAAAGGTCAATTGTATAGGCTTTGGGGAATCTTCCCTCAGATGAATTTAAGTGTAGCTTTTGTTCTCTTCAACTCCAAATGCTATGGAATTACATGTAGTGAGGATTTTTCATGGAGGGTAGGTTTGAGTGGTGTTAAGTGTAGAACAGTGATTATATCTACTTACTTGGAACACATTCTCAGTAGACTTAGATTTATCTGTGAGTTGATTTGTAGAGTATTGTCTTTGTTTTAGAAATCTATGTTTAGAACGTGCTTCAGCTTTTTCAAAAGATCTATTTGAAGAAGGCCTAAACTACCTTTTGATGTAACTACAGTGGGACTGGTTCTGTAGTTAATGATTCGCCATCCATGGATTCAGTTATCTGTGCATGACGAGGGACCTGCCCGCGACCCCAGCAGTGCATGGCCCCACCGCTTTCTCCTTTGCCCCCTCAAGCAGCTGGAGGCTGGATGCAGGGCTGCCGCGAAGGCCTGAGGCAAGGCAAGGCTGGTCCCTCGTGCTGCCGTGGCTGGTCCAACTGAGAAGTCCGGCAGTTGTGTGGCTGCCAAGCGGCCTGCCTGTCTGCCTTACCTGGGTGGCCAAGTTGGAGTTTCCGCCACCACCACTGGCCGCACACTCTTGAGGCATTCAGGCCAGAGGGTGTGGGAGTGGAAGCAGCTGCCACTGGGAGGGAGGGAAGGAGGGACCAGACGGGCAGCGTGAGGTGGCACTTCGGAGGCAGAGGGAGGCCCAGCGCCAGGGAAGCAGGATTGGATTGAGGTTGGGCTTCAAGGCCTGAGCAGAGCAGTGGTTCTTCAGGCGTATGTGGATTGGGGGAGGAGGAGGAGTTTGGGAAGGTGGTCCAAGAATTAGTGGCAGCTCCTTGGGAGAATTACATCTCCCAATGTCCTTGGCCTTCAATACTGCCATCCCCTCCTTCTCCTTCTCCTCCCCCAATAAACACATGCATGAAGAGTTGCCTGGGTAAGAGCACCACTGCTCTGCTCGGGCCCCGAAGCTGCCTCCAACACCAGTAGAGCCTGCTCACTTGCCAGCCAAGAAGCAAGCAGTCAAACAGGCAAGGGAGCATGGCGGGCGGAGCGATCGGGCTGGCTGGCTTGGAGATGCCGAGGGCACTGAGCCAGCCTTCTTCCTTCTCTTCCCCTGCCTCTGCCTGGCTGGTCTGGCTGGGTGTGCTAAGTAGTCAGCAACGGGAGGACATGGCCCGGCTGTTTTGGGATCCACCTGCCTCCCCGGTTGCTCTTCCTGGGTCAGCTGGCTGCGGCAGCGTCAGGGGCCAGACAGCAGCCATGCAGCGTGACTGCTTTCTCACACCCCATTATCACTGTTGCTGCTGCCCCCTTGCCACCGCTGGTGGCATTACCCTCAGATAAGAGCATTCGTTCTTATCCGCAGATTTCGTTATCCCGAGGGTAGCCCAGCACCAATCCCCCATGGATATGAGGGTCCTACTGTATATGAATTCTGCAAAATAAGTGAAAGTAGGGTAGTATTAGAATGTTAGGACTAGATACCTAGTTAGGTATAGATAAGAACTTTTTATACAAAAATGAAATCTGTAGACCAAGATATAACTTTTTATAATAGCCCACAAAGTACTAACCTGTGTTATAGAAGGCTTTTGAAATTAGGTATCTCTTAGAAGAATTGGTAAATATACCTTGTTGATGACATCTATTATATATTAAGTCAGCTAAAGTCAGCTAAAATATATCCTAAGTGGTTTAGCTAACTGAAGAATTAGATATTAGGATTGAGTATATTGTTAAGATCAGATAGGCAAGTTCAGTATTGTTACTTGGCTATCTCTATCTTTTGTATTAGATGGAAATAGATGCGAGTAAAGATAGATAGAATATGGATGGGATAACAAGGAAATTAAGCATGAAAGTATGTGCTTTTAAGTGGGGAAAAGAGTTTGGGCTGAAATGTTGGGGGGAAATTGTGATTGAATTTGTAACACGACACGAGAGAAGCAATGTATTTGTTTTATTTTGTTCAGTGGAGAAAATAAATAAAATTGTTTTAAAGTAGAATGTTTTGAGGGAACCGGGTGTTTTTTTTCTTGTTGCATGAAATATGGAACAATTGGTGTGCCTTTAATTTTCAACATTTTATATGTATGTATTGCAAAACTAGATGTAAGCCACCTTTGTATATTCATTGTTTTTAGATTAAATGTTGACTTTCGTTTATGTAATTTGCCTTGGGTCCTTTTTAAGGAGAAAAGTGGTGGAAAATATTTTAAATAAATAAACAAGTTAACAGAACTACAATACATCCCTCTTAGTTGGGAAATTCTGAACAAATAACTTGTATGCCTAGTGAATCTGCTACTCAGGTGCTAATTGCATATGAGCAAATCCAGGGTTCCTTATGATTTTTTATTATTAAATCTAATTTTGAGTGGAGAACTCTTCAAATAGAGGATAGATTGAAATGAGTCCTGTCCTGAAGTCTTTATTTAGAGAACGGTGTTCTCTGTAAATACACACAACCACCCCAGTGATACAATACCATATTCCGAAAGAACAGAATAACCTATGTGCAGCTGTTTGCTGAGGTACAGAAGGGGAAGTCTTGACTTTTAAAAACTCCAGACTGCAACACTGGGCTGTGCTTGCAGCTGTATTTTCAAGCATGTTTGAGACAGGCCAAACTATGACTCAGACGATAAGAGCACTTGCCATGAGCATTGCTGTAGCTACCAATTTAGAAGAAACAATGCAAAATGTGGACAGCTGGATAGGATGGTAGATTCTATTCTAATGTTATTTTCTTCTTAATATCATGAAGAAAAAAATGCAGTACAAGTTACCTAGCCAAAAGTGGATCCTATGTTTTCTGGGTTGCAATTCTGAAAGATAAGTGTGCAAGTCTGGGACTTGGGTAACTAAAGAGTTACGCAAAAACATTGAAACAAATTATATAAAATTAGAGAAGTGGCAACATTCATGAACAAGACTCATACTAATGAAGAATGTAAGGGGGATTTATTCCATTCATTAATATGATTATTTAGTATGTTATACTGGCTGAGTGTGGTAGCCGTGAATATGAATAATTACTCAGATATGACAAAATTAAAATGTACAGCTCATTACAGAAAACCATTGAGGGATGGATTACCAGTTTCCATGTCTCCTTCCTAACTAGTAGCTACATTGTAACTATAAGAAGAAACGGAAAGTGACTTCAAAGAAAAGTAGAAGGAAGGGAGTTGAAGGATGAGTCTAAATAAAGATATAGAAAAGACAAGGGAAAACATATTTTGGTAATTTGCCTATTATCCCCATTGGTTGATATCATTTGCTGTCTGTGTTGATCTTCTGTCCATTAACTACAGTGGTACCTTGTCTAAAGGAATTAATTCGTTCCAAATTAAATTATGTTAAGCAAATTTTCCTTTATACAAATTCCCATAGAAATGCATTGAAAACAGAGTGATCCCATTTTTATGTTGTACAGATTCTCCCCATAGGTTATTATGTTAAGCAAATTTCCCCTATCTCTGGAATTTTTTATGTTGTACAAATTTTATGTTATACAAGCTGTTTGTTATAGAAGGGTCCACTGTACTTCCTTTTTCTAGGCAAGGTGCTTCAAATATTGTTGATGGAGCAATTGGAGACATTGTCAAAGGACTCTGATTGTCTCAGTCTGTTTCAGTCAGTGTTCAGGCATCATTTGGTTTTTAAAAAAATTATCCTACAAGAGAGATACGGGGAGTACAACTCTGCTGATTCTCCTTGGTTTTAGTGGGTTTTGATACAGGTAACCTCCCCGCTCTTTTGGATCATCTCTTTGAGATGGCAGTTTGATGTGGCTCTTCCTCTACTTGAAGACCCTTTCCAGAAAATGTCACTGGAAAAATCAGGGTTCCTGATGGTGTGGAACAGGCAGAACAGGCAATCATTTTCAGATTACTATTCCCTACATGCGGAGAGCAATGAAAGAGGAAGATGAGCTTGGGATCTTAAGACACACAAGCAAAACTTTGTCCATGGATTCGTTCTCTCTAGGGTTAGTCAGTGGAAACCCTCTAAAGCACTGGTTCTGAACTGTGGGTAACCCAGATGTTACTGGACAGCAGTTCTTAGAAACTAGCACAGCTGGTGTTGAAGAATTCTGAAAATGTAATACAGTACCTGGGTTACCCAGTGTTGGGAACTTGAGTTTGGTTCTTCGTGCACCTGACTGCTTCGTATGGATCTATACCTCGTAAGTGCAGCACCAGAGGTGCTGCTCAGACCTTGCCCCTCCCAATTTGGTTGGGCCTCCTCTTACCTGTCATCACGTGTTGCAGGTGTCCTTCTGCTCCACCAGCGTGCCAATCTGGGCAGATTGGTAAGTGGCGGAGCCAGATGGAGTGGGCAAGGCCCAAGCATTTTGTGGCCACAACTGTTTTTGTTTGTTTGTTTTTTAACTTGTGTTAGACCATCTTTGTGTTAGACCAAATATACAGTAGAAATACCATAAGGCCTCCTGTAGATGGAGGGAGATATGCCACATTGAATGCAATGCATCTTATATTCCCAAGTGAAGGTACATTTCCTGTACACACTTCCAGGCTGTACTTCAATTCTTTGTATTCAGGTTTGTAAAGTTTCTTATTGTAATTCTGATAACTTTGTAATTAATAGCAAAAATAAATTATATATTTTTAAAGTATGGATTCATATTTGAATGTAATAATAAAGCAATGGTTACATATTAACCGGAGTCTAATATTTAGCTGCAGTTGTCAGACCGCACTGATTTAAATGGTTCCACACAAGTTCCACACTGGGTTTAACCCCTAGGCCAGTGTTGGTGAATCTATGGCACAGGTGCCAAAGGTGGCACAGAGAGCCCTTTTCTGTGGGCACCCGACATCGCCCCTTCACAGTCACCTATATTCAGGTTAAATTGCTGTATTGGCACTTTGTGAAAAATTAGTGGGTTTTAAATCACAGTTTGGGCACTTGGTCTCTAAAAGGTTTGCCATCACTGTCCTAGGCACAAATGAAAATGGAAATTTATATTAAAGGAATGTATTTGGGTAAAGTGTCAGATGTTTTGGGCAAAATCAGAAAGTGGTAAAAATCAGTAATTGTAATGAAAAAAGACTTGATCCACATTTGACTGGCTGCTTTTAAGTAAAACTGTATTGTGAAAGACCTGCTCATGCAACCTTGGTAGGTCTCAGAATAAGCAAGAGTATAGGACTTTTTGCCAACTTGCAGTTTGTAGTGCCTGATAAATAATTGTTTGCTAGAAAACAAATGTCATTGAAAACTGCAAGATTGTCTTTATTCAAGGGATAGGATATCTCATATCTTAAAGAATCTAAACTACTAAACCAGTGAACTGCTGGCAGTTTCACTTGCTAATCAAAAAGATAATTGTTATACGTTTCTTTTTTTAAAGAAGACAGCTGCAGTTGCTATAGAAAATGCAAGGAGTTTTCTTTTCAACATGACAATGGAGATCGGCACCTGCCTTTCGAATATATTCTACAAGTGTTCCATTGGCATTATTTCCATAACCCTGAAAATTATAGAAGGATGCATTTAACACTGTGGCATTTAAGAACTTACGTTCATTTTGTGATTTGATTTGCAGCTGTATTTTCACTGTGCACTTTAAAAACCCTTTCTTCTTGAATAATGACTAGATTTCAGGTGCAATTAATGGTCTTGAATAGATCCAGTGGAGTGTCTGTAGTTATTTAGTTCCTTCCCTGCTCCTCAAGCTCTTTTGAGTGATCAGTGTGGCCTGTTGAGTTACAATTGGAAGACAGACCTCAGCATTTTCTGTTGTAGCTTCTGCCTGGGTGCATTTCCTTATTCTGCATTTTCGTCTCCATTGAATCTTCAAATGTTTGGTTGCATGAAAAAAGGTTAGCATGCCCAGTTGTAAGTTGCTACGTATGTTTATTTTTATGCATGCGGAAGCTTTTGGTTTATTAAGTAGCATTAAGTGTTAATTGTGTTCACTCATATTCCAAAATACTGGAAACTGGCTCAACCTGAACATATGTTTTGTTGAAACAATATATATGATGTGACATCTCCTGCACGTTTTCTTTGCCATGGTGCTGGATGAATGTCAGTGAGAGCAGTAGACCCTAAGCCCCAGGTTTGGTTGTTTACTTGAATAGAAATATGGAGTCCTTGCTATTGAAACTATAATTCCACATGGCACATGCCCAAATGAAAATCAACAGCTAATATTCCGATTCAGTCTGCTACTGAGGTCTCAGTCTGAATCAGTTTGATCAGTACACCTGTGTCACGTAGCATGAGATCCAAAATACAATACTATACTGCCACTAGTTTAACACCATCATCTCTACCCTGAACAATAGAAGGTGTTCACTCAGAAATACTGTTCACTAAGAAATACGGTAGGATTTTGGCAGGTCTCCAGGGGAAAAATAGAGATAATGATTATCTGCAGACTGCATCATAACAAATAACTAACTCCCATGCATAATTTGTGTGGTCACTCATTTTCCATCCTGTGACAGAAATAGTGGAGATTTCTTAAATAGCTAAGCTCAAATGATTTTTTTTATCTGATCCCCTACGATTGCTCTGACTGGCAGGGGCTCTCCATGGCCGTTGAGAGCAACAGGTATTTCCTATTATCTGCTACCTGATCCTTCTGAATCTGCTGGAAGTTGCACTCGAGACCTTTTGGATCTACAAATGAGTGCTCCAATCTAGTCTCTGTTTTTTTTTAAATAGATGTATGGCAGGAACGTCAGGGGCAGGGGTGAAGTAGAACCATGCTCCACTTTCTAAAGGGCTGCTTAGGAGCATTAGAGCTTTGTTCACTGTACTATTTATGTGGCATTTGAGAAAAGTGGAACTCTCATTTGTATTTTGATTTAGGTAGGGATATACATACAAACCTTTATGTAACTTCTAGAAAAAGAGGGTTTCCTTTTCAAAGCCATATGGTCAATAAAGTAGTGCCCACATTCCTGTATCACTGCAAAAGCAAAAGCAAAGCAAATTGTTCTGCTTATATACTACCCCATTGTGCTTCAAGCATACAATTTAATTATGCAAGCTACACATTACCACCACCCCCAGCAAGCTAGGTACTCATTTCACTGACCTTGGAAGGATGGAAGGCTGGGTAAACCATGAGACAGCTACCTGGAACTGAACCCCAGGTTGTGAAGCACAGTTTTAGTTGCAGTCCAGGCATTTAACCACTGCACCACAAGGCTCCTAGACATTGCTTGGCTGATCCTGGTTTCCTTTTGAGTGAGCAATGCATTTATGCATCTAGCCTCTTTGATCATACCTGATTCATCCCCCTTTTCTCTAAGTAGGTAACACTGACTAGGAAGTTTAGTGTGTTGTGCTCTCCAAACCTAGGGTATTGGTTATAAAAAATAAGGAATATGGTGCCCGGGCTCCAATGTAATGGCAAATTAATGCTTCTTTGTTTTGCCAGCTTGTGTGAAAGGAGCTCTGATGAAGGAATTGGCATGTTGTGTGTCCAAGGTAAATCAAGATTAGCCAGGCAACCTGGCTTGTGGTGAATGGATACCCATACTGATTGCTCTGCCAAGAACCCTTCTGCCATGTCTGGGATTGGCATGGTAGTAAAGATGCAGTGGCTAAGAAAGTTCCTAGTGAGGAACATTAGCTAAGGATAAAAGCACTGAAGCATTCTGGAAAGCAGATGAGACAACACAGTTCGTACATGGGTTTCCAGTACTGGTTCAGCATTCGAGGCTGGCTTCCAACAGTCTTGGTATGTTTGGTGTCCTTAGGGTACTCCTCAAGTGATAAGGTCTCTTCAGTCCTTTTCCTTGAGAATTATCCAGGAAAGGCCAAAAGCAGTTACTATTTCTATAACCATTCTGTACCAAAAGAGAGGAGTGTTCTTTCCATAGCGGCATAACAGAAACAATTAACTTGCATTTGCATATCTGTCTGAGTGTGTGATCACAAATGCTGCACACTCTCCTGGTCAGCCTTCCAAAGAAGAGCATCCAACAAAGGGACAAAAACAATTCCGTATATCCTGATTGAAATAGATCCAGACTATCAGTAATTTCCAAGAACACCTGCAACTCTCTCTCTCTTTCTGTCTCTCAATCAGTTTCCACAAGAAGAGTGAGTTGGTGACGGGCAGGGCCGGCGCTAGTTTTTTTTGCGCCCTAGGTGAGGGGCGGGCGGGGGTGGGGCGGACGGACAGCGGCAGCGGTGGGGGCAGGGGCGGTGATGTGGCGGGGCAGCAGGGGGGCGGTAATGGGTGTGGGGGGCAGACGGCGACTGGCACAGGGTGGGCGGAGATGGGCGCGGGGGGCGGTGGGTGGATAGTGACGGGCGGTGGGTGGACGGGCGGTGGGTGGATGGACGGCGGTGGCCAGCGGTGGGGGGGCGGCAGGGGGGCAGCAGACTGGCCAGCACCCCCTCTCCATTTTGGCACCCTAGGCAACTGCCTAGTTCGCCTTAATGGACGCGCCGGCCCTGGTGACGGGGTGGCAGTTGTTTAAATAATCCAATAGATAATCTGCTTTTTTCAGGAAAAAGAAAATCATTACTCTGGAGGTCAGCCTTTTGGAGTGCAGCTGAGATACCACACTCCATTCAGTACAGAGTAGTAAAAGGTCTCACCTCAGTCTAGCACAGGTCCCCAGTCATCTCACGGACCATTGAACCTGTACCACTGTAGTCTCGGATTTCACTGCCACCATTCAGGGTATCCCACTTCAATAACTGTCGTCCCAGACAAGAAGTAACGTGGTAAAATAAACTGAATGTTTATTGGATACAGAAAGATGTTGAATTCAGCTTCACTTGTGTGCAATTACTTCAAGTTATTTAAAGCAGTTCACTCAAATAGTGTTCTTGTTCCCTCACTCAAACATGACAGTACCCTAACTGTCCTCTCTTCTTGTGCCTGTCAGTTCCCTAACTTCACCCTATCTGAATCTAACTACCTCAGGTGGAGCTATTTAAGCACTAGGGTCTGCCTCCACACTCCTTATTTGGGCATAAGCATTAACCCTTTAGCTGCCTAGATGCCCTAAGCACATCCGATCTCGCCTGATTTCGGAAGCTGAGCAGGGTCGGCCCCAGTTAGTACTTGGATGGGAGACCACCAGGGAATACCGGGTGCTGTAGGTGCCTGGAGTAGGAACTGGCAAACCACTCCAGTACTCCTGCCAAGAAAACTCCATGGGCATGGGGTCATGGAGAGTTAGTCATGACTGTAACAATGCAACACACACACACACACACACACACACACACACACACACACACACACACACTAACCCTTTATCTCCCTTCCTGTACAGTCACATAAGCAGTAAAAGGGTGAACGCTACAATTACCACTAGCATGAGTCGTTGTGCCAGCTGGATTTCAGTCAGTGTGCCTTTCAGATCCAGGAGCTAGTGGGGAGATAAACTGAAAGGGAAATTAATTGAATTAGTGTTTTGATAGGAACTAGCCAAATTTGCACTTGCTAAAATAATGTGTGTGCTTGAGTGCCATTATGCTCATTTTTCACTTTTGAGTTTTACAATAGATTGTTCTGGTTTTAAAAGGGTATGTAAATGTGTGGATAAAACTGTATATTTTGTCCTATGTGAACGGATATATTAAGAGAATCGGCTTGCAAAATGTATATGCTAGGAGAAGTTGTGTAACAACGCACATGCAAAATCTGCAGAAATTTTCTAAGCCTTTAAAAGGAAACATTTACAGAGTGATGTGGAAACACAATGGAACTAACTTCTGTGGGAAGAACTGTGATTGCTGTCAACAACTAAACACGTTCATTGCTATTCAGCTGTGTCTTCAATCAGCTCATACTGTAACAACTATTAAATGCTTTCCTAATTATTTCAGTCACCATGTACGTCATGGAAAGATGCCCACCCCCCACTTCTCAAACCCAAATCCATTCATGTTCCCTCTTCTTGTCATTGACTGCATGAGCTGTCATGATGACATATTGGTAACACAATGTGAAACCGATGGTTGATCTCAAGAACATGACTTACACTCCCAATGCCAGGTTCTAGTGGTGCAATACCTTTGGTGTGTTTGACTCACTGTATGCTTCCCCTGGTGCCATGATAACATGTCAACATGATGGAAAGGGAGCTTGTTAATGTCACCGCTTCCTACTTTCATCTGGCCAGCATCAAGGTAAAGGTTTTAAGAGTCTCACACGGCACATAATACACACATACAGGGCAGGGATGCACTGATGGCTGTGGTGATGCCTTCCCCTGTGAGTTCCTTAGCCTGCCCACATGAGAATAGCAGAAACGGTAGCAATTAGACATGGGCACGACTTGGCGAAATTCTCGTTTCCGTTTCCGTTTCTCATTTCCGTTACGTAACGGAAACGGTAACGACAATTACTCCGCCAGAACTCGAACTCGAACCGACTAAAGAAAAATTGGGTCTGATTTGTCGTCGTTCCTGGCATCGCAACGATCGCGCGATGCCAAGCGGCACAGGAAAAAAGTTTTAAAAATAAAAAAACCCCGATTCCCGGCCAAAAAAGCAGGCGAAAATATGCCTGCCTGAGTGAGGGCACCTACCAGAGGGGTGGTTTCTGGGGGGGGGTCCCCGGCCTCCCCCCCTCCTCTCCTGGGCTGCGCAAAGTGTGCATCCTCGTCGTCGAGTCGCACTCGCCCACGCCAACTCGCCAAGCGGCGCGGCACAGGAAAAAAGTTAAAAAAAACACCCGATTCCGGGCCAAAAAAGCAGGCGAAAATATGCCTGCCTCAGTGAGGGGGGCACCTACCAGAGGGGTGGTTTCTGGGGGGGGGTCCCCGGCCTCCCTCCCCTCCTCTCCTAGGCTGCGCAAAGTGTGCATCCTCGTCATCGAGTCGCTCGCACTCGCCCACGCCAACTCGCCAAGTGGCGCGGCACAGAAAAAAAGTTTTAAAAATAAAAAAAACACCCGATCCCGGCCAAAAAGCAGGCAAAAATATGCCTGCAGCCTGCCTTAGTGAGGGCACCTACCAGAAGGGTGGTTTCTGGGGGGCAGGGGGTCCCCGGCCTCCCCCCCTCTCCTCTCCTGGGCTGCACATTCTCGTCGTCTCGCCAACTCGCCATGCCATGCGGTGTGGGCGGGGGATCCAAAATGGGGCGACCCGCAATATTTATTTTGAAATCGTGGTCCAAAAACACACCAAAGCACCACAGAAACATGCAAAAATAGCTATTTTAAAACTGCCTGATTTTTTTCAGTAGCAGCAGTGGGTTTTTCTTGCAACAAAATGTCTCCATTGATTTTATTTTATTTTATTTTTATTTTTATTTTTTTACACCTGCGCAATGATGGGCTGGCCATGGGAGTGGACCATGCAAATTTTTGGAGCCATTCCACCAATTGCATGGCCACTTGGCCAGGTTTTGACCGAGACTTCTGGGATGTGCCAGTCGGGCATAAAAAGCCACTAACCCTAGCCTGAACCCTAACCCTAACCCATACGCCAGTATACTGTCCTTAGTGGGTCAGAGAGGCACCCAGAGGTGCACCCCAGTAACTCACCCTAACCTTACCAGTAACCCTAATCCTAGCCCTTGTGCTAACCCCTAATCCCAAGCCAGATCTGTGTACTCGCATTGCACTACAGCAAGTACACTTCCCTTCTTAGTGAGTCACAGCGGGCGCCTGTAGGGGTCCGGTCCTCTCTCACTTCGCTCTCCAGCCCAAGCAGGCAGTGAGTCACAGAGGCACCCGTCGAGGTGCCTCTGCCTGCTGCAACTGCAACTTAATGGTATGCATATCCAATTGGCTATGCATGCCTTTTTGTAGTGGGTGAGGAGAGGAGGCACCCACGAGGTGCCTCCAGGAGCCCGCTTTCCCTTCATGGCGGGCCAGAGGAGGCACCCACCCCAGAGAGGTGCCTCCAGGAGCCCCCCCCCAAAACCAGTACTAACGACAGACGAAAAACCGACAAACAAAACGACAAATTTTTGGAAAATTTCGCGAAAAACGGAAACGAGCCGAAACGGGCCGGCTCCGACACACGACAACTCAAAATGTAATTTTTCCTGGTCGTGCCCATCTCTAGTAGCAATATATGACAAGTTGTAAGATCAGAGGTGAAAGGGGGCAAGGATAAGATTAGTGTGGAAGGAGCATGGAAACAAGTTACAGTGGGAACTGCAAGGGAATGAAATTGGCATAAAGCAAGAAACAGCATGATAATATGAGGTATCACTTTTCTCCTTAGAAAAAGTTTAATAATGCTGCTGTATTGAAGAGATACTATCATGAAATACTTAGCTTTTATATTTGAAGGATCTGATTAATTCCGTATATTTTCCCCAGCTTAAAAAATCTAATATGCATTTTTCTTGCCCAACTGGATACAATATCAGCTTCATGGTATGTTGAGTTCCTATTTGGTTTAATAGATCATACATTTTGTTGTTGGCTGATAGTTTTATCTCTACTGTTCTTTCTGTTGCTCATAGTTATCTTAGCATGTAACATGAAATGAATAATTAAAGCTGCCTTAGAAGTAAATTTTAAGGAGGTATTTAAAACTCTGAATAGTTTCTTTCGCTAAAATTATATTGGGGAGCGTTTCTAAGAGTGATTAAGAAGGCCTGCTGTTTGCAGCATTAACTGACCAGCATTCACTTGTTGAATGATCAATAAGGCTTCCAATGAAGATAGTAAGAGTGTATGGGTAGAGGAGACATGTAGGAGAAGGTGGTTTGCTTGGTACAGTGTTCTAGGCTGGAAGTGATTAGGGTTTGCAGTTTGATAAAAGTCTTGAAGATTGCTCAATAGCTGATAGCAGTCAATACATCCCCCCAGCAGAAGTTCAATGAATGTATAGGTTAATCCTCCACTTAATATACACTACTAGTTGTCCCACTGTGCATTAGGTGTAGATTTTGAATCAGATGTGAAGGCAGCCCCATGTAGAGTACTTGGCAGTAATATAATTGTGAGATTGCTGATGTGTGAATTATGGTGGCAAGACTAACCCAGTTCAGAAATGGAGATAGATAGATATAATAGCATGCAGGCTCACCTCCGCTCTGCTGTTGGAAGCTGCCCGGAAGCATTCCAGTCTCTCAAAGGGGCGAGGTGGGTGGGGCAAAAAACAAACAAACAGAAGGCGAGGACACCCCAGCACTCACTGCTTTACAATCTGCATCAGAAATTTTTCACCTTCGGAGACCAGATACTTGGAAAATGCTCTGGGATGCGCTTAGGTGAGCGTGGTTGTACTTAATTTTTTTAAAAGTCCGGAGCAGGTGGGAAAACAATTTTAAGCTCCGCATCTGGGAGCCCTTTGCCTCGGATTTTAGGGGTCGTGTAAAAGCGCCCTTAGATAGATAGATAGATAGATAGATAGATAGATAGATAGATAGATAGATAGATAGATAGATAGATTTTTTTGAGAAATTGCTTTGTAGTTTTATAAGAAATGTTGCTTATACCAAAAGTCATCACATACTCGTTGAATACATCAGCATACATAACGGAGAACATTCAAAATTACTTTCATTTTTAAAAATAATTACAGTGCATCTCTCTTGAGTGGAGAAGACCAGATACTCGATGTACCTGCTGAGTGTATTATTTATGGATGGGCAAAATCAAGGTCTCTGATCTTCCTCCTTGTGATTCTATATGTTTAAATCAGACAGGATTGCTCTTAAAATGGAGGACAACTTGAAAAGGAGAATTGTAATTCGACAGCATTTACATTGGATGGGGAGGATGGATGGAAGCATATTTTGACTACAAAACATGATTGGAACTTAGTCAGGGAGCCCTCAAATTAAACTGCTGCTCAAGATGCCAATTGCCACAAACTGCTCTATGTTTACTGCCTTTTGAATGGCGGAGATTCTTGGAAAGAACATTGGGTTATCTGTACCTTAGGTAGAAAGAAGAGTAATCAAAGAGGACCTTCTCTTAATACCTCTCCCCATGAGTACTTGTGTAGCTTAATTTGGGCTTTTGATTGTCTCTCCAGTTCCTTTTTTACTAAAACCCATTTTTAGAGGTGAACTGCTTCACAAGATCACAAGTTATTTATGCTTCTTCTTAGAAGAAGAAGCACATTACAAAATCCTGATAAAATGAAATGTTATTTTAGCTGGAAATTCTTTCTTTATGGGAGAGGCCCTTAGCTTTTGAGAAATCCCAGCTGGGGCAGGCTCATTGAATTAATAGAATTTGTGCCAGCCTGTGTGAACTTGGGCACGCTACACAGTCCCAGGATTCCCCCGGAAGAAAGGAATGAGAAACCATTTCTGAGTACTGTCTCTGAAGTGGATATCCTGTACCTAGAAAACCTGAAAAGGCTTGCCGTAAGTCTTAACGGACTTGATGGAACACAGTAATAATGTTTGCCACCAGGTCATGAGTGAAATTTGAGCTGGGTTTTCAAAATAAAATAAAACATGCGGGAGAACTTTTTTTCTAGGAAATAACTTCTGTTTTTTGAGGACCTTCCCCTCCGTTTTGTAATACATGTTGGCATGTTGAATGTCACCTTCTGTCATGCAATGTACTTCTCCGTGCTAATTGTATCCTTTGGGGTTTGGAAGAGTTCCCTGTCAGCCAGACTGCATACATAAAGCGATGAACTGCAGAATCAGCATTCCAATGGAGCCAGCGTGGTATTCTTTATCCAAATGCCCATAACACTATAGATTCCTGCATTTAACTTTGCAAACAAGCTTCATTAAGATTGGGAACCAATTCATATGGCCCTTTGTCCCAGACTAGACTCAAGAAGATTTGATGTTTCCGTGTACCAACCATGATTTAATATGTCCTCATATAATAATTTAATATAGCTCATTATGAAATATGTTTAGTAACAGAATACTCATGCAAGAATCTGTATCACAGTACAGTGCACAATGGTAAAATATACATCTTGTTAATAGATTAGAATATGTTTATGAATTGCTTTTCATCAAAACATATCAAAGCAATAAATAATTGGTATATAAAGTGGTTATCAAACAAAACAATGTAATAAAATCTGAAGCAATACAAAAAAGGCAGTAAAACAGCCAGATAGGAACTGGCTGGGAACTCTGGGAGCTGTCATTCAAAGAAGCAATTTTTTCCCAAGTCCTGAAAAAAAAAATCACGGAGTCTGCTTTTTATTTTTGATAAACAAAAGTCTGGTGTCGAAATCAGCTGTATCACTTTGCCTTCTAATTGGTGGGTCCTGACAAAGTTCAGTTCTCAGCATTTTCAAGTAGGGCAAAACATGCATTCTGACTGAAACCTGGGAGAGTTGAAGTCAGCTGAAGTCAGCCAACTCAAACTACTCTCTTGGGGGGGGGGGAGAATGTGCAGTGACACCAAGCCACAGGGCAGTTCAAAATGGCATGCAATCTGGTTCTTATCAGCTCCAGGTTTTACAGAAACACATCATTTTGGACAATCTAGGGCCATCTTTTTTTCCAATGAAGGACCTGCACTCCCTGTTCACTGCCCTTTGTTTTTCCCTTGGCTGCTGCTGCGTCTTTGAATTACTGTATTTTTCTTCATGCCTCTGTGCACACTTATGGATGTGCTCTTCCTTTTTAAAAAAAACTGTGATTAAAATTGCATATCCACAGATGTGCATAAACATTTAAAAAAAATAAAAATAAAAAAGAAGGCTGGAAGTAGAGCACACTGTTTCTGTCATGTAACCTTATTCCCAAAACTGACATGCTCACGGTTACAGTGGACCCTCATATAACAAACGGTTTGTATAACATAAAATCTGTACAACATAAAAAATTCCGGAGATAGGGGAAATTTGCTTAACATAATCGCCTATATGGAGAATCCGTACAACATAAAATGGGATCCCTCTGTTTTCAATGCATTCCTATGGGAATATGTATAAAGGAAATTTTGCTTAACATAATTTTATTTGGAACGAATTAATTCCTTTATACAAGGTACCACTGTACGTTCATCCATACCTCAGTTTACAATATTAAACAAAGAAAGAAATGCTGGAACCTCGGAAAGTGTTGCAAATAGGGGTGCACCAGTTTATGTAGCCGCCTGGTTTATGGCAATTTCAGCCCTTTCTAAAATCCGTATCGGACCACTAGTTAGCTTTAGAATAAGTTCATGCAGAAGAAGCTTGCATTCAAATGTCAAAAATACAGTGCTCAGATTTTCATAGTTTAAATACCTAAATAGCACATTGGTCTCTAGAATAATTGGCTCCTAAAGTACCAGGGAGTGATGATATTCTAATCTAAAGGGTGATGAGAAACTCTAGATTTTCATAAAGAAGAACTTTTTTTTATCAATCTAAAGAGGCTTCTGTGAAAGATGTTATCACTAGCATTTAGAGCTTATTAAGGAAATGAAACAATTACTGGTTAAGTTTTTAAAAGATTTGTGATTATTTTTAAATTACAATTTTTTATAAAGGCAGTGGGATGATGGTAAAGAAAATCAGAGGGGGAGACATGATGGATTTTTTTTAAAAAAGGTAACAACGTCCAAATGTTTGGGAAGCACTGGTGTAAAACATACAAAGCATATATTAAATGTGCCTGCAGTGATCCATTTTGTCAGGAGATAGGCTCTGTATTCTGCATTGCCTGGTTGCTTGTCCTCTTTCAAAAGGAATAGCTTCCCTTAGATGCTATGTTCAAGGTGTCTCCTGTTTGAAGCACTGCCCAGCCTAAGTCTTACTAAAACATAAAGAAGCATAGATGGTCATGGTCTTTACAGTTGCCTATCCATAACTTATGTGACTTGGAAACCTCTCCCAGCAATCATATAAGCTAAGAGTAGTACACTGTAATTCTGTTTAAACTTAAAGAAAGTCATTTCAAAATGTTTGTTTATGCATACTTATTAGTTTGTGGTTGGGATTTGTTTTGATGTTGTTGCTTTTGTTTTGCAAATTGGTGTTTTATCCTCCTTCTGGTGACATATATACTTTTTACAGCGGCGTGGTCACTCTTAACTTTGCACCACTTCAGTCTTCCCAAACTTGCAAAATCTGTAGAGCACACAGTACATAGATATAGGTACTTAGAACCACATACTTGACAGATTGCCAGGCTGTGCTATGGAATAACAGGTTGCAGCTGTCTTTCAGATGGTAGCGATGGCGAAAAGCGTTTTGAGTGACTCCTGCTATATGAGACTTCATTTTGAATCCAGAATCACTTCCACGCAATGTGATCTGTGTAACCAGGCAAGGTTGGATCTGTCAGTGACTGGTGAACCCAGTCCTTCCAGGTCAGGGAGCCTGCCAAACACGATTTCATTCTTCCCAGGATTTCTTTTTGTGATTTGCTGTGACAGCCTCAGGCTTGGAGTCACAGAGCACTGGAATTCTCTGTAAAGCAAGACTCTATGGTTTACTGAGCTGGAACTTTGTCATGAGAAAATTGTTCATTTTAAGTAAATTATTGTAAATTACGTCTCTAACTAGTGTTGTGTGTGTGTAAGTTTGTAGGTTTAGTCGTGGCATCTCCATCCAAAGGACTTAATGGAATAATTAAACATGTTGCCTGAGAGTTGCATTCAAGACTTCTCACCAGTCAGGGCTGTTGGTGTTGATTTAATTCAGTAACAAACACTTCCTTGTCTTCGATGTAATCAAATTGTTCATGTACTCTAGATCAGCTGTTCTCAATGGTAGCCCTCTCTTCAAGAGGTCTCCGGGCACATTTGGAGTGGGCCACAGACTGAACATTTTTCTATTCAGGTTTTCTATTCATCTCTTGATGTTTGTATGCTTGTTTGACAGGAAGCCCTGATACAGCTCCTAAAATGCCTCTTATATTAAATTAAATTAAAATAAAAAGTTTGTGAATAGATGCTGATTTTAATTTATGAGCATGAATAAAAAGGTTTCTTAACAGAAAACAATTATGTACAGTACTCCTCTCCCAGCCAGTAGTATTAAGCATTTCTGTAACAGCATTTCCTTACGTGCTACATTGGTGGCTGTATATAGGTTCATAGCATTTCAATTGACTTCCCTGTTGAGCAGAAAATTCCAAAATTGGGATTGAAATTTAGAATGTGTCTACTCTAATCCTGTCCCCCATCAAACCAGAAGAACAAAATACTGTGACTTTGAGTTGCAGTAACAATGTGCTATAGAGAACCTTAAAATGGGAGAGTTGCATTTAGAACCTTGCTTAGGGGAACAAGCTTGCACACTTGACTAAGCATGAGTTGTATATATCATTTCCTGTGATAGTTAAATCCAATTATTCAACTCTTTTCTAATGCTTGCAGTGTTTTCTCATAGAACTATGTTTCTAAAAATAATAAAAAAGGAAATTATAACTTCAAGTTAAAGTGGAATCAGATGCTACAGACATCTACTGTCAGAGTGGCAAAGTTGAAACATGCTTTCACATTTTTAATTTCTCATGTGATGCATCAAAGATGTGTAGATTCCAGATATGAATAGTAACATATTTTCATTATAGCTGCTATAGGACAGAGTACTTAGGGAGTTACTTTCTTATGATAACAAGTAATTTTTTTTGTTATGTGCCATGAAGCAGTTTCCATTTTTAGAGGGACCTGATGAATTAGTGATCTCCAAAAATAATCCTGCAATTAACAGTCCTGCTCAGCTCTTGCAAAATTAAGATTGTAGCTTCCTTTATTGAGTCAATCCAACTCATATTTGGTCTTCCTCTTTTCCTCCTGCTTTCAACCTTTCCCAACATTATTATCTTTTGTAGTGAATCTTGTTTTGCTGTGGTCAAAGTACAATAACCTCCATTTAGTTATTATTCTTTTGGGGGTTGAGTTTATCTACTACCCTCCTATTTGTCTTTCTGTTAATCCATGGGATCCAAAATTCTGTCCTGTAGTACTGTAATGCATTTCAAATTATACTGTCTGCTCTGTTAGCTTTCATCATTGACCCGCATTAACATCTATATGTAGCAATTGGGGATATTATAGAGTAGAATGATTACCTTGACTTGGTTTCCAATGACACAGCCTCACTGTTAAAGATAATTTCTAGTTCCTTCATACTTGATCTTCTGAGTCTATCTTTTTATATTTCTTGAATGCTGCCTCTGTTTACATTGAAGATTGACTCAAGCTATAGAAAATCTTTGACAATTTCAATTTCTTTTTTACCAACATTAATGTTACACAATTCTTCTGCAGTCATGAATTTTGTTTGCTTGCTATTCAGTGATAGTCCTGTTTTTGTCCTTTTTAATCTTCATCTTCATTAGTAATTGTTGCAAGTAATTGTTCCTTTCTCTGAGTAATATGGTATCATCTACTTAAAATGATGTATTGGTGTCTGTGAAGATTGTCAGTCACCCAGGTGAGGTTATCCAGAAGTTGAGTCATGGCAACTGCACTTCTTTACTTGTGAGACTGAAACATTTCATTACTCATCCAAGTAGCTCCATCAGTCGAAGGAAAGTTGGTGCAAGGCCTCCAATTTATAGTTCACCTTGATTTCATGTCACCCTGGTCTGAATAGGCTCATTAGGGGGGGGACCCTATATTTGCTTTAAAATGTTTTTTGGCAAACACCACATCCCTGTTTATTCACACCCACAAACACACTAAGGCAGAGACTCGTCCACCCAAATGACCTGATACCAAAACACAAAAGGAGCAATATACTTTATGCGGTCCAATGCAGTGAGGAGTCTACATTGGAGAAACTAAACAGCCATTAAACAGAAGGATGGCCCAACCTAGGAGGGGTAACAGCTCAGGACCAGAATCAGCAATACACCTCCATTTGAAGGAATAAGGGCACTCATTCAAAGATGAGGATGTACACATATTAGACAGAGAAGAGAGGCGGTTTGAGAGAGGGGTCAGGTAAGCATTGAAAACCCCTCTCTCAACAGAGATGAGGGGCTCAGGCACAGTCTATCAGCCACTTATCAGGCTGTGATTTCAACAATGCCTAGACAAATTAAAAATACTTCACGCCTTCACCACCAAGGCCATAGCTAACAACCCATACTTTATGGATTTCAGCACCTTAGGCCATTGTTCACCTTAAGGCTATTGAGACTTTGTCTACATTACGAGCTTATTCAGGCCATTGTTCATCTTATGAGCCTATTTCAGACCAGGGTGACAAGAGGTCAAAGTGAGCTATACAATGGAGGACTAGCTCTTTTTAGACTGATGAAGCTGTTTGGCTGAGCAGCGAAACGTTTCAGTCTCTCAAGAAAAAGAAGTCTAGTTGCCATGCGTGACTTAACTTCCAGATAAACTCACCTGGATGACTGAGAATCTTCACAGTTAACTTTCTCTTTGATTTCTTGGATCTTATGGAAGAGCATTTTTGTTCCCTTCTTTTTCTCTCTCTTCTATTTCTTCGTTCTGATAGTTGAAACGTAACATAGTTCTTTTTATCTCCTTGTCTTCATTGCTCAGAAGTTACATTCTGTCTCATTTTGCTTTTGCTTATTATCGGTCATTAACAATGTTTAGCAATGACTTCTTAATGAGATCAATTTACTTCTACAAAGTAACTTCGTAGTAACTCCCCAAGTTCTGCTAAAAATCCTAACTATATTTTTGTATCTATATTTTATGCAACCTTCAGTGTTCAACTTGACATTCATCTGTAACATAATGGTTTCTTGGGGGTGAGGAATATCCCCTTTGTTTGTTTATGCTGTATGGAGAAGGAAATTAGTTTTAATTTGCTAATGACAAAATAGAGGTGTTTACTTTTAATGTTGTAACTTGAAGAGGTGTTTCTTTTCAGTCAGTATGAAGATTGGCAATATATTATTATGCATCATTATAGTAATCTATCGACATTCCTTTGATTTCTCATACCATTAGAACAGTTACTGATTCCATTTCCTCAATATATTTTATTTGGTGAGAAAAATTCTAAACTGAGGACAATGCATTCTGAATCTTATGTCTAGGTATCATGCTTTTTGGCAAAGGTCTTGCAAGCTTTCATAATAAATGTCCACCTGACAAAGAGTATTTTACCTTTAATAAAGTAAGTGGGTGTATGTTTAAAATTCTGTTTTTGGTTGTGTTTATAGCTATGGTTTATCTTCTAAGGGCCAGAGAATAAAGGGGAGTTGGAAAACAATGCTGAAAATCTAAACACAACACTCATATTCATATCCTTTAAATAATTTATTTAGAGCAGTGCTAACAATATGAAATTTTCATGTATGGGTAATCAAGCAGCCAGCTACACATAAATTTGGAGAGCATGAGCAATATGACCAGACTTAAGAGAACAGATTCTGTGTATTTCTGCTCCTCTCCTTGAATTACATTAGTGAAACATTAATTGTAGTAACAAGAAGTATGATCTTTTGGGTTTCAAAAAACATTTGATAGAATAACTTCAGGATTCACAGTTCACTTTAGGATCACCGGTATGTAAAAACTGCTAATGTTTTATATCAGCAATTTGTTCCTCCTTGTTTTGTAGTGGTTGGTGCCATATGGTGCCATTTGAGCAGGGGTCATATGGATTTCCATCCACATGTATTCATTAAATTCCACTTCTCTTTCAAGGAATGGCTATCTTTCTATGGAGTGGTTCAAAAATCTGTGCGAGTCTCGAAGGAAACCCTAAAAGAACCCTTTTTCTAGAGGTGTGCTTTAAAGAGATTATGAAAGAACTGAAAGCTTGTGATGGGAGCCCTTGGTTGTGGTCACTTCCTTGTGCTCAAATAACAGCCAATCATATTAGGAGGAGAGTTTTCTTATGTTCCTCTTCTACCAAGGACATCACCTTTTCCTTCACTCCAACAGCAGAATGCTTCCCCAGTCCAGTGCTAAAGCTTTTGGTAGTGGTCACTTCCTGCTTATCTATCATCTATTCACTTGACACAGCTCTTAAAAAGAACAAGACCTGGAGATACTAATAGCATGAAAAATGTGCCTACAGTACACTTTTTGGTCCTTCTAAGCAAGTTGTGGGTGAAATTTTCATGTCTCTGCCTATAGGGGACCTGGGTTGTTTCCTTCAACACAAAGGCAAGAGGAGACAGCACACCAACAGAAAGGGGTTTCTCCCTGTCATTCTCCTCCCAATTCTGCTCCCCCCTCTCGCAAAATTTGTTATGTACTTTTTGCAAACAATGGAGCTTTGCCTGATAATTCTTGTTTCTTGGTAATCTCATTTTGCCTACAAAAGATATACAGCACCATATTGGTGGCTTGCTCTGCCACTCAGAAATCAGCCAACACAGATTCAGGCCATTGTTCATCTTATGAGCCCATTTCAGGCCAGGGAGACAAGAGGTCAAAGCTGACCATAAGATGGAGGACTCACACTAGCTGTATCCAGACAGATGAAGCTGTTTTGGTGAGCAGTGAAACATTTCTATCTCTCAAGAAAAAGAAGTCCAGTAGCCATGATTCAACTTCCGAACCAATACAGAGCCGTGTTGCCGAACAGCAAATCCTACCCTTTCAAGTTGTTTAGTTCAATATTTGTATTAAAATGCAGAACTGTATACAGTATACTTAAAGCACCATTCTCCATGGTGAGTGAAAGGATTGTCCTTTATGAATGAAGAAAGTGAGAGTAGGAGCCAGTGATTATGCAATAATTTCAAATATGAAATCGAGATGATTTCCTAAGAAGGAAAGTATGAACAAATCCAGTGAAAACAAAGATCACCAAGACAATAGAGTGATTATTTATACTAAGCTGTTTCTTCCTGATAGCATAGAGCTACTAGGACAGGGGGAGATCCAAATCTTGCAATTTATTTCGAAACAAAGGGTTTATATACTTGTTTATTTGTATAGTCTTTCATTGGCTTCATAGAAATGGCAATATGATTCTAAATTCTTTGACGAGTGCCAGTCGCCACAATTAACTTAAATACAGACCTTGGGTACTATGCAATAAAAATTCACCCACATTTCGTAAGAGAATAGGTTACAACAAACCATATAACTCTGGCCAGAATCCTATTGGTTCCTTGTGTAAGGGTTTGTGTAACTGGCTGTGGCTAAAGAAAATTAAGCCCCCCCAACTACTTTCTTAGGCAATATACTCTGTAAAAATGTGGGATTTATTCTCAGTCAAGCCCGCCTGTCTCTATATATGTAACAGAAAACAGCTGTATGAGCCATGTGCTCAACCTGAAAACAAGAATGAGTGAGACCTCGATCTCAAAACAGGTATCATACTAGCTTTTCAGTTCGGCAAGACTCTTCATCAGGCAGGGCATTACAGAGCCAAAGTTATATAGTTGGTGAGACCTGCTGATACCGCTATTTTCAGGCAGGATCCCTTTAGTGTCTAAAAAAACAAAATAAAAACAAAAACAGTGGGATCATTAGATACAGAAGCTTACTATTATTTTTATTTGACCCGGTTAGTTATATCATTATCAGCCAGGAGAGTAGCTGTGGAAAAGCAGTATGAGCCTCATAAAGTAAAGAAGTGGGTTCAGAGATTAATGACATCTGAGGCAGCACTGGAAGCTACGGGGGGGGGGGGGGGACAAGAATCGCAGAAAGCTGTGAAATTTACAAAGGCAACATTGGTATGCTCTCGAAATGTAAAACAAATATGAGGAAGACCAGGAACAGAACCAGAAAATAAATCAAACCTATTCAGACTAAGCACATGTTCTTCTTCGTAGGGTTTTCCTGCTGGTGCAGGGTCTGCTCCCTGAATCCTAAAATGCCACTTAGCCCATTCAACCATGTCTTCAACAATTTGCACTTCCTTATTGACAGTGTACTGCCAGCTCTGTTTGGTATCCCACGTGGCTGCCGGCCATAAATCTTCAGGTAGTAAGCAGTTCTAGAAGCTGCTCTTGAGGGCACGTCCATACCAGTGAAGTTTCTCTCATTGTCTATGTTACTGATATCATACATAGTTGCTGTCAGATAGTATCATTTGTGATGTGGGCAAGTAGGGAAATAGGTAATATCCAACAGAGCACATGCCTTTCCATGGCATGGAGGTGGCTCTCTATGCCCAATGTCGCTGTGCCATGCTGGACATTTTTCTTATAAATCTTAGATTTGAGACAGATTGGCATTTGTCTGTCGCAGAGCACAGACAATGTAATCAGGAATCATTCACCTTTGCTTGTACATCACCACAGATGTCATCATCGCCTTGGAGATGGGAGCCAAGATACCCCACCCACCTTCTTTAAGTCTTGCCCATTTATTTGGAGCATTCCATGGGCAGTAACAGTCTATAGGTATGCAGTTTTCTTGAGGTTTAAGCAGAGTCCAACGTGGAGTGGATTTTCCTTTTTTTTCCTGCCAGCAGCTTCCACTTTTAAGGAATGTCCTTCTTCTTTATGGGTGCCTGATTTTCTTTCTTCTAGTATATATAGGTGTTCATATTTTCAAATGCTTTTCAATTTCAATTTGTTTTTATTTTTATTTTTTCATAAAACAAGAGTAAGCTATTTGTTCCTAAGCTGACTTTTCCTGCTGCTCTGAGCTGCTGCTGCTGCTTTATGTTTATCAAATTCTTTTTTACGTTGCTTATTGGTTGTCTGTTTTATCTCTTGCCATTTTTACTGGCTTTTATATCTTCTATATCACCCTGAATATCTGCTGAAAGAGGTGGCTTATTAATAAATAAAAGTCTGCCCTTCTAAAAGCACATCACAAAAAGAGATCAATAAAAGGGTAGTGGAAAAGTTCCATGGATAATCTTGTGATACTAAAATAGCCGAACCGGGGAGGAAGAGAAAAAAAAGGGGAAGATGGTAATGATAAATGGTATGCTGGGTCACTACTATTATATCTTCTCATGACTCAGTTTCCTGAGACACTCACACATAGTACAGGTGTGACACCTGCTCAGTTTGCCGTTTCGTGTCCCAGACAATCTTCCCTAGCCGTGTGGAAAAAGACTTGCAGTCTATTTCCTGTGTGGCTGCTAGTTCAGTCACTTGCTTAGATTGATCTCCCCATGTGTTAGGCAAAGGAATAAGATTGGGGACCCCAGCTGCGAGCTCCTGCTGCTCGCCTTCTGGCCCACCCGGCATCCGCTAAAGGCAGCATGCCAGCAGTCAGCTGTGGCAGCATGTAGAAAGCATCTCTAACTGTTATGCCATGCACCTGGGTATGCATGCTGTGTGGCTCTTCCTGGTTCAAAGAAGAGCATTCTCCATTGTGCTGTGCTGCCCACTTCATGTCTTGGCCCAGGGTGTAGCTGTAGGTGTAGTCTTACCTGTTGAGGCAGGGCTTCTAAAGGTTCCACCCCTTGAGGAAACAATTGCTTTTCTTTGTGTGTAGTACTAGTTCCTGTTGAGGAAGATCTGAAGAACTGTATATTTCTGCTTCTCTCTTTCGACTTCATCGGTTTGCATCTGTTCTCGCTGTTGGAATAAACAGGCAGCGAGTTGGTTTTGGGCTAAGGTCATGTGGATTTTAACCCAGTTCCGAAATACTTGTGCCTGCGTGCATCCTCACCTCTGTTGCTGCCGCTCTTCCTTGGGCTCCCAGCTGCCATGGCTACTACTGTGTTAACTCTGTCTCCAATTAGGTGGGTCTGTTCAGTTGGGAGAACAGAAAGGGAGGGGGAGGAGGAGGAAGAGAAGGAAAAAGAACAAGGGGTGAGGGCAGGAGGGCATGGGGACAGGTGACTGAGCAAGAGGGCAGAGAGGATGTACAAGATGGCAAGTGATCGAGCAGATGAGTGAGTGAACAAGGCAGGGCAATCGGGCGGATTAGGGGGCAAAGGAGTAGTCAGATGGGTGAGGTGGTGAGTAAGGGGGAGCACTGGCTGGGCAAAGAGGCAATTGGGTGAGTGGATGAGGGGGTGAGCAGAAGGGAGGACAGGCACTGGCTATTTATATACTGTACATACCATATATACTTGAGTATAAGTCGACCCGAGTATAAGCCGGGGCCCCTAATTTAAACCCCCAAAACTGGGAAAATTTATTGACTCAAGTATAAGCCTAGGGTGGGAAATGCAGCAGGGCCTGGCAACTCCTCCTTTGTGAGCTGTGTGTGTGTGTGATGTTTAAAATGACTTTTAGCCACCGAGGCAAGTGCTTCAGTTGGTGGCTAAAAGTCATTTTAAACATTGTTTTAAAATGACCTTTTAAAAAGTCATTTTAAACATGGGGGGGGGGTCAGGAGAAGTGGCGCACAATGTTTAAAATGACTTTTAGCCACTGACCCAAACTTGCCTCAGTGGCTAAAAGTATTGACCTGCATATAAGCCGAGGACCCTTTTTTTCAGCCCGAAATTAGGGCTGAAAAACTAGGCTTATACTCGAGTATATACAATATATGAATCCTGCTATCTGGCATAGCGCTGCATCAGATAGCATGGGTGGTTTTTTAAAGTGGTTGGGGCATCCACGTATGTACAAACAATTCCAATGCATCATTCCCACTCCCACCATGAAATAAATGGACCCTCTTGCAGAGGAGCAGAAAAAATTGGCTTCCCTGTCACAGTGTTCTGCTCATGCATGTATCTCATGAGTACACTAAAATGTAAGTTTTTTTTTAAAAAAAATGGTTTTATTGTCTGTGGGATCGAGCCCTTAGACTTAGAATAGCTTATTTTTTATTAGATTAGATTGATTAGAGTGACGTAGCAGTGGTTGGGTTTATAGTTGTCTGGGGGATGTTTGCAGTACCAGCAAGAAGGAATTCTCATCCGTCCTCAAGTTCCCCCAGGCTCTTTGTGTCTTCTTCATAACATCTAGTTTTGTTTTGTGTTTCACTGAAATGGATGAACTTGCTTCTTGGCAAACATGCTTAGCATCTGTGTAGAAGACCAAGCCAGGATTGAAATCAGAGGTGTATGGATTTGTGTTTTTGGATTACAATTACCAGAATTTCCCAGGAAACAAATCTGCATGCTGCTAATTGAAATATTCTTATTGTGTTTATTACCCATCCATTCCATATGTGTCTAGATGCCTTCCAGCATCAAAATCAGCACGAAGCCCAAACTGTTTGACAAATGGAATAGCTAAAACATATGGTTGGTTTTTCTGTACAGAATAATAACAACTTCTTAATAGATAGTAAATGAATTGCGAGAAAAAATGCAGATTTTGGAACTCTTAAGATCCATGCGATTTAAGTAATTTCACATGCTCTGATATTCCACCCCACCCCACTCCCCAGTTTGTAATGAATGTTACAAAAAAGAGTACTAGGTGCCCATATGCCAGAAAATGCTTTAAAATCTGTCGAGTGGATTAGGTCTGTCTTTTCATTTCATCTGACATGAATGGATAAGACTTAGCTGTTTAGGATTCTAATGTACATTAAAGCTGCTGAGCAACATATATATATCTGAAATGTGCCACATTATGGGTCTTTTTAAATGTAGTGCTGTTGCGTTACCCACCTGGCCTATGTGTTAAACCATTTCTTTAAAATGGTTTAAATTTATACATTGTAAAGGATTGGGGTTTTTTTTTAAATTAAAACAAGGTTAGTAGCTTTCTTGGCAAATATTGCCTTTCAGAAGCAGATTGAGATGAGTGACCTTTTCACTGCCAATCTGAAATCCTGCTGCTGCAATGCTCAATGTGTGTCCACTTCATGGTAAAAAGATCATTAAGGATAACAATTATTTATGATTCATTAAAGATGAGAAATAATGTAAACAACTGTTAACACAGATGGTTGTCTCGCTCCGACATGACTATAGCACAGATATAAAAAGAGAAATTAGACCCACATAAAGTTTCTAAAACTTGTATTTGAAACAAACACTCAGTGTTTCTATCTAAACTGTAAGCTGGGCACGGAGATAGAAACTTTTGCTTTAAATGTATGCCTTTACAGTGTTTTCAAGGATTTGCATGTATGCTCTCACAGTATTCCAAAGAGTCTGTGTTTGTCTGAACACATGTATCCTAGTGAACACATGTATCTTTGGCAGGATTTGTGTTTCTATATTCATTAACAAGGGGCAAAACATTGCCCCACGTAACTGGTTACTGGTGCAACCTGGATGGGGTACTGGAAACATTTAATTTAAAGTAACTAAAAGCTTCCTATCTCCCTCCTTTTGCATTCTGAGGCTCCCCAGGGCTGCTTTTGGGAGCCTTGGACGAGGGGGAACTTTTAATAGTAAATATAACGCAAAAAGCAGAAGCAAAGTGTTCTGCTTATATACTGCCCCATACCACTTCAAGTAGTCCCTGGGCAGTTTACAATTTTAACTACAGCATGCAGGCTACACATTGCCCCACCAGAAAGCTGGGTACTCATTTTACCGACCTCGGAAGGATGGAAGGCTGAGTTAACCATGAGCTGGCTACCTGGGATTGAACCCCAGGTCGTGAGCACAGTTTTACCTGCACTACTGGCATTTAACCACTGTGCCATGAGGCTGGATTGCCATTTGTAGCTCTCTTTTTTTTTTACTATTAAAAGCCACCTCTTCCATATCTTGAGGTTCCCAAAGGTGCCCCGAAGACAAAAGGGAAGCCTTGGAATCTAAACTGAAGGGGATGGGGAGCTTTTATTTACTTTGTATTAAATGCACCCAGTACTTGATCTGAGTTACACCACACAAACACCACACCAATAGGAATTTGTTCGGTGTTTGACTGTAAGAACGTTTAAGTTAGTTCTGGAAGTAGCACTCTGAAATCATTTCCATTTAGTTGTGGGACACATAAGAAGACACCTGTTCTGTTTATACTACTACAGCACATGCCAAACTACCTAAAGTATGGCAGTCCTTATAAATGTTACTGAGGCTGCTCTTGTTGCTTCGTAGTCTGCTGCAGAAGAGTATGAGGGCAGAGTCAGTGCTCCCCTCCCCACCAAAAAGTACCAATAGATGTCCTAACCTAGTGTGTAACTGGATAACGTAAAAGTTTAGGTATTTGACTGTGGAGCCATAGGAGTTTGATTCCCTGTTGTGCCTCATTGTCAGGGGAAGGTCTCGGTAATTCATAGGGTCTCCCCCAGTTCTGCATTTATTTATTTATTTATTTATTTATTTATTTATTTATTTATTTATTTATTAACATACACCTAGAATGCTTTTGTCCAAAATGTATACCGTACATGTTTGTGCTGGTGAGGAATTTTAAACAATAGCATTAGAGGTTAACTCTTTCTCTTAGAACTGAGTATGTTTCACATTTATTTATTTATGTTCTTTCTGTTTATATATTTCAGTGACTATTTCAACAAGCACCTTTTTTGATGGCTTGCTGGTCACAGGGCTTTATACATCTACCAGTGTTAAAGCTTCGCAGAGTATTGGCGGGTCCAGTGCTTTTGGATTTGGTAAGTCCAATTTATTTCTTAGAATCACCTTTATAGTGTGTTCAAACTGAACTGAAACTGTTCAGCTGCTCAGATGTTAATAAAATGTCATTTTTAAAAAAACAAATAGTCTTACTATGTAAAAATTGCAAGTGTTTTACAACTAAGGGCAATGTTCCCCAAGTATGCAGCAGTAGCCCTGTTTCCTCACCCTGCTCTGGTGAGGTTGAATGACAACTGTCACCAACCACTGCCAGCCCAGCCAAAAAATCTGGAATAGATTATAGTTCAAAAATATCTCGTGTTCCCCACTCATGCTTTAGATCACTCATACTGACTCCAGGCACAATTGTAAGTTCCAAAGCAATATAAAAACCACAAAGTTTGAAATCAGGGGTCTCTCCCTAGTTGGGAAAAAACTCTGGGCATTCTCTGTTTGCTTTAAAAAAAATTAAATTGCTGGAAATGGCAATTTATTGGCTCTGTGCAGTCTGTGGAAGGTGCAAAGAGCACACATTTGGCTCATTCTTTCAAACCATTTTGTGATGCCATTTTGGATGTTAGATGTGACTCCTCCAACTGGACACCAATTTACTATGGCCCTAATGGACCGGGGTTAGCTTTTTGTTTGCAGCTCAGATGATGCAGTAAGAAGGGAAGGGAATGCTAACCTTTCCTCTGCTTATATGCAACTTTTCCCAACCAGTTGTGTCAAGGAGTACTGGAGATGCAACCAAGGAAGAAATTTCAGTGGGAAAATTGTAAGCAAGGAAACTATTGGTTAAAATCCTATTAGATGTGCTCCTCAACATGACGTGATTGGTGTACATCCTTCTGCAATTTATTGTTGGTTAAGAAGAAAACCTATGCTTGTGCTGTTATGCACCAGGTTGTGTGACTTGGTGTGTAACAGTAAACATTCACATTAACTTCTTAACATATAGCAGCTTGCCAAGTAGTTTTATGCTGATTTTACATGATACCGTTGTAACCAAAAACACTCAGATCTGCTCCCATGTGGATGCTGTAATTGGGGTCTTGTGAATATGCCTGTGAATTCTTGATCCAGAATCATATTTGGGTAAGTGATTGTGTAGACATTATGAATTTGTTATGTGCCTAGTTTCCTGTGTATAAAGGAAACTCCCAGATGACACTAGGGCAAAATCAGGAAACTTGGATGGAGCTAGGTCTAGTTAAGTGTTCAGTCCTTCCAGTTGAGGACCTTCTCCATTTAGATAACTGTCTGTCAAGTAGAACTCCAGGAAGGCAGAATTATAGTCCAAGAAACATGAAAGTCCCATTCCTGCCTACCACCAATTCCTGATAAGGAAATTATTCCTTTTACATGATTTTTAATATCTGAAATTGATCTGCCCCGTTGTTTAAAATATATGTCTTTTATTATGTCTGTTTGTCTTACATTGGAACAATTTCATAAACCCTGGCTTTACATGCTTGCTGAAGTATTCCATAAAAATTATCTTAACGAATTGTTCAGTAGACCATAATCCTATAGATTTTTACATGGAAGTGAATGCCACTGTATTGAGTTGCACTTATCCTTGTGTAAACATGCATTTAATCAGCTTGCAGATACCAGGCAATCGGGTTTAGATGAACATAGGGAATTGGAAATAGAAAACGGAAGGAGACCACAATGTACTGTGGTGCGTGAGCTTTGTAGTACAAATTAAATAAAATGGATTGGAGAAGTTGATCAAGGAAGCAGCAATATTTTATTACATCATTGCAATAATGGGTGCCTAGCAGAGCAGGCACACCCAAGCATAGCATTCCAACAGTATTATGCCCTAGCCACCCTGCCACAAAAGTCTCTCCCTCCAAACTCCCATTGGATAGGAGAAGATGTTTACAGACTTTCCCGATTCGCCTATTCTAATTTTTAAGCAATTTAAACTACACACCCCCTGTCTTCATTCCCCACCTACTATTTACCCCATCTAGTCTGTTCCAGGCTCTACCTATCTCCTCAAGAAGGCAAGTGGGCCTCAAGTTCAGAAGTTCTGGTCTGCACTGCAGCTTCTTTGTTAGCAAGATTTTCTGTCTTTGACTCAAACATAAGCATTCTGTTTATGCTCAGAGTACATTGTGTAATGCGAAAATAACATCTTTCCATTTCTCGCAGTACTAATTACTCAGACGCATGATTTTTAGCCATAAGGAATCATAGGCAATTGTGAATGCAAACAGTGTCCCCCCCCCCCGTTCTTCCAATATAGAAGAGAAATTTGTCCTTCTGTGTCATCCAAACCAAGAATTGTGGTTAGTAAGCTTGATGCAATGGCAATACAGTGGAACCTTGACTTACGTCATTAATCTGTTCCAGTGGTCTAGACTTAAGTCAAACATGACTTAAGTCAAATGAACATTTCCCATAGAAAGTAATGGGAAAGCAGATTAATCCGTTCTAGATGATGAAAAAGACCCCCGAAAACAGCAATTTAACACAAATTTGACTGGGATAGGAGATTCCTTCTGGGGATGTAAATGAAATGTCTCTTCAAAGAGAGGAGGAGGCAGTGGAATTATAGTCCACAAGTTATATGCCTCCACTTTTTAATGTTCATAGCAACAATGTCTAACATTTAAGTTTTACTGATTTTTAACCTGACGTTCCAAAGTTCTGAACAACTCTATGCTTACCATTAGAGTCCCACAACTTTACAGCTCCCCAACTAAAATGCTTCCATTCTGGACCAGACTTCTGCAGCCAGATTTTTTACAAGACTGAGCCGACTGTCTAACCAGCGAGGCCAGCCCCGAGCTCCCGGCCCTTCTTCTCCTCCGGCAGCAGCGGCGGCTTCGGTGAGGCCGAGGACCAGCTCCAGGTGCTCTAAGCTGGCCTCGCCGAAGCCGCCACTGCTGGAGGAGGGGAAGAAGGCAGGAGCAGTTTGGAGGTGGCAGCTGCGATGCTGGGATGTGACTGCCGCCCGATTCCGGTGCCTTGTGCCGGGGCTCCGAGATGTAAGTCAAAGCCTGCGACTCAAGTCAAACAGGCCCCTTCTTGCTGCAAGTCAAATATGATGTAAGTCAAGCAGGATGTAAGTCAAGGTTCCACTGTAGTTTGAAGCTGGTTTGTTTGGAATTAATAATTGTAACCAGAGTTAATCATGCTAGGGAATAAAAGCACATGCCTGAAAAATGAAAGTGAAAGCTTCCTAAAAGCAGAAAGGAGGGAGAAGTGTGCAAGTTAAAGGCTTGCTACAATTTCTTCTGGTCATACACATTAAATACAGGGTTGAGGGACATGTAATCCTTCAGGTCATGTTTGACTCCAACTCTCATGATTCCTCTAGCCCACTATGCTGGCTAGAACTGATGGGAGCAACAGTCATTCTATAGCTGGAGGATTAGACATTTTCCAACTCTGTGTTAAATAATGGTTTTGTCTGGCATGTGAATGTGGCTAGTTTTACAAAATTGCATTTGCTGACAAAACCATGAAACAAATGATTATTGGGCTCTTTAGAGTATGCGTTTGCTACATGTATGCTTATAATAATGCTACATCATCCAGACAGAGAAAATACTTGAATATTAACTTGTATTGGTGTTATAAATGTTAGGTGCATCCATGTATTTATATGCAATTTTCTTTAGAACAGCAGCTATGAGAAGGACTCAGTGGTGTGCAGGGCAGAACCTAAATTATAACTTAAAGCTGATGTTCTGCATCTCTTGCTAAAGACTTTAGATTTGTCATGTGTTATTGGTAATGTGCAATTAAACCAGTGCAATTAATCCAGAGACTCTTATATCCTAAAACTTTTCTGTTTAGAACATAAATAAATATGAATATGCTAAATTATGTTGGCAAATGTTCACTTTTTATTTTGTTAATTAATGTTTCTTTGTACCCTAAACCGTCTTATGCTTCAGATGCAGTACTACCCCCGCATCCACTGATTCACCAACTGCTGATTCAGATATCCACGGTTGGTGATCAGTGGGTGCAATGGATGACCTAATTGGCAGTGAGGAAGGGAAAAACACCAGAAAGAAAACTTTGTGTTGCCAATGTTGTCCGCCTGCCCCCACCGCCAGCCAGCCACCTTCCGGTAGGGTGGGGTGGTGACTTAAAAGGACCTGCCTGGCCAACCAGCCTTTGAACTTACCACTTGAGTCCTGGGCGGGGAGATGGAAGATGCCTTGGCTGTGGCACGTGGCCTACATGGCAGCACCGTGTTCCCTGACCAGCGCCGTTGGCGCAAATGGCGGCTGCCGATTCTCACCTGCTTCGCAACTGACTGGCATTTTCCCGGCCATTCCTTCCCCAGGCTGTTGAGCTCCTGCCACTGTGCTTTCGCTGCTGTGCACCCACCAGAAGTTGGTGGTGGCAGGTGATGGTAGGGCTGCTGGCCATGCAGGGCCCAGCCTCGGCTGGGGTGGGCTCAGGCCTGAATGATGGGCCTGCAGGCCTGGCAGGGGATCTGGAGAGACTGTACAATTACATCAGGATGGAAAGAAACAAAGTGTAAAACCAGCCAGTGTTTTAGCACAACGCTGTATGCTGTGCTTGGACAATATATTGACCTGAACCGAGACAGTGGGCCAGCACAATGCAGTTGATCTGGGCTGTTTCACCATATCAGCCAGGATGGCCAGATGAAAACAAGGTTTGATAAATCACCAGAGGCAGCATACTGCATAGGGGTTAGGAGTAGAGCATAAATCGGAAACAGCTACCTTTTCCAGGTGCTCATTGCAATATGAGGACAAATACAATCAGAGATAGAAATAACAGATGGAGAAAGACCAAGGAGTACACATTCTCTCTGAAATCCTGATGCAAAACTTTATACTACGCAATGAGGATGATGCCATCATGATTGTGATTTTCTAGCCTTAAATCATTTCCCTTCTCATTGTGTGACTCCCAAAGGTTACTCCAGGATGGAAGAGATCTCTGGAGATCCTCAAAACCTAGAAGGACTCTAGGAAGATTTTTATTGTCCTGAATTATCCATGGCATGACTGTGACTAATGTCCTTCCCTCATACTGTGCCACTGGATGTCAGCTATTGTGTCCAAAATGTCTGTCTACCCAAGACCTGCATTAAACACATGTTTGGGCTTTTCACTAGAGCTTTTCACACATTATAACATCTATTTATAGAAAGTGTGGACACAGCTCTATTTTGTTAAAAAATATTATGGTTTTCCCTGGTAGCTAGAACATCATTCACTTACTGCCCTTGTTATTGCCTTTGCGAAATGAACATATCATAACAAGAAAACTTGACTTATGACACAATAAACACAGTAAGTCGTTGTTCAGCACTACAGTACTGGCAAATGGAGCCTGTTTCGAGGTGCTTAATATAAATTGTGTTTCAAAGTATCTCTGTTAAAATTTGATACTGTGATACTCCTGCTAAGAAAGCTTTTTTTTCCTTAAAAAGAAAGGAATGCATCATTTTAAAAATTCAAGAAGAGGAGGGATACAGAAGTGTAGTAGGGAACACTCATTTATAATCTATAGACAGGAAAGATGGATAGAAATTTAAAAGATTCCTTACTTAGCAATTCGTTGTTATTACATAGACACAGCTAGAGTAACAGGGGTGTCTAGGCATGATGAAACTGTAGGCGATTGTTCAGAGAATTACAAAAGGCATTGTTTCCTTTCGTGTCTTACATCTGACGGCTCCAGGGAGATGCAAAGTGCTCAGATTATGCAAAGTTCAAGTGATGTAGATCATATCCAGAATAATGAAAATAAATGTATTACATTTTAGCCATATGTTAAAATGTATTACTGCTGGATGCCACAGTGGGGATGTGCTCTTATCTAGCATTTCATGGTAGTAATCTCTTAGACTGAAATTTGATGGCTTTAAATTCAGCCATGGCTTTTAAGCATGGGAGCTGATGTCCATCAAAAGGGTAGTTAGTATGTTTTTTTATTTGGTTGTGCAGCATTTATATTGATAAAGCAAAAAAGTTTTACGTTGGAGTGGAAAGGGTGAAAATGGGAGAAATATGTCATTAGTGGAAACAAGATAGATGTGTTTGGATTTTCAGTTTTTAAAGGCAAGATGATATATCATAAATCAAGTTGTTAATCATACCTAGAATCCTACCAGTAACACTAGATGGAAATTAATGAGACCATGTACTTAAGTAATTTATATACGGTATATATACAGTATATTTCAATATTTGATATAAAACATTTTTAATTATCAGATGTTTTAAAAACCTGATAAAGTAAACAATCTAAAAGAAAATGAAAAGGTAACTATCCAACAGAAGAAATAGCATATATGATGAAACCTTTCTGGGGTCTTTAAAGCCCTAAAAGCAAAGTGTTCTGCTTATATACCGCCCCATACCACTACAAGTAGTCTCTGGGCGGTTTACAATTTTGATTACAGTGTGCAGGCTACACATTGCCCCCCCAGCAAGCTGGGTACTCATTTTACTGACCTCGGAAGGATGGAAGGCTGAGTGAACCTTGAGAGCCTGCTACCGGGGATTGAACCCAGGTCGTGAGCACAGTTTTACCTGCAGTACAGGCATTTAACCACTGCGCCACGAGGCTCATAGGCCCTAAGTGGCTCTAGTCATTTCATTTATTCTGATGCTCTTTTTACTACTTTGTTTAGATGTTGATTTCTCTCATTGGTTGGAACAAGTACAACTGAACACAGTATTTCAGGTGCAGCCATAATGGTTTCTGTGTGTGTTACCTGCTGTTTCCGCATCCAATTCAGACCATCTCCATGAACATTGCACTATACTTCTTCAGATCAAATATCATATGCCATTCTGTACCAATTTGGGAAAAACGTTTGAAACTTATCCTTGTCCACTTGGTCTTTCACAATCTGGAATTATTAACTAGCATATGCAACTATGACTAGCACAACATATGTCCCCGATTCTGATAAACTAATGCTAATTAATATTGATTCCAGTTCAGAACCCGAGAGGAACCTGTTTATTATCTTCTTTTGTCCCTTGGGATTTGGACACCTGACACTCTTTAGAAAGCTTGTTAGCCAGAATCAATGCTTATTTTAACTTTTCCACATCTGCCTGCCTATATTGGAGAAGGCCTTCAACCACATGAGACCCTCAAGAAACCACTCCTAGATGAGAAAAATCAGAATAATATGTTGTTTAGGGCTCAATGAGTTAAAAGCAGGGTTTTGAATTATGACTGGAAACTGATTGGTAGCCAGTGTAGCTGATGCAACAAGGAATTGATGCTGCTTAGGAGTTTAAGTGGAGCATCCTGGACCCACAGAAGTTTCCAGACATTTTCTAAAGGCAGCCCTATGTAGAATATGCTGCTGTAATCCAAATAGGATATAGCTAAGGCATGTGCTATTGTGATCAGATCAGACTCGATGATGATCTATTTTTAGAGTAGAACTTGGAGAATAAGAAGTATTCTAGTTCTTTCTAATGGATGCAAAGGCTTCACTCAGGAAGGCTCAGAATAAGAGTGATCAGAAAAAGATTAGAGAACATCTGAATGGATAGTTCAGTGAGTTGAAGCCACAGAGTTGGGGGTTGGGAGTTCAATTCCCCACCGAGCTTCCTAGAAGAAGAGGCAGCCTGTATTGCTTTTGGCAAGCCACAAAGTCCCAAAGCACCATTAGATGATGCTCATCCACCCTTTGGCTGACATGTTGCCATTCCCAGATTAAAGTCAAGAAAGCAAAGTGTTCTGCTTATATACTGCCCCATACCACTTCAAGTAGTCTCTGGGCGGTTTACAGTTTTAATTACAGTATGCAGGCTGCACATTGCCCCCCCCCCCCGCAAGCTGGGTACTCATTTTACCGACCTTGAAAGGATGGAAGGCTGAGTCAACCATGAGGCTGCTACCTGGGATTGAACCCCAGGTCGTGAGCACAGTTTTACCTGCAGTACAGTCATTTAACCACTGCGAAACAAAATTCTGAACATTTGTGAGTGAAAGAAATGACAGGGAATGCGGAAACTCTAACGTGGAAAGAAAGAACTAGCCACCTTTTCAGATGGATGAGACCTCAGTGAATTCTAGTGAACGGTCACACCGCGAAGTGGATTACTTGGAAGTAATTTACTAGGCTATGGAGTGGAGTTGGCAGAACTAGAGTGAACCTAAGATAATGGGGGGGAGGAGTTTGTGACATCACTTTCCTTTGAAAGTGTGGAAAAGAAAAGGCAACTGCACTCCTATGTCGGTGTGGTCCATGCTCCTCAATATGTACCATGGGAGACTAGATGTTTGTTGTCCCGAATGCAATTGATGTTGCCTGTTACTGAGCAAAAGTTATCTGATATATTTATTAATTGTGGTGCTTCTGATGTAAACAGAGAGCCACTGCTGATACTTTGTACCTAAGAAACCATGGCAAGAATCACCCTAAGTCAGAGTTGAGTTGATGGCTCATCATCATCATCATCATCATCATCATCATCATCATCATCATCATCATCATCATCATCATCCATTTGCTCTGGTGATTTTTGTGATTTTTAATATGTGAATGACAACTTTTTTCTTTGGCCCAGTGTAGTATGATGGATAGAGTGATGGACTAGAACACTGGAGATTAGGGTTCAAACCCCCACTTCGCTACGGAAACTCAATATTTAAATGTCTTAGTGAAGACACTATTAGAGTCACTGTAATTTGGTTTTGACTTGATGGCACATAACTAACTAAAAGCATTTAGGTTGCTTTCCCCCCTCATTATTATGGTTATATTATTTAAATAAACAGCTGGGTAATGATAATATTTCACTTGAGAGATGTTAGGGTGGATTGTATAGAATAGCAGCATTTTCTCTTTTGTGTAAATATGTATTGTCTTTCTGAGGTGTTCCCTTTTTATCGCTTGTGAAGTTGGGAGCACTCAGAGCCTTTCCAGCATTGGTTTATCTGTAGAAAATAAGACAGCTTAGTTTTCTTTTAAAATAGATTTTGAGGTTTACAGAAAAAAGTTAGTTTTCTAATCATCAGGATTATATTGGGTCCATGATGGAAGCAATAATCTTAAGTCTCCCCCATGATCAGTCTTTATAAACAAATATGAATGAATACTATAAAATTCCATTTAGATCTCTCTCATATTCTGTCATTCCCCCCCCCCTCTGTTTGAGGACCCCCGACAGCCCTCTCCAGGATTCCTCCTGGTTGTCCATACTGTTCTTCAAAATGTTATCCGGTAATCCCTTCAAGGGTTTTGTACAATGAGATACTTAAAGCAAAGGTGAAGAGAAAACAAAACAAAACAGCAGAAACACACATCAAAAGATACTCCAAAGGAGGCCTAGGAGCAAAGCTGAGAGAAAGAGCTCAATATGAAAACGAGTTGGGTGGAGTGTCCAGTGCAGTGGGAAGGCCTGCTTCAAGGGCATTTGGAGAAACATCTCCACAGACTTGCTTGTGGAGAGCCACCAACATTTTTTGCCTTTGTGGAGAGGACAGTCTATTCTTGTCTACAGTGGAATGCCAACATTTACCCCGTAGGCTGTTTTGCTTAGGAAATCAGCTCTGCATAAAGTAACACTGCTCTCCCACCATCCTAGAAGTGGAGGCTAAGAAAGCAGCCCTCTCTATTGACATTTGTGCTTGTCATCTATGCATTTTGTTCCTTAAAAATCAAGACTGCCGGCTACACTAGAAGAAGTATCAGGTGATGTAGCATAACATTCTTGATGCTTCCCTCTGCAAACTATTGAAATTGCTTCATGTCCCTGGTTTACTTTGTGACAAACCAAACGGGCTCCAGGACCTTCTCTTCACACCCGAGACTCATATTAGAAACAAACAGATGGTGAACTAGGAAGAATGACCCTGGGCATTCTCATTAGAACAGTTGGGGAAATTTTTAATAGGCCCCCTTTTGCCTTGTGCTCTATCTAATACCCTTTGAACTGCCACTATTTTTTGCTACAAGTCAACAAATGCCATGTATATTTTAATAGTGATTATCAAATACAATTTGCCCAGAAGATGTACCAGCCCTCCACTGCTAATTAGCCAAGTTTAAATAATCACTGATTTCTAGAATAATTGGACAGAAATCCTGTTTTTCCTGCCAGTGCATAATTACTAATTAAAGGAGGGATAAAATGTTCATATAGCACTATATCTAGGAGAATCTTTTAACAGTTAATTAAGTTGTGAATGAGGCCCAAATAGACATTGGTCAGCAAAGTTTACATTTCATTTTTCCTCTGCAAATTCCACCTCTATAAGTAACATTCTTGAAATAGAAGGAACCATTTAAAGACAGAATTTCATAGTAATGTCAAGTCTTATTTAATATATTTTCAGGGATAACATGACTTAGATATTAAGGGTTCTTCGCTGCATTCTACTGCATGTACAGTGGTACCTTGTATAAAGGAATTAATTCGTTCCAAATGAAATTATGTTAAGCAAATTTTCCTTTATACAAATTTCCCATAGGAATGCAATGAAAACAGACTAATCCAGTGATGGCGAACCTATGGCACGTGTGCCAAGAGTGGCACTCGGAGCCCTTTCTGTGGGCACCCGACACTGCCCCTTCATAGCCACCTGGATACAGGTTAAATTACTGTGTTGGCACTTTGCAAAAAAATTAGTGGGTTTTGAATTGCAGTTTGGGCACTCGGTCTCTAAAAGGTTTGCCATCACTGGAGTAATCCCTAATTGCAACCATTTTTATGTTGTACGGATTTGCCCCATAGACGATTCTGTTAAGCAAATTTCCCCTATCTCCAGAATTTTTTTTGTTGTACAGATTTTGTTATACAAATCGTTTGTTATACAAGGATCCACTTGTATTATAATAAGAACACTTAGTATTATTAATCTATACTTTTAATCTGAGAATTAGTTAGTAATTATTAAGTTTTGCAGAATATAATGATTAATAACAGTAACATCTCTGTGTTTCACATGCCATAAGAGTAAATACCACAAAAGGAGACATTAAAAGATAATGCCACAGGAAATGTAATAGGAAAAAACTAACATACTGAGTACAGTGGAATAAGCCTCACAAGCTATATGATTCAGTTGTAGTCAGTACAGACCCAGCATTTTTGCTCATGCATATATACCATGCAACCTCTTAGAAACTAACAGTTATAAGATATTTTTGTACTGTCACCTGTAGCCTTTACCGAACATATTTATTAATATACAAAGTAAATATTTATAAACACTCCTACTTCTTTAAATAGTGAATTGCATTTTATTGGTCACATGTGCCCCCTCGACATTTTCCAAGATCTAGGGAGGTGAGCGTGGGGTTATGCTCTTGGTGCCATATTCTGCTCAAAACTCTGTGGTGAGGCCTGTCAGCCTGAAGACTGATTGTTTCCCCAAGACTAGTGTATAAAGGTCTTGGGGGAACAGGGTATAAAGATCGCAGGATGAATGCAGCAGCACTGTCTCTCCACAGTGCAAATGCTGAATTGCCCCAAAGCATTTGAAATGGTAGGAAAGAATATGATCTATGGGCCAGGGTTTTCTTCCTCTATCCAGAAAAATAAATAAATAAAGATGTGTAGCTCTTACAGAATGCAAAAGCAAGGGCAAGTGGTGCCTTTATTAGACCATTACATTTTAACAATAGCAGCAGCAGCAGCAGCAGCAACAACAACAACAACGACAACAACCTCTTCCAGGTCTGCTGTTCTAAGATTATTTTTATTCATTGAGTCCAGCCCCTTTCAAGAAGGCACAGTGGGGAGCCAAACTCCCAACTTCTGGCTCTGCAGCTGTATGCCTCAGCTATCCAATAGATTTTGGTGTATACTAAACTACATCAGGCTTTGCATCACTATGCTTTGGATAGTGCAGGGAAAAAAACAACAACACACGGAAGTTCCCAAAACCATGGCAGATGCTTATGCCAGGTCTGTTTCTGAAAGGAGAGTTCAAAAATGCCAGCTGCAAACACAAGTCAGGAATATCGGTTTCAAATTCCACCCCCGCGGCCATGGGTTCTATATTCTTTCTCAAATCGTCCAACAATGCGTTGCCGCAGGTATTCAATATTCTCCCCTCCCCCTCCCCTGTCACCTTCTTTTGGAACTCAAATGGCTCTTTGGCCAGGGCAAAAAGTTGCATAGATTCTTTTCCTACATTGTTAGGAAAGCTGTTTTATTGCAATTGCTTAATATACAGTAACTGGGTCCTAAGAAGACAATGGACAACATGAATTTTTGTAAGAATGGAAAGAGCTTAAGACACCCACCAAACACTTTTTAAATACTATCTGGTTCATTTTCGTATCAATTTAAGAGCTGTGTTTTATCTCTTTTCACATTTTTGTTTTGCCTTTGATTTTGTTTTGGTTTTATGTTCTGCGATATTTTTACTCCTTGGTGCTGCTGTTCTCTGGATTTTATTTTGTACACTTTTGTTTGTGTTTTTATGTTTTTAACTGTTATACTAACTGGAGAACACTGGTTGTATCTGCTACAACAAGGGTTGTAAATTAACAATATTTTTCATTACAGTTGAAAGGGTGTTTCTTCAAGTATTATCCTTTAGTACTACAACTTCTTAGTAATTTTTTTTCTGAATACATTGTTCATTCTCTCTCTCTCTCTCTCTCTCTCTCTCTCTCTCTCTCTCTCTCTCTCTCTCTCTCTCTGCATGCAATGTGGAATTATAGTTTAGCATTATGCAGAAATTACCAGTATTAGGGCAAAATAGAGTGGAACAGACCACATTGTTCTGCTCTTGTACAATGCTCTTCTCTCTTACTTATATGTGTGTCTTCAGATAAACAGAATGCACAAATGCTTTGTGACACTACCGACATACTGAAGTCACATGGAATCATAGTCATCCTGATGTTTCTTGACTTGCTATCAAAAGTACATAATTATTACAATGAATCAATAAATACTGACAACTTTAGCTGCTGGATTAAAAATGGTTTATAATCAAGTTTACATTAGCTGAAAACAAGCCCTTTGGCCTTAAACAAATGGAACAAATCCTTTAGAATAAATGTCCAGAAAACTAGATTTAAAAAAAAATAGAAAACGTTTCATTTGGATCTTGCTATATACTATCCATATTTAAAAACGCAACCTATTTTCCTTCTGAACTGCTCAAACAAGTTCCATTAAAATTATTATTTTAGATCACCAAACAAATTTCTCTCTTCTGTTTTCACCTAGATAGGGAAATTTCCTGGATTGTAATTTGAGTTATATTATTGTGTACGCTGCCTTGAACGCTTTGAGGAAAGGCAGAATATAGAAATAATAAAATAAAATAGTGTGCAATTTCTTCTTTTATTAATACTGCCAGTTAGCAAAATTGGTAGTCATTTGTATACGGAAGCTAGGCTTTCAAAGGGAAAAGATTTGAACAATCTCTTAAAAACCATATTCAGCTTTACGTCACCAGAGTTCACTTCCTCCATCTTGAGAATTGAACGACCGACCTTCTCCTAGCTGGGCTTCAAAGGCACTGTTATCTAAATTGTGTCTAATAACTTAATTTGAATGTAAATTCCTGATCTGGACTTAATTTGTTAAAAAATGATGCATAACAGTTTTCAATCACGAAATTATGTTGAGCAGCTATTAAAAGCATCCAGAGGAGGATAATAGAGACTCGATCATCAGAGGTAGTAAATGCTTCGTAGTGGGAGGGTGCACTCAAAAACTACTAAGACAGCCTTTTCTAAAGAAATCTAGCTTAGATTCAGATCTACTAAAACTTTTAAAAAACTAGTTAAAGTTATAGACTAGTTCTCACCATGTAATTGGTTACTACTGTTGTCATTAAGAAGAAAAAAAGTAGCCCTGAATTGTGCATTTCTACAGAGTTGTTTCAGTAGGTTTGGCACCTGCTTCCCTACCTGAAACTGCAGAACCTGGCCTTGGTTTCTCATGCTCCAGTTAAGCACAAAATAGGCTGTATCACTCTGCTTTATATTGGACTTCGGAAGATTTCTCAGAAAATCTGAGAACGTCCATTTGAAAGAGATCAGTAATCCTGCATGTGTAACAGTGAACTTGTTGTTTCACTGAGGAAAGGTACTTCCAGTCCCAGTTCAGCTTGTGGTGTCTTTGGAGGTTTTCATATTCAAATTCATTCAGCATGCAATTAAAGATATAACACGACGATTGGGCCAATGATTGGTTTAGTACTATAAAGCAGCTTCGCAGCTTCTCATGATGGCAGTTTTTTTTGTCAGCAGCCTAACCAAGCAAAAGGTTTGAAGTTCTGTTTGGTTTGTCCCAAAGGAACCCTTTGGTGCTGTGATGCCTAAGCACTCAGAGTTGTAGCACGTGTGTTGCTATGATAAATCTGGAGCACTTGTTGTTATCAGATACTGCAAAAGGGATCAAAGGCAGCAACAGAAGGGGGTGTAGGACTGACACAGATAATTCCATTGTGTACATGTATAATTTCCTGTACACATTCAGATTACCATCAAGCTACCTATATGGAGGAATGGAGAATGTAGTAGGAACAGCCATGGTATCCCAACCTTTACATTGGCAGCTGCTTTACTTCTTTTTGTGAATCCAGGAATGAACGTTTTGCTTCTGGTTGGCACCAACTCTGTCCTACTGCTAAGCAGAAACAGGTGGAATCTGAGTAGATGTTAAGTGGTAGCGAAGGAGTCTGTTTTAAAGTGGAATATCTAGGAACACCCCACCCCCATATTGTAAACACTGCCGTTTTGCATTTTTACCCTGTTCACCTAAATTATGAGAAAGTGTAATATAAATCTATTTATTGAAGAAACAAAACATGAAAATGCCTGTGGCAGTCAATTATCAAGAAATAATATAATACAATAGGACCTTAGCCACAATTAATATTTCCCTTGGATTACAGATTTAAGGCACTGGAAGGCTTAGATCCTTTCATTTCTTTGGGCATAACTAACAATTCTGTTATTTTAATCAAATCCAGTAATTTTTCAGGCTTCAAACAAGCTCACAGGAAAGATTCAACTAACTTTTCAAACTAAATTGCTTCTACACAGTGGCAGGCAAAAAAGATTGATTTTGTATATTTGAAACTATGGTTTGTTAAATTTATTTTAACAATGGCTAAATATGAAACCTTTTCCTAGGATTCAAATTTCCTATATAGTGATCCTCTCATACAATATGGTTAACACTTGGGGAAAATCACTTTTTTTGCTAGTCTATCTCCTTTACTAGCATTCAGATTTCCTGTATAGTGATCCACTCATACAATATGGTTAAAACTTGGGGAAATTGAGTTTTTTTGTTATTCTCTCTCCCCCTCACTTATTTCAGTGTAACAAATGTGGATTAAATATGCTAATATAATATATAATTATAATTGTGTGCCTTCCAAGTCAGTTCTGACTAATGGTGACCCTTTCCAGGGTTTTCTAGGTAGAGCTTACTCAGATCTGGTTTACTGTTCCATTCTTCTGGGAGGTTGCCTTGGGACAGTGCACCTTTCCCGTGGCCACATGGGGTACATAGTAGGGATTTGCTCTCTCTATCTCAAGCTCTACAGCCAGATTCTTAACTTACTGAGCTGTCTAGACATCTAAGTAATGTAACAGTGGTTTATACTATCTGTTTTCAAAGATGTCTTGAATTTACAACCTCATCTGCCAAGGAAGTTCATTGTAGAGATCTTGATCCACATCCAGTGGCATCATCAGTTCAGTTTCACACCAAGAATCAGCAGGAAGATATATTAGGCTTTCATCCTTTATTCATGCGAACACAAGACCAAATTAGACCTTACATCAAGTATGTCCTTGCATTTAACCTGCAGGTTATTATAAAATGCAAATAGCACGATATTGGATGTCTGTGATAGGAACACAGCAGATGTAGTAAAAGAGTTGGATCCATTTCATTCTCTGGAATTTGGGTGGGTGGGAGGATCATTTGTTGATACCAGCTTGGAATTTTCTATCCAGAGCAAATAAGAAAACTGTATCAGTTCAACAGAACTGTAAAAGGCTTCTGACATTCAAAGCTTAGACAGTTTTGTCCAAATTAATGCCAGATACATTAGTTTTCTAAAGTAGCTTACTATCTACCAGTTATCTATCAAATTTGTTGTGTGTCTGAAACAACATGATGGCACATAATAACAATGCATATGTTGGAAGTTAAATCCAGGATGTTAAATCCATTTGTGTTCAGCGAGGCTTACTGTTTTGAAAATATGTGTAGGATTGATTGTGGCCTTTGTTTTATAAATTGTTGTATTGTACCATGAACATTGCAGGATAAAAATATAAACATAAACATAATAATATTAAACAAATGAATAGTGTTCCATTATGAATAAAACAAACCATTTCATTATCAGACTAGAAAAGAGAACAGTGCCTAGAACCCGAAGAAACAGCATCACAGTCATAACAGGTTAAATAGCAAGCCATCATTAATAGTTAATGGCAACTTAATTCTAAATCAAAATTGATAAGATCTCAGCAGTAGCAAAACTTAAATCCGATCGGATGGAAAAAACAGTGTGCTGTAAAGATCTCAAAATATGCAGCTGAAAAAATTCTAGTGTACAATAAACACATGTTTATATTCACAGACTTATTATCAAATCTTTATTATTGAAACAGAATTTCTGGAAAGGGAATAGCAGAAATAAGGTCAGCATTACTACAGGTGTGTGAGCATCCATACATCATTTTGCATGCTGTATTATAGACATGGCAATGCTTACAGTCAAGATGCAAGCATTTTATGGTGCTATGGAAAGTATGCAGAGAACCATATTATGTTTATACAAATATCTCTAGAGAACAAATATAAAATGCATTTCAGTCAGTTCATCTCTTTAGATTTGTTTCACTGATGAAGCACATGGATGAAACACAATTCTGGGTTTCTGACTAAGACTCTGTATTGTTAGTAGAGAAGAGTAATCTACAAAGGCAAAATGTCAGCAAAGAAATAGGCTGTAAATGGGATATAAATTATGATTATCCAGAACATGGGGTTTAAGCATACAGTGCAGTTTTTGAACTCCTGGGATAAACAAAGAGCCCCAAGCTTATCCAAATGGCAGTGAGATGGAATAACATTTTTCTTTCTTTCTTTTTTCTTTCTTTCTTTCTTTCTTTCTTTCTTTGAGAGAATGGGCAAGCAGAAAAAAAGGAAAAGTATATATAACTGTATATTACATCATCATCATCATCATCATCATCATCATCATCATTTGTAATACAAAATCCAGCATAGTCTGCTGTGTGATAATTTAATAATAATAATAGAAAATTACTTTGGGACTTCTGAATACAGAGACAGGGTTCTGAAGCATAATACCCCGGATATTATGATTGTGCAGAAGAAAAAAGTGTGGATCATTAATATTGCTATACCAGGTGATAGTAGAGTCACTGAGAAACAACTTGAAAAAAATTACTTGATATCAGGATCTGAACATTGAAATTCAGAGAGTCTGGCATAAACCAGTACAGGTGGTCCCAGTAGTAATCGGCACACTGGGTGCGGAGCCTAAAGAGCTAAGCAAGTATTCAGAAGAAATTGGAGATGACAAAGTCACCATCAGTCAGCTGCAGAAAGCCACCTTACTGGGATCTGCTCATATAATTCGCCGATACATCACGTAATCCTAAATGCTTGGGAAGTGTTTGACTAGTGATTTGTCATACAAAATCCAGCGCAGTTATCTTGTCTGCTGTGTGAATAATAATAATAATAATAATAATAATAATAATAATAATAATAATAATAATAATAATAATAATAATAATAATAATAATAATAGAATGGAATTACTTGGAAAGTGTTAATAATTATGGGGAATTTATTTTAGTGATTGTACTTTTTCCCTATTATTTTCTTTCTATCTCATCTCTTCCTAATGCAATTTAGTTAGCCACTGATTTTTTAAATAGTTTAAATAGTTTTATTTATTTATTAAATCTATATAGCTCTCCATTTAGCAACATGGCTACTCTTGGTGGTTTACAAAGTTGAACAGATATCAAAGTTTTATAAAACATGCTATGTGCCTATGAGTTGCTGTTTCTTATTTTTAATTTGGGTTCCCAGAAAGGCATCGTGATGTTTGGTCATGGAATAAGAACGAGAAGTACTGAGAAATACAGAGCAGTTTAGTGTCAGTTCAGTGTACCTCTTAATACAGTACTGCAGTTCTTTCCTTGGCTGTATTCAGTATCAGGTCTTGATAGTGAACAGGATGGTCAGGTCCACAGTGTGGAAAGGAAGGATTGTTCCAATCAATCCATACATTGTGCAGTGAGGAAATATACTGCATTTGAAATAAAATTTGTAAGGCGTATCTATATGACGTATATCTTGTTTTGTTATGAAAAAGAATTGGAAAAATGTATTTATTTTTATTTTTATTTTTGAGTATTTTTACTCCACCTTTCTCCTTGGAAAAGGACCCAAGGCAGCTTACAGTAAGGAGAGACAATATACAGTCTATTACAATTAAGACATATTCAGTATGAGAAACAGGGAATTGAGGGGTATGTTACAGCATTAGAAGACAACATTAAAACTAAAACTCCGCAGTATGCAGCTGGTTGTGATAAACTGTTGAGAAATTTTAAACGGGGCTTGTCCAATACATTTTTCTGCTTTAGGTGGAGTAATAAATGGAGGACTATGCATTTTTCTGCTTTAGGTAGAGTATAAAATGGAAGCCTATACTAAGTTCTAAATGCAGGAAGTTGATTCATGGCAACTGGACTTCTTTTTCTTGAGAAATAGAAACGTTTCACTGCTCATCCAAACAGCTTCATCAGTCTGAAGACAACTAATTGCGAGTCCTCCATCTTATAGTCTGCTTGGACCTCTTGTGACCCTGGTCTGAAATAGGCTCATAAGATGAACAATAGTCTGAAAACAGGGATGTGGTGTTTGCCAAAAATTCCCTTTAAGCTTCTCAGACACTCGAGCCATGTAGGGAATGATCAGGTTCTTCTGTCGGGTCTGGGTCTCAGGCTGATCCCTTGTTCTTCTGGATCGGCACACTGTTTTGTTTCATTTCTTATGAATTTTTTAAAAAAAATTCGTACGAAACGAAATGAAACAAATGAAACTCCTCCCCTGGGTCCTAGAGGCACCAGATTTGGTGCCCGGGACCCTGGGAGCAATTTTTAAAGGGCTCCTGCTGAGTTATTATTGGCTGGTACCCTTTAAACTTGGCCCAGTAGACACCAGGGAGACCTCCTGGTACGAATCAGGCCAGGTTTAAAGGGCTCCAGCCATTGATAGAGTGGAGCACAAAATTTGGAGGACAGTGAGTAGCCACGAGAGGAAGGAGGTATATTGTTGTTGTTGTTCAGTCGTTCAGTCGTGTCCGACTCTTCGTGACCCCATGGACCAGAGCTCGCCAGGCCTTCCTATCCTCCACTGCCTCCCGGAGTTTTGTCAAATTCATTTTGGTTGCATCGATGACACCGTCCAACCATCTCATTCTCTGTCGTCCTCTTTTCCTTTTGCCTTCGATTTTTCCGAGCATCAGGGCCTTTTCCAGGGAGTCCTCTCTTCTCATGAGGTGGCCAAAGTACTGGAGCCTCAGCTTCAAAATCTGTCCTTCCAGTGAGCATTCGGGGTTGATTTCTTTCAGAATGGATAGGTTTGATCTCCTTGCAGTCCAGGGGACTCTCAAGACTCTCCTCCAGCACCACAGCTCAAAAGCATCAATTCTGCGGCGATCAGCCTTCTTTATAGTCCAGCTCTCACTTCCATACATCACTACTGGAAAAACCATAGCTTTAACCATCCTGACCTTAGTTGGCAAAGTGATGTCTCTGCTCTTTAGGATGCTATCTAGGTTTGCCATTGCTTTCCTCCCAAGAAGCAGGCGTCTTTTTATTTCGTTGCTGCAGTCGCCATCTGCAGTGATCAAGGAGCCCAAGAAAATAAACTCTGTCATTGCCTCCATTTCTTCCCCTTCTATTTGCCAGGAGGTGATGGGACCAGTGGCCATGATCTTAGTTTTTTTGATGTTGAGCTTCAGCCCATTTTTTTCACTCTCCTCTTTCACCCTCATTAAGAGGTTCTTTAATTCTTCCTCACTCTCTGCTATTATAGTATCATCTGCGTATCTGAGGTTGTTGATATTTCTTCCGGCAATCTTAATTCCGGCTTGAGATTCATCCAGACCGGCCTTTCTCATGATGTACTCTGCATATAAGTTAAATAGGCAAGGTGACAGTATACAGCCTTGTCATACTCCTTTCCCGATTCTAAACCAGTCAGGTATATTAAAAGAAGGCATTTCAATGTTAGGAGACTCTAGTAGATGTGAAGACTTGCTGTTAAGTGTATCACTATTAGATTTGTTAGTCCTTAAATCCGAGATGGGAGTAATTGTTATTTGGATATTACCTTGTATGCTCTTAAGCACAGGTGGAGATAAGGTAAGATTGAGAACTTCCAACATCCTATCAAGAGCTGAGTTTCCCAGGTAAGTTGGCAGACAAATCTTGAAAGTTGTGCAGAGACAGAATGTTGTAAGACACAGATATAGTCCCTGTATTGCTTGCCAGCCACCCCTCACGGGAGCCTCAAGGCCATACGTCTGCCGAGCTGTCAATGGCTGGACCCCTTTAAACGTGGCCCAGTCGGTACCTGAGGGTCCCCCTGGTGTCGACTGGGCCAGTTTTAAAGGGGTCCGGCCATTGACAGCTTAGCCGGAGCCCTCAGAAAACGATGGAATGAAACGGTTCGTTTCAATGCAAAAACAACCGTTTCATTTTATCTATAACAAAATACTGCTTCCTCATTTCATTTCATTTCATTTTATTATGTAATGAAACAACGAAACAGCATTTTGTTTTTCATTTCCTGCCCATCCCTAATGGGCACATTGTTATACATGGCCTGAACATGAAATTCCATCCAGTCACATACAGAAATATGTTGTAAGGTTTCCTTGCAGCAGATATTAAGATATAAGAAGCTCCTACTGTGCTTGTCTTTTTAGTAAGGTAGGTGGCTTGGTCTGATTTTTTTCCCTGTTACATGCCAAGGCTTTCCACAGCTTTATTTACAAGAGAGGAAGTGATGACCTCCTGTTTTATCTGAACCAGGTCACAGTTCCTCAGCTGCTTCTCCTTTGTTCTGAATTAATTATATTATTCCAGATAATATTATTGATGTGATGACTGTGTGCAACAGAATGTAGTGAATCAGATTTGGTTATCTGAATACATAAGTTGGACAACTGAGAATAATTTAGACAAGGAAGTGGCAGTTTTTTTAAAAAAGAGCACTTAAAATGTTTATGCAAAATAGTGAGCAGTTTCATCTTGTATACTTGTATATGATTTGCTCTGTTTCCTGATGCACGGTATTTTTCTCTATTCAAAGGATAGCCTGTTGGTTTTTCAAAGTATGTCTTTATGCTCTGCTCAGCCTTAATAGAAAAACACACACAAAACACTAAAAATAGAATTGTCAAATGCCCTTAAATAGGAATTCTTTGCATAATTTTAAAGGCAATCCTGTTATTTTTTTTTTTCTCTGAGACTTGACTTGCGGCTTCTAGCATCCGGAATTCATAAGTGATTACACAGGGGAATAGGGAATACGATGGAGAAAGAAGTCCCATTAGCATACTACTAGGAGGCTAAGATTAATGAAGGTTAAAAAAAAGGGCTAAGCTTTCTGATCTGTTAATCTGCCTTACAAGAAAAACAATTAAGGAGCCATATCAGACTCGCCATGCTCGCTTTACTTACCTATGTTCCTTTTGGAAATCAATGGAGTAGCACAAATATTACTTAGAGGGAGGAATTTGGCTGTGATTCTTCCTGTCTCCTGAGAGCGCTTTTTCTCATTAAAAGCGGATTGACAGTTCAGAAAGCTCAGCCTTTATAGCCATTAATTCTCTCTCTCCTGCTTCTGTGTTGCATGATTTTATTTATATTCTTGTTCGCATCCTAAAATGGGCTACATTTGAAATAAATCTTAATGTTGCTTCAGTGAAACACAAACATTATTACATCTTTGTTTTAGTAAAACTGATCATTTTAAAAATGTGAGCTTAATTATTCTTCCTGTGGAAGAAGATACTCAATTGAACAATCTTAAATTGAAAAAATCAAGCAATAAACTTAATATCTCAACCAATAGCCTTGTTAATATTGCAACAAATAATCTGTTCACACTCTCAGCATTATCTCTGTACTACCTTAGTAGTATCAAGGATTACTGTTTAGTGGTGGATACTGGTGGTCAGCCAGTAAAACACCATCATTCAGATGCTGTGAGATCTTGAATTTCACATCTTAGAAGCATTAATGTGAAAACATGTCTGTAATCCTATAAACAAGAAAAAACACATGATGTAGAAGGAATGGCAAGTGTGGCTATGCCTACTTGAAAAAGTGCCAATTGTGCAATCATGTATGTGACATGTATGTTGCTATGTGCGGTAAATTAGATAGGACAGCAACATATCAAATTAATTGCAGCATCGCTTTTAAAAGGTTCTGGCCCTCTTCTTGTAATATATGATATACTGTAGTGCTGTTTGGAATTTCATGTGTTACACGTAGTTAGAAAGGAACTATAAATGATAATGATGTAGCTGTCAGTGCTTCCTGTGTTTAATTTCTCTTTCATATCACTAATTACAATTCTTCTCCCCCATATTAACAGGGCTGTTCCTTTTAAACTCTTAGTATATGCAGCTGAATTGTTTGTTTCTATCCAGCACACAGGTCAGTTTTAGAACCCACAGCAAATTCTTCACTGTTCTGTGTACCTTCAATATCTCAAAGACTTTCAGGTCTTGGTTTCTGCTTTATAGATAGTGATGAGCTTCAAATGGAGGATCTTGACATGTAAGCAACCCTTGCTTCTGAACATTGACCTTGTTTTGGGTCAGCCTTGCATCTCTTTGAGTTGCTTCTGTTTTAAAATGGGGTTATTCTAAGTCCTACATGCCAGTCTGTAGAAGAAGGCTGAGAGGGGATTGAAAGGATGTCATATTGAAGACGGGACTGATTTGTTTTCCATGGCTTCAGAGTCTAGGATTTGGGTCAATGGTTTCAAACTATAGGAAGAGAGATTCAATTTAAACTTTAGGAAGAACTTCCTGATGGCAGTGGAATATGCTGCCACAGAGGGTGGTGGAATCACCTTCTTTGGAAGTTTTTAAGCATGGCCATCAGTTGGGAGTACTGTGATGGGGGTTTCTGCATGGCAGAGGGTTGGACTGGATGGCCCTTGAGGTCTCTTCCAACTGTATGATTCTGTGATTCTATTATGACCACTTTTTCTTTGAGTCTAAATAAATGAGAGGGAGAGTATGGCAATGGCTTCGTTACCACACATATACACAACACAATTTCCAAACAATAAAAGGTCCTGCTTTTTATGTGTGGTAGTGCGGCTTTCCCATCATATGCTGCTCAATTTATTTCATCTCACCGTTTTAGTATGAACAAAAATGCTATTGTGGCAGGACTTACTTCCACTATCTAAGCTTTCACCTGGAATGTTTCATAAATAAATATGGTTGGGAGAGTGTCATGCAGAAGATGTAGCAAATCACAGATAAGGGGAGGCCAGAGACTCTGACCATTATTTCTTACTAGAGTTACCGCTGTTTTATCATCAAAAAGGAAGACATGGATGAACAGAATGAGCATATTCATCACTATTCTCATCAGAACATTGGGTGTTTTTGCATTAAATTTGCATATGTTGTTTCCATTGATATATACAAATGCCATTATACTTTGGTATTATGACATAGAGAAATTAAGTATAACACAATACAGTGCTGATGACTACATTCATGTGACTGCTTTGGGTGTGAGTGTTGGTATACCCAAGGAACTATAAACTCATTAAATGAATAAAATATCATGCTTAACAATTATCTGAAATGCCCATATACCTTGTAATTTCTGCAGATCAATGAATATGAATCTGAGTGGAAAACACATAGTATCCATTGTGTATTTATTGACTATTTATTAACTAAAGTCATATAATTTCACCACTACTTACTCTGAATTATTTGAAATGAATAAGTAGAATAATTGAGATGCAGGGAGTCTATGAGATCATTGAGCCCAACTTTCTCCTTAGTGCAGTAATCCAAATCAAAGTTGATCTGATAAACAGTTGTCCAATTTTCCAAATATTCCATCGTGAGGTATTGCTCCATGACTCTGGCATGGTGGTGCTGATGAGCAAAAGAGACAGAAAGGACTCGTGAGTGGGAGGGAGATGAAAGGAAGGAGGTTCTTTTGTAAAAGAAGAAACTTGTATGATGGCATGAGAGGAAGACAAGGAGGTAGAAAGTGATTTACATGAGTGGTATAGCAGTTTGAGAAAGTTGGAAACAAGAGTGTCATAATGAGAGGCAGATAAACTTAACAGTGAGAAGGAAAGGAACAAGGAGGAAGAGGAAAGAACAGATGTGCTTTTTAAAAAAGAAAGAGGACAAAATGGAGAAGAAGACTGTGTGTTCAGGCTGATGCTACACTGACCAGTCCAGGGTGTGCCGTGTTGAGAGTCAAAAGGGGAGGTCCAGGTGAAGGGCAGTGAAGTCCAATGCCAAAATTGATAGCCTCCCGACTATAATTCTTTATTAAAGTTTGTATAGCCCCAGTCACTTACAGTTCTTGTACCATGACACAATGCTTTGCCATAGTCCATTCCCTCACGGCATGTGGCACACAAAAAAACCCTACCTCCAGGTCAATAAGTAAAGAAACTGTTGGAAACTGGAAGACGGCTCTTTTCCCCCCTTTGAGATACATTCCCTTTCTGTATATACTGTATCAAGCATTCCTCAGTCTTAGCCTGGAAATTTGTTTTTTTTTTTAAGCCACAGTACTGCAGGGGCACCAGTGCTACCATGTTTGAAAGAGACATATTCTACAAAGGATTTTTGCCTTCAGGAAAAATGAAACAAAACAGCACCCTAGCCTTGCATGATCCTTTTGATGTTTGCTCTTCACCCTTGTTGATGTTTCTTCTCGGTATAATGCGTTTAATTCCATGTTCCCAGTTAGAATTTCAAAAGCATCTGTGTTGCATAGGCCACATTAGAATTATTTCTATTCATTTTTATCCCCATTCCTGATCATTTGTTCACTGTGACCCAGCATGAAGAATCCACCAAATTGCAGTATTTTTTTAGCCTTTAATGGCAGAATGAAACAGCTTTTCTGCACCTACTCCAGACAGTGCTAAATAGAGTACCTTTTCATGGTCCTATGGCTATGAACTAATTTGCCATTGGAGAAGAGAAAGTGCTCATTGAAAGAAATGGATGTGTTTGGGCCGTAACTAAGATTTCCTGCCATAAATCTAAAGGCTAAACAAAGCTGCTGTTGCAAGATGACTGAGACTGGGAGCCAGCAGACTCGGCAGTCAAATTTCACTTTGTTTTCATTCATATTGTGTGGCCTTATGGAAGCCATGGTTCTGATTTTATAACAGACTTCTTTCTTTATTCATATCAGAGAATTGCACCATTTAAAATTATGGATGTATATGAAATATAGGTAAAGTTCAAACAAAATCAAAATGCTAAAATTATTAGACTGTTTTTGACAAGAAGTGGACTATCTTGATTTCATTATCTGGGCCATTTAACAGATCTTCTTTAATACACCTGGTGGGACATCAATTGTATGCATGTAAATGCTGCATTGACTGAATTTCTCTACATTTATGAACATTTGTCCTGTATCTAAGTAGCCCATTTTACTTGATTATTCTTTGAACTCCCTACTTTGCTTTAAAGTCTATTAAGTGGCTTCCAGATGGTCCGGTCAGAGTCTTGTCCTGGTGGGAGACACTCTTTAGCATTCATCCATTTGACATGCGGTATTGTTTTTGCTCCCTAAAGATTTAGCCTAGCCTCTTCTAGTTTAATATTAAGAGACTGAGATGTGTGTAGAAAAACTTTCCTCAATTTTAGCAATTATCTGCAGGATTGGTGTCCTTGAAATTGATGGGTTAGGTTCTTTATTACCTTATTTCATTCATTATTTGCCAGCAAATCTTGATGTACTTCTGGAGGTGGGATGCCACCCAAATAATTAGTAAGGGTAGGGGTTCAGGAAGACATTAATAATTCTGCATGAATCATTACACTTTTTTGACATGTGCTGATTTATACCATACAGCAGTGGTTCTCAACCTGTGGGTCTCCAGATGTTCCTGGACTGCAACTCCCAGAAGCCTCCACCCCTCGCTGTGCTGGAAGAAATTTCTGGGAGTTGCAGTTCAGGAACATCTGGGGACCCACAGGTTGAGAACCACTGCCATACAGCACTAGCGTATTCTGCTATGGCAGTGTTTTTCAACCTTTTTTGGGCAAAGGCACACTTGTTTCATGAAAAAAATCACGAGGCACACCACCATTAGAAAATGTTAAAAAATTTAACTCTGTGCCTATATCAGTCTCTAAAAAGAGGGGAAAGGGTATGAATGGAAAGAGAGAGGTGGGGAAAAAAAGAAAGAAAAGACAGAGAGAGAGAAGAGGGCGACCCAAGACAGAAAGAAAGGGGCAAGACTTCAAGGAACCCATTGCGCGGCCCCTCAGAGACGGCTCAATCAATCAATCAATCAAACCTTTAATGGCATAAATAAGACACATATATAAATAAAACACATATATAAAACCTAATTTAGGTTTTCTGGCAATAACCAAGTCAATGATTGCAACTGACATTCAAACATAGTTCAGAGTGGGAGTATTGATACAGGCTGTAGAGTTTCAGCATGATTCACTATGTATGCCATAAAGCCCGCTACTTTCTTCACCCTGTCTTCCACTTGATCATTTAGCATTAATTGCATTATTCCTGCATCTGGCCATCCCTTCACCCTAGATAATATTGGGCCCAGGTATTGCATACGGGGTACTGAGTAGCGAGGGCAGTACAAACACATGTGTGCCAGCGATTCAATTCCTCCCAACTCGCACGAGCAATTCCTCTTGTTATACGGAATGCCTTGGAACCTACCTGCTAATAGTGCTGAAGGCATTACATTAAATCTAGCCAGAGAATAAGCTCTGCGTTTTTGTGGTGACTGCAGTAAATGAAGATATCTAGCACTCTGGCCTTGCCTGATTGGAATTAAGTGATTTAAGGGTGAGCAAGTCTTATTTGCTGAACTCAGGAGATCCTGGAATTCAATATCTAGTAGTCTGCGTTTAATTACATGAAATGCTTCTTTTTGGGGCAGAGAGCCAAGTTGTTCTAATGATAGACCTATTTTTGAAATTTTCTTTTCAATGTAGTCAAGTTCTTGTGCCCTGACCTGTTCTTGGAGAATTTGGTGTATGAAGCTACCCTCTTTAAAGTTGTAGTGGATCTTTAACCAGTATTTGATTGCTCTCAACCATGCCTGAGTTGCTACCATATTTTGGCCTGTTTCTAAACAAAGAGCCGCATATGGTACACATGTTGGTACTTCCAAGATCTTCCGTAGGAACATAGATTGCACTTGTTCTAGCGAATGGTCCCATGCCTTGATCCATAATGGTATACCGTACAACAACTGAGGTACAATCTTTGCATTAAACACTTTTAGTGCGGAGGGTACATATCTGTTTCCTGTATTATAGAAAAATCTGCAAACTGCCTGGGTGGTGCCTTTGGCCCGTTGTATTGCCACTTTGCGTTGGAGCACCCAGGACTGTTTGTAGTGAAACATGATACCCAAATATTTGAAATACTTAACCTGTTCAATCTTTCTTCCAGCAAAGATCCACCTGTACAATTTCCAAGATTTAGCAAATACAACAATTTTAGACTTATCGTAGTTAAGTTGTAAGTTGTTGTTACCTAGGAACTCAAGGCATTTATACATCAAACGTTTTAGGCCAGGTCTGGTACGAGACAAGATCACGGCATCATCCGCGTACAGAAGTAGAGGGACTGGAGTGGAGCCAATTTTAGGGGGATGTCCTTCAGTTTCCAACAATAGTGGGGCTAAATCATTGAGGAACAAGTTAAACAGGGAAGGGGCTAGTAAACAACCTTTGTTGGTAGTTATTCGCTCAGTTAGGATCCCTGAGTTAGAGCATTTAATTTGGCAGGAGGTTGCCAAATGCAATCTCCTAATAAGAAATATTAATCTTCTGTCAATTGGGAGGTTGGCTAATTTGTCCCACAATTTCTCACGGTCCACTGAGTCAAAAACCCCTTTCAGGTCTAAGAAAGCCACATATAATTTAGATTTAGCCTGAGTTACATATTTATTTACCAGATGTGCTAGGGTAAAGCAATGATCAAGAGTGGATTTCCCCTTCCTAAAACCTGCTTGTTCTGGTCCAATTACTGATGTCTGCTCCTCCCAGTCAGTTAGTTTGTTTAAAAGATGTTTTGTATAAAGTTTTCCAATGACGGATAGGAGACTAATTGGTCTATAATTACCTGGGTTTAAGGGGTCACCTGCTTTGTAAATTGGGACAACTATTGCATTGGTCCAGGCTTCTGGTATCAAGCCAGATTTGTCTACCATGATGAAAAGGGCAGCCAACGGTGCCATCCACCAGTCAGCATCAAACTTCAGTATCTCTGGGGGTATTATATCAGCCCCTGGTGATCTGCCCAGTTTTAACTGGGAGATTAGTTCTTTTATCTCTGCAAAAGTGACTGGGGGCCATTCTGGAAGACCCTTAGGCATGGTTTCCTCGCTGGCACTGCAGGAGTTGCCTCTATTATGGAACAGAGATGAAAAATGTCTGTGCCAAATATTGGGTTCAATGTTGGCTGGGTCCAAATAATTATTTCTGTTTGTGTTGTTCACTATGTCCCAAAATTGTTTGGATTTTTTAAGGGATATTGCTGTGAATAATTGATTCCATTGGTTATGGATGAAGGCTTGCCTTTTGGCCTTATACAGCAATTTTAACTGATTCTTTGTTTCATAGAATTCCTTTGGTATATATGCTAGCTCCTGGTCCTTATAATGCTTGTAGATCTTCCTTAAAATAATTTTCTGTTCTATACACTCACGGTCAAACCAGTCTGGTTTGATATGGTTTGTCCTGCATTGCTCTAAAGTTGGATTATAGCTTAGTGTCTTAGATAAGAGTGCTGTCAATCCTTCGTAGGCTCCAATTACATCCCTAGGATCATTAGAGGTCGTAATGGAGGATTTAAGGTCTAGAAGTGTTTTAGATTTTAGTAGCTGGGCCAGTTTAAGTTTTGTTGTTGCATTCCATCTTATCTTATTGAGTACCTCCGAATTTTGGTTTCGTCTTATCAGCATTGATTTACCCTCAGTTTTCAAGTTCAACGTGAGTAACAATGGGAAGTGATCACTACAAATGTTATCCCCTACCGTGAATTCAGCCACGAAGGGTTTCAGGGGTAGGGACACCATGATGTAGTCTATAACACTAGCTCCTCTAATAGAAGAGAAGGTGAAATCTCCTGAATTGGGAAATTCTGTTAAGCCGTTCAACCATATGCAATTATGTTGGATACAGAATCTTGCCATATTATGCCCTGCTGCATTTATGCTCTTATCCTTAGAACATCGCCTATGATTGAATGGTAATAGCATTGAAGAGTCTAGATCTATTTCTGGGGTCATATAAAATATGTCCATGTCACTGGCTACTCTGGCATTGAAATCTCCCCCGATTATGAAGTCTGTGTTGGGGAATTGGACCTCTAACTTGCCTAAGAAAATTGCCAGAAGATCCCACTGCTGATCTAAGACGGGCTGGGTAGAGTATGGGGGCATATAAACATTAATTATTAAAATACCTCTTCCCTCCAAAATTATCTTAATAGCTAAAAAATTACAGTTTTTGCAATTCAGATCAGATGTAGCTATTAATTCAGGATTTAAATTTGAGTTAGTAGCTACCAATGTGGCTATACCAGCCTGTGGGCGCCCTTTGGCCTTGAGTTTATGTGCAGAAAGGGAGAATGCTTTGAAACCTGGGATCTGTAGCTGTGATTGTTCCTGCAGCCATGTCTCTTGCAGCAGGAGGATATCAAATCCTTTCAAGTAGATCAGAAAGTCATCATCTGCTACTTTAGTCTTCCAGCCTGCAATGTTCCATGAGATGATTGCTACTGGAGAGGTAGGTTGTGTTCTAAAGACGGCTCTTCCCCTCCTGGACCCTAAAGGCCGGCCGTCCAGCCGTGCCAGTACCACCCCGCCCGCCCGCCTCCTCAGCCCAGGCCCGGCGGAGGCCTCCTCCATCCCCTCCTCCTCGCAGGCCTGCCGCGGTGCTCGTGGGGCAGCCGGGAGCCCCTCCTCCCCTTCCCCTCACCTGGTGGTTTGTTCTGGGCTGGGGCTCCTGGGCCGGCTCGTGTTGGCGGGCGGGCTGTCAGGCGGCTCAGTCCATTGGTAGCTCCCAGGAAAGGGGTGGTGGTGGTCCAGGGTAAAAAAATGAGGGGGGGAGAGGGAAGCGAGCGAGTCGCGGCGGTGGCGGCAGGCACAGGGCAAACACTAAGAGAATGAGCGGGGCCAGGTCCGGCCGGGGAGGAAGTGACACCAGCGCCGCGGGCCTCGGGGGGGGAGGAGCCAAGCTGGCCCTTGGACGCTATTTATAGCGCCTCCCAGCTGTGGGCCGCCCGCCGGCCCTGGGTTGAATTTCTTTAGAATTTTTCAATTTTTCCCATGGCACACCAGGCAACATCTCGCGGCACACTAGTGTGCCGCGGAACAGTGGTTGAAAAACGCTGTGCTATGGCGTAGCACAAGGATGATACTATTGTTCTTATTGTTTGTGTGCGCGCGCATGCCTAAGTTTATTTCTGGTGACAATTTTCTATTTGGTATTTAGACCATGTTTTTGTAGGTCAGCGTTGGTCCAGACTGATGCCCAAATAATTTGGGGGTAGGGCAGTGTTCCAAAATGTCATTTTTCCAGCTAACTTTGGGCTTCCTTGGTGCATCTCTGTTCTTTAAGTAAAAGGCACAGACCTGCATTTTTAAAGCGTTTGGCTTCATTTGGTTGTTATATATACCTCTACCTTTGAATATATATAAAGAAATATATTCAGTGGTAGAGGTTAGCTGCTGTACAGTGGTCTCACAGGTTTTCACCTGGACAATCAAGGCAAGATCCTCAGAGATAAACTCTTGGGAGTATGGGACCATTGGTCAATCATTTGTGTAAATGTTAAAAAATAATTGTGTCCCTTGTGGGAGACGATCCCTTTGGATTCTCCACTGACTGTGCTTCTCTTGTAATTCAACAAAAAATCTTTGGTAAGGTCGACAAACGCCACACTAATAAAAGGACCCTGACTCTCTGGGGACCAGCATTGTGGGCAGGGCAGCCTGACCACATCATGCAGGCAGGGATCTTCAAAGATGGCACCGGCCATGTGGCGCAGAAGTGATCCTGGGTGGCTACCGGCAAGGGACCTGGTCTAACCAACCAGGACGCACCGCCACGTCACGTGCAGGGAGTGTACATCCGGGGATGCCTCACTGTGCAGGCACAATGGAATAACTGGCCCTAGCTTTAAAAGGAGGGCCGGTGCCGGCAGCCATTTCAATTGCTGCCTGGCCACCGATCATCTTGCCCGCCCGCCCCCACCAGTTGAAAGCACTGATTTACTGTCTATCGTTTAACTGCTTTAACCATTGTTCTAGTAATCTCATCACAGCGAAGGTGGTTTGGAGGCATTGGGAATGGATCCAGGTCGGGACTGCCCCAGGGAAGAGCCTATGCAAACAACAGACCACAGGAGGCACCAACGGACCCATTGAGGGAATGGGACCGCCTTGGCTCGGGCAGGGCCATGGACGCCCCTTCGACGCAGCTCGAGAGGAAACCCGAAGGTGCCTGCACCCACGTGGTTTCTCGGGAGCTGGGACACAGGAGTGCCTCAAAGTGAAAGTGAACATATTAAAAGTCTTCCAACATGAGTGTCCATTTTTGACCCCGCCCCCACACTTTTTAAACAGATACGCATACTTAATAAATTGGCAAAGAGTCATACTCAGTATCTTGGGGGAATTATGTAAATGAAAAGCTATATTCGCCTCCAAGTGGGCTCTCATTTACATATGCGTAACTCATGTCAGCTTGAACTCATAAATCCCTGAGATGAAGATACATCTCTAGTGGATTTTGACAAAAGGCTTGCTTGGAAAATGTTAATTAACTACCCATCACACTCAGGTAATTTAAAAGATTAAGGAAATGTATGAAATCCATATATCGTTGGCCAGGCACAAAAGTATCTTTTGAATAAAGACTTGTTCAAGAGTATTGTATAAGCAGCATTTTAGCCGTGCTTGCACTAAAATAGAATGTACTGTAATAATATCTGACGTAAAGCAAAGTTTAGACTTTGTTTTTTGTGTTATATGAAGCACTGTTCATGCCAATACATCAGTGAATATGTTCCAAGAGGAATGATAAGGGTACCAGTGGCAATCCTTTTCCACATCCTGATATGTGCATGTTCATTTTAAACGCTTCTCCAGCATCATGGAAAGAGGCTTGCACACATGCTATTGTAAACATATACATTGGCATTATTCAGTTGTGATGTTAAGTCACAATTCAGGATCATGTGAATGAGCCTTGGGCTCATAATTTCCCCCTTCTCTCTCAAGGATGAGATTAGAAGCTTTAATTCATGTTTTAAACTAACTATAGATTAGTACAATGCACGAACCAAGATAAACTGAGATTGTTAAAATCCAGTAGGGATCATGTAGTGGAAACATGCAATTGGACAAACAGCCTTATCAGTGGAGCTGGTCATCAGTCATACTGCCTCCTTTTCTACACCACAGAATGAGATGGTGAAGTCTTTTAAAAGGTCCTCCAAAATGTATAAATTTGAAAGAGTGTTTTAGACGCACATGCATTTATGTTTTAAATCTTAATCTATGTATATTAATCTATTGTTGATTATAACATTTTTGTATGCTGCCTTGGTTCCCCATTTGGGAAAGGCAGAATAAAAATTGATAAAATAAAATAAAAAGGGTTGTGTAGCCAACTGCATGAGATACAGGGAGAAAGAAGCGAAAATACACTTTCATGGTTACTGTTATGTGTGGTTATTCATGAGGATTTTGGATACTCTTGTTTACTGCTTTAAGTAACAAATCTTCAAATTACTGTTTATGAATTTGGCTTGTTTCATTGAGCTCATGTTAAGGTATGTCAAAGTCTGGACTGAACCACACACTTCCTGTACACCAAACCTAATGTTTTGAGAATAGCTTACTACCATGATAACCTGCTAACCCAGCCAGAGGAGGAGTTTCTCATACTCATAATGTAATCTTTTCTGCAATGGATGGGTGACTACTGCCTGCTGTTCTTCACTGCTAGTTTTGACATAGGGTGTCGAGGGTCCAAATACCAAGTGGATTCATTCAGCTTGTGGTAGACCCTGTATCATGGGAGAGAGCATTGCTTAGCTTTGTAGCAGCACCTGTCAAAGCACCACTCACAGCTAGACTCAGGAGACCTCAACAGTGTGGGAACATCTGGATTATAGATGGGCACAAACCTTGGTTCAGAGTTTTGTGCATGTTAAGACACAGAGCGCTAGAAATGCCATACATTCACTTGCCCCTGCCTCCCCACCTGGATCCCTAACTCACCAGCTGGTATGCACACCTCTCTTCCTTTCCTTCTTTGGCTGTTTGACCAGTCTCTGGCAGGAACACAGGATTCCCTGCCCTATCTCCTTGGCTGATTGCCCACTCAGACTAAGGGCACTTTTACACAACCCCTAAGATCCGCTGGCCACTTAAATTCGGACCAGAGATCTTAGGGGCTTGTTGCTCTTCCTGCTTCCCCACCCCTCCGCACTTCCTGGCTGCTAGCTGCGTGAGGGGAGGGAGAAAAAAAAGGAAGAAAAGATCATGCCTCACCTCCCTTCTGGCTCTCGCTCTTTCCGGCAAGATTCCTGTGTCTGTAAAGTAGCTCTTAAAGGGGCGGGAGCCAAAACAACAACAAACAGAAGTGAGGAGAGCCCTGCATTCACTATCTTTACACTGCATCAAGGAATTTTCAGGACAGAAGAGCAGGTACTTGAAAGGTGCGCTGGGACGCGCTAAAGTGGGCGTGGTTGCACCTAATTTCCTGTAAACTCCGGAGCTGGTGGGTAAACATTTTTAAGCTCCGGAGCTGGGAGCCATTTGCCCCGGAGTTTAGGGGTCGTGTATAAACGCCCTAAGAGGCTGGACAGACAAAGCTGGAGATGGGTGGAACAGCTGAAGAGGAGGAGGAGAGCATGCTCCAATAGGTGAGTGGGTCATTGGCTGGGGAGGCAGGGGAAGGGAACACACCAAACCTGGGGTGGCCATGCAAATAAACTGACACAAGCCACTGAACTGAGGTCCCTGCCTATCTCTAGTTTGCATGTCTCCTTTTGTTATACTGTATCGTGTTTCATCCAGTTTATCCATGTATACAATAAACCTTCTAAGGCACCTGTGGCTTACTGTCTTGACTCAAAGAGTGCCAAGTTCACCGGGGTTCTAGCTGGTACAAAACTGCCAGTTAGCACATGCTGTGACATGTTCTTTTCTAATAGCAGAAAAGCACCTATTGTAAAATAATTTCATTCCTTGAATTAAGCTGAAACGGAAGGAACTCATTGAACAACAACAACAAAAGGACACAGGGCTTTCTAAATTGCCAGTATGCTTTCCATTTGCGAGGTTTAATAATTTATCAAGCCTTGCTAACCCCTAATTGATTGCAAAAGCCAGCAAGTGTTTTTGAAGTCAATTTCTACCAAACTAGACTGATTTTTTCCCTGTGAAATGGAATGTAATCATCCAGAAAAAAATCAATCAGCAGCTGTATGCTATGAGTGTAGCTCGCATAGGACTTCATTCTAACAGCCGGTAGGTGGTTGTTAATTGAGTAGTTCCACTTTAAGGAGACTTTAAGGGGATTATCATATGAGAGTGACTTACTAAGTCATTCCATGTATTGTTCTCATCTTTAAACAGGTAAAGTGTAAAATTTACAGTAATGAAAATAGTGATCTTTCTTTATATGTGAGCTTGCTTCACGGGATGGAACTATAAATGTATCTTCATAACACATAAATATACTCTTATTGTCTAGTTAAATACATGAGGATGATTCAAGAGTTACCTGTATGATTATGGGTGTTTAATGTAGTTTAATTTTGCACTCATTGGAACCAATATGCCTTGGGTAGTTTAATTTGGACAACCACCTGGCAGATAGTCTTTGATTCGCATTCCTGCATGAAGCAGGGGGATGGACCTCATTGCCTTATAGGCCACTTCCAACTTCACTGTTTTTTGATTCTATGATTGCTGCTCGGAGCTGATCCCAGGGAGAACAGAAATTCCTTGTTAATGACAGATTTGCTGGCTGCTGGTCTTGTCCGCAACTTAAGTTTAGTTTTCATATATTTTAACATGTTTGTGCCTATAAGGTGCAAGGCATTTGGAGTTATTGTTTATTTATATATTTATTTAATTTATATACTGCCCACCCAGTAAAAAAACAATAGCTGTGAACCTCAGCTTTGGCCGAGGGAGGGGTCACTTTCCCAAAAGAGTCACTTCCCAACCAGCAGAGACCAGGGGCACCTACTACTACTACTACTACTACTACTACTACTACTAGTACTACTACTACTACTACTACTACTACTATTTATTTATTTATTTATTTATTTATTTATTTATTTATTTATTTATTTATTAGACTTATTCTCCACCCATCTGGCCATCTAGCCACTCTGGGCAGCTTACAATAGAACTAAACAAAAACACATATCAAACAGAGCAAACCTATAATATAATAAATTAAAGTAACAAACAAATAATTACACTATTTCAACACAGCATCAATCATAAAGTGCATTGTAAAATCATATTCAACACTTCAGTTGAACTTACATCATGTCTGAGTTCAGCCTCAGTCGGCTTGATCCTTTTGTTATGTTTGGTTAGCACAAAACATAACAAAACAGTGTTTTGTTTATTACAATGTTTTGCCATTTCAGATTATTTGTACTGATGTTGTCCGCTGCCTTGAGAAATATAAGGTAAAGCTAGGATAAAAAAAAGCTTGACAGCAACAGCAACAATAATATAGTTTAATAAACCTTGAAAATACTGAAGTGGCATGAGAGATGTGGGAGGGTGGGATATGCCACTGTTTATCAGATAGGGATGTTTAGGCATAGCTCAGGCCACTGTGGAGAAAAAGGTTAGCATTGGGGCAGAACAGTTTGTGCGTAAAAAAGTATTAGATTCAAATCTTTCTTCTCCCTCTAACTCTCTTTGTCTTCTTTTTAACTCCCATGGGCAAATCAGATAAAACTAATAGTGACATAGTTGGCATAGAGCAGAGGAGGATTAGTAAAAATAATATATTTCAAGCACTTTCAAAACAATATGAAATATTATGCAACCAATAAGCAAATATTATTGCCACAGGGTGTGGTTAACATGTTTCTGTGGCTTGTTTTGTGACTTTAAACCATTGATTGAGCCTAAAATGTAATACCAGGTTCCTGCAAATAATATGGTTCCCTCGACTTGGTTTAAGTTAAAAAGATATTTTATTGGGAGGAATACCAGAGAAGAAGGGTATGTTGTGTATTGTTATGTGGCCAAACTGTTTTTTTTTAAATGTGGACTTAAGTCAGGCGTAACATATAGCCATTAACCGTAATCGTTTCACAACAGAGTAACACAGCAAAAAAGAACATAACTGGTTTGTGTGGCATATGAATTATTTCATTGCAGTGAGCACATGCAGTAAAACTCAAGGGAAAGAGAGTTCAGAGATGCTCTTCCTCACATTTAAGTAGGGTATGATTTAGTGATGCTCAGATGCAGCAGACCTTGGATGTAATCCCCGGTGACCCAGATGTATGAGGAAATTCTGGCTGTTTTTTAAGCCTTTAAATTTGACAGAGATGTACAGTACAGTTACCTTTCCCTGAAACCTAACTGGTACTAATTCAAATGACACATATGTTCTGGGCATTTTAAAGTAACAGATGAGCACATCTGTTTTTATTTTTTTCAAGACCCATGTTCTGTTTGCAAGGTATCCACCGCTGACAAGGGTTTAAATAACTGGAGTATAATCATTTTTCTACTGACGGTATGTCTCCCTCCGTTCCCTGTAACACAATTTGGCTTAATATATGTCCATAGGTATTTTTCAAACCCAAAGCCAATGGCTACTGAATTTTCAAGGGTTGGAACAGGATGATGGATATTCACAGCAGTGGGAATATTGGAGATATAGGGCAAGATGGAAATATTTTGCCACCCCACCTCTAGATTTTACACAAATTTAATCCGTCCACTTTTTTTTTGCCTTGGAGATTGCTCATAGAATGAATGGTTGGATGCATATATATTTCAAATGAATAAATGTGGAGTAGAAATGGGCAGGGCAAGTGGATTTGCTATATGAAGAATGCTTCAGTTGCTCATACCTGCTGTCTCCTCCCCCCCCCCCAAAAAAGAAGGCTTGACCTGTGAGTTTATGTAGAGTGCAAAAGTTACCACATGACCTTTTTGTCTTAACAGTATTTGTTAGCTCCTGCTTTTATGCATTACTTTCCTTCTAGGATTAAGCTCCAGTAGTAAAGGCAATATAACAGTTAAATATACATCCAGTGATTTGTCGCTCATATGGAAAAAGAGAATATTTAAATATTTTGACATTTTTTTCATCATGTCAAAGTGGTGTATTACTCCTTGCCCTTCTTCAACTTGGAATTGTGAAATTTCTGTTACTACAAAAACATATTTCAAATATTAATACAGTATTTTAATCCTTTCCCCCTTCCTCCTTCCCACTTTTTTTTTTGGTTTCTCGGTCCTCCAAAATAAAAATCATCTCATTCATTCAAAGCTAAATATCATTCTGAGGAACAAAGTCTTGTGGGATTTTAAAAGTTGCCTATACCTGAGAGATCTTGGGAGTAAACAGTTTTATCTGAGATGGATGACAACCTGTTGTACTACAGTGGAACCTTGACTTACGTCATTAATCCATTCCAGTGATCTAGACTTAAGTCAAACATGACTTAAGTCAAACGAACGTTTCCCATAGAAAGTAATGGGAAAGCGGATTAATCCGTTCCAGATGATGAAAAAGACCCCCGAAAACAGCAATTTAACACAAATTTGACTGGGATAGGAGATTCCTTCTGGGGATGTAAATGAAATGTCTCTTCAAAGAGAGAAGGAGGCAGTGGAATTATAGTCCACAAGTTATATGCCTCAACTTTTTAATGTTCATAGCAACAATGTCTAACATTTAAGTTTTACTGATTTTTAACCTGACGTTCCAAGTTCTGAACAACTTTATGCTTACCATTAGAGTCCCACAACTTTACAGCTCCCCAACTAAAATGCTTCTGCAGCCAGGTTTTTTACAAGACTGAGCCAACTGTCTAACCAGCGAGGCCAGCCCCAAGCTCCCGGCCCTTCTTCTCCTCCGGCAGCAGCGGCGGCTTCGGTGAGGCCGAGGACCAGCTCCAGGTGCTCTGAGCTGGTCTTGCCGAAGCTGCCGCTGCCGGAGGAGGGGAAGAAGGCAGGAGCAGTTTGGAGGCGGCAGCCGCGATGCTGGGTCGTGGCTGCCGCCCAATCCCGGTGCCTTGCGCTGGGGCTCCGAGATGTAATTCAAAGCCTGCGACTCAAGTCAAACAGGCCCCTTCTTGCTGCAAGTCAAATATGATGCAAGTCAAGCAGTATGTAAGTCAAGGTTCCACTGTATTGACATAGTTAACATCAATTCAGTAATAGTAATTCAGGATGGCATTTTTTCCCCAAACCACAGATTGCTTTACCATTTACATATGTCAGGGAAACAACTTGTTGTGCTTATATAAACGATCCAGGACAGTCAGAATCCTGTTGGATAAGCGTTCTAAGGTAAAAATGATCACAGACAGTGCTCATTGACAAGGTACTGATTACATGCTAGTCTCACATGCTTGCTTGTGTGCTCAGTGGCACATCGGAATTCTGTCAATTGGCTGCAATTAACTAATGGAATTTCTGCCGATTTCCCCCTTGTTCAACAGGATTTTGTTCCTTGTCAATGAAAGGAGTTCATCTTTAATTGCAACCCACAAAGGGGGTTCAGATCGTTTGTTTAATGACTGTAATGTAAAGCCATGATCACAATGTGTGGATGGACCATCATGAACCATGCTAGATCAAACCATGCTAAAAATAGGTGCAAATTATTACACAAAGCAAAGCAGGATGACCAAATTCAAGTCAAAAACATCTGATCTCTTTATTGTTAGTGCTCACTTCCAAATCAAAGAAGAAAGAGTAGGGGTTAAAAGAGGAGTAAGTTGCAATTATCATTGCTATGGTTGACCTTATATGTTTGTGACAAATGTTTTGCTTGATAGTATTAAATAAACAGAAAGCCCTTTATGTTTGCATACATATTGTGTTTCATTTTTTTATTTTTTATTTTTCTTTTAGGAATAATGTCTGATCACCAGTTTGGAAATCAATTCATGTGCAGTGTGGTTGCATCTCATGTGAGCCATCTACCAACAACGAATCTCAGTTTTGTTTGGATTGCTCCACCTGCAGGAACAGGCTGTGTGAATTTTATGTAAGTTTCAGCTATCATTATTATTCCCAACTCTAAGCAAAAGTTATTTTGTTGCAGTATCGCTGGAGAGGTTTTGTTTGCAGACAGTTTTCCATTAGTAAATCTCACCATGCATGGTTTATGGGTTAAACCTTTGAGGGCCTTTCCAGCAAGAAATCAGAGAGCAAAGGATGAAAAGACCATCTTCCTGTGCTCCAATGACAACTGCATCCATCCACATTTGCAACAAGATGACAGGATCTTGTAAAGTCAAACTTTAGTAATAACCTTTAATTTGACTGTAGGATATTCTGAGTTTGACTGCAGAAGTAACCTTCAAGAGAATTTTAATCCTTTTCTTCTCACAGTTTTCTCAAATCTCTGATGGCACCACAGTTCCTAGAATTTGCCAGCATGTTTGGCCCCTGTTTCTCCAAGTCTTTTCTTTCTCCTCTAATGCCATCTATCTGCTGCTTCCATCTTGTGTCATCAGGCATCAGATCCTATGTTTTAATTCACCATTTTGTAGTATGAACTACGACTTTTTAGAAACAAGCAGAGTAACACAGAAACATGAGTCCAACCTGACCTCTTTCTATTTTGTAGACGAAGAGACAGGTCACCTGCCTATGTTTTGTGTTACGATGAAAGACCCACGCCCGCCAGTTTTCAAAAAGAAGGTGGCACTAAGAATGGTCTGAATTATCCACATTCTGTTTATCCTACAACTAGGGAACAATTGTTCCAAGACATACCAATTATATTAGCTGTTGTGAGTATTTAGTCGGAAGTGGGAAGGCTTAAATAATAACGTTCTTAATCAACAAAGAATTAATACAGTGATACTAATGCTGTTTTATTTCACACAAGTTGTGTGCACTGTTCCGAGAAATTTACACACACACACACACACACACACACACACACACACACACACACAAAACACATTCAATCTGGAATACAGTACTTGTTTTATTTGGGGGCAACTACAGGATGGAGCAAAGGCTTGCAGCTTATTTATTTATTTATTTAGAATATTTTTACTCCCATCTTTCTCCTTGGAAAAGGGCCTAAGATGGCTTACAATAATGAGGGACAATATATAGCCCAGAACATTTAAGACATATTCAGGTTAAGAACAGGGAATGAGAAGAGTTCACTCTCAAGGTGGAGCAACACCCCTTCCAATGCAGTGAGGAGTGTGCAGACTTCTACACGGGAGAAACTAAACAGCCTTTAAACAGGACGATGACCCAATATAGAAGGGAACACAACTCAGGACCAAAATTAGCAGTGTACCTCAATTTGAAGTACAAAGGACACTTATTCAAAGAGGATGTCCACATATTAGACAGAGAAGATAGGTGGTTCAAGAGAGGGATCAGGGAAGCCATTCATGTGAATATTGAAAACCCCTCTCTCAACAGAGGTGGGGGGCTCAGGCACAATCTTTCTGCTGCTTATTAAGCTGCCCTTTCCCCAATCACCAGACAAATCAGAAGCATTTCACATCTCCACCAGCAAGGCCCTAGCTAACGACCCATACTTAATGGGTGTTGGGAATGGTTGCATAAGAAGCCTAGGCCATTGTCCACCTAATGAGCCTATTCAGGCCATTGTACATTTAATGAGCCTATTCAGGCCATTGTCCAATTTATGAGCCTATTGGGATGAAGGAAATGTGAAATCAAGGTGTACTATAATTGGAGGACTCAGCACTAACTTTCCTCAGACTGATGCAGCTGCTTGGATGAATAGTGAAATGTTTTGATCTCTCAAGAAAAGAGGTCCAGTTGCCATGGCTCAACTTCCAGATGACTTCACCTGGGTGAATCTTCACAGACAACACCCCTTCTTATGCCATTTGGCATTCATGGGGTTAAAAAGATAGTCACAATTTGAATTTACGAAAAGACAGAAGGGTTCCAAATGCCTGTTAACAAGCATAGGGTAGGGCAATGTTTGTGTATGGAATGAGCTGGGAGTCTTCTACACATTTAGCTCATTACTTGAGTTCTCCAAAGGAGATGTTTCACCAGATACATTGATGATACAGGTGTTTCAAGAGACAATTAAGAGCTACCAGAAATATAGAACTGAAGAAGATATTGCTCCCTCCTTTTTCTGTGGTCAGTTCTAAGTAGAGCAATTCACAAAATGGTCTGCCCTGTGGGGTTAAACTACACATTAATTTGATCCTGAACACCTAAATTTAGTTTTCAGATCTATTTTCCTCTTGGAAACAGGAAAATCCACATTTATAAATATCCACCTTGGCCACGGTGATCATGTTGCACAAATAATAAAACTGACACATTTACTATTTCCCCGCACTGCTCAGTAGTCTTGTAAAATCTGGACTAGCAGACCTTAACTACGTTTTCTTGGTGTCAGGCTTCGCTATATTGGTTGTGAATTATGTTCTTGGCATCTGTGATTGTATGGATGCACTTGAAAATATTCTAGGAAGATTTTTACCAGGTAGCCAGGGATTACCATGGCAGTACAGTTTGATCAATGGAGGCAGAATACTTGATTTTTGGTTTCCAAATGTGCAAGAGATACTTTGAACAGTTCAAAAACAGGATTGAGGCCTTCCAAATGTTGTTAGACTGCGACTCTTTATCAACGACTGAAAGGAGTTGCAGACCATCTGGAGGGCAACTCATTGCCCACCTGTGATTTAAAGGGATGCAGATGCATTATTGGTTTACTTCTGCAGAGGGCTGGTACAGCAATCCAATTCGGCTGTTAGGACCTTCCTATCATGACCCTGAGCTTCTGTGTATAAAGATTTATATGTAGTAATATAATAGGCATTATCTTGTTAAAGTCACACTGATGCATTTAGTTAGCCTTACAGCAATTCTGTAAAGTACATTAACACTGTTGTCCTTGTACCAAAGAAAGCTAGTGGTTTGCCTGGATTTATGGCTGAGCAGAAATCTGAATCAAGGACTTCAACGTGTTTCTTATTCATTGTATTTTATGGACAGATGTTTTCTATCTCGCCTCTCATCGAATCATTAATACTGTATTTCTCTTCCCCTGTGTTACATTTGTATTTCCTTTTCCATCTGTGCCTCTTTTTATATATTGTAGCAGCTTTTATTAAAAAGTTCTGCATATTTCAAACCTTGGTAGAACATGCAATAAGTCTCTTCTATTAGGATAACCAGATCGACATAGGCAGTAAGTATTGGGTTTTTTTTTTGGCCGCTTCAAATATTGGCCGAAAAAAGTTATTATATTATCCTCTTCATTGAATTGTTTTAGGCATATGGACATTTGATTAGTTCTGTTTCCATTTTAAAAGTTAAATGAATACAGTACATGCATACCCATGTTTATACATTACTGTTGGAATAACCAGATAATAGTAACTAAGATGCTCTCTATAAATAGATCTATATTCCTTCATACAGACTCAAATAATTGTCACTTCTTTAAGCTGAAAATTGTTGTATTAATAGGGTAAAAGACTTATTATGTTGTTTTGTACACTGCCTTGAGTTGTCTTTGTACAATCTGGTGGTACTGTATACAAATGCTAAATAAAGTAAAGTAAAATTATGCCTTAATTATGTGGCTACATTAGCAGCACTTGGATAACCTGTGAATAATAGCATATAAAGTACTGGTTTTGGTTGAAATGTAGCTGATTAGTAGGTGTTGTGTCTATTTCTTGTTTTCATGCCATATACGGCATACAGATATAAGCATACATTCCTGAAGAACAAGGAGAAGCAAGTTTGTCTTTTAGGAATGCATATCTAGTGATGAACTAATAAGAGCTGCTGGCATGATTTTTTTTTAAAACCTTACAAATTATTTCTCATTTGGTTGTTCTTGTTGTAACTTAGATACTGTCCCATAGTGCTAGAGCACTCTCTGGTCGGTTCACAACATAATTATGCAGAAAACACTTTGTTCCGTGGCAAGCCATGTACTCCAGAAGAATGGAAGGATGGGTCAGTCTTGAGGCGGATCAAACTCAGGCTATAAGCAGAGGCTTGGTTGCAGTACTGCAGTTTAACCATTGTGATTAACCACAGTTTAACAAATGTGCAGTTTGTCCCTAGCTATAGAAGTTGGCTGTTCTTCCAGGAGACACAGTGGGGAACTAAACTCCCAACATGGATGTTCTTGATTTGAATTCTGAAGTAGCCCTGGACAGCACATCCTATGGTGAAGAATTCTGGGGCATTCTGGAGCTGCAGTACATCCAGCATCCAGACTTTGTACTCCCTATCCCTGCATTAGACAGGGAGATTTTTAAACCAGATTGGCCAGTGTATGTTCATATAAAAAAACCCATGTGGTACAAATCATTGGTACAGTACAAGCAGTTTTTACTTATTCTGTTTTGAGCATATTCATCTACATGCAAATAGTATGTAAGTAAGGATGAAGTCCTATGCATACAATACTTTGATATAAATCCTTTACAAACCCCAGGCCTTTATAATATTAACTTAATGGTTTATGCTGCCCATTGTTTGCTAAAGGGGTTTCTGTTTTTATTTTACTACTTTTAAAATGTGTAATTATCTTTTAATTTCCTGGAATCTGCCCAGAGTAGTGGCCTGTCCACTAATTGGGTGGGGCACGTTTAAACATTTTAAAGATCCTGCTATTAAATCTGAAATGTGTGTTGGTGGCTCCAATCCAACAGAACCGAGTCACTGAAACCTCTTTTTAGAAGCCTGGGTTTTTTTAAAAAAAGTGTTAGTTATTTGACAAGAAAGAGGACTAGATTTGTTCCTTACTTCTCCTCTCTTCTAAGAGCTTGTGGGTGAGATTTTGGCTGCTGGGGAAAAAGTCTTCGCTGTTTTATTGGCTTTGAGAACTGAGAACTTGGAGCCCATGATAGGTGATTGTGATTTCAATCCAATCTGGAATGCATACTGCCTTTGTGAAAGTATATGGGCCTATTGAATTGGGATTATAGAAGTTTGCTTACAACCTTGAAAACATATAACTAGTATTACCTTATACAGTGCTGAGTAGTAAAGCCAATGCATACTATACTACATATTTGTCAGAAGCCTTTTACATATGCTAGCATAAGTGTAGCTCCAAATTGTTCCTAGTTAAGGAGTTGCTACTTGTACTCCTCACCATGCATCAAGTCATATGACTGATTCATGATGAGGCTTTCAGCTGCAGCTTGCAGGATAATGTCCATAATGGGGGTGGGGGTGGGGGCGGAGAAACAACTTTAGAGTGAGGTAATGTGGAGAGAAGGACTAGAGATGGATTCTCGACACTTCCACTACCTATACTGCTTCTTGGCTGCAACTGATCTGTTTGTACATCTCTTCCATTCCCTGATGCACTTGCATCTTCCTGAAACTCCTTTATCTTAAAAGAAGCCTTCAGGGTTTTGTTTCATGTAAGTAACCTGTGGTTCTGCCCTATAAAACCCACATGTGTAGTTTAACTTGCAGTAACATGGCTGTCATTTCTAATTAAGCAGTACTGTGTAAGAAACAGTTAAGGCCAGTATCGTATGTAAAGAGTGTTCAGAGTGGATTAAAATTGGGGAAAGGCAGAGACTTGTTTATCAATGAGACTAGAAAATAAGCCTGCATGTACTGATACTAGGATGAGCATCATTCAGTTTAGCCTTTGACATAAAGGAGAAGCTCATTCTTCATGTCAGTTCATTTCTGACCTTTCGGCTCCAACAGATCGCAGGTTTGCTAATTAGCCTCTGATATTTTGTAAATCTGGTGTTTATTCCTTGAGAACTCAAACTGCACCACAACTGCCTTGAGAACTACAAGAAGATAACAGCTTGCAAATACCAAGGTCCTACCCTGGTTTTCATCAGAGAGGCCTGGCTGTTAATTTTTTTTTAAAGCACAGTGAAACTATTTTTAAAAAGATGCAAAGATCTTGAGTTGGTGTCATTTATTCTCAGATTAAAGCCTTTCTAAATATGGTCACAGACATCATTAGTTGAAACTGTTCTTTCTTTATGCTCAGCTAGAGCCAAGGAACATTAAATATAGTGTCGTTCAGCTTGAGAAATGTTATAGGTCATGACTGTGCTGTGCTTTCTTGACCATTCTGTTAATTCTAAATTGTCTGATAATTTTGAAGGCTGAGGGTTTATTTTACATTGACCAGATACAAGCTAAAGACCGGCTCCGTTTATAGCTGATGTGAAAGCACTACAGGAAGGGATGGCTGGGAAATGGATAATAATAATTACCAAAGAGTGCAGTTTCCACCAGAAGGAGCAGCTACATATTTCACAGCACTGCCCCCCACCCTCCATAGCACTTCCCAGAACTTTGTGCCCTTTCATGACATTGACGACTTCCCAGATTTCTGCCAACCTCAAGCAACTAAATGGAACAGAGCCCAGGGAAGCGCAGAAGGGAATGACTTGAGGGCACAGGTAAGCTCTATTAGATGGGGGAGATTGATGAGGCATGCTGTTGCCTTTGCTGCTGCCGCCAGAAACGGCTATAAATTTGGGCTAAGCACAGGGGTGGTGAACAATAACTCATCATTGCTAAGACTCAAGTCTCCACAGATGTAAGCAGCACCCTTCAAATGATTTACAAGAAACTTTTGAGCACAAAGAAACAATTTCATTTCCTTAACAATCAAGGCCTTGCTATGCGTGGAAAAGCAATACAACACCTAGGCCTTTCTCTGATGGCCAACTTTCTAGTCAACTAGGAATAGTCCCCAGCTGGCTGGATTGCTCAGGATTCCCCACTGTGCATCCCGGAAGAGCCAGCCTGTGAAGCTATGGGAGAGCTGTATAGTCATGTTCAGGATGGCCCCAGAAGAAGGGAATGGTAAAATACTTCTGAGTACTCTCTACTAGAAAACCTTAAAAAGGTTGTCATAAGTCAAAAGGGAATGGACAGCATCCATTCAGTATTAGAAATAGCCCAATGGCCATTGGCTTCTTTCTTTCCTGGTTGCTTCTTTCACGTACGTTGTGTGGAAAGCCAGGCATGGAGGACAAACAGCTTTATATATCCCTAATTTTAAGTATTTCACAGATGATATCAGAGTTGAAAGCTATTATCTCAGAGTCACTGATGAAGCTAATTTTCCATGCCCAATGCTAATACTTTGCCAGCATCCACTTTTTTCAAAATCTCCCTGATGATGCTGAGCAAGGCACTTCCATAGGAGATCTGAAGAAGTTGCCCATATGGCCCTCAGTCAGCCCAAGAGAAATAAAACACCACATTGCTCGTCTAAAAAGAGGAAAGGCGCTGGGATCTGATGGGATCTGACCTGAAGTCCTAAAAAAAATGCTGATTGGTGGGCACATTATCTAGCAGAATTATTCACATACATTACATAGCTCAATTTGGCCAGATTCTCAAGCAATGGGGGATGGCCATTTTGATCCCAATTTATAAGAAGGACAATAAGAGAAACCCAGTGAACTATAGACCTATCAGCCTTCTAAACATCATTAGTAAGTTATACACTGGACATCTCCTAGAAAAACTAGAATCATGGCTTGAGCAAGAAAAATGCATTCCATTAGAACATGCGAGCTCTAGGGAAGGAAGAGCAACAATGAAGCATTGTTTGGTACTCCAACAATTATTTGAAAAATATGCCTCCAAAGGCCCAATTTCCTTATATGCCACATTTATAGATTTGAGGGCGTCCTTTGACTCTGTATCAAGGCAGAGGTAACAGCAAAAACTAGGCTCTTCTAGTATTGACAAAAGGTCTTCTTTACCTTAGCCAAGGCCTCCACCAGGAAACTTACCTTAAAGTAAGATGCAACCCACGAGGTTTACTAACAAACTCAATCAAAACCTTCAAGGGAGTCAGGCAAGGCTGCCTGCTGGCCCCCATGCTGTTCATCTATTATATAAGCGATATGGTGAAGCATATGACTGACCTAAAATTTTAACCCCCCCCCAATGCTTGCTTTATGTCACCTCCCAATATTGATTTATGCTGATGACACTTATTCTGTCTAGATCCCCAGTAGGTCTCCAAAGGGCATTATATAACTTTGCAACCTACTGTGATAGAAAACCTTTGACAATTAATTGTGATAAAGCAAAAGTGATGGCCTTCGGCAGAGAGTCGATCTTGGTTAATACAAGATCTTGGTTAATAAAAGGGAAGAAAGTTGAGCAAGTGTGCAAATTCACCTATTGGGGGTGATCATACAAGAGTTAGGGGCTAATAGTGCACATTGTAATTGGAGGGCTGAGAAGGCTGAGCAGATTGCAGATTTTGTTAGCAGATTTTTCCAAACAAGGGGAGGTCTCTTTGTCCCAGCAGCATTAAGGCTCTACCAACATAAAGTCTTAGCTCAGCTCCCATATGTCACAGGAATATCCATCGCCAACTTGAGTGTGTTAGAGAAGATCCAATCAAAATTCTTCTGGTCTAACAAGTCCCCCCCAGGTGTCTCCAATGCTCTGATAAGCTTAGAATTGGGCCAGATGAAGATAGAATACTTATTGCTTCTGTATACCAGTGGATTAAGCGTTTTTCAGTCCAAAAAGGCCTACTCCCTTTAATAAACCAAGACCCTTTTCAACCTAGATGGATATGAATTCTAAAAAAGAAATTTAGAATCTACAGGGCTCTCGATAAATGACCTTTTGGTTTAGGGTTCCACACAGGGCAAAGCACTTATTACACAAAGAATTCAAGACATTGAGTGCCAACGAGATATAGCACCATCTCCTTTCTTTAGGGCCCCTATGGAGACCAGGTATGTTATGAGAATGACCAAATATCTCTCACAGCTTCAAGATGCTGCTTCTCAGAGAGACTTGACTCTGGCCCACTGTTCAGTTTATTCCTTCAATGGTTTTGGAAAGGAGATATAAGAAATTTCCCTATGAAGATAGACGTTGAAATAGATGAGAAATCTATGGAACATTTGGTTTTTTTTTTCATTGACCTCTTCATCACCCTTGTAGGGAGACATTTATTCTCCTATGTTTAGATAGACTAACAGTAGAAGCAAACGAGGAGGGTTTGGAAAGACTTAAATGATGAAAACTCTTTTATTACTGAACAAATAGAAAAATTTGGTTTGCATTTGATCAAATTCCACACTAAGAAGATAGGCTAGTTTTTAACAAGAAAATTCTGTCTCTTTTTCTTGGTTCTGTTTCTTTTTTCTTTCTAATATCTTTATGTATATTATGGATTATTACATCTGCACTATTTGTGCAACTGTACAATTGTGCAATTGTGTTGGCCTTCTTTATGACTTTTATGGTTTTATACCGCAATAAAAACCCGACTCAAAAGGCAGCTTCTGTGTTTAAACTATGGTATGGCAGTACATGTAGGCTTACATGTTCCCTTATGCCTCCTTGATTGCATTTCTGTTCTAGATAAATCTCAGTTTAGTTTTTTGTCCAGAATAGCCTTCATTGTTGGCTTGTCCAGAGCTGAAACGTACATGAATGGGTTTTGTTGGGCAGAACTGGTTTCAGTGTGACAAAGTTATATTTAACCCCAGATTATCTAGCTTTAAACTGCAGCCATTCTGGAATTAAAGTGAATACTTTGAAATTCCTCCTCGCAGTCATATTGGAAAGTGGAGAAGGAGCATGCAGGACCATGACTTCCTTCAATTTCTTCTTGTAATATTAAGACAAACATTTCCCAAGTGAATGGAATTAATCAGTGATGTCACCAGATGTCATAATTTCCTTGGATACAGACTAATCCTTTTTGTAATGCTCAGAGGTTTCATGAACAGAGTGCCATCAACCTAAGCCATTATTTCCTGACTTTGAACATAAAATAAGATTCTGCATGTGCCTGGCAGTCAAGTTTTAACTGCCACTCAACTGGGGTGTGGTGGCTCAGTGGGCTAGAGTGCTAAAATGGTCGGCTGCAAAGTCGGCAGCTCAGTGGTTCGAATCCCCTGTGCCATGCAGCAGAGTGAGCTCCCGCTGTTAATCCCAGCTCCTGCCAACCTAGCAGTTCCAAAGCATGTAAATTCAAATAGATAAACAGGTACTGGCATAAAAAGTGGGAAGGTAAACTGTGTTCCATGCAGCCATGCCGGCCACATGGCCACAGACTTGAACAACACTGGCTCTTTGGCTTGAAAATGGAGATGAGCACCGCTCCAAGAGTTGGACGTGACTACCATGCATGTGCGGGGGGAACCTTTACCTTTACCTTTTACAACTCTGAACAGTGCTCTGTGATACCAGGGGTATCAGGTTCAAAAATCCTCTGGGAAAAACAGGGATTCCCATCAATTTAATTTCCATGTAGTACAAGCTGGCATGGAATGCCAAATGTTTGAAAACAATGCTCTGTCTAAGCTGTAGGGGACATAAAAATGGGGAAATCCTGTTGTGCAGTTTTGTGCCTAGTGCAACCCAGATAGTGGCATAGCTAGAGTTTGGAGCCCCTGGGGACAAAGTCAGTTTTTGCACCCTCTCCTCTTCCCCAACCATGTCTCACCCACCCAGCAAGGGGGGGGGCAGATCCTGGGGGAACAATGGGGCAGGGGAAGAAGGGTCTTTCCTTCTCATGCCCTTTTTGTGGGTCTCCTTTCCAGTTAAGGCTCTCCTGTGCAAAACGCACAGCGTGCAGATAGTGCCAAGCACACATTTTTTTTCAAGCATCACCTCTGTAGCATGCTTCCCCCTCCTCTACCCCCTGCCCCCCCACTAAAGCTTGGCGATCATTAGCCCGGGGAAAGGAAGAGAGAGGATCAGGCAATGGGATTTTTCCCCCTAGGCAGCACCTCTGTAGCACTCTTCCCTCTCCTCCTTTCCCCGGGCTAATGATCACCAAGCCTTAGTGGGGATGGGTGGGGAAGGAGGAGGGGGGGAGCAATTAAAAAAATATTTAATGGAAAACTTTTGATCTCAGGCATGCGAATGGCAGGCTTCTCTTCCTCAAGCGATTTTAGAGGACTCATTGAAATTTGAAAAAGTTAGGGTTTCTGGGGGCAGAGATATTAAGCTCCATAGGAGGCGAGGGTGCTTATGCTTAATTGAAGGAAGAAGTGTATCTGCTGCACTTTACCAATTTAAGGGTTAATTGACAGCTTCCCCTCAGTGTGCTGATCCACACTCCTTCAATTACGTTCCTCCCGCAGCCCCTTTGGAGCTCAATAACTCTGTTCCTTGTACCCCAGACCTCTCCAAATTGGGGGTTCTTCAAGGGGAGAGCTTGAGGAAGCTCCCCTATAATTTCCATGCTGCTAGATGCCTGGGAGCACATAACATTGTAATTCTAAATGTTTTTTCCAGGGGCAACCCTCTTTGAAGTTGAATAACTCAGCCCCCTGAATCCCAAATATCTTTGAATTTGGCAGGCTTAAAGAGAAGAGTCCAAGGAAGGTTCACACCAAATTTGGTGTTTCTAGGACCCAGGGGACCCATTTTATAGAGTAACAAATTGGCTTGTTACTGGTTCATTTTGTACTTTTAAAAAAAAATCCTTTCTAACAAAACAAAACGAATCACCGGGGGGGGGGGAGAGAAAACAAAACAAAACTAGTCTCAATTTTTCAATTTATTTCCCATCCCTAATTTAGAGTATTTTTACCCCACCTTTCTCCTTGGAAAAGGACCCAAGGTGGCTTACAGTAATGAGGGACAATATAGAGCCCAGTACAATTAAGACATATTCAAGTCTGAGAACAGGGAATTGAGGAACATTTTACAGCATTGAAAGCCAACATTCACTCACTCACTCACTCACTCTTTATTTCAGTCACTGACCAGATAAAATACAAGATACATTCCACATAAAACCAAAATAAAAGCGTATAAAAACAATAAAAGCATGCACACAAGACAAGCATAATACAATGGCATACTCTTTGTATAAAAGGCAGAACAGGTAAAATCTTCGAAGCCCAGTAGGCCCAATAACAGAGTAATCAACTCAATAGGGCTAGAATTGTCTCCAGCCAGGGACCATGCCCGTGCTCTAGACCACCTCCAACCCACATCATGAGAAGGGGTAAGGATAAATACACAATGGATATTGCCAATCATCTGACCTCGCCACCTGAAGTGGGCAGGGATGAGCGATGCCTCATTGCTGCGGCACAGAATTTGGCCACCACCTCAGTCACATCTGGCTTTTTATCTCCTAGCAGGTGTTGGACACAAAACTCCCGTGGCCTCCCCTGAGTTTGCTGCAAGGTAGACTGAAGAAGAGTCCTCCGGATATCCCGATAAAGGGAACACTCCAAGAGAACATGATCAATAGTTTCAATAGTCTCCTCGTCACAAGGGCAAACAAAAAACTAAGGCTTCTCGGCCTTTTGGCTAAGATCAAGTGTGTGTGTGAAAGCCAACATTAAAGCTACAAGCAAAACAGGGAAGGTTCAACAAGTATGAATATGGAGCAGGGGTTCCCAAACTTTTTGTAAGGAGGGCCAGATTTGGTGACTGAGAATGTGTCAGGGGCCGGTTGCTCCCTGACCCTGCCACCCCACTGCAAGGCCCACCCACTGACCGCACGTGCGCCCAACCTCACAATGTTCTCGGCTATGCCACTGGCGGCGGCCCACCCGTGCGCCGCCCTATGCGTGTGCGCCTAGCTTCACAAGGTTCCCGGTGATGCCAGTGGTGGTGGCCTGCCCGCACACCACGCCCGTGCGTACACCCAGCCCCTCAAGCTTCCCGGCAGTGCTGGTGGTGGTGGCCTGCCACCTCGCCCGCCCACCCCACAAGCTTCTGCTCACTGGCCGGCCGGCCGGCCCACCCAGCCCCCTCAAGCTTTCCGGTGGTGTCAGTGTTGGCAGAAGATTTAAAAAAAAATGGGTGAAGGAGGGGGAGGGAGGGGCGGGCCAGCCAGCCATGGGCCACTCAGAATGGCCTGACGGGCTGGATTTGGCCCCTGGGCCGGACTTTGGGCAGGTCTGATATAGAGATTCATAATATACAAAAATTATCTTCAGGTAGGCAAGCTTAATAATGGCTGGTTGAAGCTAGGTGCCAGGATGCACATATCACATTGGCTCCTGAAGCTGAAGAAGCATGACAGCCCCAGGCAACTCCAGGACTGAGCCGCACACGTGGCTCCAGCTTCAATGAGACAAGTATCTTGTTTGGGTTGAGTCACTGGGCTGTACTCTGGAGAGATTCAGGGATCAAGAACCTGGACTGATAACAGTCAGGTTCAGTGGGCAACCTGCAAAGCAGAACCATAGGAAAAATCAGGACAAGGCTGAAAATCAGTTTGGATTAGAAGGGAGCCCGGGAATCTAAGACCAAAGACCAAGACTATAAATGGGTGGTTCTCTACCTTTGCTGCCCAGATGTTCTTGGACTGAAGCTCCCAGAAATCCTGGCCAGGACAGCTAGTGGTGAAAACTTCTGGGAGTTTTAGTCTATGAATTTCTGGTGACCTAATATCGGGAGTTGCTGCTGCTATAGACAAAGCACAAACTAGAGATCGGTATTATGTTAGCAAGGGCCTCTGGGCATCTTCCAGCCTAGAAGGAGCCTCTGGCCTGTGTGTGTCAGCTGAGTCAGTCTCTTGAGGTTGGAGGCTCATTGCTAAAGACATAAGGTTTACCACGTGGGGCGATGGTCAGCAGCAAAGGTCTAATAGCTCTATTCTATGTGTCTGGTGACACAAGGGATACTGTGGTCTCATGGGAATTTCTAGGCTAAAGTCTCTGAAATCAGAGGGGAACACTTAAGAGGACTAGGTGTCATGGATTCCAGCTTAGTAGGAACATCAGAGGTTGGTTCTGGTTAATTTTTTTTTCTCTGCATGTTCAATGCCTACTTTTAATCTATAGTCCTATTTTGCAAAGAAAAAGAATCTAAATTCTAAGGCCAAAGCATGGTCTTCTCAGATTCCGAACATGTGGAAGGGAATCAGGAACTCTTTTCCAGATTCCTTACTGGTGACTTGTTTTAGTGCAACTCAATTTATTCTACACCTCAGATCCTCTTTTCCAGATATGTAACCTACATGTCTGCACAGAACCTCTGTAATGTGAATGGAGAGGCTTAAAACATTTATAGAAACATCCAGCGAGACAACACAGTCTGTTCAGATCTCTTAAAATGTAGTGGAGAAGTGACATGCTGTCTGAACAAACCACATATTCACGGTAAAACACTAAGCAAGAATGTCCCTTCAGTTTGTTAAAAATAGTAAGGTGAATGTTCTACTGAAGAAACAAGGCCGATACAGCATGTTTTACATTTTACATATGAAACATGCTGGAACTTAGATTTGCAGAGAAGCCACACCGCCTGTTTGGAAAAAATTTCTAGGTGTTTCTAGGGGGTTTGGAGATGTTGTCTTGAGCCCACGTGAAACAGGTTATTTGACACATCTTCAGAAATGTGTGTGTTTTTAAATATATATATATATTTATGTCATAGCTTCCAGAGCTTGTGAAGCTTTATATTTTGAAGGATTCTAAGTTAGATAGTATCTATGTGGGCTTAACCCACTGTTTGCTGGTTTAATCCCATTGCAACACATGGAACAGTTGAGAGAGAATATATCACTATTGTTGTCAGCACATGCATGCCTCCTAACTTGGGGTACATCTTATGCCAAATGGGTCATGCACAAGTACCTCAGTGCTGGTTGCCCAGATCTTCCAGGCCTTTACAGTATGAGTACCCAAACAAAGATGTAGAGCAGGCCTGCCCAAAGTCCGGCCCGGGGGGGGGGGGCAAATCCGGCCCGCCAGGCCATTCTGAGTGGCCCGCGGCTAGCTGGCCCACCCCTCCCTCCCTCTCCTTCACCCCATTTTTTTTAAAAGAAAGTGGGTGGGGCTTGCAGTGGGGTGGCAGGGTTGGGGAGCAACCGGCCCCTGACACATTCTCAGCCACCAAATCTGGCCCTCCTTACAAAAAGTTTGGGCACCCCTGATGTAGAGTAAAAATGAGTGAGACATCTAAAGCGGAGCTGCTGGCAACACATTCCTTAGAACAGCGGTGTCCAAACTTTGGCCCTCCAGATGTTTTAGACCACAACTCCCACAGTCCTTTGTCACTGGCAATTACAGGCTTAGAATTCTGGGAGTTGTGGTCCAAAACATCTGGAGGGCCAAAGTGTTGGACAACCCTGCCTTAGAACATCTATTCAGCAGACCAGTATTGAAATTTCTGGGAAAAGCTGAAGGAAATTTAGATGGTAGGGCTGCATACGCTACAGGCAGTGATAATTTAAATCCATCATCTGTCTGCAAAATGTGGAAGACAAATTTCCTAATCAAGACAGAGATAATTTATAACATGGTCTTCATTGGGCTCACTTTGTTAATACTGTAATGTATATTTTTAAGTCATGTTGTGACACCCAAGTGAAATTGTTCTGTGGCATTATAGTGCTAAAAACAAATCAGTGCTAAAATCATGTTTATATCATACATAGAAAGAGGAGAGATGCAATTTTGCAGCTGTTTTACATCTACAAAGGGAAAGTCTTATTTCTGAGATCATCCAGAACTGTGCTGAATTGGCTGTCTGATTTAAGCGGCTGTTAGAAGATAAGAGCCATTTAATATGCTGTGCCACATTCCACTGATCCATCTCAAGAAATATACAGCCAAACATTCCGGACAACAATCAGACATTGACTGCAGCCAGAAAGAGTGGTTCTGTACAGGTTTTTTTTATAAATATTTCATTTAAATGCAAGCAAACTCTGCCAAAAAATAGTTTGGACTCAGAATGTGGGCCTATTTCTATGGCTACTTCATGCCTCCAGTCATCATAAACGACAACATCATTTTCTTTTCACAGACTCACATGCGGTTGGAATAAAAATAACAAAGGTGAAATGTGTTTCCATTGTGCGGCTACAGTCCTAATACATTTGTCAGGCACACTAGTAGGAGCTGATTTTTATTAGCAGAACTTGAGTAGATGGAAGATGTGGAGGGGCTCTGGGTGTATGATCCAGTTGTATGTTTTTGGAAAGGAGAATGGACTTGCATCATTTTCTACTTGCAGTTATGAAATAATTCTTTTTTCTTTTCTTTTTACAAATCTCCATCTGACTAATTCTTGAAATCAGAATTTGTTTTGTCTCTTCCTTCTCATAAACAGGGATATGCACTTATTGCTTTTTATATGGCAACATTGAAAGTACTTGCCTTGCCACAGGGTTCTTCATGTAATACAACCATAGCATTTTTAGTGCAGGTATGACTCTTGGTGATCTTCACTGAAAGATCTATTAATTTCCGAATAAAAACAACAAAACTCAATTTCAAAACAATGCCACCCATGTGTATCAGGATATACTGTGTCAATAGTTCCAAATTCTTCTAAATTTATGGCGGGTTTTTATTTTACAAGTAGCATATTCCCCTTGCCCTTTTGCAGCCAGGAAGAAGATCAGACATGCACACCTGACAGGAATATGAGGTTTGATCCCTGAAACAGAATGACCCTGATGTGTCAGGGCAGAGCCTGGCAGAGCCTGGGAGGTCGTCACTGGAGCCAGGTGACTTCAGAAATTGGGGTGAACAGTAAAATATTTTTCAATGGGTATTTCTGAAATTTGCTGTTCTTTAGCGCCCCTAATAAATACAGTTTTTGTATAAAGAGCGTATGAGTAAATTTTGCTGTGAACGTACATTTAGAATTCCCTGGATGACTCTTCAGCAACGATTGCAGCTCAGTTCTATGATAGATCCATGGTGTATCTTAGAAGATACGGTCTCCCAGACAAGAAGTATAAGCAGAAGCGCTTCAGTGTTTGTTCCACTACAGATTGTATAAGGAGCCTATTGATTCAAGGGCTTTATTTGAGCGGAAGCAGCAGGAAGGGCTGATCAAACTGCTTCCTCTTTTGCTTGACTGGCCAAAGGAAAGCCTCACCTCCTTGTTTTCTGCAGTTATTGGAGGAGAGGGAGGGGCAACAGAGTCTGATGCACCTCCCTGCACCGTTAACAACGACTAGAGGTTTCATTCATGGGAATAAAAGCCCTGCTTTTCAGCAAGACAAGTCCTACTCATGGATAGAAAGGTACTGAATGGAATAAGAAATGTGTGTGTGAGAGAACATGGGAAGTACGAAGGGGGATGACCACAATGGATAATTGAAATTATTCTCAAAACGAGTTTGGAAGACATGCCTGTCTTTTCCCACCCTTCTGAAACTGTACGCAAGTTTGTGCAGAATAAGCTGTACATCCTCCTCATACTTGAATGAGTGATGTTTTCTGAAAGCTCCCTCCCCACCCCCCACACACCAAGAACAAAATCTGAAATGGTCTTCAGTTTTGGTTATTGCCAGGCGTTGTCCAACTACCTCAGCAATTACTCTGGCTTCCCACCAAGCCTGGCAATATATTACTTATATGTCATTGGATGAAAAATTACTGTACGTATATTCACCAAAGCCATTTGCTGCACATTTTAGGAGTCTCAGGATGCCATTTATAACACATAACACAGCCAACTGGAGCATCTGCCTAGAAAGAGATTACTTTAATTATGGATTCAGTGTCTTGTTTTTCTGAAAGTTATCTCAAGAGAATATTGGGATCACAGCAAATTGAAACTCAAGGCTTAGAAAACTGTAGATGATTTGTGAAGTATCCTTGTGTGTGCTTAATTAATTTCCATGAGAAAATTAAAAGAAATCATACTTTGCATCTGTTAAGATCAAATGAACCTAACAGATGAACAAAGCCTTGTGGATTTAATACATTAAAAGGAGAGCATGATCCTATGAGCAGCAGATAATGGGAAGATATGCTCAGCTTGGCTTGGGAATTGTACAAGTCAAAGTATGTTACCTTTCAAACAAAACAAAACTATAACATCCAGCCACTGTCGGCATCAGTAACACATTTGCTGATTTATTAAAAGAGTTAATGAAGTGTTAAATGGATTAATTGTTTTACCATTCATATGTTTCATCTTTGGCATTATGTTTAACTCAGAGAGACAGTAATGATTAGATTGTTGTACAAGAAGTAGGAAGGCCCATGTTCAAGGCCCGGCTTTAAGGGCAAAGCTTATTTGATGTCCTTAGGCTAACTAGTACCTCTCAGTCAAGTACCATGTTTTCAGGCTAAAACACAGAGAGTGCAATCATGGGAAGCAACTAAGTAGATTGCTGGTACATATAAATACAGGCGTGCCTCAGTTTATGAACGCCTATGTTAACGTAATTTTTGGTTTACAAATGAAAATCCATTGAAAATAATGCCCCAGTTTAGGAATTTTCCCACAATATCTCAGTTTACGAATTTTTTTGAAGCAAGTTTCCCCAGGATGCATTGCACCCCCATGCATTTCAGTTTACGGATTTTTCACAATACAAAACATCCCAGGGAGCACATTAAATTCGTTAACTGAGGTACCACTGTCATGACATTTTACCACAAACAGGGACTGCTGGTGATGTGTTGCTAGATGATATGAGATTTTTGTCATTGGTTATTGGTGATAGGGACCCCACCATAATTGAAAATATGACAGCATTCTCACCTATCCACCTGTAAAATGATGCACTGCCATCTAACTTGCAGAGAAAAATGCAGGGAAAAGTGAGGGAAAACTCAAGAAATGGAAGGGGAAAACAATGTCATTTCAGTAAATGGCTTGAATGTAAAAATCTACTTTTGAATTTCTTTGCTATATTCAATATTCACTCTGTTTGCCTTTGTGTTTAAGTCAACACAAGTGCCGATCTAATATTCATTTTTGTTTCTATATCTCCTAAAAATCATTTCTCCCCAAATTCCCACCCTCTCTGTCTCCTACTGGCTGTATCGTAGTAATAAGGAGTGAGATTCTTAGCATAGTTTGGAAATTTTATTTTATTTTTTTAATTGTGCCATCAGTTCTGATGATGTTGGCTGAGGCATTCTGGAAGCTGTAGTCCAAGAAAGTAACTTTGCCAATCCCTGCTTCAATTTTCCAAGAAATTTAAGATCCATAGCAACCATAAATCCAATAAATTTATTAATAATAACAACTCCCTCCTCCTTCTCCGTCTCCCATTTTTCCTAATTCTTCCTTTTCTTACCAGTTACTTAAGCTTCTAAAAGCCTGCGGAAGGCAGAATGGAACTTGATCTTTTCTAGAAGTTCAGGAGGATGCACAATATGTTTTGCAAAAGCTGCCTTTGCAGATTATGGCTCCCATAATCCCCCAGTCAGCATTCATTCCAATGGCAATGTTGCTTTTTATGCACTCATTGGAAGCAGCTCTCATTGGAACTCATTGGAAGCAGCTGAATTCAGCTTTCAGTTAACCAGATAGGGCTGAACATCCTTATAATTGCAACATTCACAATTGGAAAGAGGATGCGTTTTTAATTTATAGATCTATCAGATCCTATCAAATTGTGCATGACTTGACTCATTGGCTAATTACACTGAAAGCCACATCTCTCTCAAAACAATTGACCAAAATATGAACTTCATAGCTTACTTATCTCATTGATTCTTTAAGGGTTAGAGGCAGTTTGCTGTTGCTGTTCTTTTATGATCAATACGTATGTCACGTCTATGTCTTATGCAGTAATTTGCTATACTAGGGCACCTATGACCTTCCTTTTAGTCCAGTTCTATGTAATATGTCTTTCATCATTCAGTTTATATTTGGTATTTAGCATAATCATAATTAATTGAACATAATGAATTCTACCATCAATGTATCTGCCAAATTTGCTTTCAAGATACTCTATGTAAAATGACATTGATTTAGTGGTATGGAATGACAGAGCTTGTTTTCAACAATGCTTGTTAATTTAAATCAGGGCAAACCAAAAAGCTTGACAGCAACTGTGAATGAAAAGGTTTTTTTTTAATCAGTGTCGTGTTGAGTGGAAATAATTTATTGGTCCACAAAAGAGGTGGTATTATTTAAAAATAAACAAAGAAGCAAGAGGTAGTGTCAGCAAATACCCCATCATCTAGGTTCCTAATCTTTGAACCCTAAAAACAAGAAAAAATGCCCCTATAAAATCAGGAATAATGATCAAACAACAGAAAAGTACTGTTATTAGTCTCATTAAAACAACACTAATAGACATCTATAATAAGTGGGGTTTTTTAAAGTTAGTTGCTTTTATTTTGAAGGATTATGGCCTATATGTGTGTGACACACTCTCATAATCACTGTTCCCTGTGTGACAGCTCATCAGATGTAGCCAAACACACAGTCCAACAACAGGAGGAAACAGGCAGCAGACCTAAGGTGTTCCCAAGACAATAAAAATGTTCTTTTAAAAAAAGCAAACAAACCAGCAAGCGTAAGCTCTCTTTAAATCTTCACAAATATGAAAGTAAAAGCCACTAATTGACACTAGTGGAGAATGCTTTGTATATACAGTATCTCTCGTAGAGGTTCACACCAGTACCCTGTACCCCAAAATGGAGGATGAAAAAAATTCAACCCAGAATGGCCCACTGAGTATGAAATATATTCGTTCAACAAAAAATGCTGGCTTAGTGTTATAGGGGAAAACAGGTGATCAGAGTGAGAGAACAGAGTTGAATGGCTAGAAGTGGTAACAGAAGTATTCTATCCCTGAACTCTTTTGTTGCAAGTCTCAACTTGTATTGCTTGTTTGTAACATTGCAACAGAAGAATCTACTGTAGTGGCTCACTGATTTGATATCTTGCAATAAACTCAGGGGTATGGAGTGGTCATTTGTTGGGAAGCTCTATGTAAAAGTGTGCAAATTGTGCTAATGAACTACAGCTCCCAGAATTCTCCAAGCATTATGGCTCTTGTATGTGCCCTGTTCCTATATCCTATGAACTGGTGGAATACAAAAGAATATGGTGTACTTTTCTTTTTCCTGGGTCTCATAGCACTCTGAATTCCCAGGCTGTGCTACTGGAATTGCTTAGTAATGTTCTGGAGATGTTCTACAACTCCCAGGATCCCACAGCCAGTGTCTCCTCTGGGCATGTTGGTTGGAGTAATAGTTGTCATGGTTGTTGTTGTTGTTGTTGTTGTTGTTGTTGTTGATGTCATCGTCATTGTCATTGTCATCGTCATCATCATCATCATCAGTTAGTCCAACAAGGGATCTTTGCAAGCTATGGCCAAAAATATGTGGAAGCTAATCTGTCGTCTCCCCCCCCCCGTCACATCCGAAATGCCTATATATGAACAAGCCCTACAACTCAGAAATGTGTCACCTTTGGTCGGTGGTATCATTGAGTAGTTTCTGGAAACATTACATTGTTGTGCATTGCTGCATACGGGTGAAGAAATAAACGATAGCTTTCTCTGCTGCTGCCAGGGAATCTTGGCCTTTCTAGGCACTGGCTTTTTCTTTTTGCTGACCATAGCAGACTGATCTTTCTCTTAGAATTAGTGTCCATAACCTCCTGGGGCTGGCAGTGCTGAAAGGTCACAAATATTTTTAGCTGAAATGTGCATTGTACTTCAAAACAGCAGAAAGGACCTCTTGCCAATAGCCTTCCTTTGTTGTCTTGTTGATTTAATTAATTAAAATACATTTTAAATGATCTCACCACAAAGGCAGGGTGGAGATAGCCACCCACAAATACTTCTGTGTGGACCTTATTCTGCTTTCTTGGGAATCTGACTGTCCTTTCTTAGCACAATTCAGGAGACTGGAAGCCTTTGCTTCTCTTTCCCATTAATTGTGGTTTGTTAGTATGTATAAACTTGGAATTCTGTTGAATATAAAGCATTGTTTATGTTGCTACAGTGTTAACAATCATGTATTGCTTATGATAGAGGGGCGTGGTGGCTCAATGGACTAAGGCCTCCGGAAATTGTCGGCTGCAAAGTCGGCAGCTCGGCGGTTCAAATCCTGGGTGCTATACAGCGGAGCGAGCTCCCGCTGTTCACCCCAGCTCCTGCCAACCTAGCAGTTCGAAAGCATGTCAATGCAAGTAGATAAATAGGTATCGCCGTCAAAAGCGGGAAGGTAAAACAGTGTTTCCTTGCAGCCACGCCAGCCACGTGGCCATAGACTTGCACAACACTGGCTCTTTGGCTTGAACACGGAGATGAGCACCGCCCCTAGAGTCGGACATGACTAGCACACATGTGCGGGGGAAAACCTTTACCTTTATTGCTTATCATATAGGGGAGCAAATGGGGATCAGAAACTACAGTCTGAATTTAGTCATTTCTTCTAGGCTTTTATAGTCATGGCTTACTATAAATCATCATGGATGTGTCAGAGGAGTAGACTGGAGCTCAGAAACCTAAGGTGAATTCACTGAGTGCTAAGCACAGATTAGCATCCTGCCAAAGTGCCTCCATTGTGTGCAACAACAACAACACACCTGGGACCTGACTGGAGGCATACTTGCAGAGAGCATAAGATGATCTGTGCCTTTCTGAATACCATGTGATCTACTAGGGAATCAGTTATGAGGAAGGTGCTGTAAAATATTTAAAAATAAAAACGAGATTGTCTAGGGCAAGTTTACACATTGAGGAAAAAAGTGCTAGGTGCAAAAGCCCTGAATCATTAATCTCTACTCCCATGGCTATGGTCAAAAGTTTAAGACGTTTCACCACACTCATTAGACATACTTAGTCATTCTAAGTTCTACCCACTGAAGTGGCCATCTTCACCATCCTGTATCATACGGTCAACCTGCTTAATTGAATGGTTTGAATATAGGGATACATGCCGGGTCACTGTGCCATCCCTTCACACAGAACTGCCCAGGTTTGCTGATGCTTTTTGAGCTGGATGTACAGCGGACCCTTGTATAACAAACGGTTTATATAACATAACATCTGTACAACATAAAACATTCCAAAGATAGGGGAAATTTGCTTAACAGAATCGTCTATGGGGCGAATCCATACAACATAAAAATATTTGCGATCAGGGATTACTCTGTTTTCAATGCATTCCTATGGGAAATTTGTATAAAGGAAAATTTGCTTAACATAATTTCATTTGGAATGAATTAATTACTTTGTACAAGGTACCACTGTACTTGGAAGTAACTGCTCTAATGCTTTAGCACATAGTCAACATCATACTATTTCCACTGAAACAATATTTTGGCAGTGCCTTTGGCTGTGTTATTCAGTACTTGGTTTCCAGCTTGAGAACTGAATTTCTATAATGAATAGGGAGTTCTTTCTGGATGAGGGTAAATGTAGATTCATGCCATGATGGGTTGATCACAGGGCACTGCTGAAAATTCATGTGCTGCTGTACAGTAGTGCAAAATACAGTAGAGGGATTATTCAGAAAATAAAAGCCTTGTAAATTGAAACTCCTACTGTGGACTGTATTTGAAGTCATAATGCAAATAAATCCTAAATGTGACTATATTGGGACCTGAAAGTTTGTCTTAATTTGATGAAACATGTTGCTGGAATTGGCTCTTGTGAAGTGCTTGGTCTCAGAATAAATTTCATGGCTGATTTATGAGCTCCTAAAAAATAAAGTTTGTAATGACATTCTAACCAACGCTTAAATAAATTAGCATAACAAATGGCAATGTAATAATACCTTTTATGCTTCTGCATTCCTGCATTCTGCATTAGCTCACACTCCGAAAGCTCTTGCCAAAGGCTGAAAGCAATTCAAACCACAATTGGGCAATATGTAAGATGGAATATTCTCCAGCTGAAGGTGGACTGCATGCTGGAAAGTTTGAAGCGTATGTCCAAAGAGTGAAATATATGGACAAAGTTGTACCCGCAGTTGTGTTTTTAAAAAGGCAAGGGGGCGGGGAATGGAAACATCTATCAGACAATAGAAATATTCTGCTATTATGTTGTTTTTATTTGTGACTCTCTTAGAATAATATACATAAAAGGAGTGAAAGGCTTTTAAAATATATATCTGCTTATATCATTTTAGTTTAATTTTGTTGGCCTGAGAATTCGCTAGGAATCTGAACACTGACAAGTTGTAACCTAGCATAACTGAACGGTTGTTTAATGGCTGCTGTTTCTCGCACAAAAGAGGTGAGCTTTGTAAGAATCTAAATGTGAAACATGTTCCTGTACAGTATATATTTTCCTGTGGTGGGTATCCCTGTTGAATATCATATCAACAGAGGAAAGGATCTGCAGGGCATAGTGAATACTTGAATCTGGGTTACAACAGCAAGAAGCAGGGAGGGTTAGGCTGAAGGGGCAGGAATTGGATAGCTTCTGAAAGGCCAGTCACTTCAACAAAAGAAAGGGGTTGCCTGTTGAACTTCTTAGTGAGGACTATATTTGATGTCATCATACTGATAAATAGGAATGGCCATTTCCTTTCAGAACCAGTAGGTTACGAAACAAACCACGTGAGCCCAGATGGTCCTCAGAACCGGCTGATACATGCAGATCCAATTGCTTTACCTTTCTCTGTCTCGCACAGGGTTAAAATCCAACGAGGAAGCATGCTGCAATGTCATCTGTGCTAGATCTGTGATGCTGGCCAATCAGGAGCTGTGCAGTGACAGGCATCATCCTGCCTCCCTCTCTGATTGGCCAGCAGCACAAAGCAGGAAAGATGACATCGCAGCGTGCTTCCTTGTTGGATTTTAACCCTGCGCGAGACAGAGAAAGGTAAAGCAATTGGATTTGCATGTATCAGCTGGTTCTGAGGACCACCTGGGCTTGCATGGTTCATTTAGTAACCTACTGGTTTCGAAACGAAGTGCCCATCCCTACTGATAAAGCTTCAGTTGACAGTGTTGAAATCCCAAGGTTTGTTTTAATTTGGTGGAGTGTTTTGCTAGGATTTCAGGATCCACTCAGGCTTTCTATCCCTCTTGGGACAAACTGCATGCTCCCTTATTGAAGAGTTTAAAAGGGGAAGAAGGTAGCCTAAGCTGGAATAAAGTATTACTCTTCGTCTCGTCCCTTACTTGCCGCCTGAAGTGGCAAGCAAACTATGGGGAACATGATGCCCCCTCTGAAAAGATGGGTATAGTTCATTAAAGGATTCTGTCTCTAGAAGTCCCAGTTCAGCAACTCTCTAGTTCTCCTACCTGGTGTGGGTGCTAAAGATGTAGAAATTTCTAGAGGTTTTGAAGCCATGAAATAAAGCTTTGGAGGAAAACGGAGACATTTCCAGAGGTTTCCAGAAATTATACATATCAAGTTGGGACTCAGGTCGTCAGCTGGCATTTCTGGTCATCCTGATGTGGATTGTTTCTTCCGTACTTTGTTAATGTTTTCTTTCTTGCTCTTGAGAATGAGCCCATGGGATGCAATACGGCAGTGTTGGCGAAGCTATGGCATGGGTGCCAAAGGTGGCACTCAGAGCCCTTTCTGTGGGCACCTGACATCGCCCCTTCACAGGCACCTGTATTCAGGTTAAATTGCTGTATTGGCACTTTGCAAAAAAAAGGGGGGGGGGGTTGAATAGCAGTTTGGTCACTTGGTCTCTAAAAGGTTCGCCATCAGGGCAATAGGGGAAACCAGGCCAGAGGTTGCAGTACCATGGACAGCTCCAAGTGAGCAAATTCTTCCTGCAATGAAGTCTGGCTCTAAACTGAAGTCTTCCCTTGATCTCAAGGTCACCCCTCCCAATCGCCCTTCCTTGAGGAATGGAAGTGCTAAAAATCTAAGCCTTTATTTGGGAACCTCCCATCTTTCCTCGTTCAGTGAAATCCCTCTAGTAGATGGCCAGATAAAAGGAAAAACAGGGTTCCCATACTTTTTAATTGTTGTGTAGAAGCAGAAACAAAAGCAGGAGTATTAAAAGAGACACCTGCTGAAATTTCCTCTATTAAAGGTAGAAGTAACCCTGTCCTCTTATTCATCTGTTCATTGAAGCCTCCAGGCACTTTCCTGTGTAGCAAGGAAAGTTCTGTTCTATAGTGATACTGGTGTGACACCTTGGATGCACACCTTAAAAGGTTGAGGGGGTTTGAGTGCGTCAGAGAAACTGAGAGCAATGCTTGTCAGGAGACCAGATTCCATTAGAAGCCTGGACTCCTAGCATGGCCACCCAAGTCAGAATATTAACGGGTGAGGCACCAGACTTATAGTCATCCACCATCTTTAAAAGTATCATTTATATCAACAGAGGAGAATGGATGTTCCAATAGTGGTGAGGTGGAGAAACGTCTGGAGGGCTACTGGGCAGGAGTGGTACCTGAACGTGATGGTGGACAACAACAATGATAGTCAAGCTATCTTTTGTTAGTATTGAGCAGAAGAAGATGAAACACTGCTGACCATTTTTTACCTTGAAAACCTTATGATGAGTCAGTCTGAAATGAAACAAGATATAATGTTGGCAGATGAGATTTCCAGATTAGAAAGCACTCTCATCAGCTACTAGGAACAAATAACAGGTACAAATAGTACTTTAATTAATTACGCAACTAGATTAAACAGGAAAGGACATTAAGTCTGATGTTGTACAACATGTAACAATTAGAACATGAAGCATGAAAGTTATGAATCAAGATAAACTGGAATCTGAAACATTGAAACGTTGCATTGCTTGGTGTCAGTGAACTAAAATGGATTAGAGTAGGACATTTTCAGCCAGACAATGACAAAGTATTTTACTTTGGAAATGACAAATTCAGAATAAATTAATACTTTCTATTGAGGGAAGGCCTGCCAATATAATCATCATCCTAGTCTGTTTCTCCTACAGATGCCAAAGAAGATGAAACTGAAAGCTTTTATGTGTGTGTGTGTTTGGGGGGGGAATCAATCATACACCAAAAGAGATGTTTATAACTATAGGTGACTAGATGTCAAAAGTAGGAAGTAATGCAGAACCAAATATTGTTTTGGAAAGTTTGGCCTAGAGGTCAGAAATTAAGTAGAATGACTCACAAAGGTTTGCAAGCTAACAATCTGTTTATCAAAAATACAGTGGTACCCCGACTTAAGAGCAGCTCGACTTAAGAGCAATTAGACTTAAGAATGGAGAATTGTTGTCGTTTTAACTGCCACCTTACAAATTTTAGATATGGTCTGCTTGACTTACAATTTTTTTTTATTTTTAACTTATTTTTCAATTTTTTAGATAGGTACCCCAACTTAAGAGTTGTTCGACATAAGAGCATGCATTCGTAACAGATTAAATTTGTAAGTTGAGGTACCACTGTACATGCTTCAAGCAACCAATCAGATTACCATACACAAGGATATCATCAGATGGACAATATAAAATCATATACTGTATATTATGTAACTGTAACCAAAAGATGGAGAAACTGAATACTCTCAGCCAAAACAAGACCAGAAGAAGATTGTAGTACAGATAATGAACTGTTAATATCAAATAAGAATAGCACTACAAGAATTGTAGTGCCAAAATATAATGTAAATGACATTCCTGACAAATGTAAAGTCCACATAAAGACCAGATTTACATTACTAAACCACTAAATTGGACATGAACTAGAAGAGCAGTGGATTGAAACTAGAAATATCATCAGGGAAGAATGGGGGTGGGGGTGGGGGAATCCTGTATTGAAAAAGGAAAGGAAAGCCTATAGATGGATGATGGAAGAAACACTTAAAATAGTTAGGCGCCGGTCAAAAGCAAAAGGTGTCAGAAGTAGGGACACTAAGGGTGTCACTGTTACTAGGGTAACCAATGGTCTGCAATGGCTGTCACATCAAGACCAAGATAACCATTATAATGGTCAATGCAAAGAAATAGGAGATAACAAAGGAGGAAAAACAAGCGGTCTCTTCCAGAATATCCAATAAACCAAAGAGAAATATAAACCTAAATTAGGAATGCTGAAAGAGCAACAAGGAAGCTCAGTATCTGACCAGGACAAAATAAAAAGTTGGAAATTGTTTACTGAAGATAAACAGAAGAGATAAAAACATGATAGAAGAATCGGCAATACTAGAAAGTGAAGGGAAGCTTGCTTTGAAAGCACTGGGAAGAAATAATTCACTAGAGATAGAATACTGATAAAACTATTTCAAGCCAAAGTGGTTGAGTGCTACAGTCCTAACAGGAATACACCAACAATATGGGGGTGTAGGGAAATGCTGTTCCACATATGGAAATGTTGAAAATACATTCCTGACAGCTGAACGGTTAAGAAAACTGACAGGGGGGAAATTGATTGGTTTGTAATATGGTGCTGGAGGAGATACCGTGTACTGCCAGAAAGACAAACAAATGGCTCCTGGGTTATTTGAAGCCTGAACTATCTCTAGAGACAAAAATGTTGAATATTAGGCTGTTCTACTTTGGACACATCATGAGAAAATGGGATTATCAGGAAAAGTAACACTAGGGAAGGTGGAAGGCAGTAGAGAAAGAGGAAGACCAGAGATGAGATGGGTTGGTTCCCTAAAGGTAGACACGGGAGTGGGTTCGCAAGAGCTGAGCAGGGCAGTTGGGGACAGGATATTTTGGTGATGGCACATTCATAGGGTCACCATAAGTCAGGGTTGACTTGACGGTACTTAATAATAAGTATTGGTTCAGATTGTGGACCCATACTTGATTGGGATTAAAATTCCTACAAATTTACCTTTGGAGGAGAAAGGAAATATTTCACAACAGTCTTTCCAGGGGCTGACGTGTTTTAGTTCATGTTATGTATTTCTATGGGGAATGATCAAAATGACAGGTGCATTTTGATAAATATTTCATTTGAACATTTTGGTTAGTTTAGAGGGAATTAATGATTTGTTGTCTAACTGTTCTGGAGAATTCAGTTCAAAGTTTGTATTATAATTGTTTTTATCTTTTGTCTTTTCTGTGGAAGAAGTGTCATCCTGTCATGAAATGGATCCATAAGCTAATTTCTGGCTATACTTTTGATATAAAGGTAGCTAAACATGTATTGGGGTAGTGTTTAATTTTTAATGTTTAATTTTTAGGTGCACGTTACATTGAGGAATAACAATGTCTTATAGCTCCTCTTATCTGTCTGTCTGTCTGTCTATTTAAAGTCTAATGTATTGTGACCTAAATTTACATGGGTTACAGCCCACTTTACCACCTGCATGATGTTCGAGTTGCAGTTTTACATATGCACATTAAAGGGGGCAGAGAATTATATAAACCATGAAGTCAAAAAGGAAGAAAAACCGAGAAAGCAGAGATATTGACAATTTGACAATATTGACAAGTAGGGGGATATCTCAGAGTGGTATCAACTTAATGAAGTAACTGAGGGTTTTTTTGTTTTTTTGTTTGAATCTTTGAAAAAAAATAGAATAAACAAATCTTCCACATAAATAGGCATTCTCACAGACAGCTCTCAGTTTCAACCGAGAGTGTGGGGTGGCTTTAGAGGGAGGGTAAAACCTTATCTGTGAAGAAAAGAAGAAAACAGAATAAGCCTTGGTTACTCCCATCTAATTTTGCTCACTTTCCCCAATGCTTATGAAACATTTCACGTCTTTATCAATCCCTCTCATACACCTACTATGTTTCATGTGTTGAAGAAAAGGCTGGGGGCAAAAGTTTAAGCCTAGTCTTAAGAAAGTTTAAGCTTACGCCTTCTTGTAACCAACCTGTTTGGTTGTGACAAAGACTGGGATTCATAAAAATTAAGGTTTAATAACACTTCTCCCAGAATCTGCCAGTCATCACAGGTCTATGTCACTCGTATAGAGATGGGCACGACTTGGAAAAAAATTTTTTCGAGTTGTCGTTAGTCGGGCCGGTTCCATTTCGGGTCGTCTCCGTTTTTCGCAAAAATCCGCAAAAATTAGTCGGTTCGTTTTTCGTTTTTTCGTTTCCGTTTCTGTCGCGATTTCGCGCATTTTGACGTCCGACCGAGACTTGCGGCTTGCGGGCGCAGCACCGGCGGCGGTGGCGCGGGGGTACATGCGTGGGCGGCGGCAGCGGCAGCGGCAGGGGGAGTGGCTAGCGCGCGGTCGGGCGCGTGGGCGGGCGGGGGGGCGGGCGGGCGGGCTCGCGCGCGGGCGGGTGGGCGCGTGGGCGGGTGGGCGCGGGTCCCGCAAATGAGCAGGCGAAATACAGTTTAAACCTGCCTGGGTGATGGACTTGCTGCTGCAAAACAAGGCTAGTGCATCCTAAGCAAACAAAGTGGGGCAGAAACAAATTTGCATTTCTTTTTTTCTCTTGGTCTGCTGTGCTGCTGAATCTGCTGATGCTGAACCAGCCAGCCACCCTATTTGGTCTGGCTGACGTGCCTGTTTGTTGTACTTTTTTGTTGTTTGGTTTTGAATCCATCCCATCTCCCCTCCACCTCTCTCAGAGGCAGCAGGAGAAACAGACATTCCGTTCCTCCCCAAATCTGAATGAGGGGTCTACTCCTCTACTCCTCTCAAATTGGCCCCCCATCTCCAAGGTCCTTCTGCCTTCACTTCACATTCACAGTCAAAGTCACACACACTTAAAGGACAAGCAATAAAGCCAAAGCCAATGCAACCCTGCTTTTGGTCATGGTCAAAAAAAAACATTAGCAGAGCCTGAGGTGGTTAAGCTACGTACCTAGCTAGTAGCTACAGCCAGGAATAGTTTTGGTAGGGATGGGAATGGGATAGGGCTCTGGGTTGCTCTGGCTTAAGTTTTACAGCCCACAGCCCAGCCCACTAGGCTATACAAGGAGGAGGACTATCTCTGGTCCATAAGGCCAGAGTAAGGGCGGCCACTCCGGTCAGGCCACAAGGCAGAGTATGAGAGCACCACAGCACAGAGGCAGAGTGCGGCAGGCTCATTGCCAGCTCCAGTATAAAAAGGATGGAGCTGAATGGCATGACAGGAATTTAAATGCCACTGGCCTTGGGTCACAGTGTCTTGCAGCCCAGAGGACTGAGTTGCGGAGGAGGCCAATCACCTTGAGTCTGGTCTGGCACCACACTGCCTGCGATGCACCACATGGCACTTTCTGACAAACTCTTGGGTGGTGCTGTACGTAGTACGAACGCTGTTCAAATCAGTACCCCCCTTCCGTGTGAAACACGGCGTCTTGCAGCCCAGAGGAAAGACTGGCGGAGGAGGCCAATCACCTTGAGTTTGGTCTGGCACCACACTGCCTGCGATGCACCACTGTCCACCACATGTCACTTTTTGACTAAGTCTTGGTGTGGTGCTGTACGTACGAATGCTGTTCAAATCATTACCTCCCTACTGTGTGAAACACGGCGTCTTGCAGCCCAGAGGAAAGACTGGAGGAGGAGGCCAATCACCTTGAGTTTGGTCTGGCACCACACTGCCTGCGATGCACCACCGTCCACCACATGTCACTTTTTGACTAAGTCTTGGCGGTGCTGTATCAGGGACCCCCTTCCATGTGAAACACGGTGTCTTGCAGCCCAGAGGAAAGACTGGAGGAGGAGGCCAATCACCTTGAGTTTGGTCTGGCACCACACTGGCTGCAAAAAGGACAGCAAGCCACATTCTGAGTCTGACTCTTCCTCCCCAAGTCCCCAGCTGTGTGCTGGTAGACTTGCTACCTGCCGGCCCGGCAGTCTACTACCATGCCCTTCTTTGTGAATCACAGTTGGTTCCCACACAACTCCAAGAGCAAAGCCTGCAACTTTGCAATAAACTAATGGAGGGCTGGCACCCAAGTCCTCTTATCTTCGTTGTGAGGCACAGTGTCTTGCACCCCAGGGGAAAGCGTGGCGGAGGCCACAAGCTGGAGTAATTGAATGCTGGGCCAGCAATCCACGACCATGGCCTTCGTTGTGAATCCCAGCTCCTACAACTCCAACAGCCAAGCCTGGAACTGTCAGAGAAACTACTGGAGTGCTGGCACCCAAGTACTCTTCCCTTCTTAGTGAGGCACAGTGTTTTGCATCCCAGAGGAAAGAGTGGCGGAGGCCACAAGCTGGAGTAATTGAATGCTGGGCCAGCAATCCCAACCACGACCATGGCCTTCGTTGTGAATCCCAGCTCCTACAACTCCAACAGCCAAGCCTGGATGGAACTGTCAGAGAAACTACTGGAGTGCTGGCACCCAACTACTCTTCCCTTCTTAGTGAGGCACAGTGTTTTGCATCCCAGAGGAAAGAGTGGCGGAGGCCACAAGCTGGAGTAATTGAATGCTGGGCCAGCAATCCCGACCACGACCATGGCCTTCGTTGTGAATCCCAGCTCCTACAACTCCAACAGCCAAGCCTGGATGGAACTGTCAGAGAAACTACTGGAGTGCTGGCACCCAACTACTCTTCCCTTCTTAGTGAGGCACAGTGTTTTGCATCCAAGAGGAAAGAGTGGCTTGAGGAGCCCACATAGCCTGAGTCTGAGGCCACAGGGCCTCCGTAGGGGAGGAACATTGCCAGGAAGAAGCTCCTGCTCCCCAACGTGGCTGAATGGCCTGAGGAGGACGCCAGGAAATTGCCCTTCTTCGTGAGCCACAGTTGGCAGCCCAGTGGAAAAGCAGAGTCCACATGGTGTCTGACTCTGAGGCCTGAGACCACTCTGACAAAAGGACTGCAAGCCAGAGGGTCTTCCTACACAGCTGTGTGCTGCTTTCCCCGGCCATAAACTCCTAGCAGGCCAGCACAGCCATGTTCCCTTCTCAGTGAGACATAGCTTTGCAGTCCACGGAAGACAGTAGGCCTGAGAAACACAAAGAACCAAGCCTGGAGTGGAGGCTTCCTTGCTCCCTCCCTTCACAGAGAGCCACAGTCAGTGCATTGCATCCCAGTGGCATGCCCTTCGTAGTGAATCACATTCCCCACAACTCTAAGAGCCAAGCCTTGAACTTTCTGATAAACTGTCCTATTTGTAACGGTGACAGAGGGCCACCAGCACGGCAGTAAGTTGCCCTTCTTTGTGAGCCACAGTGTATGGCAATGGCAGCCCACTGAAGACTAATTGGCGGTCCGGAGGCTGACAACACTCCCACACTGCGGCACTCCTTCCTGCAGAGTCCTGTCACTGTCCCAGGCAGAGTCCAAGGGTGCTTTCACATGAGTTCTGCCTAATCACGGGCCCACCCCACGGCTGTTTTCTAGCACACAAGCACAATTCCCTTCTCTGTGAGGCACAGTGTGTGCAAACAAATAGTTGTTGAGTGAATGCACTGTTACAGTTGGTCTTCAAGAGGTTTTCCGCCAAGAAGAGGGCACAGCCGTGGTTGCTGCATGGGCAAGTTGAGGGCAGTGGCGACAGGGCTGAACTTGAAGCACTAACTGGACCATGATGTTAGGGTGAAGGAGAAGCGGCTGGAAGGCCTCCTCTAAGCCGGAAGTGGGGGGAGCCTGACAGGCAGGCAGGGAGAAGACACAGAGCTAGAGTGAGTCTGAGTCTTTGACCACACAGGCTTCCAAAAGGACAGCAAGCCAAGCTTTCTGACTTTCTTTCCCAGCTGTGTGCTGGTAGACTGCTCCTAACTGCCGTGCCGGCATTCCATCTCCATGCCCTTCGTAGTGAATCACAGCAGTTCCACAACTCCAAGAGCCAAGCCTGGAACTTCCTCCTGAAAGGCTCTTCTATTTCTAAGAAACAAACGATTATTGAGCTGAACTGTGGTACGCGCAAGTACATTCCACTCCAGCCCTTCTTAGTGAGACACAGTGTGGTGCAGCCCAGAGGACAGAGTAGCGGAGGCCTAAACATCCCCCTTAACCCTAACCCTAAGCCAACCACCAGCTGTTCCTGAAGAGTGTTCCCATAACTCAATCATCATCATCAATCACAACCTAGATTTGCAACCAGTAACTTTTCTGGTCCGGCAGCCTTTGTTCCGGGGTTAGGGCAGAAATGATTAAAAAAATGTTTAAGCACCAAGTGTGCGCACAATGAGTCACACAGCACAGCACCAAGATCCACACAGGGGACTTTCGGCCAGGAGTACGCATACACAAAACAAGGACATTTCCCTTCTTTGTGAGGCACGGCTGGCAGCCCAGTAGAAAGAGTGGCGGAGGAGACAGAGCTAGGTCTGTGTAAATTACAGACTCACACAGTCAGTGTGGGACAGAGTATCCACCAAGAACCAAACATGGAGGCTTCCTTGGCAGGCAGAGTTTCTCTCGCCACCCCAGGAGACCGGGTTTTGGCAACCAAGAAGACAGAGTGGAAGCAGGAGAACTGGGTGGGTCTATTTCTTTAAGGCTGTAAGGAGGGGAGCTTGCCCCCTGATACTCAGTCTTTGAGGTAGGTTGTTGTAAAGTGCTTCCTCACCACTTTGTGTGTGAGAGAATACAGGTAGGCAGGCAGGCAGGCAGGCAGGCAGGCAGGCAGGCTCGTAGGGCCAAGGGAATGGTGTGAAGCACCAAGGAAGGCAGGTATTAGGGTCTCTCTCAGACCAGCCATGGCAAAAGGAGAAACATTGGGCCAATACAGACAGACCCTTTCCAATGACACTTTGAGTGGCCCTGCCTGGTTTGGAGACAGGCCAGGGCAAGAAAAATTGGGCCACTAATAGTACCCTTCAATTGTGTGTGTGAGAGAATACAGGCAGGCAGGCAGGCAGGCTCGTAGGGCCAAGGGAATGGTGTGAAGCACCAAGGAAGGCAGGTATTAGGGTCTCTCTCAGACCAGCCATGGCAAAAGGAGAAACATTGGGCCAATACAGACAGACCCTTTCCAATGACACTTTGAGTGGCCCTGCCTGGTTTGGAGACAGGCCAGGGCAAGAAAAATTGGGCCACTAATAGTACCCTTCAATTGTGTGTGTGAGAGAATACAGGTAGGCAGGCAGGCAGTTCTGCAGGCATTAGGCACTGGAGTCGGCAGGTAGTCACAGGGCCAGGCAGGCAGGCAGGCAGGCAGGCTCGTAGGGCCAAGGGGAGGCAGGCAGGCTTGCAGGCGGGCATGGAGGATTGCAGGCAGGAGGTTAGGTTACAGGCAGCAACTTAGTTCTTGGAGTGTTGGGGTAATCCCAAGGTGGAAAGGTTGAAGCGGATGAAAGTCAACCTTTCTACCGTCTCCGGGTCCAGGCGACAGCGGCGCGGCCTCAGGACATCTCCCATGTGGGAGAAGACACGCTCACTCTGGACACTGGTGGGTGGGATAGACAAGAGGTCCAACGCCAGAGTTGAAAGAGCGGGCCAGAGGCCTGCCTTTCTGGCCCAGTAGTGCAGTGGGTCCGAGCTGAGGGGTTGGAGGGGCTCGGCCATGTACTCCTTCACCATGGTCTGAGCGGGGTCTGCTACTTCTTCCTCCCTTGCCTCCACTGAGGAGGAAACTGCCATGGCTAGGGCAGAGGCCAGGTAGTTGGCTGCTGGAACGGAACCTGGTCTCTGGGTGAACGCTCCTGGAGTACAGAGGGATGTGGATCCTTGCGAGGACTCCTCCTCAGCATCGCTCTGGCTTCCGTGCGCCCTCTGAAACGCCTGGCCCTCATCGGAGACAGCCCTGACTTGACGGCATAGCTCCGTCTTCCAGGATTTCAGTTCGGCAGTGCTGGCCGCCAGGGAACCCTTGACGCGAGGGTCGCACAGGCAGGCCATCTGGTACACCTTTTCCCTTCTGAGTGGGCCAAGGCAGGTATCCACGCCGGTCAACAGCCTGTCTGCCAATGCCCTGCTCTTAGGGAGAAGATTGCCTTCTTCCCGGGTACTGGTCTCTAGGCGTTGGCGAAGGGCATTGACCAGGGGGAGAACATGGCCCAGGCTGGCGTTGTAGCTGCTGAGGACGTGGGTGGTCTCCTCAAAAGGCTGCAGGATACCCGCCATCTGGGAGAGGGTGAGCCACTCGGTAGCACCAAGGTCCAATTCCCTCCCCTCATGCAGGACTGGGGTGGTTGACATGATGTATTCCACCACTTCCTTCTGCTCCACCAGACGCTTGACCATTTCGTGGGTGGAGTTCCACCGGGTGGTCACGTCCTGGATCAGGACGTGCTCCGGTCGGCCCGTCTCCGCCTGCCTCTCACGCATCATCCTGGCTGCCTTGACACTGCGAGCGAAGTGCCCCACGATCTTCCGGCACTTGTCCAGCAAGGCCCTGGTCTCCGTGGTCCCCTCACTCCAGGAGTCCTTTGGTGCACCCAGGCCAATGGCATCGCCCACCACTAGATGCAGTTTGTGTGCTGCGCACACGATGCCCTGGAACCCTGCCCCAAGAACCGCGTTGGTCATGTTACGGCCCGTGTCTGTAACCATGACTCCACGATTGACCTGTCCCTCTGTTCCCAATCCCCACTCTCGCATTGCTGTCTTGAGAACGTCAGCAATGTTGATCCCTGTGGCGTTGTCCTCCATGCTTTGTGCCTGGAGAAGCACCACCCTATACCCTCTTGGGGTGCTGCCTTGTGCCTCCCCCTGCAGCTGCTCATGGGCTGACCGGGGCTCCAGGACCTCCTTGGGTTGCCACCAATGAGCCGTCAGTGAGAGGTATCCGTGGTGCCCACCGGTCCAGAGGTCGGAAGTGAAGTGGATCTTCCTCCCTCTGGCCGCCTGCAGCAGGGCCCGGATCCTGTCCCTGACAGACTCATAAAGGGAGGGAAGCACCCGCCTGCTGAAGGTACGCCGGGATGGAGTCTCGTACCATGGTGCCACGTGCTTCATCAGGTGCCTGAAGCCTGATGACTCCACAAAGGAGAGGGGCAACCCGTTCATGGCCACCATTTCACCCACCACTCGAGTGGTGGTCTCCTGTGCTTTGGCCCTATTTCGCGGGCTGACAAAAGTCCCACCCAACAGCCCCACTTCTTGCAGAGTGGCCTGCCTCTTCCCACTCTCACTAGCGGAGCTGTGTTTTTCTTTCTCTATCTCTAACCCTTCTTCCCTCTCTCTTCCTCCCTGAAGAGCAAGGGCCTGACATGGTTCCAGGCAGAGTCCCAGGGTGCTTCCTCATCAGATGGCTGCGCAACCCACTTGAGGAGAGGTGTTTGGGGTCATTCCCCCTGCGCAAGACCACCCCGCATATCTTGCACACCGCCATCCTTGCGTCTTGGGGGCTGTTCTCAAAATGCTCCCAGAGACACCCTCGTGGCTTACAGAAAGTAACGCCCCCTCTGTTATTGCCTGCCGCTGCCGCTGCTGTGGTGCTGGTGTGGCCTCTGCCCTGCCGGGAAAGTAGACTAGTACTACTGCTCTCACTGGTGGTACTCTGGGTGGAAAGAGGGCTGCTCCTTCCGTCACTGCCTGGAGCCTGCCTTAAGTCTGACCCTGCCAACAGGTCCTCAGAATCTGGCAGGTTTAGATACAAGGAGCCCGATTCTGATTCTGATGCCATTTCAGAATCAGAGCCCTTGTCTTCTTGCTGATCAAGGGTGGGGCTGTCACGTAACGAAGATGGGATTTGGTACGCCTCATCCATGCTTCCCTCGGTGACAGACGATGGCACATTGCTGCTTGTGCCACTGGCACTGCTACTCGAGGAGGGAGTTGCACCAGTATCACTTTCTGCACTACTTCCTGTCCCTTCCCTCAGAAACGTGCCCCTATTTATCTTAGTAGGGGTCCCCCTCCCCTGCCCTCTAGCTGTGCGACCCCTCCTCATTTTTCTCACTTCTTGTGGCTCAGGCCAGGGAATGTATAATGTGATAGTAAGGAAAAGCACCAAGGAACTGTGCAAGTAAATGAGTGACTCACAACAGCAGCACAACAAACAAGGAAATAGGAGCTAGGGGTTTGCCAATCCTGGCACCCAACTAAGTCTCTCTATGCCCTGCACAGGGCAAGTGTAATTAGGAGGAGAACTGTAATTTCTTCCCAGTTGTAATTGGATTGTGTATGTAGACTGTGGTGTCAAGTAAATGAGTGAGATGGACTCACAACAGCAGCACAACAAACAAGGAAATAGGAGCTAGGGGTTTGCCAATCCTGGCACCCAACTAAGTCTCTCTATGCCCTGCACAGGGCAAGTGTAATTAGGAGGAGAACTGTAACTTCTTCCCAGTTGTAATTGGATTGTGTATGTAGACTGTGGTGTCAAGTAAATGAGTGAGATGGACTCACAACAGCAGCACAACAAACAAGGAAATAGGAGCTAGGGGTTTGCCAATCCTGGCACCCAACTAAGTCTCTCAATGCCCTGCACAGGGCAAGTGTAATTAGGAGGAGAACTGTAACTTCTTCCCAGTTGTAATTGGATTGTGTATGTAGACTGTGGTGGCAAGTGGCAACAAGTAAATGAGTGAGATGGACTCACAACAGCAGCACAACAAACAAGGAAATAGGAGCTAGGGGTTTGCCAATCCTGGCACCCAACTAAGTTTCTCTATGCCCTGCACAGGGCAAGTGTAATTAGGAGGAGAACTGTAACTTCTTCCCAGTTGTAATTGGATTGTGTATGTAGACTGTGGTGTCAAGTAAATGAGTGAGATGGACTCACAACAGCAGCACAACAAACAAGGAAATAGGAGCTAGGGGTTTGCCAATCCTGGCACCCAACTAAGTTTCTCTATGCCCTGCACAGGGCAAGTGTAATTAGGAGGAGAACTGTAACTTCTTCCCAGTTGTAATTGGATTGTGTATGTAGACTGTGGTGTCAAGTAAATGAGTGAGATGGACTCACAACAGCAGCACAACAAACAAGGAAATGGGAGCTAGGGGTTTGCCAATCCTGGCACCCAACTAAGTCTCTCTATGCCCTGCACAGGGCAAGTGTAATTAGGAGGAGAACTGTAATTTCTTCCCAGTTGTAATTGGATTGTGTATGTAGACTGTGGTGTCAAGTAAATGAGTGAGATGGACTCACAACAGCAGCACAACAAACAAGGAAATAGGAGCTAGGGGTTTGCCAATCCTGGCACCCAACTAAGTCTCTCTATGCCCTGCACAGGGCAAGTGTAATTAGGAGGAGAACTGTAACTTCTTCCCAGTTGTAATTGGATTGTGTATGTAGACTGTGGTGGCAAGTAAATGAGTGAGATGGACTCACAACAGCAGCACAACAAACAAGGAAATAGGAGCTAGGGGTTTGCCAATCCTGGCACCCAACTAAGTCTCTCTATGCCCTGCACAGGGCAAGTGTAATTAGGAGGAGAACTGTAACTTCTTCCCAGTTGTAATTGGATTGTGTATGTAGACTGTGGTGTCAAGTAAATGAGTGAGATGGACTCACAACAGCAGCACAACAAACAAGGAAATAGGAGCTAGGGGTTTGCCAATCCTGGCACCCAACTAAGTCTCTCTATGCCCTGCACAGGGCAAGTGTAATTAGGAGGAGAACTGTAACTTCTTCCCAGTTGTAATTGGATTGTGTATGTAGACTGTGGTGGCAAGTAAATGAGTGAGATGGACTCACAACAGCAGCACAACAAAGAAGGAAATAGGAGCTAGGGGTTTGCCAATCCTGGCACCCAACTAAGTCTCTCAATGCCCTGCACAGGGCAAGTGTAATTAGGAGGAGAACTGTAATTTCTTCCCAGTTGTAATTGGATTGTGTATGTAGACTGTGGTGGCAAGTGGCAACAAGTAAATGAGTGAGATGGACTCGCAACAGCAGCACAACAAACAAGGTAATAGGAGCAAGGGGTTTGCCAATCCTGGCACAAGTTTCACAAATTAATGCACAGGGCAAGTGTAATTAGGAGAACTGTAACTTAACTTCTTCACAGATGTAAGTTATACAACAACTGCACAAAAACCAAGCTAATAGAAGCAAGGGGTTTGCAAAATCTGGCAGCACCCAACTTTCACAAATAATGCACAGTAACTAAGATGAGTGGAACTTCTTCAAAGATGTAATTGAAGAAAAAGTTCTATAGAGGTGGCTGGGTGCCTGCCCTTCAACAAATGTTTGTTTGAGTGCCTGACTGCAAAAAAATGAATGAGGTGTTGGACAAGGGAAAGAAATTCAAAGAATATCTATAGTGTTAAGTAAAATGAAATTGTAAAATGTTCTGTAGAGGAAGGTGCCCTAGCCTTGTTGCCAAAACAAATGTGTTTGAGAAATTTGAGTGCACTCACTGGTTGGCGAGGGAGACTCTGCCTACTAGTACTCAGTCTGTACTGTATAATATTTTTAAAATAATTTAATCCACAGCCTCCAACCTCCCCTTCTAAGCACTAGTACTACTGGACCTTGGCTGTTGCTTGCCACTTGCTAATAAACTGTAAAATAGAAACTAAATGGAATAAAACTATAAGCTGCTACTAGGGTAGGATAGGGGTTGCTGGATTCCCTTCCAAAACCCCAATTGCAACAGCAGCAAAAAAGCTGTAGGCGCAGGGTAAAAGGACCTTGGCCAAGTAAATGAACTTGGTGGGAAATTGGGATACAAAAGAAATGGTATGGTAGTGTAATATAAAATAATATATTTTCAAAATAAATCCGCAGCACCTCCCCTCCCCTACCGCTCCCACTCAAATCTTCCCTCCCCCTTGAAGCAAATATAAAACGTACGGAACTCTTCCTCAAAAATGGAGAAAACAAAAAAGAGAATAAACACTGTGTTGCTATTCCCCACAGGGAATAGAAGAAATTATTATGTTTTGCGATTCGAATTAATATCAATTCAATTCCCTCCCTGCCTAGCGAGACCGAGACCGCGACCGCGAAATCGAAACTAGACTGAGCGCAGCAATCCAGCCCTGACCACCCTCCACAAGATCCAAGCCCAGACTGTGACGGACTGGAACTGCCTCGGCTTTTTATGCCCTCTGGCACATCCAGAAGTGTCAGTCAAAACCTGTCCATGCGATTGGTGGAATGGCTCCAAAAATTTGCATGGTCCCGTCCCATGGCCAGCCCATCGTTGCGCAGGTGTAAAAAAATAAATTAAGAAAAAATAAAATAAAATCAACGGAGACGTATTTTGGCAAGACAAACCCACTGCTGCTACTGTAAAAAATCAAGCATTTAAAATAGGTTACTTTCACATGTTTCTGTGGTGCTTTGGTGGGGTTTTGGGCAAGGATATCAAAAAAAATATTGCGGTCGCCATTTTGGACCGGGAATCGAGTTTTTTTTTAACTTTTAAAAACTTTTTTTCTGTGCCGCTTGGCATTGCGCGATCGCCGCGTGCAAGTAACGAGCACGACAAATCAGACCAAATTGTTCGTTCGTCGGTTCGAGCTCGAAGTCTGGCGGAGTGATTCCCGTTACCGTTTCCGTAGAGTAACGGAACCGAGTAACGGAAACGGAAACGGGAATACCGCTAAGTCGTGCCCATCTCTACACTCGTATACCCGATGTACAAGAGATGGAACACAAGGAATGTCATTTTTGTTGACTGCTGGCACTCTAACTGATCAGCAGTTGCACCCTGTGCAGCACTACACAGACCATTTTTAATGCCACCTTTAAATTCTGTAGTGGACAAAAGAGGAGGAGCCTCAGTTCAGCAACAGAATCAACCCACACCTTTCCAGATGATGGAAAAGCCTCTGCCAGTCTGTCTTATTTTGTTTCTCCCATTTGTTCTGGGCAACAGATGCTGACAGGAGGCAAGGGAGGTATCTTGCTGAACAGAGTGAGGAAGCAGTATGCTTGCCTCTGGTGAACAAAATCTGCAGGGGAATGGTCATACCTCCTTCACCTGTCCCTGAAGCTTATGTCACTTTGCGAATGGACAAATGCAATGTGGTCTTTCTTGGAATACCTTCGGAAATAACCTGAAGATGCAAATGTTTTGTAACCTGTTTCCTGATGTTTCATGTGCATGTCACTGGGAATACGTTACTATCTGTGCTCTAGGGTCTGCAGTTGATTTTTCTAGCCTCTGGCTATTAACTGTTGGACTAGACAGAGGAAGAATACATTAGAGTTTTCATATGGCGAAATAGCTTATGAAAAATGTATACATGAACAGAGGGGAAAATGATAAAGAAAGAATAAGGGGGGAATGGAAGAAATAATATACTGTAATTAAATATATGTTCACTGGAAGGACAGATTTTGAAGCTGAAGCTCCAGTACCTTGGCTACCTCATGAGGAGAGAGGACTCTTTGGAAAAGTCCCTGATGTTGGGAAAGATTAAAGGCAAAACGAAAAGGGTCCGGCAGAGAATGAGATGTTTGGACGGTGTCATTGATGCAACCATGATTTGACCAAACTCCAGGAGGCAGTGGAAGACAGGGGTCACAAAGAGTCGGAGATGACGTAACAACTGAACAACAACTTAAAAATAATCACAACAGGACAAAAAAATTAAAAGGGGGATGAAAGCCAGGTGCATCTTTTTAAAAGCTTATCCAAATTGACTCTTATCACTTGTTTGTAAAGATTATCTTGCATTTTTAATTTTCTTGTTTTAGCAAAGGGAAAATTAGCAAACTGGTAGCTCTATTGGGTAGGGAAGGTAAGAGCTATAGCTGAACCTACCTATCTGGAGAAATGTGGGTTAAGAAAAGCTACTTCAAAGTATCATATACTGTACCGTAATTGCATAAGGACAGGCTTATGTTCTGCCATAAAATGTCATTCATATATCAATTGCATGCCCTAACAATGTATGTCGATAGTACTTAAATGAGTAATACTGGGACATAAATTGGATAGGTTGGAAATGCACATTATGAGGGATGAGAAGGAAGGAAGGAACTCCACAAAGGGCTGCCATTTTTACCCAATCCTCATGTTTTATATAATGTAAAGTTGTACCCAACGTGCAGGTATAAGTATTCTGCCACTGTATGATGGTCATTCATGCAAAGAATAACTTCTTATACAACAAAAAGTAGTGTCACTTGGTCTGTGTTTAGATGAGTGATTTTGATGTTTGTTTTTATCCGAACAAAAATAGCATTTTTTTAAAAAAGGAAAAGGCTAGAGAGAAATCTAACTGCTGAGTATTTTTCTTCTTCTTGAATATAAGAGTTAAGGCGCTGACTCTTTAAAATGAAACCCAGCAGTCAGTGCCATCTGCATCTGCATGTGAGCGCTTCCTGTTGTTTAAAAGCCACGTTTTTCCTCTGTAATTTGATGTGTTTCTGTTGTGCTAATGGGATGCAAGAACTACTCATGGAAAATGAAGAGCAATCTTGATAATTCCTAGGCATTACAAGAACTAGTTTTTTTTTTAAAGATGGACTTAAACTGGTCTGAACAATAACTACCCATGCCTCCCATTCTGAATAGCTGCTCCCTGGGCTTTAGCTGACATCTATCAAAGCTGGCCAAGGGAGAGGGGTGATTTTCATTGAGCAGATATTCTTGAGGGAAAAGACCCTGAACACAAGCTGGGGGAAAAAAAGAGAGAGATGGAACCAGCAGCTAGCTGGTGGGTGTTAATGATCATTACTTCCACTATTTTCTACAAAACAGACTGAAGATCACTTCTATTTCATGCAACTAATTAGCATCAGTCATGAAAGAATGTTTTAAAAAATCCCTTATTTTATTCAGTCCTTGAGGTGAGGTAAGATGTCATCCCATTTACTTTTATGAGGATTTTAAAATCTCCCCCTTGTATTTTAACTAGAGATGGGCACGAAATGAACAATTTTTCATTTCCGTTTTTGTTTTTTTGTTTCGTTACACAACAAAACAACAAACGAATTTTGTCTCCAAAATGAAACAAAACGAACAGAAAAACCGGAAATTTTGTCGTGCGTTTCGTTTCCGTCACTGCAATACAGTGAACTGCTTTAAATGCTTAAAAAAATCACAAAAAAATTGAAATTAATGGTAACGAAACAGTAACGAAAGGAACGAAAACGAAAATGAATTTTTTGCAAAAATTCGCAAAAAAGGAAACAACCGAAACGGACCCCCCAAACGACAAACGACAAACGAAACGTCATTTTTTAATTCGTGCCCATCTCTAATTCTAACCACAGTGACTGAATCTGGTCTAATATGAGGCAGCATTACCTTCCTCCCTCCCATTCAACTATGAGCTCTTATTTTATTTAGCTTTTGGAATCAGCCCAGGGAACAATTTTGTCTCATTGAATTACTCCAAATGCATATGCTCATAAAAATAATATTTATTTATGTTGCAGAGCTGCATCTTTGAATGTAAACCCTGTTGGTGATTTTATGTGTTATAAGTTAAATTGTATAGCACAGTGCATTAAATTGCCATTAATTAACAAGGCACCTGGTGGATTATAATGTGCATATCCATGCCAGATGTTGGTCTTGAAGTACGACCTGCACTTTGCTCGTATGCGTTCACTGCTGTGAGCTATAAAACTTAAGTTACGTGTGAGTAGATCACCAAAAAAAATCCAACCAGTGATTAATTTCATATTATCAAGGGAAGGTTTGGCAGGCAAGAGGAGGAAAATTCAGCCACACCTTAGATCATATCAGGCCCAGAAATGAAACAAAATGAAACAACAAAACAGGATACAAGTAAATGTTATAAACCATTAGAGACCTAATGCAAAAACTGCAAGGGAGCAAACACATTTTTGAATAGAATATTTGGGGAGACCACATGGAGACACTGGGACCCATTTCCACATATGTCATGGTGGATAGTAGAACTCTGATATCAATTGTCTAAAAGCAAAACTTTATTCAGGAGCGACTAGTTTGGAGTAGGAAGGATGTGACTGGAGAAGTGGTGTGTGATTCACTTTCTGTCTCCATGTCAAGATTCGGTACTGTGATCACAGTTGCTAAAACAATCATAAGGGCTATAGAAAATTGTCCTAAAACTGCCTAAAAGTAAAATATCTTTAAATGTGTAGGCACAAATATATTGCTTATTTATTTATTTATTTATTTATTTATTTATTTATTTATTTATTTATTTACAAAAAAATAGCTGCCTGGCTACCAAGTGGTCTCTGGGCAGTTTACTATATACTGTACTGTAAACAAATACAAGGACTCAGAATGTCAAAAGTGTATTTCACGTGAGACGTTTAACTCGGGTGATTTAAGTGAGAACAGCGTGTTATTGATTTGATGTGTGTCTAAACATGCTTAGAACTAAATAACACTTTAAAACTTGGTACAGTAATCCCCTGCCTATTGGGGGGGGTTAGGGACCCGCCCTACAATAATGGAAAATTCACGATATGCGGATGCTGTGTCTGATCAGGACTGGGTGGCCTATACGGGGCCTTCTACACTTACCTGAAGCCCGGAGCTGTCCCGAACAGGCCTCCAATGGGGTTCCCAACTGGGTGAACCAGTTTACCGGAAACCACTTCTGGGGTCTCTGACAGGCCCGGGAAGCCTATTGGGGGGCCATTCAGGGCAGCACAAAGCCTGGGGGTAAATGCCTTATGATGCAGTGGTTAAATGCCTGTACTGCAGGTAAAACTGTGCTCACAACCTGGGGTTCACTCCCTGGTAGCCGGCTCATGGTTGACTCAGCCTTCCATCCTTCCGAGGTCGGTAAAATGAGTACCCAGTTTGCTGGGGGGGCAATGTGTAGCCTGCACAATTAAACTGTAAAACCGCCCAGAGACTACTTCAAGTGGTATGTGGTGGTATATAAGCAGAACACTTTACTCTGCACTTTTTTTTTTTTGGAAGGAGGCCTCAAACGGGCCCATGCAGCTTGACCCAGGAGCCCTTTGTTTCATATACTGTGATCCCGCTATATACTGGGACTGCAGTATATAAAACGCAAAATGGTGGTGGCCAACTATATTACTTTTTAAAAAGTTAAAAGTTTTAAAACCCCATGGCTTCTACTGCTTTTTGCTTTCTTACGATTTTATTTTAAGAATTTTGATGTAGCTTCTGCCTTTATTGGCTATAGACTCCTATATTTTAAAGAATGTAACATAAAACACCGTTTTTCGTATTTTAGTGTGTTTTTGACCTTGTAATTTTTGCTTAAGCATATACTTAAAGCTTACATTCTATTTTCATATATTTAAGGAATTGTACCGACAGCTTTGTTAATAGCTGTAAGTATTATTTTTCAGCAACATACCTGTGACTTATGTTCATCATCGTAGCAAATAATGTTCATGGCTAGACTGCTTTTTGGCATCATTCTTGAAATGAATTTATATTGCCTTAATGGTGATGGAACTTGTTATTTTTGTGTAATGTTGTGCTCAGATACAGGAGTCAACTAAATATATCTGGGTGTGGATAAACTGCTCAAGTCATTATTTATTTGAATGCTGAAAAAGCATTTGATAAAATATATTGGTAGTTCATCATCGTCGTCATCTTAGAAATGCAGAGCTGGAAAGGTCTTGTGGATTATCAAGTCCAGTGGTAAATCAAACTCCCAAACTCTGGCTCCACAACAAGGGACCTCAACAACTGAGCTATCCCATTTATGTGTTTCACTTTAGAAAAAAAATGATGCCTGCAAGAATTCATACAATGGGCTGGAATTGTATTCCTCTGCCCTAAATCACAAGTAAGGGTCAATTTCTGAGGTACAAGACAAGGCTGTAGCTTGTCTCCATTATTTATATTTAGAACCACTGGCATTTAAATAGAATAGGATGAACCATGGCTTTATTCATGAACAAGTAGAATTCCAACTGGCTTTATATGCTGATGATTTTTTACTAATCTGTATTTATTAGCAGACCTGAAATATCTGTACCAGAATTAATTAAAATTTGATAATTTTGGTAGAATCTCAGGAAACACAATTCATTGGTCAAAATCTGACCTAATTAGCAAATGGCAGTTTCGTTGTGGCCAGATGTATTAATACACTTAGGTATTTTGATCCCAAATGGTATTTTTCAAATGTTTAATTGAATTTAAATAAGCTGCAAAGAGAGATTTCTAATTATCTAGAAAGATTGGCATCACTTTAAGCATAGTATTTGGGATGAACTTTATGCACTTAAGATGAATATATTGTCACAAATAATATATCTGCTCCATGAGCTTTCATTGTAGATTCTCCATATATATTCAGAAATTTAATTGGAATAACTGTCCAGCTTGCTTTTTGCTTAAGAAATTACCAATATCAGAAGGTGTTTTTAATTTTCCAGATGTCTGTGAAGATTCTCAGTCATCCAGGTGAGATTATCTGGAAGCTGAGTCTTGGCAACTGGACTTCTTTTCTTGAGAGATTGAAATGTTACCTGTTGCCCCTCCTATGTTGGGCCATCCTCCTACTGGGCATATTGAGGCTATTGTCCACCTAACGAACCTACTCAGGCCATTTTTCATCTTATGAACCTATTTCAGACCAGGGTGCCATGAGATCAAAGTGAACTATAAAATGGAGGAGTTGCAACTAGCTTTCCTCAGACTGACAAAGCTGTTTGGGTGAGCAGTGAAACGTTTCAGTCTCTCAAGAAAAGAAGTCCAGTTGCCATGACTCAACTTTCAGGTTAATTCCCCAAATGCTAGTTTGTACCATCAGTCATGCCTTTCAGCACATGTAAATAAATGGTGGGCAAGTCTCTGTTTCTGTGAATACCCCAGCTTGAGTGGTTTTAGCGACAACCCATCTAGCACCCCTTATGAATGATTTGTTTTGGTTTGAAAATTAAAATAAAAAGGAGTTATACCTCCTTCAGTTTTAGCCACTAGAGAGACATGGTATATATTGACTTATCAGTTACAATTTGGCTCATAGGTCCATGCTGAAATCACATCATGGGAGAATCCTGATCATAAGAAGCACTTTTTGTGGAAAAAGTGGGTGGACGTGACATACATCATTTAGATCAGTTGATAGCGTTGTATGATAATTTATAACATCCTACACTTTATGGGGCTAAACATCTACCTGCCGTTGCCTAAAAGTAGTATTTCCAGCTTCAGCATTTGCTGCTGTCTGTCTTTGGTACATCTGCACTGAGTGCTTTAGACTTTTCTGAGTTGTTCAATGAAATTATCTGACCAGTTCAGAAACCTAAGCCTGGAATGGTAGTTTATAACTGTTTAATGGGTCTTTGAGTGAGATGGGATGAAGAATTAGAAAGGGACATATGATTCAAACAAGGGAAAATAGTATTCTCAAGGAATGTGTTCGTTTTGGTTTGAAGCCATTTCATGCATTTATGCAGTATTGGGAAATAATTTGGTGTTTGCAGATATTCAAAGTTCTCTTAAACTCTAATCATGTCCTGTGGGGTCTAACAAATGAACAACAAAATTGAGCTTTACAAGTACTTATGCCGGGTTGAGCAATTTATACTCTTGAGTTTGGAAAGATAAATTTCCGCCATCCATTATGCAGTGGTTGGATGATCTGTTTCCTTTAACTACTTTTGAATGTATATCATACCGATGCCGATTTAATAAGGACATTTATTTGCACATTTAGAAAGCCTCCACTGATTTACATGTGCAGTTTGACCATATATGGAGTGATGATTGCAATTATATTTCTATTGCAGATGTATAATAGGGAGGGTTATAGCGAGTAATAATATTATTTACTGTTCTTATTTAAAAAGTCAGAAACAACTTGAGAGTGCCCGACAGCAACAGTTCTGACCTCAAATAGTTAACCTTTTTCTAGCTTATATAAGGCAGACAGATAAGCATCACCAGAGGTGGCACTTGATTTCAAAAATTGAAGGATGCAATCCTACTGCCTACAGAGTTAGCATCACTGGAAACCGTGGAAATTACTGCTAAGTAAGCATGTATTATATTGACAGTTTCATAACACTGACAGCTTATATAACTGACGGAACCAAGCTGAAGATTTTAAACATGGAATATGTGAAATTCCTGTTGTTGTTAGCTATATATGTAATCAATATCCCATAGGTAACATAAATATTAATAAACAAGATAGAAGGTAGAATATACATGATTTCTCTGATGGAAAGTATCTCATGGTTGCTGCTGTGGGTACTGTCCGCAGAAAAACAATAGGAGCTTGTTCTATTATTTATATGAATTGACTGACCTGGCAGGCACCACTGCAGTAACCCTTTCTCAGTAGTATAAAAAGGACTGGGGTGTGTGCTTTTCATTCAGATCAAAGGTAACACCAAGTTGCAAGCATTATTCAAAGTATTGTGACTTACAATTATTATATGTACTGTTCAAATGATAGTTTAACGAACCATATTCAGAAGGTTGACTAAAAAAATAATTAAAAAATCCAAATAATACAATGGAAAAAGCAGACAGTAAGATTCGAGAGTAGATACTTTTTGTTAATATTGTAAGTGAAGGATGACTTCTTCCTGTGCTTTGCTTTTATTTTTAGCTCAATATATGCTTTCTGTTTTAAAGTTGTTGTTTTTTGCAAAATTCCGATTGATCAGCTAATAGTTCTAGAACTGGAACTTTAAAATTCAAAGAAAGAACGTGGAACAAATGAAGGGCTATCCTAGGTCAACCCCAAGTCTTGTTTAGTTCAGGATTCTGCTGCTAAAATAGCCAAGCAGGAGACTAGGACAGGGAACCAGTGGATAGTGTTTTGGACTAGGACTAGGTTCAAATCCTGGTTTGGCAATGGAAACTCACTGGGAGGTGGCAAGAGTAAAACCATTCCTCATATACTGTCTACATAACAAGTAGAACATTGTAAGAAGTCCATAAACAGGATGAGAGCACAACAGAACCCCAGGGACATGCATTTCTTTTGTGTTCCTCTTTATTGTTGGAAACCATCCTGAGTAGTGGCATGCTGCTAGGTAGTGTGGGGTGGGCAGACAGACAATCAGAGACAGAGGGAATTTACATCTGTTTTCAGTTGTTGATAATCCCACATCTTCAGTGAACATGCCTAATCTCCTGTTAACCTGCATATACCAAGAAAGGATTTTGAGTTCCCAGAATTCACCTCTTGCTGCAGAAGCGACACAGAACAAGACCTACAAGCCTGCCATGTTGTAGGGTTGTTTTCTGAAGGGTTATCAACACTATCTCCATATATCAGTTAGTTCCCATGTGCAGACTCCTCCCGCCCCCCCCCCGGCAAAAAAAAGCAGGGTAAAAAAAAAATCCCAGCAAGTCAATACATTTTTGTTTACTGGGATGCTATTTGTCCTAGCCAGTGAAAAGTAATAGAACCTAAAAATGCCCCTAAATATTGTCTTGTAATTATTGTAAACTGGTTTGGGTCATTTTAGGGAGAAAGGCAGGGTAAAAATATTTTAAGTAAATAAATAAATAAAATTAGATTGCAGTATCCCCAAATTAATTATACTATATATTTCTTTTTAAGGGCACTGCAGCATGATATTGGCAACTCATTCCATATTTATTCTGTACAGTGGACCCTCATATAACAAACAGTATGTATAACATAAAATCTGTACAACATAAACAATTCTGGAGATAGGGGAAATTTGCTTAACATAATTGCCTATTGGGTGAATCCGTACAACATAAAAATGGTTGCGATTAGGGATTACTCTGTTTTCAATGCATTCATATGGGAAATTTGTATAAAGGAAAATTTGCTTAACAGGATTTCATTTAGAACAAATTAATTCCTTTATACAAGGCACCACTGTACGTGTAATTTGACTTTTTCACACCAGTCACACAGTGAGCTGGCATTCTAATCACACTCTCCATCACATCCAGTTTCTAGTGCTTGCTCAGCTCAGCTCAGCTCAATATATATGCACGTGAAGTATGTATAAATATTTACTTGGATATCCACCATTTTGCATTTCCTCACATTGATTCTCATTTTGTATGAATCTTGTTGAATTTCAGATGTAGATTATCCTATATATGTAGGGAGTTTTGGCACAGCAGGAAAGACATTGCTAAGAGTAGTACAGGGAGAGGACTCTCTTCCTCTTAGTACCTGCTATACCAGAAATAACGCAGATCTGAGTAACTTGCTTATTTCTGGTGATCATAGAAGACCTTGTAAATGAAACAGAAAAAAAACTTTGTTGTGCTTATCAATGTTTTCCATAAAAAATAGACCATTCCTCACTTCAGTCTTATGTGAATCAATCATGCCAATCCTAAACTGCTTTGGGAGAAAACCCATTGAACCAAATATGACTTGGCTTCCAACAGGATTGTACTCCCTACATTCAACCTAGGGCCTTTTCACACGACCCCTAAGATCCGCTGGTCCCTTAAATTTGGACCAAAGATCTTAGGGGTTCGTTGCCCTTCCTTCCTCCCCACCAGAGAAAGAGGGGGGGAAATGCAGCTCACCTGGAGGAGCTTCCCGGGGCTCCGTTTCTCTTCCGTTTCTCTTCTGCTTGCTTTTTTTCCTCCCACCTCTTCTCTTAAAGGGGCAGGAGGCAAAAAAAAAAACACAAGCAGAAGCCAGGAGAGCCCCGCACTGACCAGATTAAATCCGGACCTGGGGATTTTCACCCACCTCAAGCAGGTACAAGAAAGTGCAGCTGGGTCGCGCTTAGGTGGGCGGGGTCGCACTTAATTGTCTGCAAAGTCCGGAGCTGGTGGGAAAACACTTGTAAGGTCCGGACCTTGCAGCCATTTCCTGCGGAGCTTAGGGGTCGTGTATAAAGGCCCCTAGTTTACACCATTTTGCTTCACTTCAAAGTATATTGGCTTATGTGACAGAAGTAGTCATATAGGGCCCTTGGCATTTGCAAAACTCCACTGTAGACTATATACCGGTGAATGATCATCACCACTGGGTCAGGGAAATAAATGTGTCTACAGTAGTGGTTTTCAAACACTGCTTTCCACATTGACTGGTCTGCTGAGCAAGCCCTATGTCATTATTGCCATAGTAACCATGCTGACTGCAAAAAAGATTCTGGGGTATGTTATGTATGTATGTTATAGCTGTCTTTTGTCCCAGTTCACAGAGAATGACGGGATATAAATCAAATAAATGATGGGGGATTTAGACATGGAGAGTACTGGAGAAGCCCATTAGGCCTTGCTTTTACGCACATTGCCATAAAATGAAAATGTGCTGTAATATTCCTGACATTCACCTACCTGAACACATTGGAGGTGATTCAGGAGGCTTGCTACATTCAATCAATAATTGTAAGGAGATTGTCTTTTAGGCAGCCATGTTTTCGGGTGACTTGCTTGTAACAGCCCATCTTATTGTGGACTGTTGCTTGGTTTTAGAGAGTGGTAGATTTCCCCAGAGCTCAAACTGAAAACCACTGAGCTGTGATTTCTGGCTCTCGGCAGGAAATCCTCAGCTTGATTGAAAGGATGCATATTCAGGAGAAAAGAAGCCAATGCCTCTTTGAGGCACCAGTTACAGCAAATGTGATTACCAGCCCGGAAGAGAGACATTTACCTGATGCTCCTCCAGTGCATTCATCTGTTCATTTCTATCAGTTGTGATCAGCTTTCCTTTTTCTCTAATGACGCAGAAATGACCCAGAGAATATAATAATTGGTGTTAAAATTAGCCTGCTTTAGTCTTCCTGTGCCAGCTGAGAAGGAGGCAATCTCATAACAAAAAGGAACTTAAACTGTTGTATAGCTTCCACTAGGTACTTTAGCCCAAGTCATATTGTTTTTTCTTAAACATCTGCTTTTGTTATAAGAAATCCCATTTCAAAAAAGATTTGAACAGCTGTGCTGAGTTCTAAATTCAGAATCAACAAGGAAGCAAAACACTTGTGTTTATCCCATACGTACATTGGCCGAATTCATGTTGCTTAGTATAAGTCACACTTGAGTAGTCCTAGTGAATCAGTGATTTGCTGTGTCAATTCATCTGTAATTTACATTATTCAAATGGGCCTACTCTAGTTGTGACTTACTTGAGGGTAGGAAGTCGTAACTGAAGTAGGCCTGTTTGAATCTATCACAAGAAATAATAATTCAAATGTTTTATAATCTCATAAAGATAGGTAGACGTTATTCATTGAAGATTAAGTATTAGAACAATTCATAGATGGCAAATTTCACTCTATGTTTGTATCATTCTCAGCTCCCAGTATGTTCAAAGTGCAGTTTCAGATTGCCACTCCTCTGTGAGTTTCCATGGCCATGTAGAAATTTGAACCCGGGTCTCCTGAACCCTAGTCCAGCACTCTATCCATTGCACCACACTGTGTCATACATTATATCACAATGTGATATAAATGCTGAAAATTTGAAGGATTCTGACTTTTTGCTCTCACACATATCTTGGCAGCCTTCCATGTTCCCAGCTGTGAAAAGTCATGGCTCATTTTATATAATTTGGAAAATCCATTGCTACTCCAACAAACATGTATTCTTAGTTATGGTATTAATCCTTATATCACACTCCAAATTGGTTGAATGGATTTATTTATTATATGGTACAGTAGTTCTTTGTTCTTCAATACTGAAGTAACATTTGTATACTTCTTCAACACACTGGCTTTGGGAGCTCAAGTTCATGGTAGTTATTTTAAGCAAGGGTTTATGTCTCAACTATGCTAGATTCGCATAACTGTAATTGTTTTCATGACCGTGCGAAGTAAAAGTGTCACTGGCCATTTATTCTTAACCCCTTACATATTCCAACTATTGTCATTAGTTTGCCAAAAGGGAAGAAGCTTTGGGTAAACAAACACAGTGATTCTGAGCCACCTGTTCACTCTCTTGATCTTGGCACACCTCAAAGACAAAAATGTCATTGGCATAGTTTAGAACGGCCTTGGGAGTGCTTTGAGTTATGTTCTGAGTCATGCTCTGGTACACCCGATAAAGAGGCTGCTGCAGAGATCAAGGAAAGGACACTCTAGCAAACACTTTTTTCTATTCCTACCCTTCTTTTTTCCTAGATCAAGGGAGGAGTGACTGTCCCATCATTCCCAGGCTGGAAACGAAACCCTTGGCCAGATTGCACAGTGCCTCCTGTTCAGTAAATCAGCATGTTGCTTTGGCACCAAAATGGACTTGCGGTTTCCTGACAAAGGGATGAGAGGTCCCTTTGCAGTGCCTTTGGAGACCTAGCATCAGTGTACGCCTACTCCCCAGAAGTGACAGACTTCCATGCCCTGACTTGTCTCCAGATGCTGATCATTTACTATTGTGAACATTTTCTTTTTTTGTAACTAATGTTTTAACCACGATCTGCTGGGGAGGTCCTCCTCCATAGTCCACTGCTGAGAACAGTTCATTAGGTGGATACATGATGGTGGAGACATTTTTTCTGAATGCCTTCCCCTTAGGGGTTCAGTTGGCACTAAGATTGGCATCATTTCAGTACCAAGTCAAGACATACATATTTATTAGAACTGTTGGAGGTAGAAGATCGTGGCTTGTATAGATTTTAATCCAATGTTTTTAATTTTTGCTGTTTGGTTTTACATTATTTTAGGTATCTCTGCACCCCCACCAGCACTCTCTCCTGTGGTACTGGCACAACTGGGATCTCCAGTGATAACTCCATGGGCTCCAGTTCAGTTTCTTGGCTCAAAACAGCTTTTGTCAGTGGTACAGCATTACCCCTCCCTGCCTTTTCTCCCACAGTCTCATAGGGCTGCATTATGATATCAAAACCCTTGGGTGCCAGTTGCCAACTTGAGGACCCAAGTAACTTCACTGGAGTTCCTTATAGTCTAGGTTCTGGGAAACAGGAAGGATTGAAGAGCTTAAGTTCAGGAAGCACCCCTTTTAGGGAAGGCTTTTGGGCATGAGTAAAAAAGGCTCTGAAGCTGGTCTCTGTCTTTCCCTTCCCTCGATATGCCTGTTGTTTCCCCGTCCAGGGCTGTGGCAGTGTTCAGGTTAACATAGCCTTATGCAAGCATGTGGTGGTAGTCTTTGGTGTCTGACTCCTGACACAAGCAGGCAAACTGGATAATTGTGGACAGTTTCTGGTGTTCTCCTCTCTTGTGTCCTATTCTTCAGAGATAGGCAACAACCTTTTTCTTTCCTGGTCCTGCACTTTCATTCTCCCTGACTCGGGATGTTTGTTCCCTACAAAAGTCCAAAACTTCATCAGGGTAAATGTTTCTTGGTCACATTGTATGGAACCAGTTTGCAAGGTTGCAGCTTTTTTTTTCTCCTGAAGGAAAAATAATATTCTCAAATAGCAACAATTAACATTTCCAAGGGCCTGCTATTTTGGAATATTATCTCCCTGTGTACAAATGTGTGATAAATCTAGCGATCAAATACAGTTGGGTAATGTTTCTGTGATCAGCTGCTGTGGCTAATCCTTCTAATAAGGACAGGAAACAACATGACACGCTATTAATGAAATATGTTTTACAAGTCAGATAAGGTACACTTCAGTGATGCTACAATCTTTCTGCCTCCGTGGACCAAAAAAGCAATTGGTTCTAATCTTTCTCTCATCCTGATTTTATGGAATTAAACTGCATTTTATTAGGATACTGTTTAATATTATCATAAACTGAAAATGGCTTAGAAGCCCCAATATGAAATTTCATGACCATAGCTTGCTGTGACAGGTTTATGGGATTTAGGAATGGTATTTTCAGAGTGTTTGTTTTGCTTTTGGTAGAGGACCTTGGTAGTTCTGTGTGATGGTTCAGTTTTAGTTTGATGAAAAATATTAAATGAAAATAAGTTGGTAACATGTCCATCTCTATTCTTATTTAAACCAATTCAGAGAGTAATTTAGGATGCACTCTAACTAGTCAAGATGGATGCAAGCTAGGTGGTCACTTCAAAATTGTAGCACAAAGTTTTATCTTTATGGGTGTTCAAACGTGCCATTTTTTTTTAATGAAGAGGCATTCAGTGACCATGGAATACAGACATTCCTCACTTAACAACGTTAATCTGTTCCAAATGCATGGTCATAAGTCGAATAACTCATAAGTAGTTTTACATTATCTAAAAAGAAAAAAGAAAATAATTAAAAATAATTTTAAAAAGTAAGTAGAGCAGAACACATGTAAACATTTTAAGGCAGCAGTTAAAATGCCAATGGTTTTCCGCTCTTAAGCTGAATTGCTCGTAAGTAGACCTGCTCATAAGTAGAGGTACCACTGTAAATGAATTGAATGCTATTAACCATGCAGAACATAATTCTGCACCCCCTCCCAAAGTGAGTAGGAAGATCCTTGATTCTTTGGCATTTTACATGTAGTTGCCATCAGTGCTCCTGTGCTGGAAAGAGCAGTACTGTATCAGGTTTTTATTAGAGGGCTATCTGTTTAGTTCTTATAGTCAAACGAATTTCTAAATTGTTTTATTCAGAGAGTTATCTTTGATATGGATTTGATCATGCACCTACCTTAAGCCTTTGAACTTCAATCCAAGTAAATATCCCATTCCTTCTCTCTCTCTCTCTCTCTCTCTCTCTCTCTCTCTCTCTCTCTCTCTCTCTCTTTAAGGTAATGTCTGTCATATATATCTTTTAGTTTAATAGACCATTAACTTGTTATTTGGGTCACTGGAAACAAGAAATACCAGATTATATAATCATTTGATCTCGCCCGATTTCGGAAGCTGAGCAGGGTCAGCCCTGGTTAGTACTTGGATGGGAGACCACCCGGGAATACCAGGTCCTGTAGGTGCCTGGAGTAGGAGCTGGCAAGCCACTCCAGTATTGCTGCCAAGAAAACTCCATGGACATGGGGTCAAGAAGAGTCTGTCACGACTGTAACGATGCAACACACAACACACACGCACATCTGCTAAACGTTATTTTACAGTGGCTGCAGATCCCTTGGGTCTAGAACTGCAGCCACTGTATAATCATTGATCATTTGGAGTATCTGGATGGACAACAGTGCATATCTTGCTATATCTTTTTACAAACCCCATTTCTAGCGGCTTGCAGAGATAGCCAGCTTAGTGGTTTAGTCATCTGGCTGCAGAACCATAGGTTGGGTGTTCAATTCCCCACTGTCCCTTCTTGACAGGGGCTTGACTTGATGATCCATAGGGTGCCTTCCAGCTCTGCAGTTCTAAGTTGATGAAGATGATGATGGACAAAAGCCTGTTGGTATAGTTATGTGGGAATAACCCAGATCCAGGCATTGGAAATAGTGAATTCCTATCCCTTCCATTAGGTTCTGAAACTCTATTGGGCTTCTTTTTGCTCCAATGAAGCCTCTGGGAGTCTCAAAATTGTGCAGGGGAAGCCTTCAATAGTATGTATGTACATATGCCCTAAGCAAATCCGATCTCGCCCAATTTCGGAAGCTGAGCAGGGTCAGCCCTGGTTAGTACTTGGATGGGAGACCACCCGGGAATACCAGGTCCTGTAGGTGCCTGGAGTAGGAACTGGCAAGCCACTCCAGTATTGCTGCCAAGAAAACTCCATGGACATGGGGTCAAGAAGAGTCTGTCACGACTGTAACGATGCAACACACAACACACACGCACATCTGCTAAACGTTATTTTACAGTGGCTGCAGATCCCTTGGGTCTAGAACTGCAGCCACTGTATAATCATTGATCATTTGGAGTATCTGGATGGACAACAGTGCATATCTTGCTATATCTTTACAAACCCCATTTCTAGCGGCTTGCAGAGATAGCCAGCTTAGTGGTTTAGTCATCTGGCTGCAGAACCATAGGTTGGGTGTTCAATTCCCCACTGTCCCTTCTTGACAGGGGCTTGACTTGATGATCCATAGGGTGCCTTCCAGCTCTGCAGTTCTAAGTTGATGAAGATGATGATGGACAAAAGCCTGTTGGTATAGTTATGTGGGAATAACCCAGATCCAGGCATTGGAAATAGTGAATTCCTATCCCTTCCATTAGGTTCTGAAACTCTATTGGGCTTCTTTTTGCTCCAATGAAGCCTCTGGGAGTCTCAAAATTGTGCAGGGGAAGCCTTCAATAGTATGTATGTACATATGCCCTAAGCAAATCCGATCTCGCCCAATTTCGGAAGCTAAGCAGGGTCAGCCCTGGTTAGTACTTGGATGGGAGACCACCAGGGAATACCAGGTGCTGTAGGCGCCTGGAGTAGGAACTGGCAAGCCACTCCAGTATTGCTGCCAAGAAAACTCCATGGTCATGGGGTCACGAAGAGTCGGTCACAACTGTAACGACACAACGCACACACATGTATGTATGTATGTATGTATGTATGTATGTATGTATGTATGTATGTATGTATGTATGTATGTATGTATGAATAAACAAACAAACAAACAGTGCCCAAATGCCATGAAATCTGGTGAATATGATTAATTTTTTTTACTATTTAAGGATCTATAGGGCAAAGGGAAGACGTAGGAAGCCTTGGAACTTGAAGGGAGGAGGAATAAGAAGCTTTCAATTCAATTTAATCAGTTATTTCCAGCTTCTTTGTACTGGCATAATGGTCCCACCAGGCTTTTGGCCACTGTAAAGTTTGCCTCCTCACGTGGTTCGTTGCTAGACTGTTCTTCAAAATGATTGTAGTTGCTGTATAGAAAGGAGAGGTAGACAGCAGTTGTTCAAATCCACTTTGAAGGAGAAAGTTTTTCTTTATACTGTATTTGCATTGCAATCACATGTTGTAGTTTATTTATACAATATCTTATTGCATTTTTAGGGCAACAGCTACTCACAGAGGCCAAGTTATATTCAAGGATGCCTTAGCTCAACAGTTGTGTGAACAAGGAGGTAAGAGTTTTTGTCACTTCGAATATTAGTCATCTATTGGTATTCAGTGAGGAACTGGGTAGTTAATAATAATAAGACATTAAATAGTAAGATACTGTTAATTTATTTATTTATTTATTTATTTGACTTTTGTGAGATCTTTATGCATTTTACTACTATCAAAAGTATTTGTCATGTAACCTTTCCAGTTTTATAAGAAAGCCCATCACAACTTGGTAATGGCCACAAAGTAAAGGAATATTGGTTTCCTATATCATTGATAATTGTGCAGAAAAGAATAATTTAACAGATGCAGGGTTTCTTCAATTTTCCTGGATTATAATTCAGGGATTAAAAATCCCTCCTTCTACACAACTATTAATGTTGTTTCTTTGTATTCATCCTACAAAATTTACTGCAATGTGCTCTCTAAAGGGCTGCCTTTGAAGAGGGCTCAGAAACTTCAGGTGATTCAAAATGCTGCAGCTAGATTGTTGACTCAGTTTAGGGAGTAAGCACTTTATTCATGCCCCTCAAACAGAACCTGTTTCTATTATTTCAGCTCCCCCAAAAGAAAAATAAAATATATAGAAGACAAAAATATTTATATACAAAAATATAAAGGTGAACTGCTATATTTTAAAGCGATCTTTTGTGGACAAATCAGTTTTTAATTATTGTATTTTGCTTCCTTTATGTCATGCAGCCAAGCTCTCCATGAATAATAACTTGTGAGTTTTATTCATGAATAAAACTTTAGAGTTTTTATTCACAAAATAGTGGGCAAAGAATGTGCAGTGGCCTTGGGTGATTTAGGATTACAGTAAATTTGTGAAAATCTCTTCCTATCTCCTAGAACAGGGGTCCTCAACCTAAGGCCCCAGGCCCGGATGCGGCCCCCCAAGGCCCTGAACCCGGCAGCCTCCCCACCTACCCCCTACTTTGTGAGCAAGCCAGCCTCCGCAGCTGCTTCTATTGCCGAGGCAGTTCAAAGCAGTGGGCTATGTCGCTTCTCCCACTCCCCCCAACTACCGCCCAGATGATCAGCATGCTGGCTAGTGGGGCATTCAGAGTGGGAGGGCTACGTCAAGGTCCCCCGCTCCCCCCACCCACTGTGGTCCGGCTCCCAGTGGTGCCTGGGGCGTGGTGGACCGGCCCCCTGTTTGAAAACTTTGAGGACCCCTTTCCTAGAATTTCTTCAGCATTGTCACTTGTGTCCCCTTCAGTACAGTTGCTAGGTTTTTAGCATTTTCTGTAAGTGAATCCAATCTTAAAATGTCACAAGTACTATCATTGCAGAAAGCTCCTGCTCTTTGCTTATTGGTAAAATCCATTGCTGGATAGCTCAGTGACTTAGGCATTTGGTTGTTGAGCCAGAAGTTGGAAGTTCGGTTCCCACTCTGTCTCCTTGACAGGGCCTGGACTCAATGGTCCATGCTGTCTCTTCCAGCTCTGCACTTCTATGGTGATTATATTTTTAAATTATTGTAATTTGAAGGTCAAGGAGATTTGTTTTACAGAAGTTCAACCAGCAGCATGAGTAGGCCACACAACTTGCACTTATTGTTTGCTTAGGTAAAGGTAAAGTGAAGGTTCCCCCCCGCACATGTGTGCTAGTCGTGTCCAACTTTAGGGGCAGTGCTCATCTCCATATTCAAGCCGAACATCCAGTGTTGTGCAAGTCCGTGGCCATGTGGCTAGCAGGGCTGTGAGGAAACATTGTTTTACCTTCCCACTTTTTACAGTGGTACCTATTTATCTGTTTGCATTTACATGCTTCGAACTGCTAGGTTGGCAGGAGCTGGGGTTATCAGTGGGAGCTCGCTCCGTTGCATGGCACCTGGGATTCGAACCGCCGAGCTGCCGACCTTGCAACCGACAGTTTTTAGAAGCCTTAGTCCACAGGAATTTAAGCAGGTTTCAAAACCTGATTAAAAGCAAATCCTGGTTAGTTCACATTGGTGATGCCAGGAGCTGTTTCAAGTGTATCCATGGTCTTAATATACCTTCCTCTTATAATGCAGAAGGGATTTGGTGATATTTAGCTAAATATTACAAAGACATGTGCGTGGAAAGAAGAACAGAGTGAAGTGTTGCCAAGAATAATTACATCTGTCCCCTTTTTTAACAAGCATTGAATCACACTGTTTTGCTTTAGATTTGAGCAGAAAGCCAACTAAATGTGACTCCTCCGGGGGGCTTTTCCCCTTTCTTAGAGTAGAAGTAGGAAGTGATTATGAAGAAAGCTAATCATTGACCCAAATCCTAATGACACGCATGTGTTGCCTTCCAGAGCCCCATACAAACACAGGGGGTTCCCATTCTCATCTAAGAAAGAAAATGCTCGCTGTGATCTGTAGGATATGGGAAACACTCCATGTGCATGGGGGAATATTTCTTTTCAGCGGCAGTGGAGAGAGTGCTCCTGCAGGCAGCCATGAAACGTCTCTTGTTGTCTGCTTTGTGGCACAGCCTAGCAAAACATTTTGGCACACGAATCATGAATTTATACCATCAGTGTAGGTGCCCTGATTGTTGTCTCGCTCAAGTGCAGGATGAAGCTGCCAGCTCTTCCCTGTCCTTCTAGAACTCCCGGTTCTGTTTTGGGTAGATCTAAGTTTTATTCAGCATAACACTGTGACTGAAAATACATCCACGCAGTTCAAAAATTATTTTAAAAATAAACATTTAAAAATTCCACAATCTAATTACATAATTATGCTTGTCATACTTTATGTCTGCAAATACTTATTGGGAAGGAGGATTCTTTGTTGTCTGGGATACTTGGCCAGAGGCACATTTCAGGATAACAATCTTAGTATCTGGAGGGTGTAGGAACGGACGCCTGCTTGTTTTGCAGTTCATATAGTCAAATCATGCATCAAAAGTTCATTCTTAGCCTTTGAAATACTGTAAACTGTCCTGCTCTCCTTTGAAGGATGAGACCAAATATTCAAATTGGAAGGTCCAGTAGCAAATCTATATCTATTCTAAGGGCATATCTTGGTCCTAAGAAGATAGGAGAGCATCCCCAACATTTTGGGGTGAAATTCAGACCATTGTGTGTGCATGATACATTTCATTGAGCTATAGCAGGAGCCAGAGAGGGGATCTGGTGCTGAGAAAGGTTGATGAGAGGTTGGGAAAGGGGGAAAGCCAGTCGCAAGAGAGGGCAGTAGGACTGCCTGGAGATGGCTTGCAGTTGCTTCTTCTTCTATCAAGCACCCAGAGGTCATCCCACCTCTGCCAGCAGGAGCCATTGCCTGAACACGCTTCTTAGGATTGCTTTTTTGGATTATCTGTACCTTAGTTTTATGAGATCATCTAGCCTGACATGATAAATGTGCTTGAATATCAGGAAGGTACTTGACACAATGATCTTGAAAACCCATTCCTCTAAGCACAAAACAGAATACAGTTTTGCCGATTTATTCAGCTGTGATTCGCCATTTCTTATTCGAGGGCCCTATTCCTGGGAAAACACACCGTTCCAACACCTACCCAGCCATCCTGGTTGCACAGGCCAATCTGTATCTTTAAAATACAAACACAAAGGACAGTCCAGACAAAAGTAAGGACTTTTCATTCCCATTTATATCAAAACAGTCCCACCCTCCAGAACAAAATCAACCACTGTCTTACCTTGCTTTACGTTGCGGGGGGCAAAACCCCAACCAGGAAGCAGCCTCCGACATGTCATCTGTCCGTCTGCCTGGCGCTGGCCAATCAGGAGCTGTGCAAGGACATGCATCATCCCGTGTCCTTGTTTGATTGGCCAGTGCCAGGTAGAAGAAATGATGACATGTTGGTGGCTGCTTTCCTGGTTGGGAGTTTTGCCCCGTGCGAGGTAAAGCAAGGTAAGACAATGTTTGGTTGATTTTGTTCTGGAGGGTGGGACTGTGTTCCGAATGCCAGCTCTGCTGGTGTGTTTTTGTTTCACAACCAGTCCCCTTCCGAAATAAAACACCCATCTCTAATTTAAATGTATGCTGCTTTGCCCAGATTGTACTCATAATGTTTTTACTCTGGTAGAATTCTCAACTTGGAAATACAGTACTTTGAAAAGTTCTATGATTAATTTTATATGCTACTCTAAGTCTATGACATTTTTGAACTATAATTATAATATGTGAAGGTCAAAAGTGTACCCTAGTGCAATAAAATATAAATTGTAATAAAGAAATTATTCCTGGGGACATGAATTCAGGTTCATCATTCGTTTAATGGTAACTTCATAGTGCTTCTATAATTTCTCAGGTGAAGGATTAGAATTTAAAATTAGTCAAAAAGTACTTGAGGCAAAAAATGCCTACGCCTTTTTGGGCACCCAAGAAATTTTTGCAAATGAAGTTTCCTTATATCCATGTTTTATGAGCAAGAATTTTGAGAACAGCATTTTATTAGGCCGTTTATAAATTTAGAAGTTGATTAACTCTATAAATAAGGTTTAGTGCATGCTTAACCTTACAAATAATTTAATTCAAGCCCCAACTACAACTCATTTTTTCCTACTGCTTCTACAATACATTTCTTGTTCTTATGAATCCTAATTAATATGTCTGCATCAATATTACCAACAGAACAAAAGCAGTGCTTAGTAATCAATAATTTCTCTGTAGAATGCTAGAAGGTAAATGATTGACTGTGGATAACTTCACATATTATTCCTCGGTGGCTCAGGTAAAAGTCCTGAGGCTGTTTGCAACTCTACAACTGCAAATACTGCATTTTGTGATGGAAAGTGATGTGGAATTTTTATTTATGTTGTTATGACCCATTTTGGACCCAGTCTGAAATTCCCCTTCAGATGCAAAACTCACTAGGTCATCTTAGACCTTCCACTATTTTTCACACATTTGTTACCAGACAGGGCTATTCTGAGATCAAATAACTGCAAGAGGAACCAGATAGATAGATGGGGAGGGAGGGAGGTAGACAGATTTCCCCCTATGATATTGTCCCTGGATTCCACTTAAAAACCCAGCACTCAGTAATTTAGACCACGTAGAAATGTAAAGGAAATGACAGGGAAAATGCCTGCAGCATAATTCCTGTGCAGAACTTTAAAATAATTCCAGGCAAATATCAAAGAAAGTTATATGAAAGTTAGTCTTTAAGGTGCCACATGCTTTGTGTCTTCTGTGTCTTTTGTTTTATTTTTCTTTGATTTTTGTCTGGAATTCTTGAAAAGACTAAGACGGCTACCCACTCCGATACCTAAAACAAGTATAGGAGAATGGGTTAACATCTAGGAATAGTTTCTTGAGCAAGTAAATTATTCCTGGCATGCCCTCTTTTGAATATTTACAAATAAAATATACAAGGATTACTTGTAAATACACAAGTCTCAAAGGAGTTAAGAAGCTCACCCTAGAAATATTGCATCAATTTGAAATCTGCGCTAAACCAGAGATCTCACAGTGGAGATTTTACTAATTGCACCACTTCCAGTTGCACTTCAGAGACATGATCTAACGATGTATTTCCTCTGAATCTCATTATTAATGACTGAATTGGCACTATCCCTTTTCTGTACTTCGATTAAAACTCTAAATGTATGCCTTGGATGACTAGGAAATCCTTCGGAGATGGTTTTTTTGTGCCAAATTGGGTTAAAGGTGGGAGGTGGGAGACATAATGTCATTATTTCACGCACATACTGTGTTAGCTGTCGGTGAACCTGTCACCACCATCGCTGAGAAAAGGGTGTACTGTATCTACTGTACCACAATTAACGATAGGCACCTTGAGGCCCTTCTTATGAGAAGCTCCTCGTCTTCACATTCTTAGTTTTGGAAGCTTTTGGTACCTTGTGTCGATAGCCTACATCCACTTGGTGGTTCCAAATTAAATAGATTCACTGAATCGATTGAATATTAATGCACTACACAGCAGTCGATTCAGCATATCTATTGTGGCCGGAACTGCCAATTGGATTTAGGCTGGTTATTTCACTCTTAAAGCTAAAATTTGGCTGAAGCCAAATTCCACCCTAAATAGAACAAGGTGATGGTAACAGTTTACCAGAAAAGCAGGACACAAGAAAACTTCTAGACACTAATATACAACATTTTTCTTCTTTCTCTTTTTTAGCATTACTTTTTATTCTTTTTTTCAGCACCAACGGAAGCTCCTTTGCACCCTCTTTTAGGTATGTCAGTGGATATGTTGTAATACTGTATTTGGAATATTCACATTGTTATAATTTAAATAATAAAATTTATATTTTGAAAGAATTCAAAATATGAAGTGGATTGAAATTAAAATTGAATATACTTAGTTATGTTATTGTCTTTGCTTATTCAGTTTCATGTCATTTCATCAGAAATATGTAGCATCTCAAATCTCTTGTCCTCAGGTGCAGAGATCAGGCTTTGAGAAAACAGCAAAGGAGGATGTTACTGTATTTCTAGATTAATCCCAGATTGGACTGGAAATCATAACTGAATATTTTTCAGCTCATTTTGTATCTCTAAATGCTTAGTAAAATAGTTGACAGATGAACCTAACAGATGTCTCTCTGTCTCTCTATAAATATGTTTGAGCTCATTTGTTTATTACAGTAGCCATATGCAGAGACTAGTGATCTAGTCATGCTAAGGGTCTCTCTCTCTCTCTCTCTCTCTCTCTCTCTCTCTCTCTCTCTGTGTGTGTGTGTGTGTGTGTGTGTGTGTGTGTGTGTGTGTGTGAGAGAGAGAGAGAGAGAGAGAGAGAGAGCACTTAAGAGTGCTGCCCATTGAGTAGGCAAAAGTGTGATCTTCTCCCCTTGTATGTGAAACAAAACAATTGTTTTGTTGGCCTTCCTGAGAAAGATAATTGGAGTGGATAAGCTGAAAATATAGTTGCATCCTATACTGTATATACTTAATTTGGTACTATATTACAATATTATTGTATTAATTATTACAGAGAAGCAGCACTCCTCAGATTATTTAATCAATAAATTCTTCAAGTCCCCTTGATACTGTAGAATCATATTTTAGTGAATAGATCATGCCAAAATTAATACATGAACTGGAGAAATCAAGAAAACAAGGATATAAATATTTGGTCACATTTACTGATTGAAAAATCTGCTGCTTGGGACCCTAACTCTCTACATGGGATTGCCCTTGACCCTTATTCGGACACTACAGCGGGTACAAAATGCAGTGGCTAGACTGGTGGTTTGTGCAGGCAGATATGACTACATCACCCCAGTTCTGGTTCATTTGCGTTGGCTGCCCGTTGTGTCCCAAATAAGGCTCAAGGTACTGGTTTTGACTTACAAAACCCTCCACGGCTTGGGACCTGAGTACCTGACAGAGCAGATCTTTCAGAGGTCAGCTGAAGCCCGACTCACCAGAATGTCACAGGCGCTCTCACTTCGGGTGGCCACTCCCAGGGAGACCCGGAAATCCATCACTTGAAACCTGGCCTTCTCTGTGGCCGCCCCTACACTTTGAAACAAACTGCTGAGTGATATTCACCACGCACAGTCCCTGCCGGCCTTCAAAAAAGCACTTAAGACCTTGCTTTTCAGAAAGGCATTTGGTGACCATTAGGGTTTTGTTTTGTTTTGTTCTCCCACCTTGCTGTGTATTGTTATTTGTTTTGTTCTGTTGTTTTTATTGGTTGATGTGTTTGATATATATATATATATTAATTATTATATGTGATTGTTGTACACTGCCCGGAGTTCCTTCGGGAAGACAGCGCGGTATAGAAATATATAAATAAATAATATAAATAATAAATAAATAACTCCCAGAATCATTCACACAAGAGGACTCTGGGAACTATAACCTAAAACAGTTACTTTCTAAGTTCTGAGGTATGAAACAGAAAGAAAATGTGGTAAATTGTTTTGCGTGGAAGGGATTTTTTTTTAAATACGGAACGCAGATACAAGTCAAATGTAATGTAGCTTATGAGAGAAACCTCGAAGCTTGTTGGCCTACTCAAGGTTATAGAAAGAGAAATAAGTACAGAAATAAGCACAGACCTCTTACACTTTGTTCTGAAGGAAAATTAGTCATTTTGGATCTCATACTTATGTAAATGAGAAGTATATCTACAGTATTGTCGTAATGGATTTAAACTTGTTTGTGGAGTCTATAAACAAAACATCCATTAGAACACCCGATAGATGTCTTCATGAGTAGTTTGAACCTTGCCAAGAACTGAATGGAGGAGGTTATAGCATTCAAAGAGCATGTTTTTCCACCGTGTGGGAAGAGTTGTAAGGTATGCTACACACAGGGAAATTGGAACTTTAGGTAGTGAAAGCCAGTACAAGATATATGAGATGCCAAGCAGGTTGTCCTTCAACTGTTTTATCTTTGGTTAAGGATGTCAATCAGTGAGGAAGAGATTGCATGTATTCATTTGACTTGACAAGTCATACTAGGACCCACCACCCCTGCTATTTCATTTCAGCTGAGATGCACAGTGACAGCATTATATTACGAGATGACTTTGATTCCTATCAGCTGCAAGGACTGAATCCTTCAATGTGGTGAGTTTTGTCTTATTTTTATATTTGTTTGGAGGAGGCAAATGCAGTATACATTTTCATCCAGTTTAATTGGAACAACAGCTCATATTCTCTAATTCTAAATTTGGTTAGCTTCCAGTTGCCTTGACTTTAGTGATTGTTGCTACATTAATGTGCTGAGAGAGTGCCAACATTAAGCAAAAAACCATTTAAGAAACAGACCATCACAAGAGTAACAGTGAAATAGGCTACAGCCATGCAAATGTAGCCACAGGGATTTTGGGAAATGGAGGGAAAGACTCAAATCTACATAATAGTATTTGAGTTCAGTGGCCATTTGTGGCATGTACAACAGCAACCCATCTATGTTTTTCCCCCTCTTGTGTGCGTGTGTGTGTGTGTGCGCGCGCATGTGCACAGGTCCCTTCTTCCATGCTTTGCATAAGCTACCTAATGATCTTGAGAAACTGAACATTTCACTGCCACTTGACTGCAATGTGGAAATAAGATAAAGTTTTCTGTTTCTTTATAATTGTTGCTAACTGACACAGTGCATCAGCAATGCTTTGAAAGGGCTTTTCAAAGTATTATGGATGCATTAGCAATAATTATAAAGAAATGAGAAGCTTCTTCTCCCTTCCCCTTCACAGGGGAGCAAGAAGGAAACTTTCCCTTTCTTGTGATTGTTAAGTGGCTTAAGCAAAGGGACAGCTTAAGCCAGCCACTTTGGTTCAATCCCAGCAATCACACACATACTGGAACTGAATCAAAATGGAGAGATCGTGCCTATACACACACAAACTCTAACTCCTGATGTGGACCCTAGAAGGTCTGACTAAGCATTGAGCAAGGGTGGGGCTTTTCATGGTGGCACTTACAACATGTGCTAACTGAGAAAAGGAGCAAACTAACCCATCTCAAACACAGACTAAAGTGTGGGAGAAATGCCTGTCCGATCACGCTCTTAATCTCTTAAGTGTACTCAGTGTCCTTCTTCGTGATTCATTCTAATGGGTTTTCCTGCACCTGTGTGGCCCTCCTGAGAATGCTCCTTCACCCAACAGTAAGTTGTTAGTTCCATTTTGCCCTCCACTGAAGCACCACCTCGGCAGTCTTCTGGAACCAATGGTCACTTATTCGTGTAAAATTTACTTTTGTCCATTCTTCTTCCTGTTGTTGTTGGTCTACCCCCCCTTTTTTTTTACTACAAAAGAAATCAAAGGGGAAATATCAGTTATATTTGTCTTGCATTCATTTCTGCTGCTTATGGCCTCAGTGACCCCATTTACGGAGTGTGTCACCTGTAAAATTAAATCCGTTTCACAGATGGATGCTCAAAATGGCTCTGTTGCCTAAGAGAGGGTCACCTGCCAGATGTGTGAAAAACAATCCAGACTGAAATTTTATTGATCAATTCACACTTTGATGGGTGTTAAATGGTCTAACAGTTTATACTTCATTAATTGTGTTATTTTGTTATTGTTCTTGTACCTTTCATTTGTAGTGTTTTAATCTTAACCTTTACTCAGTTTTCAGTGCTGATTTGCCAGCTTTGTTGACTCTGTAAAAGATGACTCATAGCTCAGGGAATTAAGTAGCTGGTTGAAGAGCCAGAGGTTGGGAGTTTGATTCCCCATGATGACTTCTGGCAGTAGAGCCTGTGTGTCCTTAGACAAGCTTCATAGTCCACACGGGCACCCCAGAAGAAGGGAATGGTAAACCACTTCTGAGCTCTGTAATACCTAGGAAACCCTGGCAAAGGCTGGCGTAAGTTTAGTACTTGACAACGTAATATTGTTATTTTAAAATTGCACTAGTTATACCCAGGAGGAGGATCATATATTCTTCCTACAATCTGCACAGGTCTGTTTTCTGTTTTAATCTGACAAAATTTAAAATATTTCATACTGTTTAATATGCATAACAGAAACAAAGAGTGGTGTAAAGTGTTCCATTAGGAATTTCATATCATCTACTCAGCTATATCAAATGAAGTGCCTAGAGATGGACTCTCCTGTAAAAATAACAGAGGACAGAAACAGAAGTTTAAGTAGGAATTTTAAAGATGGATTTCCATATGTGCCACCTATATGGCACATTTGTCTCCTTGAAGATGGCAGTTTGGCATCTTCATGTGTTTTGCTCTGTGTAACTGTGGACAAATATAAAACATTTTCTACAGTATATAAATGAAATTCAGCTCTTTTTTTGCTACTAAACTATATAATGCAAATTAATATATAATGCTACTAATATATAATTCTACTAATATATAATGCAAACTATAATAGGCTACTAATATATAATGCAAACAGTGAAAACATAGCTTCATTTGTCTTCCAAATTATCAATTGGTTCTTGCAAAGATGCACAACCTTCACCCTTATTAATAAAAAACAATACATTATCTCCAAATATCTATAAAATATTCTTATTTATTTAACTTATTAATTTTAATATTACTTCTTTAGTGTTTTTTCCCTGTGGTGGCAGGGTCCACTAATTTATTGTTAATATTACAAACCTCTTTCTACCATTTACCACTGTCCACTAAATAATAATTGCTTCTGTTCTGTCTCTTAGATCTTAAGATCTCAGATTCTTAAGATCTGCTCTCCATATATTTTACTTGCTGGGAAACTCATCTAATATTTTTTTCTAGTTCTATATATATTTTTTCTTTTCTTTTCTTTTTGAAGTTTCCTCTAAATTTGTCTGTGAAGATTCTCAGTCATCCAGGTGCGTTTATCTGGGAGTTGAGTCATGGCTACTGGACTTCTTTTTTGAGAGATAGAAACATTTCGCTGTTCATCCAAACAGCTTCATCGGTCTGAATACAGCTAGTGCAAGATACCTTCTTATAGTCAGCTTGACCTCTTGTCCCCTTGTCTGATTGGCTCATAAGATGAACAAAGCCTGAATAGGCTCGTTAGGGAGACATTAGTGTCCATGGCCTTAAGGTAAACAATGGCCTAAGGTGCTGAAACCCATCAAGAATGGGTCGTTAGCTGTCAAGAATGGGTCATTAGCTGTGACCTGGTGGTGAAGGCTCCTTGATTTGCCTGGGTACTGTGGAAAGTACAGCCTGGTAAGTAGCAGCTAGACTATGCCGGAGCCCCCCACCTCTGTTGAGGGAGGGATTTTCAATGCTGACATGAATGGCTTCCCTTACTCCTCTCTCAAACCACCTCTCTTCTTTGTCTAATATGTGTACATCCTCATCTTTGAAAGAGTGGCCTTTTTCCTTCAAATGGAGGTGTACTGCTGATTCTGGTCCTGAGCTGTTACCTCTCCTATGTTGGGCCATTCTTCTGTTTAATGGCTGTTTAGTTTCTCCAATATTCCTCTAAATATTTCCTCTAAATTGTTCCATAAAACGTTAATGCAGTACTTATTTCAGTTTTCATGGTTTGCAATTGAAATTAATAAAATAAGAAATTGAGGAATTCATGCCCTAAGGAACACATTTCTGTAATATGTTCTATACATGTGCTGAAAGAGATGTTGATTCTCATAGAGCTGAAATGGTCAGAAGCCTGTTATGGCCTTATGTCAACTGTCCTTGGTTTGGCAAAACCACCTTGTGTTGGGTGATCTCAGATCTTCCATCATAGCAGGATCTGTTGGTGTCACTGCTGTGCTGGCTGACATCAGCTGGCAGAAGAGACCTCAAAAAGGTAGCAAAGAGGAGGAGAGGGAGTGAAGAAGAGTAATACAAGATCCAAACCCCTCTCCAGCCATAAACTCATAGATACTATTCTGGCATAACATTAAGCTGGGAAAAGTTTGGGTTCAGCACAGACTCAATTGGCGTAGCATCAGCTCAGCCATCCCTAAGCCATCTTGGCTATTTAGGATTGCACTCTTTGTAAGATAAGTGATATGAAAAGACTTTTTGTTGGGATAGTATGGTACACAAAAACATAAAACAAAAGCTGATTCATAGAGGAAGCCAAGAGTTTGCCATACAGCAGTGTGTGGCTGTCAAAGTATTGTAGGACTATAACTTCCTTGATATCTAGCCTACATTGTAAAATATGTGAAGCTATGGGGACACAAGACATAAAGATTATGAGATTTATTTATACTCCAGGGCCCCAGGGCTCTATGCCTGGGCCAGAATTCCAGAGGAACCACTACCCTCTCTTGGAAGCTGTTAGGCTGCAATCCCCATCTGGCTAAAAACCATGCACCGGCAAGGACCTAATAAAGTGGCAGTGGAGATGAGAGTTTCAGACAGGGAGGTATATTTCATTATTTCAGTACAACCTGGTGCCTAGAATAGTGGGCAGTGAGGCCAGGGGAGGATTTTGGAAGCTGGTTCCAGACATTTCTAGGATCAAGCGTTAGTCTGGAACCTTCCAATGTTTGGCTATTCCAATTAAATTCTGTCTGCTGATTGTTTTAGCACCTTCCTTCCTTCCTTCCTTCCTTCCTTCCTTCCTTCCTTCCTTCCTTCCTTCCTTCCTTCCATTTAGCCTATCCCTTTTTTTCCCAGGACAGAAAAAAGTGTGAGGACAGCACTAGAAATAGTACATAAACATAGATTTAACATGTATTAAGCTTCCGTTCTACTCAACCACCCAGAGAGTTTCCATTGCCAACTGGGGATTTGAACCCTGTTCTCCAGAGTCTTAGTCCATCAGTCTATCCACTACAATACACTGGGAATGTCCAGATGACTAAAAACAAAAATAAAAATAAAAATTCCAGCTGCTATTTGAAATGATGATCTTCTGGGTTCCCCCACTCGGCTTACAGTTTTGCAATGAGAATCTAAATCTAAACAACTTTAGCATATGTCAATAGTAACACTAAACACCTGGAGAAAGTTAATTTAAGATGGAGGAGATTTGAGGTAAGCAGCAAAAGCAATTAAGAGGGTTATATACTGTCACATTCTCTGTCTAAACAGCAAATTGTGTCAAGAGGACATAAACCGTGAGGCCAGGAAGGTCTCTTCCTTCTGATGTGACAACCTAATGACACCACTAATATGTTGCTGGCATTCCTTATTTTTTTCTTCATTTTTTATTTTATTTTCAGAGGCATCAGATCTGAGCTGTTTAATTTTTGAAGTAATACATTTCAAAGGCGACATGAAGGCTTGGAATCAGGATTTACTCAAAGCTGTGCATCATTTTATAAAGCAAATAATCCTAAAAGAGATGAAAGATGATAAAAAAAGATGTTCCAGCTACCCACAGCTCTTCACAGTATTTCCTAAAACAGATTATGGAGGAGAAGTGGCCAAGCAGTAAAGCCATTTTATATGAATAGAATTTGAGAAATTAAAAAGAGGGGAAAGGCCTAATAAGGTCATCCAGATTAATTTATAATCAGGGCCTGAGTGCCCTGCCATGCTATATTTACAGAGAATGCTCTTCAAATACACATCTGGATACTAAGAGCAGAACTTGAATTTTACATTTAGGTTCAGGAAAAGGAAGTGTTAAGCAAAAGCAAATTAAACGGTGGCAGTCAAGCTGGATGTGAATTCTGGACTGTAGTTGACATGTGAATGAATAACAGAAAACATGTATTCTTGTATTGGTTCAGGAAGAATCAAATAAAACTCTTTTAATTAAACTTGTTGCCACATCTGGTTAAGCAGTGGCATGTTTCATTTCATTTTTAGATTATCCTTCACCTGATGAAGGGACCCATGGTGGCTCACAAGTCACATTAGAAACATTATTAATTGCAAGATTTTTTTAAAAAAACAATTAAACATGCAATGGCCCAAATCCTGTTGCTTAGCATAGTAAATCTCAATTAGAGTATATCCATTTGAATCAATGGAATTTATGGAGGAGTTGACTCACTTAATCTCCAGTGGATCAATTGGTCTACTGTACTGTAGTATTACTATGCTAGAATTTTTGCCAGTAATAATTTAAATGCAATTAATTAAATATTTATTTATAATTAAAAGTCTTTAGAAACTTTTAAACACATGTAAAAGAGCAAAAACCCATCATCCAGGAGGGACTCAACCCGGGTTATTAATGGTCTGCCTAAAGAAGACTCTCTCTTGTGCTCTCATTAAAAAAACACATGTGATGGTAACTGGGACCAAGAGATAGGCCTTCTCTGAAGATCCTAATGACTGCAGTATTCCAGATTTCACCTTCCATAAGGTATTTTTAGTGAACGTCTGACCATAGACAAAGGGGCTTAGTTGCATGGAAACCAAGAAGCTCTCCAGCAAACCGAAGACCCCCCCTCACTATCTTGTATTTCTTGAGGAGCTTCCCTGTTTCCAGCTTAAGCCCTGTGACTTAAGCCCTGTGACCAAAGGTGCAGAAGAGAGCGACTAAAATGATTACTGGGCTGGGGCACCTCCCTTATGAAGAAAGGCTAAAACAATTGGGCCTCTTTAGTCTGGAAAAAAGGCGCTTGAGGGGGGATATGATTGAGACATACAAAATAATGCAGGGTATGAGTAAAGTGGATAGAGGGAAGCTCTTCTCCCTCTCTCAAAATACCAGAACTAGGGGACATCCACTCAAATTGAGTGCTGGGAGAGTAAGAACTGACAAAAGAAAATATTTTTTCACCCAGCGCGTTGTAAGTCTATGGAACTCCCTGCCACAGGATGTGGTGATGGCATCTGGCCTGGATGCCTTCAAAAGGGGATTGGACAGATTCCTAGAGGAAAAGTCCATCACGGGTTACAAACCATGATGGAGATGTGTAATCTCTAGGCTTTAAACCAGGGTACTTCAAGGGCCAGATGCAGGGGAGTGGTATCAGGAGACAGATATCTAGTCTCATGCGCTCCCAAACGCATCTGGTGGGGCCGCTGTGAGATACAGGAAGCTGGACTAGATGGGCCTTTGGCCTGATCCAGCATGGCTCTTCTTATGTTCTTATGTTCTTATGTTCTTATGACTATGGCCAGACTTTTAAAAATGTATAGAAATTGTAAGTAGAATTTATGTGATTTTAAAATACATTGCTCTCTCTATGCTAAATAAACTTGGACAAATCAGTATACTTGCCTATCTCAGATAAGAATTTTAGAATTTTTAAAGACATGTTCATGGATATGAGGATAAAAAACACTTTAATTTGATACTTCAGAGTATTTGTTGATCAGACTACCAATCATATAGCAAGAGTTTAGAATGATGAAATGAATAAACTGATGATAATCATTTGTTAATATACGTACTTCAGTTTTGATTTCTGCATTGAACAAGGTGTTGGACTGGATGGCCCTTCAAACTCTACTATTCTGCGATTCTATAATTCTATTTATTTCTAACTAGACCATGAACAGTTGGAGCTTCTTATCTGACAAAAATTATCATCACTTTTGGCTAGATGAGCAGATTACTATTACACAGCTATAATCACTGTGAAATATAACTGGTGTATCAGTCCAGACGCTAAAAGTAAATGTAATGTATACATTACTAGATTAGATTTTATTTCAAAACAAGGAAAACTCACCGTAAACATCAGGGCTTTTTTCCATCCAGGAGACAAAACTTTTTGCACAACAGGTAAATCTTGTATGTAACAAATGAGAGATACGGTACGTCAAAATAGTGCTTAAAATCATTACAAAAATGAAATGGTAGTATTTTGTTCCAAATATAGCCAAACCAACCATTTCAGTGGATCCATTCCAGTTTTAACAAGTCAAATGTAATTTTTGTTTGAAAAATTATTCTTTCCCCCTTCATTTGTTGCTTTTTTCTGTTGTATTTGTGTCATGACGAGGCCATTTATGCTATGCTTACATACTTACCAGTATTGCTTAGTCCCTGGTAACTCTAGTAAGTCTACTTTTGCCAAACCATCCATTTTGAATGGATGCTTTAGCTTTCAAAGTGACACTGATGGCCACTTGTGTTAGGGAAAAACAATTCAGGAGGAGTGGTTTCCAATAGAAAAATAGCATAGGTGAGCATATGTTTCTTTTTCTAGGCACTTGCAGACAGACTATAACTGGGAAGACATGGCTCCAAATTTTAAAAACCTGTTTTGCAGCCCAAGACAAGGAATAGAAAAAGAAAATTTCAAGAACCTCAAGTAGAAAGACTTCCTATTCTCCCATTTGCCCATTGCAAACACATTTTATTATTGCATGCATGAAGATTTTTCTCCTTCCACATAGATGTGAACATAAAGATATCCACAACAATGTGTTTGATCAGCAAGGGTTCAGTCTGATGAGCATTTGTCCTCTGTTTAAGGAGCTCCATGGTGCAGTAGTTAAATGCCTGTACTGCAGGTAAAACTGTGCTCATGACCTGGGGTTCAGTCCCAGGTAGCTGGCTCATGGTTGATCCAGCCTTCCATCCTTCCAAGGTCGGTAAAATGAGTACCCAGCTTGGTGGGGGGGGTGCAATGTGTAGTCTGCATACTGTAATTTAACTGTAAACCACCCAGAGTAAAGTCGTACTTGAAGTGGTATGGGGCAGTATATAAGCAGAACACTTTGCTTTTGCTTTGCTTTGTTCAGCTGTTTTGAAGATGGTCTGGTTTTTTCCCCAGTGATTACATGATTACAGGAGCGAGCCAATTTGTTCCCAGAGCGATCCTACAAAAACCTTTTTGGGCTATTGTTAAGAGCTTCTACTTATTTTAGGGGAGTTTTGAGCATGTAGGATTGATCTGTTTTGGTCTGTTTCCAGTGTATGTAAAAGCTGGGAACAAACCAAAACATGCCTTCCTGGCTATCAAGGCTCTGCCAGCTGGAATTTCTGATGTAATGAAGTGGCTTTATAAGTGAGCCACTTCAGGATGTCAACAAACCAAACACTTCCTGTGCTCCTTATTGGACGGTCAAGGAAAGAGTTCTATTTGCTGATGTCCTGAAGTGGTTCACTTATTTAGCTACTTCACAGTGTCAGAAGGAGCCAAACCAGATAGGATTTCATAAGCTCCAGTATGTTATTTGGATGCAAGGACTGCAACAAATGGCACACATATAGCACCTCTACCCAACTCCATGTGACTCTATTTAGCTTGCACCAGCCCACTCCAAAAGATCCAGTGTAGACAATCCCTAGGTTCCAGTTTCAGGGAAAAATCATGTTGATATAAAACATCAGGAATTTTTGCATCTAATCATTCCTCTATTATAGAGGAATGCTGGCCACTCTGCTGAGATTATAAGAATTTTAAATGAGCACGCACAGAAACTAACAAGTCCAAAGAACATAGTTATTTGCAAACAATAAGATAGTGAGATATTGTCGTATGATTGTAGAATATTACAAGATAGCTGCACACCGCATTTGGGTTAAGGAGGGCGTATTTTCTAAACAGATAGTCAGGTCAATAACAATGTGCCTATATTGTTCATGCTAATCTTTTGGCAGTCTACCCATGTACTAAGTCCATCTGTTGCAGTGGCATTCTGCCTCTATATGAATTGAAGTCTTCCCACCCCCACCCCCTTTTTGGCAGAGATCTTGGTGCCTAGCAGTTGTACAATTATTTCACTGGAGGTTGCTCATTTGCATTAGATACACTTAATCAGTACTTGTTTAGGAAGTCAAGGATGTCACTCTATTTGAATTGTAGGTTCTATAGAAAAAATAATAACTTAGCAAAATGGACTTCTGCCAAAGCCAGCGTAGTTGAGATGTGCCAGGATTCCTCCCAACTCTAGATTGCTGTCATGAAGTTAATCCTTTTGTTTCATCCCATACCCTGAATTTATATACATACTATCAAACCAAGAGTGAACAAGTATGCTGTGGAGGAGAGTATACATAGGTCATGTAATGGGTCAGGTCTTTGGGGAACTGTCTGCAAATAAATAAAAATGCCTCTGTTGTATGGCGTTCATTCAGACAGAGGTTTTATAACATTCAGCAGTGCAGAAGCCTAAGCCTGTTTTTGTACACTGTACTGCAAGGACAAACATGTGCTTTCTTTTCAAGATTCAGTAACCAAAGAGGAAAAGCTATGAAGTAACAAATAGCACTTGCAATGTAAGGCAATGCCACTGGATTCCAATAGGAAATGTTCACATGCTGATGACTTACTTAAACAAATATTCTGGATAAATCTGTAAATGTGACATGATCATTTTTATCCGTTTAAAACATATGACTTTAATACAAACCAGTGTCTGCAACAAGCTGGATCATGTCATGAGCCAAATTTGTACCCTGTAAGGTACAAATAGATGAAGTGATTATTTTACAAGAGGTATGTGGATGATACCTTGATTTGGCCATGTGGAGAATAAAAATTGTATGATTTTTGCAGATCAATCATAAATAATATACAGTTCGTGTAGAATTAGAAAGGGAGATAATTATCTTTTCTGGAGATTCTGATATGTAAGAATAAAGATGGTTCTTTGGGTAGAAGTGGATATAGGAAACCAACTAACACAAATCTTTATTTGAACAATGCTAATCATTATCCAGTACAAAAACACTAACTGATGTATATGCTAACATGCAGAGCAAGAACCATATTGGATCAAGAGCATATAGAAAAAGAATTGAGGGTTTTGTGGCAAACATTTCAGTTGAATGGATATAATCAGAAAGATATTACCTCATCCTTGCAAGGTAGGGGTTGCAGGGAGAGAAAATGAAAGACAGAGAAAAGGATCTGATAAGAGATGTCACAGTTCTGGCCTACTGCAGCACAGTAGCTAATCATCTTGAAAGACTGTTAAATAAGTTTGGGATTAAATCTGTTTTAGACCCTTTAAAGAGATCTGTCGCTGTATGTAGGCTGTGAAGGATTGTTTGAAGTCGAAAATGCCCACCATTTATGAGATACTGTGTTCTTTTGTTTTGGCATATACCGTATCTACAGTTGTATGCAAATTTCAGTAATATATACATTTTTCAAATGCAGGCTATCCTTGCCATTTTTGTTTGCATGCATCATTTTTGGTCTTAGAATTGTATTTCCATATTGTGAAATCTGAAAAGATATCTGTGTTCTGACCTGCATCTAAGTCTAGAAAATATGTATTAGACTAGTTAAAAATGCAGGGAAAAAACTCTTCCTCCTCTCTGCGTACATATGATCAATATTATTTTACAACAAATAATAACGGTATAATTAATTGTAAGTTTCATTAAATAAAAAAACAAAATGGTAAAGCAATTAGGCCATTTTTTGACTAGAGAAAAATAGATTACTAATAGAACAGTTTGCTGTCCTTTTGCCATCAATCAATGCTGATGCCAGGACTGATTAGCAACCCCCTCACTCCACTGGATATTTTTATAGGAATTTTATAATTATATCATATTTTAGAATTTCCAAGATGACAATGTCACACAGCTATTTATTGCATTGGAAAACCATAGTGTAGATGTAGTTAAGAAAACTCTGTTCAATTGCTTTAAACCCTTTGAATTAGTATTTTTCCTGGTTCAGGAGAAGGAAGCAATGCAATAATTCCTTTTTATTTTTACAGAAGGCTTGTTCTAAAAACAAGGCAAACAATGTTTCTGATTTGGGTGGTGATTTATTCATTAATGTTAGACTTTCAAGCGGATTCGTACTTCTAAAAGTCAGAATGCTCGAGTCTCTCATTTGTTCTTCTGTGCTTTCAACTCAATGGTGCTCTGCTTTCCTGCAGGTTTGAATGTAGCAATTGTGAGGTCGGAGACCAGTGTGGTGTAATTATGCATGGCAGCGCTGTCACTTTTTGTGAGCCATATGGGCCAAGAGAACTGGTAAGTGGCTGTTTGCTAATTTGACAGATTTGTGGGATTTTGCTGTCTGAGTTGAGAGCCAGTTCCTTTGTTTTACATGCCACCTTTAACCTTACAGATCAGTGATCCTTCCTCCTTTTCTTGGCTTGGTTGCTTTTATTCTTCTTGCCAAATGATAAAGGGCGTTTATACACGACTCCTAAGCTCCGCCGCAAATGGCTGCAAGGTCCGGACCTTAAAAATGTTTACCCACCAGCTCCGGACTTTGCAGACAATTAAGTGCGACCCCGCCCACTTTAGCGCGACCAAACAGCAGTTTTCTTGTACCTGGTCTTTGATGGTGACAAATATTTGATCCGGTGTAAGGATAGTGAGTGCGGGGCTCTCCTGGCTTCTGTTTGTTCTTTTTTTTGCGCCCCGCCCCTTTAAGAGATCTGAATGCTGCCGGGAACAAAACGGAGGTAAACCGGCAGTCTTTTCTTTCTTTTTTCTCCCTCCCTCAGGCAGCCAGCAACCAGGAAGTGCATAGGGGGGTGGGGACAGAGGAAGACAGAGGAAGAGCGACGAACCCCTAAGATCTCTGGTCTGAATTTAAGTGGCCAGCGGATCTTAGGGGTCGTGTAAAAAGGCCCTAAGTCCCTCTTTCCATTCCAAGAGAGCCTCTTTTATTTTCACTTTTCAGATTTCACTGCCTTAGGTGTCCTTCGTATGTTTCTTGCTTTGCTTCCAGCCAAAACAAGTGTGAGTCAGATTAATCAGCGAAGGCTCTTGCTGCACACCCAGGGCAGTGTTGGCATTGCCATAGGCAAGATGTCATTTGTTTCCAGTTTTGAAAGGGAAAAATGTGTTGTGCACCAACTTTGATGGTGTGGACAGCAAGACCTTGAGATTCTGTCTGTAAAATCTTTTCCATTAAATTAATTAACCCCCATTAACCCCCATTAATATTATCTCATAAAAACAGAGATAAATTGTTGGTTGAAGTCCAATACAGTCAGTTCTTTCTGATACATATAATTTTGAAGGCATTCAAGAGAAAAGCAGGGAACTATTTGTCAGATATACTTTGATTGGATTCCTGCATTGGGTAGTGGGGTTGGACTGTGACAATATTTGATAATGTACAGTGGACCCTTGTATAACAAACAGCTTGTATAACATAAAATTTGTAAAACATAAAAATTCCAGAGATAGGGGAAATTTACTTAACATAATTGCCTATGGGGAAAATCCGTACAACATAAAAATGGGATTACTCCATTTTCAATGCATTCATCTGGGAATTTGTATAAAGGAAAATTTGCTTAGCATAATTTCATTTGGAACGAATTAATTCCTTTATACAAGTATATGATATGTAATGCATTTGATATGTTGAGATGGCCAATATTGATGAAGTACAGAATACGTTGTTCTAAGTGATATCCATATGAATAAATGGGAGATCATGACAACTGGCATCAGTTTTCAGTTTGCAATTTGGAATGGTTAACATCTCAGTGGAATGACAGCAAGAATTGAATTCAATAATAATAATGCTGGGGTCAGGTAACATTTTCTGGACAATAGTGGGTTCTGCTCAGGTCAATTACGCAAGCCTTCTTCTGACTGCTGTCCTCCCTTGTGGGGTCAGTGAGCATATGAGGGGATATTGGAAATGCCCAGGTCACATCTGCTAGCCACTACTCACTGCTCAGGGACTGCATTCAGCAGTAATTGGAACAGGGCTATGTGTGTGTGGATGCATACACAAGTGCCCTTCACCTAACTGCTGGATGCACTCAGACTACTTGATCATGCTACACACACACACACACACACACACACACACACACACACACACACACACACACACACATTAAAAGAGCTGACAAGGAAGCAAAATCTCACACTGCAATCAGGCCCTAAGACACAGCATGCTTTGGGAGAAGAATACCGCTGACTCAATAGGAGGCACTTCATTGCCAACACTTTCAGAATGACTTACCCACTTGGTTAGACCATAGGCTGCCCCTAGGAAATTGCTAAGACTGCTCAAGGCATAAATCAAAGGATGTTAAGGAGCTGCCAGTTCTATCTCAGCATGATTGATAACCATAACTTTGCCTCTTTTAAATCACCCTTCCTTTATGGGGCAATAAGTCCGTCCTGTGTCCTTGCTCCTTCCCCATATTTTGGACCATTTATTTATAATGCTGCTTTCCCATTTTGGTTACCCAAAATAATGGTAAACAAGCTAATATATAAAAGCAATAAGACCTTTTCAAACATGTTCCACAATTTCATATTTAAATCCATGTTAGCACTTCAATAAAACGTAGCAAATTTTTGTGTGTATATATGTGTGTTTGTGTTGTTGTTGTACACTGCCGTGTCCCTTTCTTATGAGAAATACATGATATATATGTAAATAAAATAAAAATTAAGTAAATAAAGGTATGAAAATTATTGTTTTCTTAATAACAACCAGACTAAATAACCTAACAGACACTTGGCAAGCTAACGCAAGTCACTCAGATATTGGTAACAGGGAAACAAATCAGATGCTGTACGTTAAACTAGGAGCAAACAACTATGTCCTTTCAGGTGTTTGTACTGTGCAACATCCATCATCCCTTGTCATTGGCTGTCCTGTGTAGCCTTGTTGTCTACCACAGTTGAAATCAAGAAAATTCAGATTAGAACAAGCATAAAACAAAAAATGCATTACCTGAATTGCTGTTCCATAAAATGCAGCAAATGGAGTAGTGATTTCTCAGCACCTTATCCAACAGGATCAGCCTACCCTAGTGATGGTGAACCTTTTAGAGACTGAGTGCCCAAACTGCAATTCTGAACCCACTAATTTTTCGCAAAGTGCCAATACAGCAGTTTAACCTGGATACAGGTGGCTGCGAAGGGTGCTGTTGGGTGCCCACAGAAAGGGTTCTGAGTGCCACCTTTGGCACCCGTGCCGTAGGTTCACCAACACTGGTCTACCCTGCCTTTCTTCTCCACTCCTCCATCCCAGCCTAGAAGGAAATGAGCCATGTCGCGTAACAAAGATCATTTCTTACAAAACAAGAATTGCATTGCTAAAGACAAATGAAAAGGACATAAAATTGCATTTCCCTTGTTTTTAGATGATGAATAGGCATGTCATAACAAGTGACACTTTGCTGTTTTTCTCCTACCCTATTTACAGTATAAATGCATATATTAAAAATGAAGACATTATCCAGTCAATCAAGTATGTTTGCAGAGCTGTGATTGAACAACTTTTAAGATATTAATCTAACCAATGAAGAGGTTATGGGCCTGCAGCCCTGATTGTTATGTTGTATGATTCGCTATACAATACTTTACAAAACCATTACTATCAAGAAAATGCTGTCAAAAATGATGTTCCAAGTGGGAGAAAATCACCTTACAGCCATAATATTTAGAAGCATTCATGGCCCAATATGGTTCTTATATATTTTGCTTTTTCCCACCTCTGGTTCCAGTTGGTTACCAGGTTATATACTTTACAACCTGGCACAGCAAATAATGTGGTGGTTATCTATTGCAGAAACAGCGGTACCTGGCTATGGGTGGGTGAGGGAATTGGTTAGGTGCTTGTTTATACAGACCACATTTATTTTATCTTATAGAAACTGAAATGATTTTCATTATTGCACACAGAGAGGGTGCAAAGACTATATAACACGTATATGGTAGAACAGCCATGGGTTAATTTCCAGAGAGAAACAACTCACAGATGTATTGAACTGAAGCAGCTGAAAGATTCTCTTTTTTATTCACAACTAAAATGAAATAAATGGCTTACTTAGCTAATTTCCTCACAACAATTCATTTTTCTTTTCTTACTCTATAGACCACTAATGGCCTTAACACAACCACAGCTTCTGTACTCCAGTTTTCAATTGGTAAGTTTTTCCCATAGTGACTTAAGTCTGGAAAAAAAAGATTTGTGAACTACAGTTGAAGTGTGTGATTTATGAAAGACATATTTCATGAAAAGATAACAAAAAATAATATATAGGAATCACCCCACACATGCTATAAACAGAGATGTGTCCTGACATTTGAGAACTTTCTGCTCTTTTCCTTCATGTGCTTAATTAATACAACATATATTGTACTGTAGTTATATTAAGCCTTCCTGTCATGCTGATGATGTATGTGCTCTCAAGTCAGCATCAACTTATAGTGATCCTAATACAGCTTTCAAGGTTATTGGGATGTTTACGTAATGATTTTACCAGTTTCCGTCTATGGCTGAGAGGGTATTTGAACCTAGTTCTCCTGAGTCCAGGCCCACTATTCTATCCTGTCCTCTACACTGGCTATATGTGCTGATGACATATCTGTGGAAATCAAGTCTAGAGTTACAAAGAGAAGTTGCAGCAGTGGTTTTTGATGTGTCTGGAGAAACATCTAATTTTTTAAATACATGGATCAGTTAAACATATTTAAAAGGAAACCATTTTACAGTGAGACTGAAGAACTAATGTGGAGTCCATCCTCTGCGGAATATGAGAAATTTATTTTCAAATTAAATTCTCATTTTTAAGAAGCCATTCTTCTGACAAAATATACCTCAGAAGGGCTGTGATTAAACTGTGGAGTGCTTTGCTGGAAATTAAAATGATTAGTTAGATTGACCACTGTGGTCTTCTTTCCCCTCTAGCTTAAATGAAATCTAGATTCCAGACAATTCCAGAAATGTGTTAAGCATTTGTATTTCACTTTGACTTATCAGATATATTTTTAAAAAAACTTCTAGCTTGCCAAGTAATTAGTATTGAAACCATACTGCTACAGGTCTAACAGTGAGCTCCACAGCGGAGTATTTTCCGAGTCACAGTGCTTAGTTTTCTTTCCCCCATATAATATCTTAATGTTGTCAAAATGCTGAAGCAGAGATTCCTACCAAAGTACACATGTCCACATAAATGGGATGCATTTTGTAATGGAAAAGAAATGCATGCAGGTACCCATTAAAACAAGTGGAAAAGGCAGGCCTGCCCAAAAAAACACTGTCGTAATAAGTGTGACTAACATAAGATATGCCCCTTCCTAGCAATGTGAGAAGAGAGGGGGGAAACACTGGGAACCTTACAGTGTTTACTCCTAGGTATACATGGAGTATAAATTGGAGGTCTCCTACCAACCTTCCTCAGACTGAAGAAGCTACCTGGATGAGTAGTGAAACATTTTGATATGACAAGCAAAGAAGTCCAAGTTGCCATGACTCAACTTCTGGATAACCTCACCTGTATGACAGAGAATCATCACAGACATTTTTGCACTGATTTCACTTACTCTTATTTCCAACCGAATGTACATATCTCTGCAGCCATACTGACTTAGAGGAGTCTGTGCCAAGCTTCAAAATGCAGTATACTTATTATTATACTGTATTTGTTTCCCACATCCCCGCTGTGGAGCCTCAGGCATTACTCAGATCATCATGACAACTTGTGAAGCAGGTTGGGTTGAAAAATAGTGACTGGGTGGGCTTATGGCTGGCTGGGGAGTTTGAACTCAGGTCTGCACACTGCTAGTCTGACACTATTAATCCCTTTATCACCACTGCCAAGCAAAACATGCAGGTAAGAATAACACGCACTTATCCCAGTTTATTCCACCTAGGCAGAGTCAGGCCTAACATGGGAAATGCCACTGAAACAGGGATCTGTAAAGAATGCTAGGAAAGGGATAATGGCTGACATCCTAGAGAACTCCTGTGAGTTCAAGTTGACACTGCTGGGTTGGTGCTGAAGCAATGGTCTGACTGAATAAGGCAGTTCTTAATACATTGCAAATGATGTCAGTCATTACAAAGTAATTTTTGCTCCAAGAAGGATGTAACAATATTCTTTTTATGCAATTATACAATCTCAAGTAATATACTTAAATGAATAATTTTTTATTTATCATCCCCAATTACTTCCAAAATGTTCCAATTTGGGATGTTATTTTAGGTCAGTGGTTCCCAATCTTTGGTACCCCAGTATTCTTGGACTGAAATTCCAGGAAGCCTTCAACATAAAATGTGCTGGTTGGGCTTTCTGTTTTAGGTGATTTGGGGTTGTTTTTCTCTTTTAATGGGCGTTCCAAAATAACAAATAATTAAAGAATAATGGCTGAAATCCTCTTGGTGCGATATATGCCTCACAAGACTGATGATGTCATCAGCAGGGACTTTTCTCAGAAATTAAAAATCTCTTACTTCTGTCTCAAAGTTCCCAAGGCTTCTGAGTAATCCTTTATATCATTGGGAAGATGTGAGGACTCCAGAATCGGAGGTGAAAGTCTTTATGTACTGAAAATCACTGCCATGATTTTACCACTAGTTTTTGGTGCTTTTGGTAATTAAAGACTTCCCTATCCGATCCCATGGACCCCACAGCTTTCCAGTTATAAAAGGAATTAAATGGAAAAGGAATTATATGGATCTTAGGGAGAGAAATCAGAAATGTTTATTTTCCAAAAAAAAAAAAATGCTGATGTTGTTGATGGTATAACCAGCCTTACATATTAGCCGTTTCACTGGCAGGATTTTGACCAATATATTGCTTAAGAAAGAGCATGATGTGCTTAACCAGTTACCTTTTATTGAAATTAAATGTGAAATAATGTAACTCCCTCCTAAAATAATATTCCAAATTCTTTTTACAAGATATCAAACCAAATTCAAATTCGTTTTTATTATAGCGAATGGCCGTTATAGTTTTACAAGATACATGTACCAGTCTCTCAAATATAAGATGAGTGGGCGAAAGAAATATTCACTTTGAATGACTTAATAATAATTTATTTATTTATTTGATTTATATTTCATTCCCATTAATGTTGAGGCACTACCCTGGGTTAAATAAACTCTATTATAATAACAAGAGTAGAAAGGTTAAAGAATTAAGAGCAGTTGTCGATGGATATAAAACATGGAAATGTTTAGAGAGAAGCAAGCTAGAACCTTCTCTCTTTGGTTTGTGCATGGTGGTTATTTTGATTTTCTTTGGGATGATCAGGAGCATTCAAATACTGTATTCCGTTTTCCCACCTGCAGTTTGAATCCGTGAAATCCAACAGCAGGTACTTCAGCTCAAACACTTGTTTTGGTCTTGTTCTAAATCCTTTGCCAAAGTCCTAACACTCCTCCCATTATGGCAACTGCAGACTGTACACGGAAAACTCTGGGCAACCGTTGAATGCTCATCTTTCATCCAGCTCTTTTCTGCTGCCAGAGCACTGGGCATGAGGCGAGTAATTTGAGTTAGGGGAATGGATAATGACTTAAGGATTTAAGCAAGAAATAAATAAAAATGGCCCAGATTTCACACTAAATCTAAAAGCTTCTTAGATCATGTATATGAAAGGATAATTTCCCTAAGACGGTTTCATTAAATGATGTTTTAAGTAGTACCACATGTTCAACAGCTCCTGGACTTGACTCAAGAGGCACATTCAAAATACTCTGCCCCTAATAGTTTGCTCTTATTGATGAGGTAGAGAAGGGTGCTTTCTAACACTTTTTAAATGTATCATCCTATTGGTACGTGTAGTTATAACTATCTTTAGAAGAGGAAAGATAAACTCTCCAGTATATGATAGCTTTGGTGTTGCTTGATAGCCATGTTCTCTTTCAATTGTTAAGTTATTGCTGGCTTTGTTTTAAATTCAAACCCTCAATGCTGTTCTGCATTTTCTTAAGAATGTGCCCTGGTGCCAGATTATTTCCAGTCATTTCCCCTTTCCTCCTGGTACATGGCTGCATGCACCAAGATGAAATGCTGTGAGTTACTCTTATGTGCAATGGGATTACTCCTAATTAAGATGTTTAAAGACAGTACCTTGGGGATCTTTTCAGCAAGAATTTTTAATTGCACAGTTTAGGGCTAAGGAGGATCACACGAGAGTTTTAAAGCTCAGATGCCATGAAATATTAGCGTGGTTCATTAGTCAAAATAGTCTCTGCATTTCATTTACAAAGCTAGCATTCTCCCCTTAGCTATGTCCCTGAACACTCCACCCCCCACCCACAACATGATATTTCACAGTCCATCTGCAGAAAGTGACTCACAGTAATGATGGATTAATGACTGTGCTGGGTATAGAAGAAGTAAAAGGGGGAAAGTGCTCTAGCAGAGGCATGAGCAGAGTCTGGGTTCTTTAGATATAAAGATGTATTTTAACACACATTGAAGTGGTGAATGCAAGAGCCATTCAGGAGCTTGACATACATACATACATACATACATACATACATACATACATACATACATACATACATACATACATACATACATACATACATACATACATACAGTAGGACCCCCGTATCCACTGATTCAGTTATCCATGGTTGGCAGAGGAAAAAAATTAAATAATTCAGCAGCCACAAAGCAAACTATTGTTACAAATAGCAGCTGTAAAGCAAGCTACTGTCACAAACAGCAGCCATAAAGCAAGCTACTGTCAGGAAACAGCAGTCATTAAAGCAAGCTACTGTCAGGAAACAGCAGTTTGGGGGTGGGTGGGCAGGCGTTCTTTCTTATTCATGGTTTTCATTATCCACGGGAAGGCCTGGAACCAATCCCCAGCGGATACCAGGGTGCTACTGTACATACATACATACATACATACATACATACATACATACATACATACATACATACATACATACATACATATGTGGTAACACTGCCCAGAGTAGCTATTTCTAGATGGGTGGTATAAAAGTCTTAATAAAATAAATAAATACATAAATACAAAAACCAACACTTGTATCATGCTTCTGTTGACGTCAGATATAAAACAAAAATCTTTTAAGGAGAGAATTGGAGCCGTTGGCCATAACCCTTGGCATGGGTAGCTTAATACTGTTAGTCTGCAAGAAGGAGGGGGGTGAACTTGGCCACATAGTGTCAATGCTCTGCCCAGACAAGAAGCTGCAATAGAAATTGTGGGACAAAAAACCACACACAACGGTGCCAGATTTTCCTTCAACACCCAAACAAAAATCAGATGGCAGAAAATTGCAAACATTTTGCTAAATCTGATGTTATTGCTTTCATTTCATGTTGTTTTGAGTTGTCACATCACCTCTGAATCATGGAGGCCCAATCAATGAGCACTCTCCAAAATGTCTTGTCCACAGCTGACTGCTCAACTCTTGAAGACTCAAGCCTACGGTCTCTATTAGACATTTTACACATTTCACTTGAGAAACGTGTAAAATGTGTGAAGCATGTGAACAATAGTCCAGTAACTCTTTGTTTTGGGCTCAAAATTCTTCTGTTCCATTGGCATTACTGTCTTGGCTGAACTCAAACTCCTATTCATATTGGAGTGTTTTAGGGATAGATGTCAGCATGTAAAAGCATACATGGAACTAATTATTAATGTGCTAGGAGATGGTAAAACAATCTTTTAAAGTCTCTGTAAGTCCTTTCAAGACTTGGTCCTCTAGCACATTACTGCTTAGTGTGGTACGCATTTACCCAAGAGCTAAAGGTCCTATCAAGTTTGAGCTGAGCTATAAAGCTGAGATCACTGCATTAACCAAAGTAATAAATTCCTCCTCTGTCCATCCCTTGTGTTGTTCACTAAGTGACCGAATAAATATAAAACTAGATAAGAACCGGAAAGGGGATATTTAAATTTTGGTTAAACTCTTTGATTCCTACTAACCACGGAATGGAGCAATGGAAGCTAAAATATCCATTTAAAGTGTTTACTGAACTGTCCAAATAATGAGAGAGGCTAAGTGTACCTGTGCTCACAGCAATGGCATAAGACTCTGTGCTGCTTTATACGGTTCCTTCCCTTTCTTCCAAAATGCGTGCAGGTTTACAAACACATTGTTGTATTTGTTCCATCTTTGTTGTTCTAAGGGTTGTTTCCATTGAAGAGCTGTGCAAAGTGAACTCTTTTGTTTGCTCAGCACCATTGAATCATTCGTGGTATGTCTCAAGGGGATTTTTCAGAGGTTCGGGGCATCACAGACCATGGTAATGAACATAAAATTGCTCTCTTCACAGATGACATCCTGCTTATCTGAGTAAAACACAAGCTTCCATTTGATACTGTGGAGTGCTGGTAGTATATCTGCTTTCCATAAACATGGCATCGTCAAAGACTATTCCCTCAGGCACTCACCAATAAGACTCTAATTAAGTGCCTTTGCCGTCTGTCTCAAAGGCATCCAAGCACCTGGAAGTGTAAAGCTAAAACAGTTCAACTATGTTAAGAATAGACTACATTTATACAACCCTTCCCCGAGTCTCCATCATTTAATTCCTTGCTTGCCTTACTTAGCAGTGTGCTCTCAACGTGAATGTTCTTTTTTGAATTCTTCTGGCCTCTTGTCTTCCTCAGATGGCATTTAACAGTGCATGCAGGTTGTCCTGCTTCAACAGAATAAGGGAGTAATTTAACAGAACCATGAGTTTATACTATCAAAGCAGATCCAAAGTAAGCTTACCAAGATTCCCGAATAGAAGCGATTAATCTCCCTGAAATGTCAGGTACCCATCAGTGGCTCTGGGATCATGTTCTTTGCCAGATTAATATCTGACTAGACTACAAAATCCAATCCAATTGTAGAATAATAATAATAAAAAGATGGCACAACTTTTGCTTGATAGTCAAGGACCTGGGAGTTGAAGAATATATTGTGAATCAGATCATTCTTTTCCTCCATCTATGGATGGAAGCTGCTAGCCCATAACTGAAAGCAACCTACTGGTGTTCCCTATCCAGCCCATGGTGCAGAAGGGGAGGGTTCATACTGAGTCTCTGTCCTTTCATTAAGCCACACTTGCCTAGTGATGGAAGATCACTTCCCTGTGCTATGTATATAACCTTCTCACTTTGGAAGTCAAAAGATGATCATGGCTATTCCTCTGAGTTCTCTAATCCCTAATCAGAGATATTTATGCTTATCACATTTTGCTGTCTGAGAAGGCCTGTAGTATATACAGGGAGAATCCTCATTGTTTTCTTTGGTCAGTCATCAGAGATAACTGAGGAGTTGAATACACCCAATCTGCGTGTTCCAAAACCGGGAAGCATGAGTTGGAAGTAGTTACTCTACTCTAGGTAGGAGATGCAGGAGTTTTCTGCAGCTTGTTCTTAGATCAGGGTGGCCTTGCTGTGCTGTATCTGTGCCTTTTTTGGCCAGGAGAAGTGCACACATAGTGAAGACCTGTGCCCCCTGATGCTAACTGCAGACATTCAATTGGAATATAGCAAATAATTGGATCAGGATGCAGTTTTGCCTCACTGCTGCAGATGTTCCATTTCCTCTCACTTTATTCCTACTTTTATTTATTTATTTATTTATTTGTTTGTTTGTTTGTTTGTTTGTTTGCTTGCTTAATAGCTTGTGTGCCGCCCACTACCCAAAGGCCTCTGGGCAGCTCACAATCAAAATAAACAATTAAAACATCAAAACTACAATAAAATTAGAACAATACAACATATAAATACAATAAATACAATACATTAAAACACATTAAAATTGCCATAAGGACCCACAACCATCAGTTTAAAAACTTCTGGAACAGGAAGGTTTTTACCTGGCGCCGAAATGTTATCAACGTAGGCGCCAGGAGGGTCTCACTTGGGAGGGCATTCCATAGTCTGGGGGCAGTTGCTGAAAAGGCCCTAGACCTGCAAGCCATCCCTTTCACCTCCTTGAGGGATGGCTCTTTTAGGAGGGCTGCCTGGCTAGATCTTAATTGCCAGGTAGGTTCATATGGAAGGAGGCGGTCCTTCAGGTATCTAGGTCCACCATTTAGGGCTTTATATGTCAAAACAAGCACTTTGAATTGGGCTCGGGCAGTAACTGGTAAACAATGGAGGTTACACAGAATCGGCGTGATGTGCTCCTTGGCGGCCCTGCCACTCATCAGCCGCGCAGCATGATTCTGAACCAGTTGCAATTGTTGGACCATCTTCACAGGCAGCCCCATGTAAAGCGCATTGCAGTAATCAATACAGGATGTGCATGCATGCATGCATGCATAACTGACATGAGGCTCTGTTCGTAAGGGTGCAGCTGATATATTTTCTGCAGCTGGAGAAAGGCACCCCTGGTCATCGAGTTCACCTGGGCTTCCACAGACCAGGGTCCAGGAGCACCCCCAAACTACAGATTCTGTCCCTTAGGGGGAGTGCAACCCCTTCCAGGACAGGGAAATGGCCCAATAAGCCTCTAAGCGAAGCACCCACTAACAGCACTTCATCTTGTCTGGATTGAGTTTCAATTTATTAACCCTCATCCAGTCCATTATCTGGCCCAGACACAAGTTCAGAACAAAAACTGCCTCACCTGGATTGGTGGAAAACGAGAGGTAGAGCTGAGTATCGTCAGCATATTGCTGACGCCTCAGCCCAAACCTCCTGATGACCTTTCCCAGAGGTTCCATGTAGATGTTAAACAGCATGGGAGATAGTATTGAGCCCTATGGAACCCCATGACGTAAACACCATGGGGCAGAACTACTATCCTCAAGCACCACCTTCTGAACATGGTCAGCCAGGAAGGAGCGGAGCCACTGCAAGACAGTGCCTCCAACTCCCAACCTACCCAGAAGGACACCATGGTCGATGGTGTTGAAAGCCGCTAAGAGGTCCAGAAGTATCAACATGGTCGCACTCCCCGTGTCTCTCTCCCGGCAAAGGTCATCATACAGGGCGACCAATGGATCCAGAAAATCCGTTTCATCCAGCAGTGCCTGGAGCTGTCCGGCCACCACCCGCTCCAGCACCTTGCCCAAATAAGGGAGGTTTGCTACTGGTCGGTAGTTCACCAGCAGCCCTGGGTCCAGGATAGGTTTTTTAAGGAGTGGTCTAATTACCATCTCTTTCAAGGCAGCAGGGACCACTCCCTCTCTTAAAGAGGCATTTACAGTCTCCTGGACCCAGGTGTGAACCCCCTTGGCTGATATTTCAATTAGCCAAGAAGGGCATGGGTCGAACAGCGTGGTGGTAGAATGGACAGATCCAAGCACCCTGTCCACATCCTCGGGTCTCAACAATTGAAACTCATCCAATAACACTGGACCTAAGCATGGCACACTGGACACATCCTTTGATTCTGTACCAATGGTGGAGTCCAGTTCACTGCGAATCTGAACAATTTCCCCCTCAAAGTGGACAGCAAACTCATCACAGTGTGCTGCCGAATAGTCCAGGAACTCCACCGTATCTCCCGGCTGAACAAGTTCCCGGATCACCCGAAACAGCTCCGCTGAACGGCACTCTGAGGAAGCACTACGGTTGGTGAAATGTTGGCTTTTCGCCAACCGTATCGCCACAGAATAGGCCCAGTAGTGGACTCTAAGCCGTGTTTGATCAGACTCACAGTGATATTTTCTCCACTTGTGCTTCAGCCAACTCCCCTCCCGCTTCATTGCCCGCAACTCAGATGTATACCAAGGAGCCGTCTTGGCTCTGCGTATGGGGAGAGGGTGCTTAGGTGCGATCATATCAACTGCCCGCATCATCTCCCTATTCCATAGGGCAACCTGAGCCGGATAATCCCCCAGAGCTTTCAGGAAACCATCCAGGTCCATTAGTCATTGGGGGCAGATCATCTTAATGGATCCCCCACCCTTGCAGAGGGTTGGAGTAGCTAATAGCCTAAACTTGACCAGGAAATAGTCTGACCATGACAATGGGGTCAAAGCCAACCCCTCCATCTCCCAGTCCCATTGAGAAGACTAGGTCCAGAGTATGGCCCTTCTTGTGTGTTGGACCAATGACATGTTGAGACAGTCCCATGGTTGTCATGGTGGCCATGAAGTCCTGAGTTGCTCCAGTTAAGGTAGCCTCGTCATGGATGTTGAGATCCCCCAGTAACAACAGTCTGGGGGTCCTCAACACCAGGTCCGAGACCACCTCTGTCAGCTCAGGCAGGGAGACGGTTAGTACGCAGCCGGGTGGGTGGTACACCAACAGAATCCCCAATCTATCTCGTGAGCCCAACACACAATACAGACCCTCCAGACCCTTTCCCAAAGAGACAGGAAGCCTGGTCAAGGAGATAGAACTCCTATAGTCTATAGCAATTCTGCCTCCCCGGCTCACGGGGTGACACTGGTGCTGGACTGAGTACCCAGGCAGGCATAGCTGGGACAGGGGAACCCCACCTTCCTCTCTAACACATGCCAGGCCAGCACCCTCATTCAGAATAACATCATGGATGAGGGCAGGCTTATTTTGTACTGACCTGGCATTCAACAACAGCACTGTGTGGCTCATTGTATGAGAGTTCCACATCTTTGGATCTAGTTGATCCCCCTTGGCTAAGGTCTGATTGGAAAATCTCTGATCCTCTGGTTCTGTTGATTGAAGGAATGAGTGTAATTCTCACCACTGGGTTCTTCACCTCTCTAGTCTGTAAATTCTCATAATTGGGATATCTTGATCTCTGGATTGTTCATAACAATGATGGTCAATATATATGCCATGAGGGCAGTTAGGTGAAAAAGCACAGTGGAGCACATTGCCCACCCAGCCTGGTAATCCATACTGTTGAACCTCATGTATTTCCTAAGTGCAAGTGACTCTGGCTTTGCAAGGTTATCGTGACAGGGCAGCCCTCATAAATCATTTTGGGCCAGGGTCATAAAACATCCGGATATGCCATATGTAATAAAACCTGCAAAAAAGGGGTCGAGGGCTGGTGATGTACTGCTGACTGTAATTTTACCTACTTCTATCCTGAGGTGACATAGCCACTTGCACTGACCGCCATTTGTGACTGAGTTTATGCGCATAGGGAACCCCTTTGCAAAGAGAATGGAATGGGCAAAAATGTGCCACCGTTCTAGGCCAATCGGAGCGGTGACCAGAAATTCCCATCTGGCCCTTATGCGACCAGCTAATCTTATTTTCTCCTAGGGGTGGGTGAGCGGGAAAGTGTCTGGGGAACAAAGAGGCAGGACCCATCTATGTGGGACCTTAAGAGGGGTCTCTGGCTGCTAGTCATGTGACCTGTAATCAGACCCCTTAATGGGTCATCCTGGCTGTAGGCGGTTATCCCTGACCGCCCGGGCCCTTTTCAAACTGCCACATCACGGGCGGGTGGACATTTGAGCCCCTCTGTAGGAGCTCTGTAGGAGCCACCTTTGTCCACCCAGCCCGGAAATAAGACAAGACATGTTTGTGGGATTTAAAATAGGGCCACAATTTTATTGATCTTGCAAGGTTATTGTGACAGGGCAGCCCTCGTAAATCATTTTGGGCCCGGGGCCATAAATCATCTGGATCTGCCGTATGCAATAAAACCTGCAAAAAGGGGGTCGAGGGCTGCCGATGCATTGACTGTAATTTTACCTACTTGTATCCTGAGGTGACATAGCCACTTGCACTGACCGCCACAGAAAGCCGGGCTACTTTGTATGCCCCCATTCTGGTTCAGTCTAGGGTTCATCAGCAACAGTCAAATTGTAGTTTGTGTCTCTGCCATGTGTGTGGACATTTAGACTGCTTCCAGCTTATTCACTCACTCTTTCAAGGGAAATCAGTTAATGGGCTACCTTCAAATCATGATTTATTAAGTCTTGAAGAAGAACTAAGTGTGACCCTAGAGATACACAGACTATTTTTCCAGCCCTGGCAAAAAGATCTTACTACTGAAAACTTTCTTGAACAATGTTCCCGAGTAACATAACGCAATTGCTCATTTCTACACATTGACCCCATGGTATTTATTTTCTCCTTAGAACAGCTATCATTGTGCTATCTAAAATGAACTTCCATACTAAACAATGCTGCTGAAATAGGATTAATTGTTATGGTTAATGGTATGTTATTCCTGTGTACCAGAAGTATAGGAAATGTCAACAGATGTCTTCATTAAAAAGGATTGATCCAGCAGATGGCTAAAATGAGTTATAAATGTTTTTCTTACCTGGTTTATTTTTAATATGGTAAACAAGAAAACAGCTGGGTCAGTAAAAATAAACTAGTGGCGGCTGCTAGTGAATTTCAGTACCCTTGTTGGGGCAACGTTAATTAATCATGGACCTCTTGTTTCAACATGCATACAAAGATGTTAGAACATATTGTACATGTATAAAAGTCTGAAGTTTTGGATTTTTTTTTGCATTATTTTGTTACCACAACCAACAGTGAGAAACACAAGGTGTGATCACAGATTCTCATTTCTTAGGTACATTTTAGGCATGTACCTAATCAAAGACATTTTGTTGAAAAAGTTTTGCTTTTCTTCTTTTACCACCTGTTCACAATGGCCTAGCTGAACGCCACTAAGCCTATTTGTTCGTTTCAAGGCAGACACCTTTCTGAGCTTTAGGTGTGATATGACTGAGGTGTCACAAACAAGAGAGGAGCCATTACATTATCCATGGCATTGAAACCATTACACTGTTTATAACCAGCATTGTTGAAATGACAAATGTTTGTCTTATAAGAGTTAAGAGGAGGCTACTAGCAGAGATCAGTTTATAGATATATGAGGAGAAGCTATCAATTTTGCATTAATGAAGGGGAAATGGCAAGCCCAATTCAAGACGAGTTAGAACATAAAAACAGTTTACAATGAATGGCTACGAGTAAGTGAGGTTGCTTGGTTGTGGTCCTGTAATTGTGGAACAGCATTCCAACACGGGTTGCCAGGCCCTCTAAGAACATAAGAAGAGCCATGCTGGATCAGGCCAAAGGCCCATCTAGTCCAGCTTCCTGTATCTCACAGTGGCCCCACCAAATGCACCTGGGAGCGTTTGAGACTAGATATCTGTCTCCTGATACCACTCCCCTGCATTTGGCCCTTGAAGTACCCTGGCTTTAAGCCTGGATATTACACATCTCCATCATGGTTTGTAACCTGCGATGGACTTTTCCTCCAGGAATTTGTCCAATCCCCTTTTGAAGGCATCCAGGCTAGATGCCATCATCACCTCCTCTGGCAGGGACTTCCACAGACAAACAACATGCTGAGTAAAAAAATATTTTCTTTTGTCTGTTCTCACTCTCCCAGCCCTCAATTTGAGTGTATGTCCCCTAGTTCTGGTATTTTGTGAGAGGGAGAAGAGCGTCCCTCTATCCACTTTACTCATGCCCTGCATTATTTTGTACATCTCAGTCATATCCCCCCTCAAGTGCCTTTTTTCTAGTTGAGACAATTTTGGAAAGAGAAGCAACTCCATAAGGATAAATAGTATAAGTGATTTATTTCCTGATGGTTCCATTGGTGGGGCGCACTGTGTATGTAGATTTTCATTGCATGCTTTATATTAGTAGTAAATGTTTTAGATCAGTGGTTCCCAACCTTCCTAATGCCACAACCCTTTAATACAGTCCCTCATGCTGTGGTGACCCCCTTGCCCTGCTTGGAAGAGGCCACAAGCCCTCTTTGGCAGGCCACTATGCTGCGGGTGCCATTGATTGACATCCACTCCAAGCTATCAAGCTGTAACTCACTCTTCCCCCCTCTTCCTCTCCCTCCGCCTCCAGACCCAAGCTGTTTGTGCCTCCCCCCCCCCCACTGGCTCATGGCGACCCCTGTGAAATGGTCCCTCGACCCCCCAAAGGGGTCCCGATCCCCAGGTTGGGAGCCACTGTTTTAGATGTATTATTTTTTCTATGTCTGTATTTCTTTGTCTAAAATAAAACATGTAAATTTAAAAACACATACACACATACAAATATTTGGAACAGTGTTCGGAACATTTTCCAGAAATGAACTCATTACATCAGAACAGAAGAATCAGATTGTGAAGTGTGTGTATATATATCAACATCACTCTTTTGTGACTTCTTGAAAAGAAATTAGTTAATATGCTATTTGAATAATCCTTTCCCCCCCTCTTTGGGTTGGTTTTTGTATTTGTAAGACATGTCAGAGGAACAAACAGAGAAACAACAGTGCTATTGGAAAGAAGGGGTATTTTGTGTATCTAGTCCAGGGCTTCCCCAAACTATTACCTGAAGGTGAGAACTGAGGCTAGATCATTCTTACAGTTATTTTATGCAAACATATTTCTCTTAAGTACCAAGATTTTTGGGGTCGTTAACTGGATCCAATTAAAAGACATGTTAGAGCATGTTCTGAACAGTAGGCTATCAACCAAGGCCTTCCTCTGGGGCCAGTAAGGTACCAAGGGGTGCGGGGGGGGGGATAAACAAGTAAAACATGCATTTGTACATAGTCCCACTGTTCTTACCTCCTAGTGTCTTCTGTGCACAAGTAATAGAACAAAAAAGAGTGGCATTGTATTGACAGCAGAAGAAGTGAGCAAGCACTATAATGATAATCAGGGGCAATGCATTCCCGTGGACTGCAGAAGTTGGTAATTGTGATAAGAATCAAGCTCCAGAATGGATTTGTGTGGATAAAGTAGATCCACATCTTTTCCCCAGTTGCAGAGATGAATTGGCAGTAAATCGCATTGGCAGAAAACAAGGGCAAGTTGTCTAAAGGGCAGGTTTTCCAGGATCTCTTCCTTTAGAGAGCAGCAAAGAAAATCTATTCATATAAAGAGTGTGACATCCCTGGAATGGACTTATAGGTATCTGTGGATTTGAAGGCGCCTTCTCTCTCCATTGTCTAGTAGGAGGAAATCCCTGAATGGGTGACTATTATATCAAAGACAACAGGGGACTCTGTTTTCTTCTTCTTTTTTCTGAAGAGGGGAAACACAGCATGGTAATCTGCAACAGTAGTAGGATTTGCATGGTTCCTCTGAGTCTTATTGTTGTTAGAGGGTGCCTTTCCTGAGGCAAAATTTACATTTAACTAGTTAATAAATATTAACAGTTTGTTCCCACTTTTTCACTCCTGGGACCAGCCTTAACTTTCAGAGACAGGCGAGTTTTCCCTGAATGATGGACTACTTACTGTGCCTTTTTATGAATCTACCATACATGGCTACACAGACTTTGTGTTTATAACCACTTGTAACTTTGTGTTTATATCTCTCCATGTGTGATTGCACTGACACTACTGATTGTGTCTTAATTGTAATGGACTGTACAGTCTCTCCTTACTGTAAGCCACCTTGGGTCCTTTTTCCAAGGAGAAAGGTGGGGTAAAAATAATCTTAATAAATAAATAAATAAATAAATAAATAAATAAATAAATAAATAAATAAATATCTTTGCCTAATGTAGAGTTAAGTGCACTTAAGCCCAGTGATTCTACAATAAGGACTTTGATTTATAGTTAAGAAATGGTTTAGTATGTCAGACTTTGAATGTTTACCTTGGCAAGGGTTGCACAAGGCAGTTCATTTTGGCTTTAACATTAATTGTGTGTTCTCTTTGAATAGGGTGTGTTTAGTAATTTATTGTGGTGTCCACAGGGAAATCTACAGCAGATTATGCTGCACCGCTGTGATTTATCATTTCCACGTTATTTCTGACTCAGAGAGCATGCATTGTTATGCGCTTTCCTTCAGCAGCACATCAAACTAAATTTCACCATCAATCAAAGTATTTTAAAATATGGAAAACTGTTAACAGTGGCAAGGACTCAGTCACATCTAAGTGTCTCTGAAGAGTAATTTATTACATGTCTGTGTTATAACACTTTTAATATTATTGCTCTTCACAGGGTCAGGTTCATGTCGCTTTAGTTACTCAGATCCTGATATAATTGTGTCTTACTCAAAGAATAATTCTGCAGATTGGATTCAGCTGGAAAAACTAAGGTTTGTTAAAAGCAATCACCTCCCTTTTATCATCCATTGTTGTAAAATACTGGGTGTCATTTCTTATTATAGTGCTTCACTTTTGCTTATTTTAAAATGCCATTTGTTACCAGTTTGTTTTCAAGGAAAGGTTTGCAGGCTTAAAATGCAAAGTTTAAAATAATGAAGTTAGAGAATCAATAAATAGTTACTATGCCGGAGAGTGAATCTGTGCCTTCTGAGAAGAAGATAACATTGGTTAATATTGTTGTTTTGTTTAAAAGGTTTTAATTGTACAGTACTGGAGTGAACTTGTACTTGTCAATTCATTTGTTCACCTCAGTGAATGAAGAAATCCTTCATTAGCATAGAGAAGACCCTTTCATTTAAGTAAACCTTTCCCAACCCAGACCGAAATAATGAGACGAGACAAAGTGTTTTGGGTTAAATATGGGCCACAATTTTATTAACAACCATATTTAAATATTAACCTTTAACTGTAAACAAAAGAGGACCTGTGCCGTAGCGCAAGTGGTAAACCTCTGTAGGTGTTATAACGAACAAACAGCCCCTCCCTGTTTTAAGAGATTCGGAATGCATATGGAAAGATGCAGCCAAACTACTTAAGCATCCTTTCCCTACTGAATCTCCTTCTCCAATGGCAGCCCTCATTTACCTGACTGTAAATTATAGTTTAGCCTATCTATTTCTAATTCCTGTTGTTATTTAGTTTTATATGAGGGCTGTCAAGCACCTTAAAGGTGCGATATAAAGGAGGGGCATAACTGAATTAATATACCACTTACGCTACCCGCCAATTGTGACCATTTAGAGAAATAGTTATGACACCCAGCCACGCAATGAGGATGATGGGATGGGCGAAAACTCGCTATCACTCCTGACCAATCTGAGTGACAGCCAAAAATTCCCATCCGGCCCCGAAGCAGCCAGCAAAGCATCACCATCCACAATATAGGGTGGGAGGGTGGGGGCAAACGGACACCAAAGGCAAGAGGCAGGGAGCTTGCTGGAGCAGCCTTAAATAGGCTTGCTCCTTGCCCACGCAGCCACCGTAGAAGGCGCGAAAACTTTCGTGCCTCATCGGTTGGGTGGGAAAGAGGCCCCGCCCGACAACGAGTCTCGAGCGGAGCCGCCATTATGGGCAGGTTGGAGAGTTGACCATTTGAATACGTACATCCATTTAAGCCTTCCTGATTCATACATAGACCTTGATCCATTTGCCTTCAACTGCAAACCTGTGTAGTTGATTTTGAAACGATGACCCTTCTTTCCATATTTTACCCCAGACTTGCTAGCAGAGCAGCAATGGGCATTTCTAGTATTTGAAGGCTGAGATGAGGACCTGGGCAGACTGCGGTGCTTGGTGACAGGGCTCATATGCTCAACTATGAAGTCATTCTCTGCACCATCTGGTAGATTAAAAATACACCCTTAGTCCAGGCAATGTGTTTTATATGAATAATTCTGCCCTTGTGCACAGGAACATCATGAGGCTTTAATCTGTGATGATTACCTCCATCAAATTCCTATTGATAATATGGTTTTTTTTAATACACCAAAGATTTGTTCTGTTGCCCATATCACTGGTCGTTTCCCCAAATTTGAATCAGTTCAGTGTGGAGGTCCAGTGATATTGAACAATAAAAAAGAAAGAAAGAAATTAGATGCATCTTCCAAAGCACCTACTGCCAGGTTTACAAGTCCATCCACTCCATCAAAAGGATTGCTGTTGTATTTTCATGGCTGCTTTATTACATTCCAAAAGCATTGGGTGTTTGCATTTTAGCACCACTTTTAATCTCAGTAGGAGCAGTAATTTCCAGCATGGCAGCTAGCTGTTCAAGTAGAATAGAAGATAGCACAAAAATAGTTTATGGTTTAATTTCGATGGCTTGTTGTATTACACTTAGACTTAGAGCAACCTTTTTTTTGAAAGTTGTGCAATATTTCCTAAAAGAGATGATTTTAATACAGCATCATGAGCAGCAGTGAAGTCTTTGCTTTTATAGTAATACATAATATAATTGAATATCCTGTGAACTGAAATGCACTTTGAAGTGACTTATCTGTTTGAGAAGCACACAGGAGAGCAGAACTTTTTTGCTTTCCAAATCTAAAATCTTCTGAATAGGAGGGCAACCTAGCAGGAAGCACTCCCGCTCATACCTGATGGGATGTATTTTTGCATCATTCTCACTCATTTCTGTGAGAGATGCACAAGAGTGGTTGCCATGGGACTGTGCTCATGGGTACAATCGTTTTCAAGCTCACAGTAGTATTTTCGTGCTACTCCTTATATGTCTGTGTTGAGGCATAGTAGCAAAGCAGACAGTGGTGAGGCAGCCTGGTGGCAGGGTGGTCTGGTAGTTGCTGCCTTGTGGGCAGTTTCTAAAGTGTTGCTTCCTTGCTGGAAGAAGGGATATTCTTAGCAGGCACTTTGTACATGATCCTTGGACTTCTTCTTCTTATGGCTTCCCGTGTGGAAACACTGGACTAGTAGGGCAGTGTGGGAAGTATGTTACTCCTTGTGCTCAAGGGAAGATGTCCAAGAGGATCTTGGTCCCAGTTCTGTGGGCTCTTGCTAGCCAAATTCAGGCTAATTAATATCCCAACAACAAGCCTTGAGGCTGTGTATTAGGAATTAATAACCCTTTTGATTCCATCAGCTCATCACGCAACTATGTCTGAGATCCACACACAGCCCAAGGCAGTCCCAATTCCTTTGGGAATTCTTTTGGGGCTTACCCAAAATTCCTTGCTTAGGACTGTGTCCACATCAGTCTCGGCTGCAGTCACCCAAATGTAAAAATGCTCCTATTTTAGCAGTGTAGTGTGCGGAGATCATATAATTAAACTGTCCGGCTGTTGCTGAGAAGAAATGAGGACTGAGTTGTACAGTGTGACGATAAAATAAGTCATCTTTATTAAAGGATATGGCAACAAGAGAACATCGGTTTTGTATTTTCATATCTTACAGGGCTCCTTCCAATGTTAGCACCATCATCCACATCCTGTACCTTCCCCAAGAAGCCAAAGGAGAAAACATTCAGTTTCAGTGGAAGCAGGAATACGTGCATGCTGGTGATGTGTATGAAGCCTGCTGGGCCTTGGACAACATTCTCATCATAAATGCAGCTCACAGGCAGATTATTCTGGAGGATAATCTTGATCCTGTGGACACCGGCAACTGGCTGTTTTTCCCTGGAGCCACTGTTAAGGTTTGCTCAATTTTGGTTTCTAATTTGCCAGTGTTTTACCTCAGACAGTATTTCGTTTTCTGCTGTGCCTGCTGATTAATGTGCGCGCTTTGCAATGAAATAACCGAGAGGAAAAATGTCACCCCCTTATAATTATTCCACTTAGATAATTTTTCTTCAATCGTAATACCAAGTAGCACGACAATTTTGTATACAGTTATTATCATGCTAAGGGTCATATAGAGGAAAATGCCTAAAAACATACCTCTCTAATAAAATAGCACCAAATCTCTGAAAGGAATATAGGACTTACTACTTTATACAGTATTTGGTAACCATTCTCCTTCACTGCCTCAGAAGCATAAAGGCAGCAATTCATTATGGTTTTCCCATTTACATGGTCATTCTGCATTATCACACTTGTAATGTTTTTGAATATATCTAAGTATTTATTTGCTTGCTCATTTGTTTACCAGCTACATTCCCTCTTTTTATTCGGAGTATCAGCAAGCAGCTTATATGATGAATTAAAGCAGCAGATTATATGTTTGTGCATGTGCGGGTGAGTAAGTGTGATAAGCAGTATAGAAAATCACATTCAAAACATGGTAATGCAGCATACAAGAGCATCACAGTAAAAAAAAACAAATATAGAAGGAAAATAATACCCAGCATTATCCTGCAGTAGACAGTGCTGGCAGCTCAGAACAGTTTTGATACTAGTTATGTGTGTATGTCCATTCATTTATGAGTGCCCCATAACCCTACCATCATGAAAGGGCTGTATTGTACAGTGGACCCTTGTATAACAAACAGTTTGTATAACATAAAATCTGTACAACATAAAATATTCTGGATATAGGGGAAATTTGCTTAACATAATTGCCTATGGGGAAAATCTGTACAATGTAAAATGGGATTACTCCATTTTCAATGCATTCCTATGGGAATTTGTATAAAGGAAAATTTGCTTAACATAATTTCATTTGGAACGGATTAATTCCTTTATACAAGGTACCACTGTATCTGCCTCATTCTGACTGACTCATTGTTATGCAGGCAGTAATAACTGCTCTGAGTTTTGAATGTGTTCTAAAGACTTACCTGTTTGTTCCGGCTTTTCCCTGCACTCTTGAGAGGTTGTGTACTGTGGGTTGTTTGAAACCTTACTGCAGGTCCATTGTTATATATTACTCTTGCTAATTGAATAGATCAATATGTTGGGATCCCCTGGCCACACAGAGAGGCAGGCTCGGGAGTTCTATTTTTCACTGTGATTCCCAGGAAAACAGCTGGTCTGTAGAGCCTTGGGCAAGCTGCACAGCAGGGGTCCTCAATCTATGGCCTGTGGTCTGGAATCGGCCTGCTAAGGTCCTGAATCTGGCCCACCAGCCATTGCATAACCCCCCACTTGCTCCCCAACTTGAGCCAAACAGGAATCCAGTGGCTTTCTCCCCCCCCCCCCCGCGGGACCACCCCCTTGCTGCTACCAGGGTGCATGCGCTGCTCAGCTCCTCCAGAGGCCTTCATACATGGTGGTGGCGGCGGCGAGGCTGAAAGCAATGGGAGGGAAGCACGCAGGTGCCAAACCTCTTGGACCAGAGATTGAAGTCAGCCTTGTGCGCCTGCATGCCGACTCCTAGAATAACTACTGTACAAGTGGGGAGTTGGGGGTGGAATGGCCTCGGCTTTGGGTGGGAGGAAATTCAAAGCAGATGCACACCAATTGTTCCTATAATCCGGCCCCCAACAGTATCTGAGGGACAGTGAACTGACCCCTTGTTTAAAAAGTTTGAGTACCCCTGTTATATAGTCTCCCAGAGTGCTTCCAGAAGGAGGGACTGTTAAACCATTTCTGAATTCTGAGCTCTCGCAAGGTTGTCATAAGTTAGAATCAACTTGACATCATATGATTATTATACCATAGTGGTTTGGAAATTATGTTAAATAAATAAACAAACAGTAATCAGGGCTTTAGATGTTGATACAACACTCAGATGAGGCAAGGGAGATAGACTGGCTCCAAACCATATACAGCTTCAAAAGTTACTATTTGTATTGGGTAGCTGACAAAGCTGACTGGCATCAGAATGAATTAATGTATCCATTCTGATGTGACTTGGGCAGTCTGCCTTTTTTGAAGACATTTCAGAAGCAGATTATTTCAGAAGAGCATGTTCCAGCCCAGTCTAGACCCGAGAGGTCTGCATTAACATTCTTGGATATAGGTTCCTTAATTCCATTCCAAACGATGTTGTGAGCATGTCAGGGTATTCTGTTGGACTATAATTATTTGAATTGTTAACACCAGCTAAATGCCCACAATCATCTTCAGGCTGCAAACATGATATTTTTGGGGCCGTGTAACACCATCTACCAAACAAACAAACAAACAAATGGACAAATGAATATATGAAAAAGAAAGAAAGAAAGCCCTGTTCTGCTGCCGAGCCTCTGCTCGGCAAAATAGTACGAGGCACAATTACATGCTCCTTGCGAGACCCAAGGAGGGGATGGAGGTGAACCCTTTATAATAGGACTCCTCCCAGTGTGTGGCCTCTTGCCATGGCGGGTAGTGCGAAAGAACATAAGCATTGGGTGAGTCACAGGTTGATAACAAGCTCTAGCCCATCCAACTCCATGGCGCTGCAGATCAGATTACAGAGTCAGAGGGAGGATGGCTGGAATTCACCCCTGGGCTAGGGGCAGCCAGCTAGGGGTGCTTTCTGGCCAGCAGTGGGACAACAATTTACCGGCTGCGGGGGCACTGTCTGGGGGACTGTGACACCGTGGGGTTGGGGACTCACCCCCATATGCAATCCAGTGGGGAGAGGTCTAGGAAGACTTCTTGGTCCCAACTTGCTTTCCACACTCCAGCAGCTCCCTCTGGCCCGGGTTTAATCCAATTAACTGCATCTCGCCTCTTTATTTTGACATGGGAGGGCAAAGCAAGCATAATCCACATCACATTTGTTTTTGTTTTGTCTTGTCTGGATTATATTTCAGTTTGTTTGATCACATTTCCACCTCCAAGCACCAGTTTATAACTGCCTTTCCAGGTTCTGCTTAGAAGTTGTGTGTGTTGGGAGGGGAGTGTTGACCATCAATCAGCACACTGATAGCACTGGAGCCACAACCTCAGATGTTGGGGTCCATTAGTACTACAATAACACTAAATATCTGGATGTTTAAATTGCATGTGCCCTACGACACCACATGTAATACCCAAACAGTGTGTTAAAAATCTAGGATGAGAACTGTCAAATCACTAGAGTGTTTATGCCCTGTACGTGACCCTATTTTACCTTTAGTATTGCAATGCCTGTTGGTAACATTTCCTGAGGAACACAAGCAGAAAGTTTCTATTGCTATTTTGTTTTACTTCTAGGATTCCTAGAAAGTATCTGCTTGGCTGCTATGGCAAAATGTTGGACTAGGACCAGAAAGAACTCTTGTTACGTCCTTATTATCTCATACAGAATTAAAGTTGCACACTTAATTTATATGTTCATCGGATCATTGGATTGTGCCATTGAAAAAGTTCTTCATTAAAAATGGAAGTGGACGCTGATCCACAAACTTGCTACAAACCAAGCCCATAAAAAGACAGACTTTTTTTGTCTGGAATTTATACAGTCAATGCTTACCACAAACAGTAGGACCACAGCAGAAGCCAAAATGCGTAAAGCATGCACCCAATCTATTGGCCAACGAGCAAAAGGATTTTCTCTGATTTCATTATATGTTTTCATATGGGGAGGGAAAGAGTTTTAAAGCATGTCCAATTAATCGCGATATGAAATACACTTTATGGTTATAAATAGATTTAATTTTTTTTTTGTTTTCCTCTATCGGGGGACAGAGATATGACTTATACTCAATGCTGTGTAGCAGGCTGTTTCTTTTTCTCCTGTAACATTCTGCTTGCTGTGGTGCTTGAATAGTTCCCAAACAATATACAGTGTGTCTTTTTTATAGTGTGCCTTCCAACCAAGGCATGGTTTGTTGTGGCAACCATTGTTGTAGCAACCACTGAAATCTGTAGAAATCAATCAAAATATTTAGTACATAAAATTTTGAAATCTGATTTTTTTAACCAGTCTTGTCTGTTACTATAAATTTCTGTGGTCACACATCACTTCAGAATGCATTTTTTAAACAGGGCCTCCACCCCACACTCACCCCTCCCAATCTCTGTCAAGGCATATGCAGCCATAAAGAGATAGATCCTTTAGCAAAGTATAAATGCATAACAAGTAGAGCTTAGCTTTGTTTAGTAGAATTGCTCTTGTTTAGCAGTTGCATGCAACTCTAGCAAAGGCTTATCACAAAAGTGGGTGAATTAGAGATTAGATATGTACTAAAGTCTCATAAAATGCTTGTCAGAAATTCCCTTTCAAAACCAGCTGAATAAAAAGCATGCATATGCCAGATAGGATAGTGGATTAGTTTACTAACCTTTCATCTCTTTAAGCCTCCATACAGTTTTAGAGGATAAATTAAATGAATTTGTCAATCTAATCCCCATCTGATGTTTGTCCATATTACACCTGGTATACTGTAGAGGCTGGCTGTTCGCACAGAGGGACATTTCATTTAGATATTTATTTCTGGTATACCTCCTAAGGCTACTCACGGCTTTTCCACTGGAACTTGAGAAAGTAGGACAGAATACAGGTTAAACTGACCATTTACAGCAGGTATGTTCCAGATCACCCAGATCTAGTGGTATTTGACAAAGAAACGTGTGAAGAACAGCTGTTGTGCTCGGTTTGCTTAAGGTAAAAGCAAAAGGTAAAGGTTCCCCCTGCACAGGCATGCTAGTCGTGTCCAATTCTAGGGGCGGTGCTCATCTCCGTATTCAAGCCGAAGAGCCAGTGTTGTGCAAGTCTGTGGCCAGGTGGCCGGCATGGCTGCAAGGAAGCACTGTTTTACCTTCCTGCTTTTTATAGCGGTACCTTGCATTTACATGCTTTCGAAATGCTAGTTTGGCAGGAGCTGAGGTTAACAGCGGGAGCTCCCTCCGCTCCGTGGTACCCGGGATTTGAACCGGTGAGCTACAAAGCCAACTTTGTAGCTGACAGGTTTCAGTGCTCTAGCCCACTGAGCCACCATGCCCCTTGCTCAATTTGCTTAGCTGACAAGAAAGTGGTCAGTAAACAACATAAATATTTGAGACATTATTTAAAGAAATATGTCATATACTCACTAAACCTCATTTAAAAAAAATATCACTGTGGTAGTACTAGATAAGGAACCCGTGACATTGGGGGGGGGGGAGTGTTCTGCTTATATACCGCCCCATACCACTTTACGTAGTCTCTGGGCGGTTTACAATTTTAATTACAGCGTGCAGGCTACACATTGCCCCCCCCCCCAGCAAGCTGGGTACTCATTTTACTGACCTCTGGAGGATGGAAGGCTGAGTGAACCTTGAGCCTGCTACCTGGGATTGAACCCCAGTTCGTGAGCACAGTTTTACCTGCAGTACAGGCATTTAACCACTGCGCCACGAGGCTAGTGTTTTCCCATTACATTCTGCATACTGCAGTTTTTTTGCTCTAAATTGTTGCATGCATATGGCCTTCTATTCCAATGTTACATCTTTGCTCTTAAAAAAAAAGATTCATCTCATTATTATGCAGATATGTGACAGGGTCCTTGGAGTCACGCCTGCCCTTGTTCTTCCCATGGTATATCCCTAGTATTGACATCTTGTGTGCAGCTGTTGGGAGGAGGAACCATTGGGAGGAGAAATCGAGCACAGCTGCCTCTCCTGATTGGGAAGATACTTGCTGTGGGTGAATTGACCCCTGTGGGGGCATGCCCACCACTAATTGAAGACACTGGGGGGGGTCATAGCCAGGGCCACCCTAGCATGAGCTGGTGGTCATTAAAGGGGAGAGGAATAGTGATTTGAGGCAGGTGGAGGCCAGGAAATTTGAAGGAGACCCAGAAAAAGAGAAAGACAAGTAGGTTAGTGGCGGGGAATCAGTACCCCTGGGGGTCCAAGAGCGGGTGATCAAGGATGTCAATTGCGGAAGTCCCCATGTTTATCCTTGAGCACCTTGTCCAGTGAGAAGTATGACACAAAAGAGGCGCAAGAGGAGAAAGCCACACTAAGAACTGAAAGAGGGGCATGAGGACTATACCTGCCAGCAGCGGCCAGCAAGAAAGACTGGGAAGCCTAGCTTGGGAAAGTGACTGTAGCTGCTCCTCATCTTCTCACTCAAGGATACTATAACTGAGGGTTGGGCTTGTTCCAAGACACCACCAGAGAGGCGTCCTGCACAATTAAGGCTGCATGAGCAAGTGCTCATTAAATTCAAACTAGAGAGTGCCTTATCTAGTCATGGAACCCGTTGACATTCCTCTCCTCATACAGGACCTGAGGGTCCACAAATTATTTCATTGTCCCTTGCTTGCCATTTTCCTATGATATGAATTATCTTCTTTGAGCCAAAATGGGAACCTATGAAATGCTTGGCCAAGTCTGGAGAAGCTGAAGTAGAGTATCAGCACCACCTGGAGCAGACTGCCAGGAATGGTAGCAGCAGAGTAACAGAGTGTGTGAGTGAGAATTAGATGCTACAAGTCTTAGGATGGTTCTCAGGGATGACTAGACATCAGTCATATTTTAATCCTATTCATGTATTCAAAGATGCATGTGGATGTATAGAAACTAAACCATGTTGGCCTTTTCCTCTTTGGCCTTCCCTTGGCGTGAAGGTGACCCAGGACCTTTATATTGAGATCAGGCAGGTTCCTGTTATCTCATTGGTTCTTGAGTACAGTAGTTGGCGTGGGAAAATAGGTTAGTTGGCATTCAGCTTAGCCATTGCCTTACACTGAGGTTTGCTGATTTCAGATGTAACGGTAAAGTTGTGACTGATTAATTTTTCCACCGATACTTGTGCCTATTGAAATGGATGCCTTGCCAGGATTGGCTGCCTTGGTCTGCAACAGACTGATTTCTTCAGTGGAAAGTACCTCTATTCCTGCCTGAATGGACTATGCAAGATTTTCTATTCAGTGGAGGAAAGCCACGTGACAGCCAGAGAAACCACATGACGCTGTTTCCATAGCTTGCCTAATTAACGTACCGTAGTTCCATTCAAGTGTTAACAAACCTTTGTTACTTTGTTTGTTATCCTGTCATGCAGATATGTATAAATATCCTTTCTTTCCTTTTTTTGCCAATACACATGGGCCTGGTGATGTATCAGGGAGCTCCTGTTTAACTGCATATATGAATGCGAGAAATACAAAGGCAATGATGCAATGAGTATGTTTTAGCAAATGATATATAAAAACTTAATACAATTGAAAATAATCACAACTTCTGTGTGTTTTTGGGGAGAGATTCATCCTGAAGCTTCATTCTGAAAGATCTTCATTCATATCCTTGTCACCACTTAATTCCAAATGATGGCAATTACTGTTAAGTGTGTTGCCATGCATAAATTCACATTATCAACACTGGGTTCTTCCATCAATCTGTTAGCAGATTTACAGGAGATCCTTTATATGTTTACTCAGAAATAAGTCCCACTGAGTTCAATTAACGCTTAAGTGGGGTTAGGACTGCGAACTAAAAAAAAAAACAACAACACCCCAAACAATCCAAGCACTAACATAACTCATTCCCAGCAAGACACAATATCTAATTTAAGGCTCAGCAAACAAGGCCATTTTAATTAATTTTTCTCCATCATGATTTTTCTTTCCTCTCCCTCCTATATCTAATCTGTTTTCACTGCTTAGGTTTTAATTAAGAAAACCCACTCTGCTCTCTAAGGAGCTATCTGCAGTGGCGAAAATAACCACTTAAAATATGGCAGTCATTTAAAAAGCAGCTGCCATCAGAACAGTGGTTTGAGATGGCCTACAAACAATGGTTTAGCTTTCATTTTAAAATGTACTTTGCATTTATGCTTTATGTAGCTACCTAAAAGTGTTCTGTTTGTATCTCACCTGGCTGGATTGTTTTTGTTGTTGTTGTTTCTTTTCTTTAAGCATTCTGTCCTTTCTATTTGGGTGGGCTGAGTGAAAACTAATTAATGGAGAAAACGGATGGCTCTCTACTCATGTAAAAAAAAAATCTGCAGAAAGCTGGACAGATTTCTTTCCGTCTGTCACCAGCCCTTTGCAAGCTGGCATCACCCAGTAGGCCTGATATATTCATTCGAGTGCAACCAGAGTAACCAAAAAACTAAATTGTGAAGCTACAGCTGTCTGAAAGAATGATCGTGTCCATTAGGCCATTGATGGATACCACAGAATGGGGCTTCAGTATTTATCTTTCTTTAAAAAAACAATGATTTAAATACAAATGTTAGAAGAAAAGACAGCAAATGTTTTAAAAAGCCCCAGAGGTGGAGTCGCTAACCACAGAGCAAACTTGGGAATATATGACTCATGACTGAAGTTCAAAATCTATTAGAGTGAGGAATGTAACACTGATGTTTCCTGCTGATGTTGTGTCTTTGGCCGGGAAAATTACATCCGTTTGTTACCCTGTCTTCTGTTTAGCAAAGTAATGACAAGGGAAATTGGGTGAGGGAGAGGGTGTTTGTTGACCAACACTCCATAATATGATTTATGTATGTATATATTATTTTTGTTATGCCTTGTATTTTCTTGTTGTAAACCGCCCAGAGTGGCCTTCGGGCGGAATATAAATAATATAATATAAAAAACAACAACAGGGAAAGGAAAATAAGGGTTTCAAAGCTTTTTATCAGTAGGGAATCCTTTAGCCTGTAAGCGGACCCGTATGCAACACACACACCCCCACCTTGTTTTGATACAAATGTAACGTGTTCTTTTGACATTGCGAAAAAGCTATATTTATACTTGATCCAGTAGAGTCATTTGCATGTATAAGAATATACCCTGAGAGACAAAGAAGGCCTTTGGGTTGGGTGAACTGCCAATAAACCTATTCTGTAATTGTTGTGTGATTATGATCAAATATTTTGCTTCTGCTTTCTCAACCCTGTTGCCAAGATCATGCCTCGCATCTTTAGACAGTAGCTGAATAGTCACCTCTGGGCCAATTCATATTCACTGGGCAGCAACTGCAGCTGCAATTTTTGTCCATCTTTTCTAAGATTCTAAGGATGCGCAGGTAGAACAGGGTCAGCATGGAATGACTTTTGTCTTCCCATCACAACTGCAGCTTATCAAATTGCATTAATAGCTATAAAGTAAACTGCTACTGTCCATGCAACCGAGCATGAAAACAACAAGGAAGACTAAAAGCATTATCCTTTCCTTGTATTTGAGAATATAATGACCTTTCAATAGGGATGTTCTGAGTAAAAAAAAATTACTGTACTTGGAATCCTTCAGTTTCTTGTACGACACGTCTATGATGTTGACCAGTGTGGGGTTTATCTTCTTTTTTTAACATTAAGGAAAGGGTTTTCTTATCAGACTTTCTAGTTGACTGCAAAATTATTGCATGCTCCTGCAAAACTGACTGTGAGTTTCATCTCACTGTGTCTCAAATGAGGCAGAATAAATCAGCGGTGTCTGATTAGACTGTTGTAGAGAATTATGCCTGGTTTATGCTTGGGGACCAGTCTTCTCTTCCTTCTTATTTCTTTCCTACCAGAAGTAAGATACTATTATGACTAGCTTGAAAACTCTAAATATAATACCTGTGCTGTGTTGCATCCAAACTGTTTTTCATTGTAGACGTAGAATTCAAATGTTTGAGCAGGTTTATAAAGCAAAGCAAAAAGCAAAGTGTTCTGCTTAGATACCACCCCATAATGCTTAAAGCTCTTTCTGGGTGGTTTCAGTTTAATTCTGCAGGCTACACATTGATGCACACTCCCCACCCTCACCCAGGGAGCTGTGAACTCATTTTACCAATCTCAGGAGGATAGGAGATTGGGTCATACACAACACACCTACCTGGGATTGAACCCTGGATCATGTGCACAGTTTTGGCTGCTGTATAGCACTTGAACTGCTGTGTTACAAAGGCTCCTTCACACATGCTGAGGTTATTGTCTTGTCCATATGCCGCTGCCATCTTGTTTTTCACTGGTCTTATTTCTTATTTTTTATTTGTTATGACTGCTTGTTTGTATTATATTCCTGGCTGTTCACTGCCCATAGTTCCTTTGGAAAAATTGGTCGGTATAGAAATGGAAACAACAACAACAACAACAACAACAACAACAACAACAACCTCTCGCCTATTGCAGGGGTTAGGGACCTGACCCGACCCGTGATAATTGAAAATCCATGATATGCAGATGCAGGTCGGGGTGGGCCTGGGGAGCCTAGCTGGGGACTCTTGTACTTACCCCTGGCCTGGTGCTCCCCCAAACGGGCCTGTGAGGGCCTTCCCGGGCCCGTAGGAGGCTCCAAAAGGGCTTCCCCATGAACCGGAAGTGACTTATGGAAAACAGAAAGTGACCTCTGGATTGCTTGAAAGCATTTGATTCACAGAAAAGCATATCTGAGTCCTATGACATGCCTAGAAAGGCCCTCAGAGGCCCCAAAGGTGCTCTTCCGGAAGTCAATTCCAGTTTGTGTGGAAGCCCTTTTAGAGCCTTCGACAGACCCGGGAAGGCCCTCGCAGGCTCGTTCGCAGCAGCGCCAAGCCTGGGGTAAGTACAGGAGGCCTGAAACAGGCCTTTACAGCTTACCTCAGTGGGCTTTTTTCATATACTGCAGTCCCGCAATATAGCGGGACCGCAGTATATGAACCGTAAAAGGGCAGGGGGTTACTGTAATCACACAAGTACAGTAATGCCCTGAGTGTAGTAACCCAGATGAAATGAGCATAGAGGCCTCTGAGCAGAGCTCTGGAGAGTTTTCAAGCATGAGTATGCCATTGAAGAACTTTGTTATCTGTAATAACGTGTAATAATGTTTTTTTTTCATACGCATGCGCATGTACGCACGTATTCACACATGGTTCAGGATGACAGTTTTTCCTTTGCATACACAAGGCAAAAAACCTATCAATATTTAATGCACTGCAAAATCACTTTTATACAATCATGCTTATTCATAATATGAATTAAGAATATGAATATATAATATAATTATGAATTTGAAAATTCTTATAGAAGCTTGGTAAAATAAAATAATATTGGGAGCAGCCCTAAAGATGACTGAAAAACTGACAGCACCTTAATGAATTATTCAAGACTGATACAGAAGAATTAAATGCTTGCTCTCTCTTGGTTTAGATTCTGTAATCAGCCAGTTGCTAAATAATTTAATGGCGTTCTCGGAGTTGTAGAAAGCTGCTGTTACAAAACTGATTTCATAGATACCTCCTGTGTATTCCTTTCATCTGCAGCATAGCTGTCAGTCAGATGGGAATGCAATTTACTTTCATGGAACGGAAGGCAGTGAGTTAAATTTTGCCACGACACGAGATGTGGATCTTTCTACTGAAGACGCGCAGGAGCAATGGACTGAAGAGTTTGAGAGCCAGCCCAAAGGGTGAGTGTTCATGACCTACAAAAATAGATATATATGGATGGATGTGCGGCATTCTTCTTGAGGGTGGGGTGTCCAGGGGCAGGAAACCTGAACAAAGCTGTTTTGCTTGCTTTGACCAATGTGTGTCTGTTGGTTTAAAAAAAAAATGCTGTCAGGGATGTTTTAGGGATAAACTGGTTGAGAAGTGTCAGTGGTTTCAAAATGATATACAAGCGAGTCTCCAGGAATATTTACTTTTTTGCTGTACAATTTGGTCATTAAAAATCTTCCACTCCTGTGAAAAAAAATCCTAGAATGAAGTAGTCGAGGGTATATCTCATGCTGTAATCCCTAAACCAAAGAAATCATTCACATGCTTATCACAACCTATTCTCATTAAGGTTTATGGGATTGACAGCCCAAATCATAAATAAATCTTGCAGAGGGAACTTCAAAGAAACAGGATCCAGATACAGCCTACTTTAATTGTACCTATGTTGTATTAAGCGGCTTGCATAGTCCAGCTCAGTTCCTCCAGTGTCTCAGATCTATGATGTAATTTATCCAGCTTCAGTGAAGCCAATCCTATAGCCAAGACTTAAGATAATATGTTTTTAATGCAATATTGGGCGCTACTCACCAGCAGTCACCCAGTTTTCAGATTACTATGATTATTATTTATGTTACTTTATAAACAAAGCTTTGGCTTCAGACTTTTGAATATTTCATTTAGAAAGCAAGTTTAAGGTCCAAACGTACTGCTCCCATGAAATTTTAGAATGGCAACAAGCAGTGGCCAACATACAGTTCAGAGGGCTACATGAGATAAAGGCCTCAAGGGTGCCATATGGTTTTATTCTTATGATAATTGTTTGTGTGTCCTAAGTATTTGTGTATCATTGATAGCTGTTGAATTCTCAGCTTGTAAGCCGCCCAGAGTTCCCTTGGGAAGATGGGCGGGGTATAAATCCAATAAATCCAATAAATAAATAAATAAATAAATAAATAAATAAATAAATAAATACTGTATAACCCCAGAAACCTACACTTGACCTTGTACATCTCCAAGCTCCTATCACCCTCATTTTTTTAAAGGCTTAGAGTTCCCTTGTATTCTCTAGGGCATCTGGTAATAACTTTGTCATGTTTCTGAGGCTCCATTTTCACACTTGATTAGTTCTTTTAAAAATACACAGTTTTATAACACGATATAAAAAGCAAAAGAGTATGTTCTATCTCTTACTTTCTCATTACAACACATACCAAATATGGTCCACTCCTCATGAAATTTATGTGTCCGTGCGAATTGTTCCCTTGCCTCTTCCAGTAACATGATTGTTACCGGAAGGATTGTGTTCTTCAAGGTCTAGAGGTGGGTGTTTGTAAGAAGCTAGATAATAAGCAGATGTTCCAGTAAGATTAAAAAAATACTTGACTGGTGGGGTTCTTTTTCTTGCAGTTCTTTAGCCATCCTAGGACCAGTCCACCATCTGATTCTTGTTATATAACCCCACAGAGTTATCTTAGGCTCCCACAGTATATTGTAACCAAGGTTCCCTTTAAGTTTGGCCTGGGGGCCAAATGTGGCCCTGTTTAAAATTTTGTGTGGCCCTCAGGTTCTTCTCCCTGACAGCTCAGCCTGTCACTCAGCCCCACTGGCTGGCCCTTCCCTGTGCGCGCTAGAGACATCAACTTGCAGTTTTATAGTTTGCCTGTCCTCCCTGCCTCCGTCCATCCCCTCAGCCACCCGCCCTGCCTACCCGCTCCTGATCCCGTTGCTGCAGCGTCTTCCCCACCCCCTTGCGAGGGAGGACAGCAGATGCGAGCAGTGGTGCATCTTGGGTGTGCATGGGAGGATTCCTGGGCCCTGAAACAGCCGCTGGGCCCTTGGGCACATTGAAACCGGTGCATTTGCAGCTGTTGCAGATGCGCACTGACCACTGCCTTTCTCTCCCCCCCCCCAGGCTGAATGGTCGGCCCCCACACATTTTCACCTCACCAAATCTGGCTCTCCTTGCAAAAAGTTTGGACACCCCTGCTTTAAGCTATGTAACTGCATGGCACCTCACCCCTCTGGTGCCCTATTTTTGGGGATTTTCCACCCCTGCACACCCATCAAAACTGTTTTTCTTCTGGCTGTGACAGAATCCACAGGGGGCAGAGGAATTGTTCATACACATCTAGTGCACACGCATGCACAGAAGAGAGCCTCATGCAGTGGGGGTGAAAATTAGAGGACACATTGATTGCAACCAAACCTAACATTAATAGGTTCAGTTACAATGTGCCCAAAAGTTGTATTTTCAATCAGGACCAATATATGTTTCCATGGTGTCAATTATATCTCCAGAATTTATCAAACAATGTTTTTTTATATATCATTTTTGATTTATAAGGTCCGAAAGAGTATTATCAAACTTGCATGTTTTCCCAAATCTCCTTCCACTCTGTTAAACTAATAATCAGTTGCAAATCCTTTTCCAGTTTTCACACATACTGTAGCTTGGAGGAGTGGTATCTGAATCTAATAATAATAATAATAATAATCCAATACCATCAAGTCAAGTATTAACTTAAGGCAATCCTTCTCATGGTTTTCCACGCAGAGAGGATTTAGAAGTGGTTTGCCATTCCCTTCATCCAGAGGCTCCCTAGGACGGTGCAGCTTACCCAAAGCCACACAGGGTGTCTTTTCTGGGATGCACAGTGATAAATCGAACTCTTATTTTTATTTATTTTATTTATTATTGAATTTATATCCCGCCCATCTTCCCTACGGGAACTCTGGGCGGCGAACATGGCAGAGCAAATCAGGAGATACACACAATTGGGTAAAATAAACACAATAGGGGAAACATAATCGCAAAATCAGCATAAGTTAATAAGAGACGAATAAACAGCTGCAGCAGGGGCGCACCCTTTAATTTAGACCTCACCGCTGCTATGTGAACTACAACCTGATTATTGATTATTGATGGCGGATAAAAAAAAAACTAAGAGAGGGCTAAGCTAGGTCACCGAAGGCCTCGCGGAATAGAATGGTCTTCACCGCTTTACGGAAGGCCAGCAGGGACTCTGCAGAGCGCACTTCGCTAGGGAGGCTGTTCCATATAGAAGGAGCAGCCACCGAGAAAGCCCGGTTCCGAGTACGGGACCGCCTGGCTTCTCGGAGAGATGGAACTGGAAGCGAGTGCGCCCGCGACTGCCGAACCGGTCGGGCCGAAGTTGACCGCTGGGCGATCCGCTCCGCCAGGTAGTCCGGGCCCAGGCCATGGAGGGCTTTATAAACTAAAACCAAGACCTTGAATCTGATCTGGGAGGCAACGGGTAGCCAATGCAGCCGGGCCAGGACCGGGGTGATGCGGTCGTAGCGACGCGCACCTGCCACCAGTCTGGCCGCTGCATTTTGCACCCGCTGCAATCGCCGGAGGAGAGTCAAGGGCAACCCCATGTAGAGAGCATTACAGTAGTCCAGCCTCGAGATCACCAGCGCCTGGACCACTGTTCTCAGGGAGTCCCCGTCTAGATAGGGGCGAATCTGGGCGATCTGGCGAAGATGAAAAAATGCGGTCCTGGCCACGGCCGCCACCTGGGCGTCCAGGGACAGGGCCGGGTCCAGGATCACGCCCAGATTGCGAACCCTCTCCGCCAGCTGGAGGGAAACACCCTCCAAACTGGGGAGGGGGCCCCCATACCCAGACGGGGAACTCCCGAAGAACATCACCTCGGTCTTCTCAGGGTTGAGTTTGAGCCTGTTGGCCCTGGTCCAAGCCATAACCGCCTCCAGACACTGGTCGAGGGACCGGACAGCTTCCACTGCAGAGGTGGAAAAACAGAGATAGAGCTGCGTGTCATCAGCGTACTGATGACAACGCAGCCCAAATCTCCTGATGACCCCAGCCAGCGGCCTTACATAGATGTTAAACAGCATGGGAGAGAGAGACGAGCCCTGCGGAATCCCGCAAGGGAGTGTCCACGGGGCCGACAACTCTCCCCCATGCTGCACATACTGGAACCGGCCCTGAAGGAAGGACCGGAGCCAACTGAGAACAGTGCCCCCGATCCCCACCTCCAGGAGCCGGTCCAGTAGGATACCGTGGTCGACGGTATCGAAGGCCGCTGACAAATCCAGGAGAACCAACAGGGTAGAGCAACCCCTGTCGGCCGCCCGGATTAGGTCATCTTGCAGCGCGACCAGAGCTGTCTCGGTACCCCGGCCAGGCCTGAAGCCGGACTGGCAAGGATCAAGGCACCGCTGTTCCTCCAAGAATGATTGAATCCGCACCGCGGCCACCCTCTCGATAACCTTGCCCATGAAGGGAACATTGGCGATCGGCCGATAGTTGGACAGTTGGTCCGACGCCAGTCCCGGTTTTTTCAAGATGGGCTTAATCACCGTCTCCTTCAGACGAGAGGGAAAAACCCCCTCGCTGAAGGAGGCGGTGGCGATGGCTGCGGCCCACTCGGGCATGCTCCCTCCGGCGGATTTAATGAGCCAGGATGGGCAAGGGTCGAAGGGGGTGGTCGCGGGGCGGCAGTGGGCAATAGCCCTGGAGGCGTCCAAAGGAGAAACAGGCCCAAACTCAACCAGTTGAGGAGAGCGGGGGGGTGCAGGAGCTGGGGATGGCGAGGGAGGGCTAGTGCTACTGGATTCAAAGTCGGCACGGATGGCCTCTATTTTGGATCTAAAAAAGACTGCAAAATTCTCACTACTGAAATCAGTAGGAGGAGGCCTAGCCAGACTAGGATTGGTGAGGTCCCGAACCACCCGGAAGAGTTCTGCCTGACGGTTCGAGGCCTCACCAATTCTCAGGGAGTAGTAAAAAGATCTTCTGGCCTCCCTGATCGCTCGGGAGTAGCGCCTAGTCTGGATCACAACGGCAGTCTTGTTATTCGCCGTCCGGCTCTGTCTCCAGATGCTCTCCAGTCTCCTCCGTTCCTGCTTCATCGCTCTTAGCTCCGCCGTGAACCACGGCGAAGTACGAGCTCTGCCACGGAGGAGACGCTTGGGGGCGATTCGGTCGACGGCATCGGCAGCTGACTCAAACCATTGGTTGGCCAAGGCCTCGACCGGATCGTCAGCCAGACCACCAGGAAGCTCCCCGAAGGCTTCCTGAAACCGCGCTGGATCAAGAAGCCTTCGGGGGCGGGCCCAAACAGGGGGCCGTTGGTCCCCGCGAGGAGGGGCCGCCATTGCCAGGGAAAAAGACAACAGGTAATGATCTGACCATGACACAGGTGTGGGAACAAGGTCCCGCACCTCCAGATGAGAATCCCCCGACATGGAGGTAAGTACCAGATCCAGGGTATGCCCACTCCTGTGGGTAGGGCAAGAAACATGCTGGGATAGGCTCATGGACGTCATGGTTTCCATGAAATCCAGAGCTGCGCCGGCAAGCTCACCGTCAGCATGCACGTTAAAGTCCCCAACGACCAGAAGCCGGGGGGACTTCAACAGAGCAGCGGCGATGAACTCCGCGAGCTCTGGCAGGGATTGTGCTGGGTTGCGGGGAGCACGGTAGCCCAGCACAATGCCAAACCTATCCCGCTGACCTACCAACAGGTGGAGGCATTCAAGCCCCGGAATCACCAATGTCGAGGCCCTGGTCACTTGAAGCGATTCCCTGTATACAATGGCGACTCCTCCCCCCTTCTGGCCCTCCAGAAGCTCTAGCTCTGAGACCTAACCCACTAAGGGCGTTTATACACGACCCCTAAGCTCTGCCGCAAATGGCTGCAAGCTCCGGACTTTAAAAATGTTTACCCACCTGCTCCAGAGTTTGCAGACAATTAAGTGCGACCCCGCCCACTTTAGCAAGACCAAACAGCAGTTTTCTTGTACCTGCTTTTTGGATGTGACAAATATTTGATCCGGTGTAAGTATAGTGAGTGCGGGGCTCTCCTGGCTTCTGTTTGTTCTTTTTTTGCGCCCCGCCCCTTTAAGAGATCTGAATGCTACCGGGAACAAAACGGAGGTAAGACGGCATTCTTTTCTTTCTTTTTTCTCCCTCCCTCAGGCAGCCAGCAACCAGGAAGTGCGGAGGGGGTGGGGACAGAGGAAGAGCGACGAACCCCTAAGATCTCTGGTCCGAATTTAAGTGGCCAGCGGATCTTAGGGGTCGTGTAAAAAGGCCCTGAGATATCCAACAACAAGGAATACATCTAATTTGTTACTCACCAAGATGTGTAACTTCCAGCTATTATCAATGCTAGCCTTGTTTTTGGTCTCAGCCTTCCCTATTGTCTTAGCCAAGCAGTCATTTTGCTCCCAATTTGACTTCTCCAGTCATTTTTTAAGACTGTTTCAAGGAGGGGGTTTGGAAATTACAGAATGGAACATGCTCCCCCCAAGGTGCATGGATAAGTGTTTTGTTGTCTGTCATTTGACTCTCCCATCGAATCCCCCTGCCATTCACATGTCACTCCAGGGTTCTGCCCCACTTTTGCTAGCTCCATCAGTTGTAAATCTGTTATCCCTTCCTGGATAGGAATTGCTTCAGTTCTAGTGTTGATTATTAACAGTTAATATTATCCTCCTCTTGTTCACTCATTTTATGATGAACACTTTAATCCTGTGATCACACACTGTTTTTTTCCACAGGATCCCTGCCTCAGGCAATGCACAGGATCGGCGATGTTCAGAGAATGGGTAGCTATTCAGTATTTTTTCCCCTGTCCTTTCTTTCTCTGATGCTTCTAAGGCTTCATGTTTATCTTAAAGTATGAGGCAGGGATCCTGTTGGCTAAGGACTGGATGTGATCATATGATTGAATAATTTTGCATAATTATTCTGTTGAATAAGAAGGTGGAGTCAGTTCAAATTACCTACTTGATGCCATAATCTGATGTTTGGGGAATTTAATTCTGCACGTTTCAGACCCTTTCAACGTAACGTGATAAGGAAGCCCTCTATGTAGTTGTGTAGTGAGACGAGGACCAAAAGTGCAATTTAATTTTTCTGGTAGATCATCTCTATTGTTGCTGAGCTAACATGCTCCCTTGTTTTACCTTCCTGGTGACAGTTTACAAATATATGGAGGGGCATTTCAAAAAATCCTGGAGAGGTACACTCAAGGAGAAAATGTCCACCTTTCTTTTGGTTCTTCCTGTGCCACCTGCTGCAATCCAACTCCATTTTCTCAACGACTTACACCTTGCCAGAAGATGCCACAGTGATCAGGGCCACACTGCTAGGAGTAGACTGGGGAGGTGGCTGTCCCCAGCACCGTTTTCAGGATGGCACTGGGCTTGGCAGGCTATCTGGAAATAGCGAAGCAGCCCTGTGTTCGGCCTGGGTGGACAGATCATAGGAAGCTTGGAATGTTCTTGGTGCCAGGAGCCAATGGCACTTCCAGGAGCAAAAAGATCCTGCTTGAGGTCCATCCCTTGCAGTTTCTACTTTGGGTGTAAAAGACGGCCAGATTGTTTGTTAGGTGATACTTGGAGGGGCTACTGTTCTCAGGGGTAAAATCAGCAAACTCTCTGCAGCGTGGGATGTATTTTAGACACCTGGAGAATAAAGATACAGAAAATGGCAAATGGTGTTGAGGCACAGCTAACCCTGCTGTCTTTGTGATCACCTGGCTGGTGATTACAGTAAAGGCATGGGTGTAAATGTTTATTTATTTTGATTTTGTAGCTGAGAATGAAAAAAAATGTTGTGCAACATTGCAAGCATTTTGTGCATTTTTGGATACTTTTTCTGAAATAATTTGCTGGAAGCATTTTATGTTGAAAAATGAATTTCTGTTTTTTAAAAAGCTTGTTTTTATGCCTTATAGCACTTTTTTGCACAAAATACCAGTCATGTGTGGCTTTAATTTGCTGCTGACAGCAAAAGGATGGATCTTTCTGATGTCACGCAGATAGTGTATGAAAAATCTCTCAATAGTTAAATTTAGATGGATCTTTCTGATGTCATGCAGATAGTGTATGAAAAATCTCTCAATAGTTACATTTAGAGCTTGGCATGAACTAGTAAACTGGTAGTTTGTGATGGTTTGTAGCTAACCACAAACTGCGACAAACCCCTGGAAAAACAAACCAGTTCACAGTTTGTTTTTCTGGTTCGTGCCTAAGGGGTCCTTCCTGCTCCTGCCGTCCACCTGCCCTCTGCCTCCTCTGCCACCCACTGGCCTCCTGTCCATTGCCCCATCTGTACCTGCAGGCTGCTGCCATCCTCAGAGTTTCCTTGTCAGGAGCCGGATCCACTGCCTCTGTGCCTACCTATCATCTTGGAAGCAGGTGCATGCTCTGAAGCAGTAGACCTGGTGATGGAGGAGGAGGAGGAGGAGGAGGAGGAGGCAGTGGCAACAGGAACTGGTAGGGAGGCAAGGGGCTAGTGGGAAAGGGGTGGCTGGATATCCCATTTTGCTGAAGGAAAAGAAAGTGGGTGGTGGTGGTGGCAATTTGTTTTGCTTCGGCAAAAAGGGATGCCCAAATCAAATCATTGACTGCACTGTGAACCAGCCCGGTTTAGTTCCTGTCCATCTCTACTTACCCTTTTTTTTGGTAGATTGTCTAGATGGGTTGGCATAGTTTTGCATCTACGATGAGAAAATTTGCAAAGTTTTTTTTACATATTTAAGTGAGTAAGTGTTTCAGGGAGCTGAAGTCCAGGTGAAATTAGTGTCTCTCAGTAGTTTGTTCTTCTGGCGAATGGTCCACTCTGGTCCTGAATAGTTACACAACTAGTGCAAGACACACGGAGGCATCTGAGAGAGTAAAAGAGTGTCCTGCTTCATGTAGAGCAGGTTTTTATGTGTGTTGATGAGAAAGAGAGATGGGGAGAACAAGATAATAAAACAATCCCAATCTAGGATCAAAAGTTAATTTAATGGCATCTTACCATTGTTAGTGGTGTTGGATTTCAATGTTCCTCACTTTGCATTCTGAGCTTTGCTACTGCTTTCAGCCTGAGAGGTTGTGCATGTTTCTGAGTAGGCACGCCTTGTTTTGAGATGAGGTTCCTGTGGCTGAACTTGAGTAGCATGCTTTGTATTGGATACTGACAAGAGATGATTACTGTGGCTTACTTCCAAATAGCTGTGCATTGGGCCATTTTATGTTGATTAAGAAATAACAGTGGAGCAGGAACCAAAACTGTACTTTTCTCATCCTATTGCCAGTGGGAAAGTGATGGTGTCATCATCATAGGATGATTTTTAGTAATTAAAAATGTCCTAATGAATTCTCAAAGGCTTTCATAGCCAGGATCTGATAGCTGTCGTGAGTTTTTTGGGCTGTTTGGCCATGTTCTGGGAGTTTTTCTTCCTGACGTTTCTCTAGACTCTGTGGCCAGCATCTTCAGAGGGCAAGCTGCTCAGGGAACTAGGAGCTCCAGAACACTGCCAAACAGCCCGAAAAACTCAACAGCTAAAAATGTCCTGCTTCTGTCCCATCACTTTTCCAACTCCCATGCAATACCTTTCATTGGGTGGGAGCTGGGGGAGCCATAGGATAGGAGAAGGAAGTTTTTTGATTTCCAAAGGTCTTCCCCTGCTTGTTCCCCTGCTGGTAATGATAGCCAAAAGCAGCCATTTTTGGTAATTGAAGACTTCCTCCTCCCATCCTGTCATTTCCTACACTTAGGGCGCTTTTACATGACCCCTAAGATCCGATGGTCACTTAAATTCGGACCAGAGATCTTAGGGGTTTGTCGCTCTTCGTGCGTCCCCACCCCTCCGCATTTCCTGGCTGCTGGCTGCGTGAGGGGAGGGAGAAAAAAAAAAGGGACAAAAGAATAAAGGCTTACCTCCTGGTGCCGGTGGAAGCTGCCGGGAGCCCCGTCACTTCCTGGTTCCTTCTCTTAAAGGGGCGGGAGGCAAAAAACAACAACAAAAAAAAGAAGCGAGGAGAGCCCGGCACATTCGCATCAAGATTTTTCACCCTTGGAGAGCAGGTACAAGAAAAGTGCGCTGGGACCCGCTTAGGTGGGTGTGGTCGCACTTAATTTTCAGTAAACTCCGGAGCTGGTGGGTAAACAATTTTAAGCTCCGTAGCTGGGAGCCATTTGCGGCGGAGTTTAGGGGTCGTGTAAAAAGGCCCTTAATCTACACAATCAAAGGGACTAAATGGGAAACAGAAACACCAAGGGAGATTAAAATGAAGTTTCTGATTATCAGAAATCATCCCCTGCTGATGACATCATCATCTTTCCATAGACTGTAAATTACCTAACATTCTCTGAACTATCACCTCATGGTGATAACATGAAACATTGCTTCCTGCTATTTTGCTCCATCTGACCTGTCTTCAAAATGATACTTGTTGGGCTTTTCACAAAGCCAAATGTGAAGGCCAGGAGAAGTAACCCTTCTTATCATTACTTAGGTTCCACCCAAGAAAGAAACACTGAGGAAACTTTTGTGTGGCAGACTGTGCATCAAAGATAGGGAGGCAGCAGTGCCTAGTGCTGAGCCTTCCAATGAGCTGAGCCTGCTACTATTAGAGAAAAGACCCTGTCCATGCTTCAGCAGCGTCTTGCACTGTGTGTGCTTAGTCTTGCAAGCATCTGTTGTGCATTGTTGGAAATGCTTCCAGATTATCAACATCTTGGAGCTCTGTTTTTTTTATTGTATGTTCATAAAAGGGTTTGCTAACATGCTGTCCAGCCACCATGCTTATTTGAACAGGACAGATCTCCTGGGAATGGGAGCTGGGAGTAAACCTTTCCTTGAATATGATGGAGTTGGGTGGTGTGCATATGGATGGTAGTGTCTAATGTTCTTCATAAATCTTTTTTCCCTCAACCACAAAAGCAGCAGCACTGGTACTACCCAAGCTCATAGTGTAAGTCTGAATACCATTGCCATCCATGTCTTTCTGTGGCACATCAACTCTGGGAGAAAAGTGCCTTCTCCGCTGGATTGTACAAAGGTATCAGTGGAACATGTGTGACCTGAGGTTTACTCATACTTGTCCCACCTTGAACCATAGGCTTTTCTGCCACCTTCTTGGCCAACACACACGCACACACACTTTGGACTGCTGCCTACTGCCCTTTCGTAGTGTCAGTCCTGACCAAAGCAGTTGAGTAACTTGTTTTGTTTAGCGGGAAGGGGCTCGTAATATCAGTTGTACATGCTTTCCCCCTCTCCCTTTCCCCCTCCTCTTAATCAACATTGCTGCAGCAGTGGGTGCACTCCTGTCGTTTTTCTCAAGTGGCTGCTTTTTTTTTTACCATATTGCCTGCAGACTCTACCTAAAGAAGAATAGTATCCGACTCTGCCACAGCCAGACGCAAATCCTTTCAATGGAAATCACATACACAAAGAAAGAGACAGAAAATCTATTAACCTAACACGGTGATAGCGAACCTTTTAGAGACCGAGTGCCCAAACTGCAATTCAAAACTCACTTATTTTCCGCAAAGTGCCAATACGGCAATTTAACCTGAATACAGTGGTACCCCAGGTTACAAATGCTTCAGGTGCTACCCTTTGGGAAAGCAAGAATCAAAGAGCAGGCTTTTGAATTTCCTGCAGCCACAGCACCCTCACTGTGGCTGCGGAAAGTTAAAAAAACTGCTCTTTGGTCCTCGCTTTCCCAAAGAGTATTACCCCATCTGCCTCTCTGCCCTGGAAAGCCAGGGAGGGTGGTGGGAGCTTGTGGGCTCATTGGTAGCTCCAGTTTACTCTCTAGCCACACTCACCTTTGGCACCCATGCCATAGATTTGCCAGCACTGACCAAACACATCTCTCTTTATATAACCTAATCTTATCCCTCTAACTGGCCTAAAATGACCTAAACATAATGATTCATAATGTAGTAATCTAAGAATTTATTTATTTATTTATTTATTTATTTATTTATTTATTTATTTATTTATGTTAAGCGAATGATAAGGGATGACATCTATCTATCTATCTATCTATCTATCTATCTATCTGTTTATTGGTTTTGTATACTGCCCAACTTAGTGAATCACATAACAAAAATATAAATGAATCAATTTAAATGAACTTTAAACATAAAATACAAGAACAACAAACAATGGCAAGGTAAGATATACTGAAAGAAGAAATCTAAGAAAAATTAAAAGTTTAAAATGCAACAAGTAGTACCTGTTGTCATTAGGAGTTGTTAAAGGTTATAAATTATTCAGTGAAAGAATTTTAACAAAGGCTGCTCTGAACAGCTCTGCCTTCACTAATTCCCTAAAGATCACAGGTTACAAACCATGATGGAGATGTGTAATCTCCAGGCTTAAAACCAGGGCACTTCAAGGGCCAGATGCAGGGGAGTGCTATCAGGAGACAGATATCTCGTCTTGTGCACTGCCGGATGCATTTGGTGGGGCCACTGTGAGATACAGGAAGCTGGACTAGATGGGCCTTTGGCCTGATCCAGCAGGGCTCTTCGTATGTTCTTATGTTCTTAGAGGGCCTGACAACCCCGGGTGGAATGCTGTTCCACAATTACAGGGCCACAACCAAGACACCTCGCTTACTCGTAGCCATTCATTGTAAACGGAGGGTTCAAAAAAGAGAAGACTGCTGCAGGGCAGGCTTGTACCAAAGCATATCCTAACAGCAAATGCTTGGAGGATTTATAAGCAGCTTTACCGATCTTTCCTTGGCCAAGAACCAACGTGAAAGAAGTCTGGTGGCTGTGATCTCATTGCTGCAGACAGACATTATTGACAGGATTTGCTCTCACCCCAGTCTCCCTCCCTTTGAAACCCATGGCAACCTCAATCAGGAGGCAGAGTACTTTGATCCTCCTCCCCTTGGTGCCGGAGTATCCTGTATTTGAGTTTCATTTCTCAATTGATGACACTAAAGATGCCTGAAGGCCTTTATACACGACCCCTAAGCTCCGCAGGAAATGGCTGCAAGGTCCGGACCTTACAAGTGTTTTCCCACCAGCTCCGGACTTTGCAGACAATTAAGTGCGACCCCGCCCACCTAAGCACGACCCAGCTGCACTTTCTTGTACCTGCTTGAGGTGGGTGAAAATCCCCAGGTCCGGATTTAATCTGGTCAATGCAGGGCTCTCCTGGCTTCTGCTTGTGTTTTTTTTTTTTGCCTCCTGCCCCTTTAAGAGAAGAGGTGGGAGGGAAAAAAGCAAGCAGAAGAGAAGTGGAAGAGAAACGGAAGAGAGGGAGGCTCCTCCAGGTGAGCTGCATTCCCCCCCCCCTCTTTCTCTGGTGGGGAGGAAGGAAGGGCAACGAACCCCTAAGATCTTTGGTCCGAATTTAAGGGACCAGCGGATCTTAGGGGTCGTGGGAAATAGACTTCACCTTCTTCCTCTAGCAACCAGAAACCTAGCCCTTTGCTTTCTAATCCATAGGAATAAATGGGACTCTAAATATTAGGATTTATTATAACAAATATTTGAAACTATCAAATTTAGATTCTGATATATCCAAAGATGACATTATTTGATGAATTCTGAATGTTTCTATATCCAAATGCAAATCCCTACCAAAAAGTTCTCAAAAGAACTAACACCAGCCAAATGTTTGCCTCTCCTTGTCCTTTTTGCAACTGTACAAGAGCCCTCTAATTGAGTGATTCTCCTGTGCCCTGGCCTACATTTTAGAGTGAATCACGCAATACCTGTATCTGCCAATCCTCTCTTTGGATCTGTTGTTTTTTTTTCCTTTTTCCTCAGACTTGTGCCCTGATAGTGTTCACTACCTGATGTGACCTGTATTGCTTCCTGCAGAGTGTTTGCCTACATATTCACATGCTATATAAGAGATGCATCAGGCTATGATAGGCTTTGATAGGATTGTTGGCCTAATTAATAATTTATTAGTGCTGTTTTGGGGTGAAATCCAACAACAGGACAAAAACATTAGCCTCTCTTAACCATCTTTATCTTACCTGCCCAAATAAGGTTCTAAGTTTTACACAACTCCAATTTTAATTCTTCCATATCTGTTTTCATTCCTAAATAAGGGCAATGTGTATCTAGTTTCAAGTCACTATGTCTAGATTGAATTATAAATTTGAATCAAAATGAAAAATGTATAAATAAACAGCATAGAAACTTGGCTGTCTTCTGCAAATCCCTATTTTTTATCCAAACAAACAAAGAGGCTAAATTCATTATTGGTTTCTTGGAGTGTTTATAAGAGATAAACCGATTATTTGAGTGTTTTTGTCTGAATGCAGATTTAATCTGGATTATTTGATTAGCACCAACCTCATGGTTTGTCTGTTCCAATTGTCCTTGGTTAGAACTATCCTTATTTGCGTGGTATCTCTCGCTACAGTTTGGTCACCTGTGAGTGGGTTTGAACCTTCTCCCCATCCTCCTTTGTGCCCACACACTTCTTGGATGGCAATGATGATGTCGAAAAAAATCTTAGCTTTCTTCCAAAGAACTCAGGCTGGTGTACAGCTACCACCTCTGGCAACAACATATCGTATGGGTTTCCAAGACCACCCAATTGTGTCCAACTATAACTTCCCAAACCCAAAGAGTCTATGGACTGGGGTGTAGGGTGAACCTCTCGTAGTCCGACGGTGGTCTCCTTGCGGGTCCTCGGCCATTGCACAGCATCCCACAGCACGGGGGATGCGCCCAATCCGCCGTTCCTTCTCGAGAATTCACTCAACCCGGTCCTTTGGAAGGGGCCCTCTTCCAAGGACCCACTATGGGTCGGAATATGTAAACCCTCCATTCCCCCGCTTCCTCCTTTTTCTCTCCCATTGCCTCTAACTCCTCTCCTGTGCTCTTTCCTTTTTCCTTTCCCGCACTTTCTGCTCCTCCCTCTTACGAATACGAATACGAATATGAAATCTCCGACTCACTCCTCCCTCTTGACAGCCCCTCTCTTCAGTTAGAAGAAAATTTAGAAACTGTACACTTCATTTTGGTTGGTCTCCTTTCTGAACCTCCCCCTCTGGCCTCCATTCCCATCTCTCTCCCCCCCCAGCCCGAGTTATCGCTTGGATGCCCAGATCTTCCGTTGCTTGCAAGGTTGAGAACGGCACACTCTTCCGAACACAGTCTTTGGGTTCGGATTCTTTACATCACCAATGTCTTGATTTAAGAATTGCTGAAGATGCCCCTTTTAAATACAGCTAGTATGTGCATACAGATCAATATACAGTACATGCTCTAGATTTCACCCTGTTTCCTTATGCATCTAGGTTTCTGAATGGGCAAGATGTCTTGCCTTTAGTACAAACATACATGCACAAATAACAATATGGTGTTCCATCCCTGCCATCCCATGACTAGAGAATAGCAGACATAAAAATGCAAGTAGATAAATAGGTACCACTTCAGTGGGAAGGAAACAAAATGTGTGTGTGTGTGTGTGTGTGTGTGTGTGTGTGTGTGTGTGTGTGTGTGTGTGTGTGTGTTTTAAATAAGCAAAGTATTATATGACCTAGGAAAAAGCTGAAATAATTAAAAACCAGAAAGCAGAGATGGCTGATATATATTTATTTGGGCCACTAAGGTGAAACTTTAAAGCCCGCTTTTATTTTCAGCTTTGTGTGTGTCATATTTTGGTGGACCAATAACAATATTACCCAACTCTGCTTTTGCTTTGAATTACTTGTTGCTAATACTTTACACCCATTTGAAAACTGATGGGATCAGCTGTTGGAAAGAAAACACTTTCTATACCCAGTGGAGACATGAGAACTGAACTCAAATGGACACCTTTAGTTTGAGAACAGGGATGTTGCATGTATATGAAGGTGTTTCTGGTTTTGCTGGTGAAATAGTGAAAGGTGTATGTTTTTGTTCTTTACTCTAGCACTGTCTGAGGTGAAGCACACTAAACTAGTTTGTCTTGTGAACTTTAAACTTGCCCTGCAGCCCAGTGTACACAAGCTTTAAGCAGAATGATGTAACTGAAATTAACCAGTTATTGAAAACCCAGATAAATGTCAGTACCAATTAACCCCTTTAAGCTACAGAATACGTATCTAATAAGTAAACCTTTTGTGGCTGTTCTCCCAATTAAACAACAGCCACTGCCACTCACTGTCATTAGGCTTAATTGGTTTCCTGGGAGATATCCCGATGAAGTAACAATCTTGATTAAAATCAGCATGCTGTGGCACCCAGACCTCTTGCCTTTGGAGGGAACCCATGGTTGCATGCCCGTAAGCATCTATATTTGTATCCTGAAAAAATGGGCCTGTATTCCAATAGTATCTTAAAATCTGCAATCGCTCCACGAAAAGAGATTGTATATTTAGTGGCTAAAAACTTGTTGCTTAACACATTGGGGCCATTGAATCAATGGGGATTTAATGAGTCAAGTCCTTTGTAAATTCCATTGATTCTAATGGGCCCACCCTAACTGCATCTTATGCTAAAGTTTATTTCAACCCAAGTAGTCCCATTTGAATCAGTGGAACTCATGGATGAGTTAACTCAGCAGATTCCCAACAAGCAACAGGATTTTGGCCGACATCTATTAGGTTGTGTCTCACGCCATGAACTGTTTGTGCCAGCATTGTTGATCTACACTTATGTTTGTCATAAAATATGTATATATAATAAATAAAAATTCAAGTTTGAACTTCAAAACATCGATACCAGTACAGTATAAGATATTTTAGTTCTCCAAGATCACTTTTTTTTGCTTTTCAGACCTGCAGTTCAGGCATTCTGTGGCAATGCCTCTTAAACATGTACTCAAGATTTCAGCTTTGTGCCACATACTTTTTCTTTGATTTTCTATATGAAAAATAGCTGTTTGGACTTTTGGTACTTGCATTGAGGAAGTGCAATTATGCACAAAAGCTTGCAATGATTTTTTAAATTTATTTTTTTGTGTTAGTGTCCTATAATGGTATTGCCTAAAGCTTAGTCTTGTACCTAGGATGAAAATGTCTTGTGCCTTCTTTTTAAAACAAAATCCTGATGCACCTAAGCAGATATTGTGTGCTCCTCTTGCAATTAGATTGGTCCATTGGGGAGGGGGTAATCAAACTTTTCCTCTTGAGAGGTCGGAAAACATCCCCACAGTTAGGATTAAGGGAAGAGAAATAATGCTATAACATCTTTGCCATAACCTTAAATGTGACCCAATCCCTACTTGTAATTTTAATTATGACTCATAAATTGCCAAACATACATTGGAGTTAATGGCTCCTTCTTCATGAGCTGATACATACTACAGCTACACCCTACTTTTTTGCGGGGGGGGGAGTTGCATTCTCGAGGATCAAGATCTTGTCAAATACAACTTAAAAATGCCCTAGGAACAATCCCTGGTGGTGCTGCCTGAAAAAAAATGGCTCCACTCCTCTGCATGGGAGGACACACCATGGTCTTCATTTTAAAGTCTGCAGTAATGAAAAGGGAAAGGAAATTGTAAACATCATCACCAATCATCTTTAGAGTTGTGGCTGGTAAAGAGGAAAGGCCTGTCATGTGTACTGTATCAGTCTTTGAAATGTACTTGTTGTTATTAACGATAAACCAGCATTTCACAGTGAACCCAGAAATGAACTAGAAGGCAATTTATTTGTTTACTTTTGTTATATCCCACCTTTCTTCCAGCATTGGGACCTAGATAGCTTACAGGAGGATTTAAAATATAGATTTTAAAAACTGAAGTTGGTACAAAAGCAGAAATTATGCATTAGATGACCAGCTTTGATCAACCGTCTTGCTGCTATATTTTGGACCAATTGTCACTCCTAAGCACTGTTTTAGATGCATTAAGCATACGTATCCACAGTTTTTTTAACTGAATGTATCAAGCACAGGTGTCGTATTGTTGCTCTTTGTCTAGTGTATATTGACTAGCAAATCCAGAGTTGCAGCTTCATAAGTGTGAAATAGCTCTATCTCTTATATCTTGATCAATGTCTTTAGATGGGATCTATCTGGAGCTGTCATTAGTACAGAATGTGGAGCCTTGGAATCGGGATCATCTGCTGTGTTCCTCAGAGATGGAGAGAGGAAACTGTGTACCCCATATATGGACACTACGGGCTATGGAAACCTAAGATTTTATTTCAGTATGGGTGAGTAAGTGCCAGTAACATGTCTCACTTCAAACTCTCTCAGTAACAGATGCTACTCCACCTTCGTGGGTTTACGCAGCCCTCAGACTTTTCTTCATGTTGGACAGAACCTAAATTGCAAGGAACACCAAGCTGTTGTTGAAAATAATAGACCTACATTCAATTCACCACTTCTGTAAGGCAACTAACCAGGTGGCAGTGTGTTTCTCCTTCTATACCAAGCTGTCTGCCCTATTCTAGCAGGGTGAAGAGGGCAAACTGGACTGGTGTTATCAAATGTAAGATTATAATTATCATAACATCTAGCTCAGCCTCTTCCTCTGCTACAATTCCAATAGTCACAGTCCATTGGTCACAGGAAGATGAGTCTAGTGCAGCCATGTCCAAACCTCAGCCCACCAGATGTTTTGGACCACAACTCCCACAGACCTTTGTCATTGGCAATCTAAGCTTAGAATTCTGGGAGTTGTCGTCTAATACATCAGGAGGGCCGATGTTTGGACATGCTTGGTCTAGTGTCATGGTGCCTGATTCACAAGACTGTTCACATTGAGGAACAGAGAGTATAGAATCTGAGTTGTGGGGCACCTGCATGGTGTCCTGCAGTGTTGGGCAAAGCGTGGATACTTTATGCAGCACTCATACACTTCTTTTGATGGCTGTGATTGCAGAATCTGCAGATGCAGATCACTAAAATCATGCAAAAGCTGTTGGACCCCCCCTTCCCCCGCCGCCTGTTTTCTCCTGTCTCTGTGGTACAAAAGAGTTACTACTATTGCTGGCACATTTTTGTAATAAACATGGGATTTGGAAATTCATGAGTGGCTCATACTCCATTAGGTTTCAGAAGCCCTTCAGACCTCACCCCCTACCCCTGAACTTGCCTATCTCCAGCAATGAAATCCCCTTTCAGTTCAGAAGCTCCTTGGTTGAACAGTTTCTACTTCTCAGCCTAACTGATAAGGTCTTCAAGAGGATAAAATGGGTAGAGAGAAAACAGAGTATATGCCACACTGAAATATAGTAGTAAAATTCTTCTGAAGTGTTTGTCTTCTAGGTAGTTCAGGAAGGGAAAATTATAGGAGAAAGACAGCTGGACATGAAGTATATTTAGTACTGAGCCCAACACATTTTTAAGATGGGTATTTCTTAAAGGGCACTTCTTTGGCATAATTTACCTGAATCATTGACCTCTCTTCATTTGCAAATTTTGTAACAGAGCTGGAGGTTAACGAGTCAAGTTGGTTTTATGTTAGTAAATATACTTAAGGATACCTGGAGCTTTCCTCTCCGTTTTTACCCCATCGAGTGCCTCCTTGTTTATAGCCTTAATTATTATTTTCTAGTTAGATCCTATAACGGCTTGTCCCAAGAATAACCATAGAAGTACTTCATGCTTCTTAATGATGAAACGTTTTTGAGCTCTTGTATGAAATTCCGTAGGTGGGTGAGTTTAAACTTGGGGCGCTTTTACACGACCCCTAAGATCGCTGGCCACTTAAATCCGGACCAGAGATCTTAGGGGTTCGTCGCTCTTCCTGCTTCCCCACCCCTCCGCACTTCCTGGCTGCTGGCTGCATGAGGGGAGGGAGAAAAAAAAGGAAGAAAAGATCATGCCTCACCTTCCTTCTGGCTCTCGCTCTTGCCGGCAAGATTCCTGTCTCTGTAAAAGTAGCTCTTAAAGGGGCAGGAGCCAAAAAAACAACAAACAGAAGGGAGGAGAGCCCCGCATTCACTATCTTTACACCGCATCAAGGAATTTTCAGGACGGAAGAGCAGGTACTTGAAAGGTGCGCTGGGACGCGCTAAAGTGGGCATGGTCGCACCTAATTTCCTGTAAACGCCGGAGCTGGTGGGGAAACATTTTTAAGCTCCGGAGCTGGGAGCCATTTGCCCCGGAGTTTAGGGGTCGTGTATAACGCCCTTGATTGGTCACATTGTGAAGGCGAGATAGCAAAGTAAGGAGTATATACAAAAGCAGTACCATCTGCCTCTCTTAATTAGTGAACTATAATCACAGGACTTCCACAGATCTTTCTGGTGGTAAGAGGCGACACTTGCACAAATGAAGAGAAACTGTCAATGATTCTGGATAAATCATGCATTTTCTTTGCAACACTTTTCCCCAAGAAAGTTGTTTTGCAAGCTTTACGGATCAGGTAAACAGTATGTGAAGCTTATTCTTTCAACACATTCTTTCCAGTCATGTGATCGTGTGGAAAGACAGCAAAGGAAACAGAATAAATTTGCTTTCCTTTTATGTCAACAAGAAAGAAACAACCCGCCCTTTCTTACTGAAGTGGAAGTCCTCTAAACGCCACTCTATCTCTGTGTTATAAAAGGTACTAAAAAAGCACAGGAAAGGGAGATTGCTCTATTTCCAGGACATTCACACCTACATGAAAAACAGGAAAGACACTTGTCAACCTTCTGAACTCATGGGCTAAAACTGTAGATTCAGCAAGAATGGCCATGAACTTGTGCGAACGGACTAAAAACATTGATCATGTAAAATTTATGTGGCTGAATACAGAGGAGTGGTGCAGTAATGGCTTTTTTTTAAAAGAAGCAGAATAGCCGGTTGTTTTAATTTGATGGAAAAGTATAAGAGCATTGCTAAGTCCAAAATTATTATATGATAGAGGGGGTGCTCTATCACTTGCAGCTGCAGAGATGGAAGAACTGAAACATGCCATCTTCTATATTTTAAAAAAAAATCCCTCTTCTCTGGACTGTATGGTACTATTCTGCATGATAAGAGATTTCTTTTTAACTTACGGAAACATTTGAGCTAGAATACGTCTGTGAAGATTCTCAGTCATCCAGGTGCGTTTATCTGGGAGTTGAGTCATGGCTACTGGACTTCTTTTTTGAGAGATAGAAACGTTTCGCTGTTCATCCAAACAGCTTCATCGGACCGATGAAGCTGTTTGGATGAACAGCGAAACGTTTCTATCTCTCAAAAAAGAAGTCCAGTAGCCATGACTCAACTCCCAAATTTGAGCTAGAAATTCTCAATGCCATAAAGAGAAGAAGATTGCAATATTTTGGTCATGTAATGCGTAATAACAAATACCATCTGCTGCAGGTTATCTTTCAAGGCAAAAAATTATGGAAAGTGTGGCCTGGATTGTAGAAGAGTATTCAAGTTTAAGAATTTAAGCCAATTGTTCACAGTGGGTACAGCTTCTCTACTTAGAATACTTTAGATAAAACAGCCCAATTTTCTATGAGGGCATGGCACTTAAAGAAGAAGAAACATTTGAGTCTTCCATCTGAAATGAAACACACACACACACACACACACACACACACACACACAACAAGAACAAAAACACCAACTGGGCTGCTGCTGGTATTGTCCTAAATCCAATTGCTAGTTGTGACTAGAGTGGATTAGTTGAATCAATGGGATTTACATAAATCTTAATCTACTATTCAACAATTGTTTTGGTGGATCTGCTCTGCTTGGGTCTGGCAAGTGGATTTAGGCCCCTATGGCTGTTTTAAACATGTAGATGAATCATAATCTATTATTCTGTTTGCCACCATATAGTTATTTTCATTTTTTAGATTTGTCTACAGAGAATTTAAGGTCTAAATTAAAACATGTTAAGATGGTGACAGATAAACAATAGCTTGTTGTCCTCTGTGCCTCTGCATTTGTTTGTTTGTTTGTTTAAAATGTATTGTGTACTCTGATACTGAATTAATATTTAGAACATTAAAAATAGGCATCATTTCAATAGACTTGATCTCTGCCTCTTATACTGGCATGCATCATCTTAATATTGCCTGACCAAAGTTATTACAATCTTTAGGAACTAAACTGATTACATTTTGAAAAATAAATAAACATTTTAACACTTTTATTCAATCAATTATAAATTTTGTTGTAGGTGGAAACTGTGATAGTGGACAGGGCCATGACAACGATGTTACACTGTATGCAAAGATTGAAGGGAGAAAGGATCACATAACTTTGGATATAATGACGTATGCTTCTTACAGGGTAAGTGTTCAAAACAGATCTTGAAGGTACCATAGCCTAGGCAAAGGAAGCCTGGCTCCTGAGCTACATCTCCACTCCCCAAAGTGGAGAGGTGATTTTTGATGTCTCCCTTCTTCATATGCGCCCTGCTCTAGTACTGTACCCTTCCCTAGTTCCAATATTGTACTGGCCCAGGGGCTGCAAAAGAAACATGGAGGCAGGAAGTCTGTACTCTATGGGGATGAATGCTGGCCCATTCAGAGAAAGACTGATAGTGCCCGAGGCATAGATTTCAAAGTTAAGTACTGTACAAATGATGTTTGTGAATCATGACCTGAAGACTTTGGCCACTTTTCTAAACTCACTTCGTTTAGCATCCCACTTGACTAGGCCCTAGTACTTGAGAATACAAATCTCTATCAAAGAGAACTGGCCTCCCCTATTGCACGTGGCCCCTTAGGAGATGTGGGGCTCCTGTTTGGCAACTCTTAAAACTCTTAAAGGTTATAAAACATTTAAGTTGACTAAATGCAACCATATTTTGTTCTTAGTAATACTCCAGCACAAATTCTTGTGAATGCCATGGCAAGGTGTGTGTGTGTGTGTGTGTGTGTGTGTGTGTGTGTGTGTGTGTGTGTGTGTGTGTGTGTGTGTGTGTGTGTGTGTGTGCACTGAAATTTGCATTCTCCATATCTGAGAGACATAAATCATCCATCCTTCTTTGGAAAGAATTCAGGGATGTCCTGATCCATGGCAGATTATGTACTGTCTATTGGACAAGAATAGCTACATTACAACTAAAGTCATTAGTATTCTGTTAGCCGTAAGGTAGATGCTGTATCAGTTATCAAATGACACTGAGTAATAGTTGTCTCTCCAAATTTTCATTCTCCATATTATGAGGAAATGGCTTGGTCTGTGCTTATGATTGTATGATCGCTTTAAATTATATTGATTGATACTGATATTGAGCATTGCAGAGTTCTCCATAGTGCAGAATTTTAAGAAGTATCATTTTTGTGTTTGTTTGGTTTATGTATTTATTGTGGGGGGTTAAAGATACAACATTCCAGAGAGTGGGGAAAGGTTGTTTTGGATCATCCAAGAAAACATCCAAAGCAATATGGATTTGAGCAGGCCTAGCTAATTTTCCCACATTTATTTCATTGAATGAGGATTCCTAGGGTGCACCTCCAAGTGTGAGCCTGACAGGTTATGGAAGTGATGAATGAACTCTCATTTTACTTCTCCTCCCCATACATTTAAGATTTTTTTCCTATACACTTTCCTTGTCACAACACCCTTAAACCTTTCAGTTTACCTGGATTTGTAAATCTCTGCAGTAGCAAGATGGCTAACACAGTTTTTAAAACACTATAATCATAGTAGATGCAATATACAAATGTAATTTATTTGATTTCTCTTGAAGGTCCCATCTTTGGTTTCAGTAGTCATCAGTCCTGAACTTCAGACTCCAGCTACCAAGTTCTGTCTCAAGCAGAAGAATCATCAAGGACGTAACAGAAATGTTTGGGCAGTGGACTACTTCCATGTCCTGCCAGTGCTTCCTTCCCCTGCAACTCATATGATCCAGTTTTCTCTTAACCTTGGGTGTGGAACCCATCAACCAGGAAACAGGTACTGTGAACTAAAATCTTACTTTTAATAACTACAGTTGCTTGTTCTCTTTACAAGTCTGGCTTGTATACATTTATAGTATGACTCCCATATCCATGGTGGAATGGATTCAAGACCACCACCACCCATGGAAGCTGAAAACTGCAGAAAATGGCCAAACTGACTATACATAACATGGTAAAAGAAACATCCAGAAATGCGTATTTTCACCATGTATCACCAAAACCAGCCATTAGAGGGAGACATGCCATGTTTTTCTTTTGTTGAAGACTATGGCTGGTCTCTCTCGCTTCGTCTAGGGGCCAATTCTGGTAAACACATGCTGAAAGTAAATGGTTATCTAAAAGGACCTTCTTCCATACGAGTCTGCTTATGCACTAAGATCAGGCCAGGAGGCCCTGCTGAAGGTTCAATCCCTTAAAGATAGCATGTCGAAACAGGGCCTTCTCGGCCATTGCCCCCCAACTTTGGAATACCCT